>JAAROD010000029.1:0-1200000 GCA_012274445.1 Sclerotiophoma versabilis
TAATTTAGCTACTCTTTTATTAAATTAGAGAATAACTAGAAGGTATATTATATAATTAAGCTGCTTAGTTAGTTATGTAGAGATTAGTTAGCCTAGAGAATTAGCTATAAGCTGCTCTAGAGCTAACTAGAAGCTTATTATATTAGTATAATAGTAATAAGTAACTCTAATAGTAAGTAGGAGCTTACTTTAGATAGGTTATATAACCTATATAGATTTCCTATGTATATAATAGATAGCTTTTATTTAATCTTAGATAGAGACTAATTAAATATAATTAATTACTTAAGTATAGTTCTTTAAGCTTAATTATAGTAAGTATATAGAGAGTAATAATATTATTATTCTTATATATATTCTAGAACCTAATTAATTAGTAGAACTTATATCTATTAATAATAAGTAGCTAATAACTACTAACTATATACTAAGTAGTATAATTAATAAAGTACTATAGCTATACTATACTAACTTTATTAGTAGTCTAGCTATTATTAAATATAGTAACTCTCTAGTTCTTAGAGTTATTATAATACTAGCTTTTATTATAGTTCTGTCCTTTAAAGATAAAAAAAGGTAGAATAAGCTAGCTACTAGTAGTAATAGTAGTAATTAGAGTAATCTACTTATAATTACTAGGCTAGTGTCTAATTAGGTTAAGTTAAACTTCTAAAGTAGTTATAACCTTAATAGATCTTTCTATACCTATCTAGAAGCATATTTTATTAAAGTTATATATATCTTTATTAAGAATTCTATATTTAGCTTTAATATTAGCTACTAAGCTAAACTATAGCTTAATAATTAATATATTACTATATAGAATTCTTTAGTAGTCTTTAGGTTAACTAAGCTAAGGTATAATCTTTAGTTAATAAGAAGTAAAGTGTTAAACCTAGTATTTACTAACCTAGCTACTATAATAAATAGCTAAAAGTTAGTTAGCTATATTATAGACTTTAGCTAAGCTAAAAGTAAATCTATATAAAGATAGGTCCTTAATACGTATAATAAGGCTCTTTTCTTCTAGTTTACTAAGTTTTAATTAGTTAAAGTAGGTATTATATTATAAAGATATTCTAGTATAGTAGTTACTTATAGTCTTTTTATTATTCTAATAGATCTTAGTAGTATGTCTAATAATATATTAGATTTAACTACTTTAAGAGTAATAATAAGCCTGTCTTTATAAGAAAGTAAATTAATACTAGTTAGTAGTAGTATTAGAGGTAGTAGGTAGAATAGAGAAAGCTTAGTATAGGTAGGTAACTTAATAATCTAGGTAACTTAATAATAGACTATATTATATAAAAGGTTAAGTTAACTATTTATTTCTACTATATTATTCTTATATATAGACCTATTATATTCTACTAAACTATATATTATATAGAATTAAATAATATACTTTATAGGTAAGTAAGCTAATAGGTAAGTAAGCTACTTTTATAAAGCCTTTACTAAAGTACTCTTTCTATAATATAAAGCACTACTAAGCTAGATATACTACTAAGCTAAATACCTTTTCTTAGTATTACTAATACTATATATAAAATAAGTAATTACTTACTACTTTTTATAAAGCCTATATATAATATACTTATATTAAATATAGAATCTTCTTCTATATTTTTTTAGTATAAAAAAGTATTATAGCTAGTCTTTCTATAGTTACTATAGTATTATTAACTTAGCTAGGCTCTTTTTTAACTACTTCTACTATATACTCTCTTTAATACTATATAATCTATAGCTATACTCTTAGCTATAGATAATACTATAGTACTATACTCTATTATTCTACTATACTAAATCTATTTTCTTTTATCTTTCTTATACTTAGTAACTTTTACTAATTACTTCTTAAGCTCTTATATATAAGCCTTAATAAGAATATTTTTATATAGTATCTTCTTAGCTTCTTTTACTAGCTTTAAGAACTTTTTCTAAGTAAATATTAGTAACTATATAAAGTACTTACTTATAAGCTTTAATTAGAATCTAAATTTATATATATTACTTAGTATTTAGAATTACTATAGTGTTTCTAGTAGAGGTACTAGTAGAGAGGTATAAAATTATACTTTAAGCTAATTAATAACTACCTGCGTGTTAGTAGGTACTAGTTCTAATACCTAAAAGGCCTTCTTATAGTTATTATATATAAATATATTAAAAAATATTTCTTTAAAGGCTAAAAGAAAGCCTTTCTTATTAATATAGAAGATATATTTAAATACTAAGGCTTATATATATTAGAAGTACTTTAGTTTTAATAGTAAGAAATATACTATATTAAGTAAGTAAAGTATATATAATAAGTAAGAAGGTATAAAGAGAGTTAAGTTTCTATTCTCTAGGTAGTAGTTCTTAAAATTCTAGTTAAGGTAGCTCTTATAGCTGTCTAGAATAAGTAGCCTATATAACTTCTTCTAATATACTGTTATATATATATTAAAATACTTTAACTACTTAAGACTAAGTATATTATTTATCTATCTATTCTTAAAGATAGAAAGCTTCTAGTTATATAGGATATTAGTCTTCTTATACTAGGCAGAGATATAAATATACGTTTTATAGATAATAAAGAGTAGAATAGTATACTTAGTAGTATAGATACTCTAGATAACTATAACCTACTTCTAATTACCTAGCTAAATAAGGTTTAGTCTTATATATCTTTCTAAACCTATAATAACCTTTATTAAGCTAATAACTTCTATTTAGAAGCTAGTCTTATTAAAGTTATAGATATTCTTATTTAGAACTCTATACTTATCTTTTATCTTCTATATAAGCTTAAACTATATACTAATAACTTCTAGATTTTTTTAAAGTATTCTCTAATAGTTTTTTACTTAATTAAAAGCTATTTTATATTTTTCTATATATAATATAAATTACTTAGCCTAGATCTTACTAATAGGTATTCTACTATATATAGCTAATAGTTTATCTATAATATCTACTACTTTATATAGCTAGAGAGTAAATCTATATAAATTAAAGTTAAGAATATATTATATAAATATTTACTCTTCTATTATAGAAAGCTTTTAGCTATTAAGTAGTACTTTATATTAAAATATAATTTTATTTAGCTAATTAAAAAGTTACTAAAAAGGTACCTTAAAAGCTACTATAGCGCTCTTTATACTCTTAAACTAGCCTAATATATAGGCTTAAAGTATAAGTATAATTCTACCTTTTTACTAAATAAGAAAAGATATCTATTATAATAATATTACTTCTTATATAAGATATTAGTAATACTAAGAAAAGGTATCTAGCTTAGTAGTATATTTAGCTTAGTAGTGCTTTATATTACTAATATCTTAATAATAACCTATTATTAATATATCTTAGAAAGCTTAAGTATAACTTATACTTTAAGCTCTTAAATAAAAAAATATAAATCTTATTTAGTAATATACCTTATCTATCTATAAAGTACCTTAAAGTATATAAAGCTATTAATATACTTAATAATCTTTATAAAGTAATTCTATACCTAAATTATAAAGTTTAGATAATAATAAGAAGAGAGTAATTATTAAGTATATACTTAAGCTAAACGTATAAGAGTTTAGCCTCTAGTAAGTAGATATAGCTACTATAGCTAATTCTCTACGTGCTAAGTATAATCTAGGCCTAATTAGTATAAACTAGCTGTTAGGCCTCTTAGGCTCTTTAGCCTAAAAGAACTAGAAGGTTTTCTAGGTAAAGTAACCTTCTTATATATATAGTTCTCTTCTACCTATTTACTAGCCTCTAGTAAATAGTCTATAGTCTACTAATTAACTCTATAGCTACCTATATTATTCTATTCTATATTATAATCTTCTTCTTTAGTACTCTTAGCCTTAAGGCCTAATATTCTATTTACTTTTACTTTATAAGAGTAAGACACAGAACTATATAATAAGTATTAAATCTAGTCTCTTAGTAGAAGAATTAACTCTACTACTATAAAGAGCTTTACTTTTTATATCTATAGAGAAATTCTCTATCTTAAGAATAATAGAGGCTTTAGCTACTATACTAGGTAATACTTAATATTTAAACTCTAGTAATATAGTAAATAAAACTTAAAATCTATCTTTATAAGCTAAGACTTAGTTAAATAAGTTATAACAGCCTATAAAGGCCTAGAGTACTCTAGTAAAGAATAATATAAACTAAGAACTATAAGAGTTAGAAGCCTAGTATAAAAGAGCTACTAAGTAGTAGAAAGTAGCTATACTTTAAGAAGCCTAGGCTTAATACCTTACTAAAGACTATAATATACTATAATCTACCTATACTATCTTCTAAGTAACTATAATAGCTCTAGTAGCCTTAATAGTAGGCTTACTATACTCTAAACTACTATATAAGTTTATAAAACACAACTAAGTAGAATATAACTTCTAGAAATATAATTATAAGTATTTTTTTAATAGGCTACCTACTAACTTTCTATAAAAGTTATAGAAAGTAAATTTTAGTATATAGTACTTCTTAGAGACTATAAAGAGCTTCTAAGATACCTATTATACTAACTAACTCTATATATTTCTATTATAGAAACTAACCTAAGAGGCTATAAAAGCTATAATACTAAGCTTTCTAAGTACTATTTTAAAAAGAAGGTAATAAGTATATAAGCCTCTAACTTAGGCCTATATACTTTCTTATTAAAACCTAATAGATTTATTAAACTATATAAGGCCTTACTAAAAAGAGTTAGGTAATATATATAGACCTAACCTCTAAGTAATAGAGTATATCTATATATTATCTATAGATATTTAGAAGTAACTCTTTATATACTCTAAAGAATATTATAAAATACTTATATAGGTAGAAGAGGTTATAAATATTATTTACTACTAGAAAAGCTACTCTAAGAACCTATAGAAAGAAAGGCCTATAAGAAATTAAGAGAAATATAAAAATAGCTTAAAAGGTAAAGAGAAACTAAAAAAGGCCCTAAAGCGTGCAAGTAAGAGAAGTCTAACCTATAATAGCTAAAAACAGCCTAAATAGTCTTATAATAAGCTAAGCTTCTTTTTAGTAACCTATAATAGGTATAGAAAAGCTAAATATATCTAACCTAACTACTTAAACTCTAATAAGTCTAAGAAACCTAAAGAAGAGTTAGACTAAGAAAAAAGTAGAGAGTAGAAGAAGTAGATCTATACCTTCTTACTTATATTTCCTACTTTAAGAAGAGTAAGAATCTTAGAACTCTCTATACTATATTATACCTATAACTTATATACCTACTTATAGTATAAGCTGTTATAAAGTTATTAGGCCTAATAAAGGTACTAATAAATAGAGGTTCTTAATTAAACCTACTATCTATAATAGTAGTAAAGAAGTAAGACCTCTAAGTTAACCTATTACCTTAGCTATTAGCTAAAGAGGTAAATAGTAGTAGTATACTAGTTTATAGTACTATAACTATAAGAATAACTATTATAGATTTATAAAGTAAAAAAGAAACCTATAATTTACTATTTATTATTACTAACCTTAAGAAGTATAAGATATACCTTAGTCTACTCTAAATTAATATATATTAGCCTAGAATTAACTATACTAGTAAGTATATATTATTTAAAAGAACTAAAGCTAAAATATAGCTAAGTTCTAGAAAATAGCTATAGAAGATACTAAAGAGTTTAAACATACTATATAAGACTCTAGAGTAAATATATATATATACTTTATTAACTTTAAAGGCTAGAGTAGGCTAAAGAAAAGTAAAATAGCTAACCTTCTTCTATAGTACTCTAATTATACTAATATAGTATTAGAAGATAACTCTAGAAAGCTACCTAAGTATAGCTTAAATAATTTAGTAATTACTTTAGTAGAAAATAGTATACTACTTTTCTAACTCTTATATAGGTTATCTAAAGTAGAATTAGTAGTTTTATAGAAATATTTTACTAATTATATAGCTAGAAAATAGATTTACTACTTAAAGTCTTTAGTAAGTACTCTTATACTCTTTGTAAAAAAGAAAAATAGTAGCTTTAGGCTATATATAGACTACTAAGGCCTTAATAAGGTTATAGTAAAGAACTACTACTTTTTACTTTTAATAACTAAATTTTTAGAGTATTTATTCTAAGTAAAAGTCTATACTAAGCTAGATATTAGAGATACCTACTATAGAATTAGAATTAAGAAAGAGAATAAGTAGAAAACTATATTTAGAACTAGGTATAGCTATTTTAAGTATATAGTAATACTATTTAGGCTTACTAATATACTTATTTAATTCTAGGCTTATATAAATAAAGCTTTAGTAAAGTTAGTTAATATTACTTATATTATATACTAAGATAATATTCTAATCTTCTTAAATACTAAGAAGAAATATATTCTTTATATTAAAAAAGTTCTAAAGAAACTATACTAGGTAAAGCTATATATAAAGCTTTTAAAGTATAAATAGTATATATAATATACTAAATACCTAGAGTATATAGTATTACCTAATAGAGTTAGTATTAACCTAGAATAGGTTAAAATAATCTAAGATTAGCTACTACCTATAACTATATATAATATTTATATATTTATTAGCTTTATATACTATTATAGATAGTTTATCTATAGTTTTAGCTAAATTATTCTCTCTCTAATAACTTTAATAAAGAAAAAGCTAGGCTAAGCTAAAAGTAGCTTAGCTATAAAGAAAGAAAAGAGCTAATATATAAAGCTACTAGAAAAAGTAAAGAAAGCTTTTAGAATTCTAAAGAATACCTTTCTAGAAGTACTAATACTTACCTATTTTAAAAAAAGTAAGCTAATAAAAGTTAAGGTAGATACCTTTAGTAGAGTAATTATAGGTATACTAAGCTAGTATAGCCTAGAACTAAATAAGAAGGCTTAATAGAGGCTAGTTAACTTCTACTTATATAAGCTTATCTAAGTAGAGTATAATTATAAAGTATATAACTAGAAACTACTAGTAATAGTAAAAAGCTTAAAGTATTAGTACTATTACTTCTAAGAAATTTATTTTAAAATTCTAATAGACTATATAAACCTAAAGTAGTTTATAAAAACTAAGGTATTAAACTACTAGTAAGTAAGGTTATATTTAGTATTAAGCTAATATAACTTTATTCTAACCTATAGACTAGAAACTATAAACCTAGTAAATAAGCTATTTTAGTAGCTAAACTATATAGCTAAGGTATATAAGCTCTTATAAAAGTATAATAAGGCTTTTATATAACCTTTTAAAAACCTTTTATTAGAAAAAAAAGACTTAAGTATCTAGATAGTAGCTATTCTTATAAGGTTAGCTAGTATTAAGAAGCTACTAACTAAAATAAGTAAGGCCCTTTAGAAGTTCTAAAAGGCTAACTTATAACTTTCTAAGAATAATAGGTAATTTAAGAAGAAAATAGTAAGAAAGTATATATAAAGGTATAGCTATTACCTTTTAATTCTAAAGAGAGTTAAAGTAACCTATAGAGAAATAGTCTAGCCTAGTTAAAGATAAAATACTTCTTAATACCTAAGAAGAAGGTAGTAGTACTCTAAGAGTACTATAATAACCTACTAGTAGGCTACTTTAGTATAAGAAGAATACTTAAGAAGCTCTAGTACTAATATAAGTAGAAAGGTATAAAAGGTAATATTAAGTAGTACTACTAAGAATATATACTTTATAGAAGATTAACTTTTACTTAATATAAACTATATAGGTTACTTTAACTACTACTACTACCTAATAGGCTATAAAAAGAAGCTATAATAGACTTTATTATAGAGCTTTCTCTAAGTAAACTAAGTAGTATAGTATATAATATAATACTAGTAGTAGTATACTAATTAATAAAGATAGTATACTATACTCTAGTATAAAATAACTAGAATAGTATTAACCTTACTTAGGCTTAAATAAAAGGAATAATTTAACTATATAAAGTACTAAGATATATTATCTTAGATTAAGGTATTTTAATAAATACTAAATACTAGAATACCTTCTAATACTACCTTAATTCTAGAAGAGTACTTACTTCTACCTACTATTCTAAAATAGATAGGTAAACTAAGAAGTAAAACTAAATACTTAAATAGTATTTAAGATACTACTACTTTTTAAAATAAGATAATTAGATACTATAGATTTCTATTATAAAGTTTATATATAATAATAGCCTCTATATAACTATTAAGACTATACTATACTAAGTAAACTATAGTTTAACTTCTAAAGATATAGACTAGCCTAGTATACTCTTTAGTAAGAGAGAATTCTCTTTAAAAAGGTATATAGCTATAAAAGTACTAGTATTATAAAAGAAGTATAAGAATAAAATAATTATAGCTAATATATACTAAGAACTATACTAAAATAAAAGTAGGCTACTAATTCTCTTTAGAGTAGAAGACTAAGTTATAGTCTTAAACTAATATATTAAGTTAACTAGGTGTTACGATCCTGTGCGGACGAAGCGGCACAGTGATTAAGTAGCCAACCACAGCCCTCACCCATGAACCAGGGGCGGAGTCAGGAAGGATCTCCCTTTGTACGGTCACGTGACATGCTCGTCAACGAGCATGACACACGTGACTTGCTCGTCAACGAGCATCGTATGTTATCGCTCGTCAACGAGCAACGCTATGTATTTCATTGGACTGACCCTAGTCGCTCGTCAACGAGCATTACCCCATAGCAAGTATATAGTCAGTAGGAACACAACCCTTATGGTTCGTGTTCAACTTAGTCAATCAAGTTTGTCTTTGGAATCTCGACCCCAACTCTCGAGCTAGATAGTCTACTCTATACTACTCATTGTTACCCTCTATTGCCACGGTGTTTCACTAGGCAATAACCCCAACCCTTACGGACCTTCCTGTACCAGCGCTCATCCCTGAGAACCAATACGAATAGTGCTTACGAGCTTTGCTTGAAAGTACAACTTCAACACTATAATAGTATAAAAGTTTACTAAAACTATAGAATTTATATAGTCTAAAATAGAAGAAGTATAATAAGCCTAGAAACTCTAAGCTAATAAATACTAGAAAGAAGCACTCTAACTCTATATAGGTAATAAGGTCTAGCTAAAACTAGAAAACTACTTTTCTAATAATTAGGCTAGCTAGAAGTTAGATTAGAAGAATAAAAAGTTTACTATAATAGAAATAATCTCTCTATATAATATAAAACTTAATATTAAAAAAAAGAATCTACTTAGTATTTTATATAGATAAGCTCTACTTCTATATAGAAAACTCTTTAGATAGATAGATAAATAATAACCTATAACTAGGCTCTCTAGTAATTATAGGTAATAATAGCTCTTTTACTAAAGAATAAGAAGTTAAGGCTATCTATAAAGAACACCTATCTAGAATAAATAGTAAGAAATATTAGTACCTAGTAGTATAGTAAGGCTATACTTAGAAAACCTAGAAACTAAGGTCTAACTATAAAAAGTTATCTACTCTAAATAGATAGATTATAGAAATAGCTAGAAGCTATAATACTTAGGGAAACCTACTCTTAGAATTCTTCTTAGAACTCTCTAGTAGACTTTTCTAGTAAAGAATACTATACTTCTAAATAAAAAGAATAGTATATAGCTACTATATAAAATAGCTACTATAAAGAAGTAGAACTTTTAAAAAGAAAATACTATATAAAAAATAAGAAACTATATAATTAGAAAGAGAATAATATTCTAAGAAAAGAAAGTTTTATTTACTATACTACTAGGAATTAGTTACTTCTATATAGATACTAATAGGAAAACCTATTATAGAGGTATACTAAAGTACTAAAAATACTAGAAATAGATACTAACTAGTTTATAGAATATATCTTCTAATTATTATTAGAAGAATTCTTAACTTAAGTAGTCTTAGTAGCTTCTATAATCTTCTTCTTCTAAGCTCTAACTATAGAATAGATAGTAATAGTATTATTTCTAATATTATCTTTAAAAGTATTATAGGCCTAAGTAAGTATACTTTAAGTTATAGACTATATAATAAATATATTATATAAAGAGTTAAGCTATAAATATTAGCTAGACTAAAATAAAAATAATAATTTCTAAGAAGAAACTTATAAGTAGCTTATTCTAAATAAGAATTTCTTTTAAAACTTTATAGTTAGAGTATATCTTTTTTAATATCTACTTCTATAAATCTATACCTTTATAAGTTATACTAAGAATATTATTAAAATTCTTAAGCTCTTCTTTAACCTTAGCCTTATAGTCTAAGAAGTTAGTATAGTACCTAATCTTATTACTAGGCTAAGATAGAAGATCTTATATTATTACTAAATTTTAGTAGTAATAGAGAGTATACTTATTCTTAGTAGATACTAAGCTAGTAAGAAAGAGAACGTAGTACTTAGAGTTAGGCTAAATCTTATAGAAATAGTAAATAGTAGTAGTAAACTTAAAAGTCTTATAAGAGGCCTATAGAACCTAGAAATTAGTAACTAACTAAATAAAAGAAAATATACTTAAAAAATAAAGAAATTATAAAACTTACCTTATAGTAGTAGTACTTTTTATACTTATACTTAAAATAAGTTAACTTATCTATATTAATATTATAGAGCTAGTAGTTAAGTATATACTAGGCACAGCTAAAGAGGTTCTTAGGCTTAGGCTTATTATCTATTATATTACTAGAACTATTAATAGTAGTAGTAAGAGTGTTAAAATTAATATTACTAAAAAGCTTATAATAAGAATTAGTAATAATACAGCTTAGTAAAGTAGAGAAATAGAGTAAGAATTTCTTACTAGGCTATAGTAAATAAGTAGTTAGTAGGTATTTAAGTAAAGATATTATATATTATAAATACTTTTTAGAGTAAAAGAGCTACTACTATAAAGCTATAAATAGCCTTATAAGCTTCTACTTTACTAGAAAAAAGTACTATAATAAGAAAAATAAGTATAATAACTTATAAAACTAGTACTAGAGCTAGCTTTACGCTTACTAGAGCCTACTATAGTAAGATAAGGTAAGAGTAAAGTATAAAAGAAGTAAAGTAAGTAGATAAGTAAAGAAGTATAATAGTAGTAAATAGGTATATAAAGAATATAAGGCTAAGCTAGTTAGTCTATTATTTTACTTTAAAAGTTTATTTATAAATATAGAAATAGTAAAGAGGTACTATAATAGGCTAGGCTCTAGACTAGTACCTTAGCGTATAAAAGGCCTTAGGTGCTCTAGCTAATTATACTTTAGCTCTATAGGTTCTTAGTAGAACTCTAGTAATTTTAGTCTTTATAATAGGCCTTTTAAACTCTTTAAACTAGAGCCTGCCTTACTACTATAAAGGCTACTAGAAAATTATAAATTCTATAAATAGGTTCTATATACCTTCTACCTTCTAGTATATATATATAAGACTCTATACTAGTAGAAAGGTATTAAATTTATTTAGTTTCTACTTATATATAGCACTTAGTAGCTAGCTTCTTATAAAAAGAAGCTTAGATATAGCTTATAGTTTAAGCTCTTAAAAGAAATATAAAGCTCTTTTTATAATATACTATAGCTATCTATAAGATTTCTAAAACTATACTATATAACTAATATACTAGATAATCTTTATATACTAATACTATAGCTAACTTATAGAATCTAACTAATACTAAGAAGTAGGTAATTATTAAGTATATACTTAAGCTAGTTATATAAGAATTTTTTCTAAGGCTTATAGCTATAGCTAATATAGCTTATTCTTTATATACTAAGTATAATCTAGGCTATATTAGTATAAACTAGCCTAGTATATTTATTAAGCGCTAACTAGAGCTTATAGTAAAGTTTAATTAAAAATATAACTATAAGAAAGCTTTCTGCAAGAATTCTAAAGTAATCTAAAGCTAGTTTAGCCTAGTAGCTAATATTAAAGCTAAGTATAGTATTTAGAATAATAATACCTATAACTTTAATAAGGCTAGCTTTATAATAGGTATTATATTAATAGAAGTAGTTATTATAGCTTTAAAGTAATAAGAATAGCTAAAAGTAGTCTAGCTAGGTAATAGAGAGTAGATAATAGTTATATAGAGTATTAATACTAAAGGTTAGGCTATTTTACTCTTTATTATCTTTAAGGTATACTACTACTTCTTTTTCTAGTATAAAGAAGGGGACCTACTATAGAATTAGAAAATTAGAGTTTCTAATAATAGCTAAACTACTAATAAGCTTAGTCTAGACTAGCTAAAGTACTTTAATATATATATAAAGAAGTATACTATTAGTACCTACTATTTACTAGTTATTAATAGCTATAAAAGCTATAGCTTACTTATATTCTAGTAATACTATAAGAATAATAAGATTATTACTACCTATATACCTTCTTACTTATTATACCTTCTATAGCCTCTTAATATAGGTTGTTTTACCCCTTTAAAGAAGGTATATAGGTACTAAGCTAAAAACCTTATCTATAACTAAATTAACTATATTATAAAGGTTAAGTTCCTACTATACTTTCTAGCAGCCTTTAAGGCTTTATTTACTTCTAGTAATAGCTAAGAAGAGTTCTAAAAGGCTAAACTAGTTCTATTTAACCTAGAATAGGTTATATTAACTCTTAATATAAAGCTATATACTCTATTACTATAACTTTCTATTAATAATATACTTTAGCAGTTATAAACCTTTAGTAATACTTTAGAACTTAAGTTATGATTAATACTTATAAAGATAAGAATTTAGAAGTATATAGATAGCTTACCTACCTTTATAGTTAAAGTATTTAAAAAGGTCTTAAAAGAGGTAGTAATAATTATATATAAGCTAGTATTAGTATAATAGAAAATTACTAAGCTTTAAGTAGTAAATAAGGCTACTTTATACTAGATATTATATAAAAGAAAGTAAATTAAAGTATAAAAAACTCTTATAGTAAAAAAGAGCTAGTAAATAACTACTCTTAAGAAGTTTAGAGTATATAGTAATAGTAAGAAGTAGAAGAAGAGAGTATGCACTAAAGAGGCTAAGTTCTTCTAATAACACTGTAGATAGTATAGAGAGACTAGGCACAACACGTAAATATATAATAATAAAGTAGAAGAGGTCTCTAAGTAATATTAGAGGTTATTCTACTCTATACAGCGTTAGAGTAGGTTATTATAGGCTATAATAGAGTAGGTTTTAGTATAGTCCTAGTAAAAGTATATAGCTTACCTATAAGGTATATTATATATTATTACTTATTAATAAGTAATACTATATATTTTATTAAACTAACTCTAGTTACTTATTAATAAGTATTATTTACTAGTAAGTATTTAGTATATAGAAATACTACTCTTATAGTATTATATTTAACCTTATTAATTAAGTTTATTTTTAGAATCTTAACCTAACTATTAAGCTAGATAGTTTACTCTATACTACTTATTATTACTTTCTATTATTATAGTATTTTACTAGGTAATAACTTAACCTAATCTACTATACACTATTTATACCTAAGAACTAATAGAATTAGTACTTATAGTCTTTAACTAAAAGTATAACTTTAATAGAGGCCTAATAAAGGTATTCTTAAAGTATTTAGTTAATATATTATTAGAAGGTACTAAGAGTATTTACTAACTTAAATAGTATTACTAGTTATTTATAGAGCCTAAAGTAGGTTTAGAAAGTAGTTTTTTATTTATTTTTATCTACTATATAAATCTTATAAAAGGCTTAAATTATATTAACTTTAGTAAACTACCTTACTTTTAAATTCTAAGATAGTATCTTATATATTAATAGAAAAGAGTATTAGTTCTTTTTTATAATAGTATTTAGTACTTAGTAGTTTATATAGAATCTTAGTTCTCTATCTAGTTTCTTTATAAAGAGAACTAGAGCTAATATACTTAACTTACTAACTTATATAAATTTATTATCTAAATAGCTAGTTAGTTATTACCTAAGTACTAAGAGTTCTTCTCTAGATAACCAAGCTTAAAGCGCCCTGCTTGCAATGTGGACGTCTAGGTTCTCTTTCTTCACCAACTGGGCCCAGACGTCCAACTCTCCGTTTTGGACAGTCGATTCTATCCACGAGTTTGGGATGTGGTCCTGTAGCATCAAGGTCAGGCTTCTATCTTGTACACCTGCCTGGTCAACCTGGTTGACCAGATAATCCGGATGGATCTGGCCGCTCCTAGCACAAGTCTAGCCTCAGCTAAGCTGATTACTCTGCGGGGTAGCTAAGGCACAGCGTCACGTGTAGCGGCCTAATAGGCGGTTAACCTGAGCCTGGTACGCTGTAGCTGCTGGAAGGTCTAATAGTACTTATAGTCTCGTACCTTCCCAGCGTGACTCCCTGGTGTACAGAGTTGTCAACCATTGAACGGTCTCAGGAATGCAGTTTTGATCTTGTTTGATTCAAAAGTATTAAACAGCTAAAACTGCTAGAGGGTTCAAAGTCAACCAGAACCAAAACTCCTGTTAATCAAGTCAAGGCAGCTGCTCACGTTAACCTAGCTGAGAGGTAGTTACATTGTGTCACGTGACCTTTATTCGGCTGAGGTCTCCCCCAGCTGGCTCAATCAGCCAAAACAGCCACGAAAAAGGTTATGACGTTCACTCGAATAGTGATCACGGAGCTCAATCAATACTAACATTACTTGTTGCCACCCGGCTATTGCGGGCATCCCGTACGGCCGTACGGCCTGACATTAATTAAGTAAATCTGCGCATTAAGTGCACGGACATGGTTTTGATGTTACGGTGCTACTCCTCGGCCTTACAAACATTGACAATCAGGGCACATGCCTACCTGTCAGCGATATTAAAAATCCTTCACATTTTCGCTGCATAAATCCATTAAGATTTAATGTACTTCAACAACGTGATGCCTCTAGCAGTAATGGTATTTCGGTAATTTGCACTGGATAAGGAAGTACAAAAGCGAGATTCATTCACCTCCACCGACCCCACATCTTTTCTTGAGATACCAGCTATATCTAATCAGCCTACTATGCATTCCTACGCTCTTATTGTGGTCTCCCTTCCATTCCTTGTCGCAGCATGGGATGCTAAGCTTTGCGGTAATGCCGGTGCCTGCACTACTGCGACCTGGCGCACTGAGAGACCTTTCCGCTGCCCTGATAGCACCAGGCTTGACATACCCAATACGCAGTCTCTTTTGTCTGATATTTCAGACGGCAAATACGAAGTTGTTTCAAAAGCAGACTTCCCTACTGCGTGTTTGAGCGGCGTTAAGCCTGGAGCCAACGACGTACTTGTTGTTAGTTACCCGGAAGAGGCGGATGCCCCCACCTCAAGATGTTTTACTAAAACTTCCAGAAACAAGCAACCAAATCCAAACAAAATGCTTTCTTCTTTATAAGTGGCACATGCTCTACAGCAACTCCAAACTCTGATTGTTACGCTGCGAATGAAAACCCCCACGAGTATGCGCCCTTGAACGATCCTCTGCATTCTAGCCTGCTAACTCAAGCTTGCAGATATTCACTCTGTCAAGTTGAAGATTTGAGTGGAGGAGTTTGCACCCTGAACTTCAAGGCTGGCCAGTGCGAGTCATATGGATCTGCTATACCTAAATGTGCTGGATGGACACCTGCTCAGGTAGAGGTGCCATGCACATTTAACGGTGATGCTAATAACTGCCGATAGCATATTCGTAAGTAGTTTGTTTCTATAAGCTGTACACACATTAAAACTAATAATTTAATTTAGTACTGTTTATAGTTATACACCTAGTTTAGATTTAAATCTATAAATTATTATAGATAAATAAGAGTAAAGATTTTACTATTTCTTATTCTATAATATAGCATAGCTTTTGTATAGAGATATTACTTCTATAATAAACTATTAACTCTACTCTAAATAAGCTAGTTAGTATTATAGAAAGACTAAATATATAAGATTAGTATACTATAAAAGGTTAAATATATTTATAAGAATATATAAGATAGTAAGAAAGCTTTTACTCTAAACTATTATTATAATCTTATTATAATTAGCTAACTAATATTAATAGTTAGTATCTAGAGTATAATAGCTACTATAATTATAAAAGTATCTATCTATATAGTATAGTAGTAGTATATTTATTATAGATTATATAATAAGCTTACTTCTTAGTAATTAAGTATAGTAAATTATATATAATAAGCTTTTATAGCTTATAATAAGTCTAGTAAGCTTATATATTTATTTAAGTATATAGTAAGTAGAGATACTACTTTTATACTATTATATTTAACCTTTTTAATTAAGTTTATCTTTATAATCTTAATCTTATTTAAGCTAGAGAGTTTACTCTATACTACTTACTATTACTCTCTATTAGTATAGTATTTACTAGGTAATAACCTAACTCTCTTATAGACTCTTATATACTAGTACTTATAAGCTTTACTTAAAGTATAACTTTAATATTTAAAAACTCTTAAGATAAGTACTACTTTAAAAACCTTTACTACTTCTAGTAGCTCTAATAATAAAGATATTAATAGTAAACTACCTACTAATACTTCTAGTATAAATATTAATAAACTAAATAATTAGTTTATATAATAGAACCTCTTCTTTATATTATAAAGTAAGAAGGTTTCTAAGATATAGTAGATTATTCTTATTACTAGCTATATATATATTAAAGTAATAATATAAATAAGGCTTTTTAAAAAGTAATACTTAAGTAGTAAAGCTTTTAATAAAGAAATTATTAAGCTAATTTTTCGTATAATAAATAAGCCTTCTATTACTTAATATAATATTTAGTAAGTTAGATAGAAGAAGTTAGCTACTAACTATACTATAGAGTTTTAGTAACTTACTAATAATACTTACTAGAATACTACTACTCTAATTACTATATTCTATTAAGAACTAAAGCCTAAAATTATTAAAAACCTTATATATACTAGTAAAAGTATAATTACTTTTAGAAATTCTATGAATATAGTAGTAAATATATATATAAAGCTTTATAAACTTTAGTAAAAGCTAAAAGATTACTTAAAAGTATAGCTTATAACTAATAATATATACCTACTACTATATTACTAATAGTAGAATAATATCTACTAAGAATACTATAAAGATAACTACTACTAACTAAATACTATATAATATATATATATAGTAATATTAAAAGTAAAGACCATAAACTAAAAGCTATAAACCTATCTAATATTAATAACAGACTAAAACTATACTAGAATTAGAATAGTAATAGTAGTAATTAAAAGAATTTGTCTAGTATAATATACTATAAATATACTAAAATATATAAGTTTACTAAAAACTATTACTTAAAGAATAAGGTTAATATACTCTATAGTTAAGCAGATTATATAATTAAGTAGATTACTCTGCTAAGACTACACTAAACCTCTACTCTACTACGTAATACCTTAATAATAATACTAATCTACGCTCTTAAGAGAAGCTATAATATAGCTTATACTTTAGGCTATTTAATAAAATATAATACTTATACTATAATATACTATAGCTATATATAATACACCTTATAGTATACTATATACTTAATATATAGAATAACCTATATAAGCTAATTATGCTCTAAATTAACAGAATATAGATTAGACTAAGAAGAATGTAATTACTAAGTATATTCTTAAGCTAAACGCATAAGAATTTACCTCTTAGCTAGCTACTATAGCTAATATAGCTAATTCTTTATATACTAAGTATAATATAGGCTATATTAGTATAAACTAGCCTAATACGTTTATTAAGCGCTATTCTAACCTTAAAGTAAAGTTTAATTATAAGTATAACTATAAAAGAGCCCTCTATAAGAATCTAGAGATTATTAGAAGCTAGTTTAGGCTTATAGTAAACATTAAAGCTAAGTATAGTATCTAGAATAATAATATATATAACTTTAATAAGATAGGCTTTATAATAGGCTAGATATTAATAAGAGTAGTTATTATAGGCTTAGAGTATTAAAGATAACTAAAAGTAGTATAGTAGAGTAACTAGAAGTAGATAATAGTTATATAGAGTATTAATAGTATAGAATAGGCTATTCTACTCTTTATTATCTTTAAAGGCTATAACTACCTCTCTACCTAGTATAAAGAGCTTAATCTACTTTATAACTAGGTTATTAGAGTCTCTAAGAATAAATAGACTACTAATAAGCTTAGTTTAGACTAGTTAAAGCACTTTAATACCTATATAAAGACATATACCTAAGAAGTATACTAGCTACTTCTTATTAATAGCTATAAGAGCTATAACTTCTTTAACTTCTAATAATACTATAAGAAAGTAAATATTATTATACTATATATACTTCTATACTTATTATACCTTTTATAGCTACTAGATATAGGCTGTTTTACCTCTTTAAAGAAGGTATATAGGCGCTAAGCTAAGAATCTTATATATAACTATATTACTTATATTACTAAAACTAAGTTTCTACTATACTTTATAGGCGCCTATAAGAAGATATTTACTTCTAGTAATATCTAAGAAGGCTTTTAAGGCGCTAGAATAGTCTTTTTTAACCTAGAATAGGTTATAATAGGTCTTAATATCTACCTACGTACTCTACTACTACCTACTATAGAAGATAAGCCCTAGCAGTTCTAAACCCTAAGCACTACTCTATAATTAGAGTTGTAATTAATACTAGTTTAAAAGAGGATTTAAAGGTATATAAGTAGCTTACTAACTTTAATAGTTAAGGCCTTTAAAAAGCTTACTAAAGGCGCAGCTATAGTAGTATATAAGCTAGTATTAGCTTAAAAGGAGATTACTAGGCTTTAAGTAGTAAATAAGGCTACTACGTAATATAAATTATATAAAAGAAAGTAGTTATAGTAGAAGAGAGTTCTAATAGCTAAGAAAGGCCTTTAATTAACTACTCTAACTAAGTTTAGGGCGCGTAGTAATAGTAAGAAGGTAAGAAAGTAAGTACGTGTTAAAGAAGGTAAGGCAACCTAAAGACGCTATAAAGAGTACTATAATATAGAGTATAACTTATATATATATAAAAGGCCTATAGAAGGTATTACTAAATAATATTATATACTATACTACTATATAAAAGGCTAATATAGGCTAATATAAGCTATAATAGAGTAGAGGTATAGTATAGTCTTAGTAGAGTAATCTACTTAATTATATAATCTACTTAACTATAGAGTATATTATATAATAACTAAATATATATATTTATAGTAATATAAATAAATATAGAAATTTCTTATAAATAATATAGAATAACTAATAGAAGACTTAAAGTTAAAAATAAATAAATATAGTATATTAATAATAATAGCTATTATAACTATATACTTATACTCTTACTAAAGTATATAATATTTAAAATAACTTAATAAGACTTAAATAAAACTACTAAAATTGAGTATTAACTTTAATATAGTATATTATACTCTAAAATAAGTTAAATAATAAATAAAGAATTACTTTTACTAAGCTTCTACTAAACTACTCTTTCTATACTAATACCTTTCTAATAATACTACTTAAATATATTAAAAAAGTAGTAGATATAGCTTATATTCTAGAGTTTTAAATAAAATATTAACTTTTTTTAGTAATAAATTATATATAATAAGCTATTATAAGACTATTATAGTATTATAGTAATTCTATACTATCTTATTAAGAGATAGTAGTATATATAGCTATACTATATAAAACCTATACTAGCTATAATCTTAGAAAATAATAAGTATTATTCTTCTTTATATCTATAATATACCTTCTACTATCTTTCTACTATCTATTCTAGTATAAAGTAAGTACTTTTAACTATAACTAGACTTTTATAAAATAATACTTTATTAACCTAATAATTTTAAAATAGTACTATTAATATAAATAAATAGCTAAAGAGTATTTATAAGAATATAATAAGCCTTACTATAACTAACTTAGAAAGAAAACTTAAGTAGTATATCTTTAGCTACTAATAAGCTAGTAATACCTATAGTAAATACCTTCTTAATACTAGATAAGTATATCTAAGCTACTAAATAATAGTATAATAAAATCTAGGTATTATAATACCTATATATTCTTAAGGCTAAGATTATATAACTAGAGAATATAGAAGAGGCTATAACTCTAAGTATTATAAAAATAATTAAAAAGGCCTTTAAGATTCTAAGCTCTAGTATATATAAGAAGAATATATTTTTAATACTTATACTATACCTATTAAAGTATATACTTAAATCTAAGAACTTAGTAGAATATAAAAAAAAATATTAAAAAATATTATAAATTCTTTTACTTCTATAAAGTAGTATTTTAACTACTACTTTAAGAATCTTAGTATAATAAAGATAAGGTTCTCTAGGTAATATAGTATTTATTAGAAGATCTATAGAAACTATAGTATATATACTATAACTATATATTTAGACTAAGTAGAAAAATACCTACCTAGAAGTATTTTAAGAACTATATACTAGACTTACTTTCTAATTCTATTAACTATACTCTAGAAGTAGCTACTATATATATTTAGGTAGTATAGTAAAAAGACTAAATAGTTTATACCTTTATAATATATCTATTAAAGTTATACTTTAGTTAAAGACTACAAGTACTAGTTCTATTAGTTCTAAGGTATAAATAGTATATAGTAGATTAGGTTAAGTTATTACCTAGTAAAATACTATAATAATAAAAGGTAATAATATATAGTATAAAGTAGACTATCTAGCTTAAGAGTTAAGTTAAGATTTTAAAGATAAACTTAATTAATAAGGTTATATATAATACTATAGAAGTAGTATTTTTATATACTATATACTTACTAAAAGATAATACTTATTAATAAGTAATAATATATAATACTTTTTAATAAGTAAGTTATATATATCTATTATAATTCTATATAGATAAAGTAGTATAGTAATTAAGTAGCTAACTAGAGCTCTTACTCTAAAGCTAAAGGTAGAGTTAGAAAGAACTTTTCTTTATATAGTTACGTAATATACTTATTAATAAGTATAATATATATAACCTACTTATTAATAAATATTATATATTATTACTTATTATTATATAATAAAGCGTATAAGCTACTACTATAGAGTTTTTTTCTTACTTTTATACCTTAATTAGGTTACTTTAGTACCTAACTACTAAGCAGCTCTATAAAAGCTTAAAGGCTTACTTAATAAGGTTATAAAACTAAGTAGGTTTCTAGAAGCCTATAAGTATATTAAGTAAAACTATATAACTCATAAATTCTCTTTATATATAATTAATATTTTAAATATAAATTAGATAGTACTAATTAAATACTATTAATTACCTAAGTAAAGTTCTATAAGCTATATTATAGTTATAAGCCTAGCTTTCTAAGAATAGTAGATCTCTCTATATACTTAGAAAGAGCTTATAGAATATATCTTAGAAGCTCTAATTACTCTTTATTTTCTTTTCTTCTATATAATACTACTATAGGTAAGCTAGTTAGCTATAGTGTATAAGCTCTATTAGAAATTCTAATAAGTTTCTACTAATTAAGGTTATATATAAACTAGCCTAATTAGTATATCTAACTTACTTAGTATACTAAGCTTTATAATATATAGAAGCTTATTAATCTAGATACTCTAGACACTCTAGGTATATATAATAGAGCTTTTTAGCTGCCTACTATAAGCTTAATTACTTCTAATTATCTACTAGCTTACTCTACTTAAAGCTATAGTACTTAACTAATTAATTATAATACTTCTATAGGCCTATTAAGCTTAAAGATATATAACTAAGAGCTTATAATATATAAAGTTAAATTAAGTAAGTAGGCAGCTAAGGTAGAGCACTTATAGAAGCTCTAGAACTAGGTTAACACTATAGTATTACTAGTAATTCTCTTACTAGTAATAGTAAAGCTTATTACTAATAATATAATAATACTCTAAACGCTTATCTAGGCACTTAAGAAGAAGCTTACTCTAATAGACGTTAGTACCTAGAACTAGGTAAGAGCTAAGTATAAATAATACCTTAAAGTAGCTAAATAAGGTTAAGCTACTTTATAGAACTAGTATTAAGAGTAGTTCTACCTCTATATAAGAGCTAAGTTATATAAGCTTATAGAGGTTAAAAAGGTACTTACTATATAGAATTTCTTAGATACCTTAAGCTATAGAATTACTTTAGAGTAGGCTTATACTATAAACTAAAGAATTATCTAGAATAGTATTCTAGAGCTTAAAACGCTTAATCTAGACTAGGTAAGTAGAGTCTTTAGTAGTTTAATATATAAGCATACTATAAAAGTAGAGAAGAATAATCTAGAAGTATTTATAATATTTAGAAACTAAATAGATACTTTCTAAGAAGCGCCTATAAGTAACTCTAAAAGCTTAAGTAGGTATACCTACTCTTATAAATAAAATAGAAGAACTTATAAGTAGAAACTAACTATTTACTAATTTCTAGAAATAGTAGTTAAAGAGAGCTTCTTACTACCTATTTATATAAGTAAAAGTAATTAAAAGAATACTCTCTAGAAGCTTAAAAATAAAGAGTATATAGATACTAGAAGAGTAATTAAGTAGCTTAATTAGACCTTAAATACTCTATTAGTAGTAATAGCTCTACTAGTAAATAGTATAATACCTAAGGTTAAGTTTTTAGGTAATATATAGGCTACTCTAATTAATCTAAAAATAATATAATTAAGTAATCTAGCTAAGAAACCTAGAGTTTATAAGCTTATAGATTTTAATACTTATCTACTCTTATATAGTATAATTTTAGATAATAAAGTAGCTATATACTTAGTTAATAGTATAGATTAGCTTATACTTAGATTCTTCTACTTAGCTAATTCTACTAATATAGTAGAGGTAGGTACCTAGGTGTTACGATCTCGGAGGATGGCACGCGGGGATGGTGACTTATTACCAATGGCGGGCCCTGGATCGGCGGGCGCCAGGCCCCAGGTCACGTGATGTCTCACGAACTCCACACAGAACCTGGAGTCAGGAGTGTGAGACACGACAACACAACGTCACGTGATGTCCCACGAATCCCACATTGTTCCATGAATACCACAAGGCCCCCTATGGGACTTGGTGGAAGACCATGCTACACTATGGGACATCTTAAGTATATAGTCAGTAGGAACACAACCCTTATGGTTCGTGTTCAACTTAGTCAATCAAGTTTGTCTTTGGAATCTCGACCCCAACTCTCGAGCTAGATAGTCTACTCTATACTACTCATTGTTACCCTCCATTGTCACGGTGTCTCACTAGACAATAACCCCAACCCTTACGGATCATCCTGTACCAGCGCTCATCCCTGAGAACCAATACGAATAGTGCTTACGAGCTTTGCTTGAAAGTACAACTTCAACACTAGGCATTTTCTATTATAGAATAAGAAGCTTATTTATTTAAAAATATATTATATAGAAAGCACAGCCTATATATAAAAGACCTACTTCTTAAGAATATTATAGTAGTAGAAGAGTTTTATATTAATATTATTTCTAAAGTATACTTCTAGAAAAAAGAAGTTTAGTACTTAGGGCTAGACTACTTACTTAGAGTAGGTTATATTAATAATTTAAATAGAAGTATTATATATACTACTCTTAAGCATACTTATAACTTTATTTTCTTTAAATATAAGCTACTTTCTTACTACTTTCTAATTCTTAATATAGTAATAAAATAATTATATAAATTCTACCTATAGAGCTTTACTAAGTACCTTTAGTATACTAGAGTAGGTTATTTAGGCCTAGAGGCTCTCTAAAGTTTTATATAATAAGTATATAGTATATATATTAATAGTATACTTTAAAAAGATTATAAGATTTATATAATAACCTATACTAAGTAAGTAGTCTTCTACTAGAAGTAAGAAAAGCCTACTAAACTCTTTTAGAAAATTAGCTAGAATCTATTTAATATACCTATAGTAAGAGGTAGTAAATTATAAATACTTTTAATTAAGAAGTACTATAGTAGAAAGCTCTTTTTATATATATTATAGAGAAAGACTTAAATTAAGATACTATATATACTTATAAGCTTTTTATACTAGGTATATACCTAGTATAAGCTCTATATCTATAAAATAAGCTAAGATAATAATATAGCTATACTCTTATAGTAAGAAAGCTCTAAATATAAGTACTAGGTACTTAATAAAAGAATAGATATTAAGTATATACTTCTATATATATATAAGCTAAATAAAGTAGTAGAAAGAGTAGAATAGAAGATAATTACTAAATCTATTAAGATAAGGAGTAGTATAAATCTACCTAAGAAGCTCTAGCTAGAGGTTATTACTATAGTAATATAGCTCTATAATATAAGTTTAACTTACTTAAATAAGCTATATAGCCTAAATAAAGAGCTTAATTACTAGTTTACCTAATATTTCTACTAGTATAAACCTAAGTAGGTAAGAGTACTTATAGCTAATCTAAGACCTAATTAGAGTAGAATATACGCGTATAGCTGCTAAGTATATCTCTTAAATAGAAATTAAGCAGCTAGGTATTATTAAAAAAGCTTTAAAGTTACTCTAAGAGGCTATATTAGATACCTAGTTAGTTACTAAGCTTCTAATAAATACTAGATATAGGTCTCTAAACTTAACTAAGTAATTATAATATATAATATAACCTTTAATAAGAAGCTCTTTTATAATAAATTAGATAAGTTAATAGCTTTCTTAGTTAAAGAAGTAGAAGTAGTTATAAATAGAATCTATAAAGCTAGTAAGATAATAGATATAGAAGAAGTAATTAAGCTTTCTATTAAAGTAAACCTATTAATTAGCTTATCTACTAAGTACTAGCTTAGAGATAGTACTTAGAGAGAACCTTAATTACTAGAAGGCTAGTTTAGTAGTAAAGAAGCTCCTAAGATAGATACTACCTATATAGTAAGCTTAGCTAGTAAGCTACTAGAAATCTATATAGAATAATACTAAGAAATAGGTTTACTATCCTCTAACTAAATATCTAAACTAGATTAGTTAAGTATAGGTAGAGAAGCTCCTAATAAGAAGAATCTAACTAGTAGCTTATAGAAAGTATACTTAACTATTAAAGAAGAAAGTAAGCTAGTAGATATTAAGAATCTTAAAGATCTACTAAGACCTATATTACTAATTATTCTAATACCTTCTTAAAGAATAATATAAGTAGATAAAGTAAGTAGAAGACGTATATATTAGTAGAAAACCTAAAGCCTACTAATAAAGTAAAGCTATAAGGTACTAGACTATAAGTATAATAAGCTTACTAATAATAATAAAGTAGGCTAGTACTCTATAATAATCTTAATGTAGTAATATAAGTACTTATAGCTAATCTAACCTTTATTTAATTATATAAATAAATATAGAAGTTAGAAAAGAGAGCTTATTACTATATATATAGTAATTATTACCTTTACTCTATAAAAAAGAAAGTAAGTTACCTAAATAGAGCTTCTAGTATACTATAATAAGCTTTCTTTACTACTAGAAAAGTAGAAGAATTTTACTTACTACTTATTAGGTACTCTTTTCTATTAGGCTTATAAGAAAGAAATAGTAATACTTATAAAAAAGAAGATATAAGTAGAAGTAGACTAATTAAGTACTTTAATAAGGCCTCTACTACTTAGATAGGTTTTTACTTATAAATTAGACTAAGATAGATACTTTATTAAGTATAAGGCTTAGATCTATATATATAGAAACCTTTGGGCTAAAGATTTAATAATTTTAACCTATACTAATATACTCTATAAGTAAGCTAATTAATAGGTAAGCTAATTACTTTTACTAAGCCTTTACTAAAGTAACCTCTATATACTAATACCTTAATAATAACCTAATATTAATATATTAAGAGAAGCCTAAATATAGCTTATACTTTAAGCTCTTAAATAAGATATAAATCTTACCTAGTAATATACTATAGCTATCTATAAGGTACTTTAGAGTATACTAAGTATATAATATATAGAATAACCTTTATATACTAATTCTATAGCTAACTTATAAAAGCTAGATAATAATAAGAAGTAGGTAATTATTAAATATATTCTTAAGCTAGACGCGTAAGAATTTAGCTTCTAGCTAGTAGATATAGCTACTATAGCTAATTCTCTGCGCGCTAAGCGTAATCTAGGCTCTATTAGTATAAATTAGCCTAGTACGTTTATTAAGCATTAACTAAAGCTTAAAGTAAAGTTTAATTATAACTATAACTATAAGTAAGCTTCTTATAAGAATTTAGAAGTTATATAGAGCTAGTTTAGCCTAGTAGCTAATATTAAAGCTAAGTATAGTATCTAGAATAAAGATATATATAACTTTAATAAGACAGGCTTTATAATAGGCTAAATCTTTCTAGAAGTAGTTATTATAGCTTTAGAGAGATAAGAAAGGCTAAAGATAGTCTAGTAAAGTAACTAGAAGTAGATAATAGTTATATAGGGTATTAATATAAAAGAATAGGCTATTCTACTCTTTATTATCTTTAAGGTATACTACTACCTCTTTAGCTAGTATAAAGAAAAAGACCTACTCTAGAATTAAGTTATTAGAGTTTTTAGTAATAGCTAGACTACTAATAAGCTTAGTTTTAAGTAGTTAGAGTACTTAAACATATATATAAAGAAGTATACTATTAGTACCTACTAACTACTAGTTATTAATAGCTATAAAAGCTATAACTTACTTAAATTCTAGTAATACTATAAGGATAATAAGATTATTACTAAATATATACTTTTTTACTTATTATACCTTCTATAGCTACTTAATATAGGTTGTTTTACCTCTTTAAAGAAGGTATATAAGTGCTAAGCTAAAATACTTATATATAACTAGATTACCTACTTTATAAATACTAAGTTTCTTCTATACTTTAAAGTAGCCTATAATATAGTATTTACTTCTAGTAATATCTAAGAAAAGTTCTAAGGTGCTAGATTAGTTCTCTTTAACCTAGAATAGGTTATTTTAACTCTTAATATAAAGCTATAGACTTTATTACTACTACTCTCTACTAATAGTAAGCTCTAGTAGTTATAAACCTCTAGTAATACTCTAGAATTTAGGTCTTAATTAACTCTAATTTAAGAGAAGTAGAAGAAGTAGTAGAGTAGCTTACCTAATTCTATTCTAAGCGCGCTTAAGCACTATGTAAAGAGGGGAGCAATATGATCCTATAGGCTAGTTTTAGCCTAATAGAAAATTAGTAAGCTTTAAGTAGTAAATAAGGCTACTACGCAATAAAAATTATATAAAAGAAAGTAGGTTTAGAAGAAAAGAACTCTAATAGTTAGAGATAGGTAGTAACTAGCAGCTCTAAAGGAGTTTAGAGCATGTAGTAATAGAAAGAAGCTAAAGAAGTAAGTACGCGCTAAAGAGAGTAAACTATCCTAATAATACTATAGATAGTATAACTAGACAGAATATAATACGTAAATATATAAGAATAAAGTAGAAGAGGTATCTAAGTAATATTATAGTTTATTTTATCTTATATAGTGCTAATTTATAGTATTTTAGGCTATAATAGAGAGGAGTTTAGTAGAGGCTTAGTAAAAGTAATTAGCTTACCTATTAATTAGCTTACCTATAAGGTATATTATAACACTTACTTCTAAATTATTTTAGACTATAGTAGTAATTATAGCCTAATTTAACCTAGAACTCTATTAGTATAATATAGCTACTAGTGTATTTCTTAATATAAGCTACTAGAACTTACCCTAGGTACTTTATAAATTACTAGATAGATTTAAGAAACCTAAGTAGGTTATTCTACTATTATAAGCTCTATATAGGCTATATAATTTACTAGTTCTATAGTATAAAGAGCTTTCTAGTACGCTTTAAATACTTAGTCTTATAGTATTAAAAGAGAATTCTTACTTCTTTTATAATACTAAGCAGAAAATAGTACTACTCTTCTATATTAATAATATACTTCTTACCTACTATAATAATAATTAAGTAGCTACTAAATAGCTAATAAGCTTATTAATAAGTAAATATTAAATTAAAGATTATAGAGTAGTAAAATAGTTTCTAGGTGTTTAAATAATTAGAGACTAAGAGGCCTATACTATAACTCTTATATATAACACCTATATTAATAAGCTTACTACTAAATTTAATATTATAAAGAATAGATTCTTTCTAAGTATTCTATTTCTAGTAGAAGAGCTGCTTAAATATAATAGAAAAGCTTTAAAGTAAGAAATTAAAGTGTTTTAAGAACGTATTAGATCTATACTCTATATAGTAATTATAATTAAACTAGATATAGTATTTACTACTTCTAAACTATCCTATTATTTAATAAATCTAGAAGCAGCTTACTTTAAAGCAGCTGCTTAGGTTATTACTTATTTATATTAAATAAAGTACCTAGGTATAAGGTATAGTACTTATAAAGGTATTTAAGTACTTATATATAGTAATGTATTATTTACTAATAACTATCTTAGAGCTATATTATATAGCTCTTTAGTAGTCTAATTATCTAGAAAGCTGCATATTAATTAATAGTAATAACTTCTACTACTAAAGCTAAATTACTTACTTTAGAGCACGTAGCTAAAGAGTTAGTAGCTCTAAAATAATTCCTAGAAGAACTTTAGCTAGACTTAGGAGTGCTATAGAAGATTTTCTGTAATAACTAATAAACTATCTAATTAGTAGTTAAAAAAAGTAAGTAGCTTACTACCTAGCTATACTACGTAGATATCTAAAATATATAGTTAAAATAAGAATATACTAAGAGAAATCTCTAAGTAACCTACTTTAAAACTAGTAAGATACTAGCTAATAGGCTTATAAAAGCGCTTTCTAGATAGGCTTATAAGTACTTTTTATTATATTTAAACTTATATAGAATTAGTTAAAAGAGAGAAGAATTAGTTATAGAAAAAGAGTATATTAATAGAGAAAGAAAAGCTCTAGAATTAGTAGAGAGGATAACTCTCTCTCTAAATAGGTATAAGCCTCTTTAGACTACTACTAGCAGCTCTTTTAAGTATATAACTAGTAGCTAAGAAGCTTATATATATAAATTAGCTATAGATAGAAAGAATAACTCTCTTACTATAGGTTTTAGTAGCTTAAAGAACCTACTTATAAGAAGTACTTAAAAGAAGTATCTCTCTATAAGTAGGCCCTTTACTACCTAGATAGAGGTATATAGGTTAGTAGCCTACTATATACTTATTAGCTACTATTATAAATAAAAATAGAGTTACTTACTAAAGTTATTACTCTACTAGAAGTAATAAGCTTTTCTACTAGTACTATTCTAAGCAGCTTAAGAGTAGGTAGCCTATAAGCTATTAGTTTACTATTTATACTCTCTATATAAAAGTTAGTAAAACCTAAAAAAAGCTAGAAAATAGTAATAGTAGAATTAATTAAATACTATCTAATAAAGACTTAGGCTAAAAAATATACTAAACTAAAAGAAAGACTAAAAAGATTAAAAAAAGTAACTAAGAAATATAGAAGATATATAAAAGCTAAATTAGTATACTTATAGCTATACTAATAAAGATAACTAAAGGATTATAGAAATTAAGTAGATAGATAGCTTATATAGAGTGCTAACTAGTATAGTAAAAGTAATAGTAAGAGGCTCTGCCTACTATAAGTATCCTAATATTACTAAGATTAAATTATAGAGTAGTGTAGTAAATTATTAAATACTTACTCTTACTATTATAAATAATACCTAGAGCTAATTAGAGTTACCTAGCCTAGGTACCTACTTATAGTAGCTATATAAGCGTTTAGGTAGGCTACTAAGTATTTAAAAAGAAGGTAAAAGTATAAATAAGTAAGTTATTACGTAATAAAACTCTTATAGAGTACCTACTAATTAGAATTAGGTTATATTAGAGCCTATTTTTACTTCTAGAATGTCTAGAATAATAGCTAAATACTTAAGAAAAGTTAAAAGAGCTCTTAAAAGATATACTCTTAAATTAAGCCTTAGAATAAAGAAATAAGTATATTATAAGTAGGTATATCTAGGTATAAATACTTAGAGAGTATATTATATAATAAAGTATATAGACTACTACTATAGAGCTTTTTTCTTACTTCTATACTCTAATTAGGTTACTCTAGTACCTAACTACTAAGCAGCTCTATAGAAGCTTAAAGGCTTACTTAATAAGGTTATAAGACTAAGTAGGTCTTTAGAAGCCTATAAGCTTATTAGGTAAAATTATATAACTTCTAAATTCTCTTTATATATAATTAATATTTTAGATATAGATTAGAAAGTACTAATTAAATACTATTAATTACCTAAGTAAAGTTCTATAAGCTCTATTATACTTATCAATAAGTAATACTATATATTTTATTAGACTAACTCTAATTACTTATTAATAAGTATTATTTTTTAGTAAGTATATAGTATATAGAAATATAACTCTTATAGTTTATATTTAACTTAGTTAATTAAGTTTCTTTTTAGAATCTTAACCTCTAACTCTTAAGCTAGATAGTCTACTCTATAGTACTTATTATTACTATTTATTATTATAGTATTTTACTAGGTAATAACTTCTAACTCTTATAAACTCTTCTATACTAGCGCTTATTTCTAAGAACTAATATAAATAGTACTTATAAGCTTTACTTAAAAGTATACTTTAATAGTATTATACTTATTTATAAGTATATTATATAACTATATAAAGAAAGGTCTTCTCTAACTCTACCTCTAGCTTATAGATAAGAGCTCTAGTTAGCTACTTAATTACTTTACTACTTTATCTATAAAGAATTATAACAATATCTTAATATTCTAGAAAATTAACTTACTCTTTATACTAAATAATAAAGAGTTTAGTATCTTTTCTATAAGCTTTAGCTAAAGATATAATAAGTAATTATAAACTACTACTAAGTTCTTTTAACTAGAGAAGACTTAGTAGCTTTAGGCTCTATACTTAAGTATAACCTATACTATATCTTTTTAATCTATAAATATACTATATATAGTATAAGTAATAGGTATAAGAAGTAAATATAAAATAATAAGGCTTTAACCTATATAAATAACCTCTTATATAATAAGAGTAGTATTACTTACTTTAAGTACTAAAAGATAGGTTATTATACTAATAAATACTAAAGCAGTAATCTTAACTCTAATTAGATTTCTATCTATATTAATTAAATAGAAAATAGCTAAGCCTTACTTATAACCTAAAGATAGTAAGGTATAATCTAGTATATATCTTACTAGGTATAAAGTATATATATAGTATAGGTAGAGAGATATTATTAAAAAGATAATTATAGATTATTCTAGACTCTTAAGTAAATATTAGCCTAATTAGCTAGTAAACTACTATAGAAATAGACTTACTACCTATCTAAGGTGCAGAATATTCTTAATTATAATAGATTAGTATATAAAGATAGAGTACTTATACTATATATATACTTTAGGTATACTTAATAGATAATACTAGTATTAAATACTATATATATACTACTATATATAGTATTAATAAAGAGAAAGCTTCTTTACTACTAAAGGACCTCTTTCTTTAAAAGAAGTATAAAACTTTAACTATAGCTTCTAAATATAGTAATAGAAATAAACTATAGCTAATATCTAGCTTATTACTACTAAAGATCTTAGTAAGAATATAAACTAAAATAGTACTAACTCTTTTCTTCTTAGTATCTTATAAGCTACTAGTATTAAATTAGAATATAATACCTATATTTCTAAAATATATATAGTATAAGAGCTATATATTCTATCTACTTTATAGAAATATACTAATATATTTAGTAAGAAAATAGCCTTTACTTCTTCTAATTTTAAGTTATTAGACTATATAATTCTACTAATAGAAGAAAAAGAATAACTATATAAACTACTCTATAACCTCTTCTTATATAAGCTAAAGCTACTTTATAAATACCTAGAATAAGTATTAAGTAATAGTTAAATTTAATATAGTATAAGCTTTATAAAAGTATTTATACTATTCATTTCTAAGAAGAATAGAATACTCTACCTTTATATAGACTATAGAGGTTTAAATATAATTATAGTTAAAGATTATTACCTACTTTTCTTAATTAAAGAAACTTTAGATTACTTATTAGAAGTATACTACTATACTACTCTATATTTTAAAAATGTCTACTACTAGCTATAAATTTAGGTAGAGAATAAATAAAAAACTACTTTCTAAACTAGGTATAGCTACTTTAAGTACCTAGTAATACTATTTAGGTTAATAAATACCTTTATAAGCTTCTAGGCCTATATTAATAAGGCTTTTATTAAATATCTAGACTATATATATATTATTTACTTAAATAATATTCTTATTTATATAAGTAGTAATAATATTATACTTTACTAGTATACTATATACTCTATACTTAACTTACTTTATAAAGTAGAACTATTTATTAACCTATAGAAATATATATTTATATTAGATAAAGTATACTTTCTTAGTTTTAATATTAGTATATATAGTATATATACTAATCTAGCTTAGGTAAACACTATTACTAAATAGCTATAGCTAACTAATATTAAGAAGTTATAGTTCTTTCTAGAATTTACTAACTTTTATAAGTATTTTAATAAAAGATATACTAAAGAGACTACTTCTCTTATAGAACTACTAAAGAAGAACTAATATTTTATCTTAAATAGTACTGCTAATAAGCTATTTAAGAAGCTAAAAGCCTACTTATTAAGTATGCCTATTCTATATTACTTTAACTCTACTCTTTTGTTTTAGGTAGAGATAGATATATTAACCTTTACTATATTAGGTATTCTCTTATAGCTCTTAAAAGACTATAACTAGTACCTAATTACTTTTATATTAAGAAAGCTATAAGCTACTAAACTTAACTATAAAGTCTATAACCTAAAGTTTCTAGCTATACTATATAGATTTACTATCTAGCTACTACTAGTAGAATTTTCTAAAAGATTTATTTTTCTCTACTTTCTTACTTCTTAACTCCTATTAGCGTTTATAGGTAGAAGTAGCTAGTTCTCTAAGTTAGATTCTTTTAATTTAGAGATTTTCTCTAGAGTATTAGTTATAGCTACAGCTTTTACCTAAATACTATTAGGCCTTTTTACTAGTTTAAGTTTATATTAGTTTATATAGTAGCTATTCTTTCTATAATATACATACTAGTTATTAAACTAATACTTTTCTATTACTTTTTAAAGCTACTATTCTACTCTCTTATAGTTATCTAGTTCTATATAACCTATATAGGCCTTAGTAGCCTTCTAATTTATATTATTATTATTAATATTAAGTTTTTTATTACTTCTATTAAAGTTTCTATTAATATAACCTTATACTTACTATAGATTAATATCTATCTTAAAGACTCTTACTATAAGTACCTAAAGGTTATATTCTTTTAGAATATCTACTAATATTATTTTCTCTTAGAGGTTTAGGTAGAGCACTAATATATACCTTATCTTAAGGTTCTAGGTATTATTCTTCTCTACTATATTATATACTAGTTAGATAAATTCTATATTAAAGGTTTCTAGAGACTAGTTATTTTCTTATTATAACTATTTAGAGCTTCTAACGCAAGTATTTCTTAAATAGAGAGTTTTTATACTACTTATCTAGAAATACCTAAAAGTTATCTATTATTCTATCTAGGTTCTAGTATTTCTATAAAAGACCTATATATATAGCTTATTCTTTTAAATAGTTAAATATTAATCCTACTCTAATACTAGAATAGTCTTCTAAGAATATAAGTTTATTAACTATTTAGAATCTAAATATCTAGTATACTTATCTATTTCTACTAAACTTTCTTATATCTAGAAGTTTAGTTAGTTAAAAGAGGTAGTAATACCTAATATTAGGTATTACTAATATAGATAAAGTATTAGAGTTTAAGTTCTATTAACTTATAAGCTACTATACTTAAGTTTCTACTAGGTAGGTAATATATTCTTAGAGTAGGTTATCTTAAGACTTCTTAGGGGCGCTTATTAGAACTAGTATCTTAGCACTAGGTAGTGCTAGTATATCTTCTAGTAGTTATAACTATAGTAGATAATTTACTAGATCTATTATAGCTCTATTTAGAGTCTTTTCTTACTACTTCTTAGAAAGAGTTATAATAGCTTAGTATTATACTTTACTATAGATATCTAACCTTAAGTTGTTTTTATTATATAACTTAATTCTATAATTTAATAGGTACCTTATAGTAGTATTAGTAGTTTCTTCTATTTTAAGTAGTACTCTTTAGTACGTGTTAGTAGAAGAAAAGAGTAATTAAATTTAATTATAAGAAACTAGCTACTAAAAGCTATATGTAAGTAGAAACTAAATAAATTTAAAACCTATCTACTAGTGCGGAGTCTTTATATATAAATACTAGAAGGTAGAAGATATATAGAACCTATTTACTAAGTCTATAGTTCTCTAGTAGCCTTTATAGTAGTAAGGTAGGCTCTAGTCTAAAGAGTTTAGAAGGCCTACTATAAAGATTAGAATTACTAGAGTTCTACTAAGAGCCTATAGAGCTAGAGCGTAATTAGCTAGAGTACCTAAGGCCTTCTGTATGCTAAGGTACTAGTCTAGAGCCTAGCCTGCTATACTTATAATATTCTATAATATACTAAGTTAGAGTAATACTAGAATATTAGAACCTATATAGAATATTTATTAGTATATAGTAAGTAGGATTATAACTCTTATAGTTTATATTTAATCTTATTAATTAAGTTTATCTTTAGAATCTTAACCTAACTCTTAAGCTAAATAGTCTACTATATACTACTTATTATTACTTTCTATTATTATAGTGTTTTACTAGGTAATAACCTAACCTCTTATAGACTCTTCTATACCTATACTTATCTCTAAGAACTAATATAAATAGTACTTATAAGCTTTACTTTAAAGTATAACTTTAATAGTATATTAATATATTACTCTCTTTTAATTCTTAAATAATATAATAAACCTAGAATAGTTTATTTCTAGAATACGTAATAGCTTTACAGAGTTTAATTATCTTAAAATATACTAGTTTTATTATTATAGTACTATTTAGTATAGAGAAGTATTTTAAAATTCCTTTCTCTACTCTTCTCTTCCCTAGTTAACGCATAGGGCAGGTTAGAGGTAAATTAGCCTAAATCTACTATATACGTATTCTCTCTTTAGCTTATATATAGAGTAATCTTAATTTTCTATACAGAGTACTCTATCTTTAACTTAACTATACCTATTTTTAATTTTATAACTTATGCTTTAATTATAGCCTATAAGGCTAATAGGAAAATAAACTAAGAGATAACTAGGTTAACTAGTGTTAAGAAGCGTATAATTAACTTAATATACGTAAGAGTAATTAAGAGAGGCTTTAATTCTACTATAAGGCCTATAAGGCTAGAGAATAAGTATATTAAAGATGCACTATAATCTAGAAAGCCTTTAAAATATTAATAAGCCTTTAAGAAGGTTATAAATCTTATAAGAAGAGATTGTTATAGTAAAGAGAAAACCTGTGCTGATATTGCTAGTAAACTTAGTTAAGATAGCCTAGATATCTTAGCCTCTACAGTATAGAGAGTACTTAGAAAAGCTAGATATAAGAAGACAAAGCTAATAAGGAAACCTAGGTTAACAAAATAGATAAGGAAGGAGAGGCTAGCCTAGTGTCTTAATTATAAAGACTAGACTCTTAAGAATTAGAAGAATGTTATCTAGACTGATAAGACTTCTATTATGCTACTTTATTAACGTAGAGGGTACAGAGTTTAAAGGAAGGTTAATAAGGCTGTTATAAAGAGTTGTATTTATAAGAGGTAGAAAGGTTACTCTAAGTTTATGTTCTAGGGTTGTTTTACGTATAAGAAGAAAGGACTATGCCACTGTTAGACACCTAAAACAAAGCAAGAGAAGGAAGAGGCTGCAAGAAAGATTAATTAGTTGAACACAGAGCTAGAGCCTTTAATAAGAGAGAAGTGGGAGCTTAAGACTGGTATTGAGCAGCTTAGTCTACGTACAAGGCCTGGGAGAAAACCTGAATAGAGATGGAATGAAAAGAATGGCAAACTGGCACAAGGCAAGGGCTTAGGGATAGACTAGTGGCGTTACCAGTCAACTATTATGCGGCCAAAGTTGATCCCTTTTGCAAAGGAGTGTATAAAAGAGCGGCCTGGTACTCTGATTTAAGAGGATAAAGCACCTGCTCATAACCACTACATTCAACGTGTAGTCTACAGTCAAGAGCAGGTAGCACAGTTACTTTAGTGTGGTAATTCACTAGACTTGAATGCTATTAAGCCTTGCTGGTTCTGGATGAAAAGACACACAACAAAGAAAGGAGCACCAAAGAGTAGAGCTTAGGCTATCTGTGCGTGGGAACAGTGTTGGAAGGAGCTGCCTTAAGAGAAGATACAGAACTAGATTGAACGTATCCCAATCCATATTTAAAAGATCATTAACTTAGAGGGAGGAAATGAGTACAAAGAGGGCAAGAATGTACGTAGGACTGATTGAGAGCTATCTACTATCGGGCCGATTTACCCCTGACCTGCTCTGTGCGTTGACCAGGGGGGGGGGGGGAAAGACTTTTGAAATGCTCCTCCGTATAGGCGTTGTGAATAAGAATTGTTGAAGGCCCGTGCGTCTCGGTTGATCGGCTAAAAGAAACGACCTCCTTCGTATTAGGCCAGCCAGTTAAGACGCTTCCACTTTACCCCTGCTGAAGCAAGCACTGCAATGTTACAAAACGAAACCCCTATTGGAGGTGCAACTAGGCAGGCCCCTAGCGATGTAAAGTGCTGTTAGTACTAGGTATTGTATGATATCTGGTGCGATATAGTAGCCCTGAGAAGGTCTCAACACCAACGCTACTACCAAAAATCCAGAGGCGCAGGCACGGCGTTCAGAGAGCAAAGCGAGCTGTGCAGGTGATGTAATTGAAGGTGAAATTAAAACAGCCGAGCATAAAGCGCCGAATTCCAATTTTAGCCTTCGGAAGTGGGGCCCAATCAAAATTCAGGAGTCTTCGCCAACCACGCATGAGGTACACCAAATACGCAGCGGCACTTAAAAGAAGGCTGTGATGTATTGCGAATTTATTTTCAGTATCCAAACGTTTGCTGTTGCTTCCACCTTACCTATCATTCGTTTATTGGGTAAGGTTACATGATATCTGTCGGAGACTCAGTTATCTCAGGCAACCACATTCGTTAATTTGCATTTAATCATGCGAACCTACACTCGTTACATGCATTTTGCATTTTCATTGTTATTAATATCTGTACCTCAGACCTCTGCTTCGCAAGACTCCCCTCGTTACAAGCGCGCAACCAGTATTTCGCCAAAGCAGCAAGATGTACGTGAAGCGATTGCGAGCTTCGCGGCTGGGTCTGGGAAGGGATCGGCTGTTATTGAGGAAGGACTTCCTCCTGCTCCAGAACTTCTTACCGAGGATCTGGGAAGCCTGTCCAAACGCCAGAGTAACGGGACGGACAATTCGCCTGTCTTCTTTAGAGACAACAATGTCTGGTATCGAGATACGGATGGACAGGAGATTCAGATGTCAACAACAGGAACGGAAGATAGCCCCTTCAGCAACACAACGTACCCTTCACCGGATAACAAATTTGTCGTCGTATTCCAATCTACGCCGGCCCAGGATCACACCGTGTACGAAGTGGAGTCGAGCCCTTACGACCAGCTACAACCCCGCTTGCATCAATTCCAGTATTTAAAGCCTGGTGACAATGTAACCATTGATCGGCCTCGAATGTTCGATTTGACGAACAAACGCGAGGTTTCCACCGACAGCACATTGTTCGAGAACCCATACCAGCTTTATTCACTGAATGGTGGATGGAACACAGAGGGCACCGAGTTCCGCTTCATATACAATCAAAGGGGACATCAGGTCGTGCGTATAGTCGGCATGAGTACCAAGGGAGATGTGCGCGCCCTAGTCGAGGAGAAAAGCGATACCTTCGTTGACTACTCACAAAAGCTTTACTACAGGGAGCTCCAAAGGTTGAATTCGAGTTCGAACTCAAGTGAATTGATCTGGGCCAGTGAACGTGACGGTTGGAACCACCTCTACCTCTACGATATGAAAAGCGGGAAAGTGAAGAACCAAATCACGGAAGGAGAATGGGTGGTGCGTTCCGTGGACTACGTAGATGAGACGAAACGGCAAATCTGGATCAAGGTTCTCGGCGCTGTTTCCGGCCAGGATCCCTACTACGCCCACCTGGCGCGAGTAAATTTCGATGGCTCAGACTTCAAGATCCTTACCGAGGGCGATGGCGACCATTCCTGGTATTTTAGTGAAGACAGATCGGCCTTTACAGATACATGGTCTCGCATGGACATGGCCGAGAAGACCGTCACGCGTGACGCCGAGACTGGAAAAAAGATCGCCGATGTATCGGAAGGCAATCTGGACTTTCTTCTCTGGCCCTTGCCCGAGCGCTTCGCAGCGCCGGGCAGAGACAACTCCACCCTAATCTACGGCCTTGTTTTCCGCCCTTACCAGATGGACAATAACACAAAATACCCCGTCATCGAGAAGATCTACGCTGGACCACATGACTTCTTTGTACCGAAAGCATACACGAGCCTCGACGAAGCCCACCGAATTGCAAACCAGGGTTTCGTCGTTGTCCTCATCGACGGCATGGGCACCAATTGGCGCTCCAAGGCTTTCCATAATGTCTGCCACAAGAATCTCAAAGATGCAGGATTCCCCGATCGTATCGCTTGGATGAAAGCGGCGGCTTCAACCCGCCCTTGGATGGACATCAGCCGCGTTGGAGTATACGGCGGCTCCGCTGGCGGTCAAAATGCCATGGGTGCTCTTCTCTTTCACAACGATTTCTACAGTGTGGCTGCCGCAGACTGTGGATGTCATGATAACCGCATGGACAAGTTGTGGTGGAACGAGGCATGGATGGGGTACCCTGTCGACCAGAGCTACGAGGAGAGCTCCAATGTTGTGAATGCAGGAAAACTGGAAGGCAGTCTGCTGCTTACCGTTGGCGAGCTGGACCCGAATGTAGATCCGGCAAGCACAATGCAGGTTGTCAACGCGCTCACTCAAGCGGACAAAGACTACGACTTAGTAGTCATTCCGGGAGGCGGGCATGGGGTGGCAACCACGAACTCATATGCGTTGAGAAGGACAAGGGATTTCTTGTATCGGAAGTTGAAGGGGACAGAACCACCTAAGTTATCGATCTAGAGTGAGGTGAGATCTGTACATATCGACGTACCACTGCGGGTGATAATATAGTGCACTTCAAAAGAGTGAGTATTTCATTGCAGAGGATGATTACTGCCAGTGACACAATACTATGCAAAGTTCTGCGCTTGCTGTTCAGTGGTCGAGAAAATGGACTGAGAACGGAGGCGCAAGCAGCTTCTCGCCGCTTCGTCATCTGTACTGTTGAAGCGAAGTCATCCCGCAGGAGACTAGCCGTAAGGGCATTGCGCAAGATCAATGCATACAAACATCCTCGGTGGAATGAGCAAAACCAAGCATAAAAAGAGGCTGATCCGAGGAGTAGGAGGACTAAAGAGATAACATACGTGAATTGATAGACCGTGGGTGTCATGGTACCAGTGACAATGCTTTAAGACGACCCTGGTGTTTTACGTGGGAAATAATGTGCGTGCTGGCAAATAAGGTCTGGGGTATAGAGATACTGTTGCCAGAGCACAGTTACGGATGTGGATTGGAAAGGAGTGATCATAGCGATGAATGTTGATGGAAGGAAAATGAGGAGTCCGACATTGGCTCATCCTGTTACTTAGGTTCCAGGTCTGTCCGAACATCACGTTCCGTCCAGATAGTGAGGGGATCCGTTTGTAAGCAGAGTTCATGATGTGAGCGATAGCAGTCGTTCATGCGTCTGGAGAGTCTCTCAGCAGGCATGGTTGAGAGCGCGTATGCGGCTTGTCGCATAATGCTTACCAGCTGTGAGCTTGCATTGGTTTTGATGATATAGATTTTGTCACTGCTTCAGCCTTAGAATTCCTTCATGAAGGAAAAACCATCAGCGTGGGCATAAATTACGTACTGGTACTTCGGTATTGGATGCGCATTGTCAGTGGATCCGAGTAGTGTCTCCATTCGGTCGTCTGACTCCGATTCTGGAATCTTGGTATTCTTATTGACAATATACGTCGAAAGTGGTTTTGATGCAGGCGAACGATATTAATGTCAGACGATCTCCATCTCTGTATTGTGCTGGTAGGTGGCAGGGTCACGGAATTCAATTCCATTGCAGTAGAAAACAATGGATGTCGGTGGAACTTCTTCATACTATGCTATACAGCGTAACACAAGTGCAAACTCCACGAGGTATGACTTCTGCATATAATCTGACAGGTGGGTCAGAGCAGCAAGTCCCCACGACTCGGGTGACAGTTGACGTGCAACGGCTTCCAATGATCTCTCTCACTATGGCGCTATCAGGCTGCAAGACCGCTCACGGCCAAATTCAACCGGCGGATTATATAACGTGCTCCCAAGCCCCAGAAGCAAATAATTTAGCTACCCGACTACCGATTTACTAGCAGACCACCAGTAGACGAAGGGTTGCAGAAAACGTTAGTCTATAATCGTCGCGCCCTCGTCTGTAGGTTGCACATCGACTATAGGTGGGCGCGCCTCGAATGTAGGTAACCGCCACAGTGTTAAAATAGGGCTGATTTTAGTAGCTATTCAGGTTTGCCTATGGTAATGTACCGAGTACATCATTAAGTAAACCCTATGTAGTGGGCAAAACCGGTACGAAATAACGTGATCCAATACCGAGCTGGCCGAACCACCGGGATGGCCGCGGCCCACCCTGCGATCGCTACAATCTACGATCTTCATGATGGTTCAACCACGGTAGACTCGATTGTCGTCAAATGAAACAAATATCAATTTGGCCATGTTGGTCATCGACAAAGGCCAAGTTCAATCAAACTGGGCTGCTGCAGCACTATATAAAGTCAACAAAAACACGCTCTATGACCGCCTCATGGGGATCCCTTCACGACGCGATTGTGTCGCCAATTCAAGGTTTTCAAAAACTTAGAAGAAATAATGATTGTTGATCATGTGCTCGACGTCCACTCGCGTAGATTATAGGTCACCTGGGGTATGTTGCGAGAGACGGCCAATAAACTACTCGCAAATCCAGGAAATCGACGTGTCGGTCTCCACTGGCCGTCACAGTTTGTCCAACCCGTTCCGGAGCTCGGACTACGCCTCAATCAAAATTATATCTACCAGAGAGTCTTGAATGAAGAACTAGTGGTCATCGAAGACTGATTCCGTCTTGTAATTAATACGAGGGCCATTCTAGATAAGGATGTCTTCAACTTTGACGAAGCTAGCCTCCAAATGGGCGTAATCAGCATGCATATGGTTGTCACAGGCTCTGAGAGACGTCAGGCTCCTAATACTATGCAGCTAGGCAATACGGAATGGGTGACAATGATCATAGCTGCGAATACGCAAGGCTGGCCGATCCCGCCCTCCATCATCTTCAAAGGTGCCCATCATACGATACCTGGTACGAGGTAATTGCGGATAGGCCCAATTGGGTATTCTCCATTATTCAAAAAGGCTGGATGTCCCTTGGGCACGGTATCGCCTGGCTAAAGCACTTCAATCAATATACAGAAGGTCGGACGGCTGGTGCGTCTGGCTGCTCATTGTGGACGGCCACGATAGCCGCAACATCATGGAATTCCGCGATTTCTGCAAGATCACAAGATCTTCACCCTTTGCATGCCTCCGCATTCATCGCATCTCCTACAGCCGCTCGATGTGGGCTGTTTCAGGCCCTTCACCTGACAGTTATGACGATCAATTTAGTCCCTTAACTCAATTGACTGATCCGTGCACTGGTTTTAACTGCCCTTATCTTATTTATTAGCTGAACACCCGTTACAGCAATCTAAATAGACTCTAAGTTAATTTAGTGACCTATGCAGTTGTCGCAATAATAGGACTAACCTCTTTAACTTATGCGTCTGTGCATCTGCAGCAGATATAGGTTAACTCTTAAGTTTACCTATATTTCTACAGTTTCCACAAAGGAAACGCCGCCATGGACCTACAGGTCTCCCACTCGTCAAATCGGGCAGCGACCAGCTACGCTCGGGATAGAAGAGCCGTAGCAAGGTTCAGCAGCATGTTTACGAGCGAGTTTCGAGCTAGAAGTAGAAGCTGGAATGCATTTTTTAGATTTGGTGGTGTCGTACTCCTACCACGCAATGGGCCTGGCACTGGGCATGGCGAGGTGGCTATCCCAAACTGTTCTATCCAAAAGCGAGCACGAGAGACAGAAGAGGCGGGGCTCAACAATTCTCTCAGAGTTGAGAGGATGTTGCGCCAGAAGCGAAGCTGCAAGCAGCAGGACCAGAATATTTCAACAAACTAGGAATTCTAAATGAGTGAATCACTGTCTTAGGTACCATGTTATGCAGGAAGGAGGGGTTTAAGATACATTTGCCTACCTGTGTAAACAACTGGGCCTCTGTAAGAACAGCGCAGTAACAAGGTAGTACCTTGCACTACCGCATGCCGCGCTGCGCTCCAAAATTCACGGGCTAGTAGAGACGACCAGCCCGCTGAGGGAGCAACCCTGTTGCCGGCAATCGAGTGGGACCAGATCGTGGACAACCCCGCTGAGCTGCGGTTCGGTTTCAACTTCTTCCAGGACAAGCACAACACGTTTGGTGGCGTATATGGCAGCTGCTGGATAGACTGACGGACTGTCGAGGAGGAGAAGTTGCGAGAGGCCTTTATCGACGTGAAAGAGTTTGCGCCTAGCGGCCGCGTGAGATGGGTGGAGAAGCGAGTGCAGAGGTACGAAAAGGCCGTGCAGCTGTTCCGGGAGCACTTTCTGGTGCTCGTGCACACGACAGGTGGCGTGCCTGCCTGCGGTACGGAGCTGGTGACGGTCACGCACATCAAGATGCCGAACGCAGAGAGCCGCGGGCTGTTCGTTGAAGACGGGCTGATAGTGTACGTGACCATGTACCAGAAAGGCATCGGGCAGTCTGGCAGCGCTAAGGTGGTCCACCCCTATCTACCGCGGGCAGTGGGCGAGCTGCTGTTCTACTACCTGTAGATGGTCCTCCCGTTCTGGCAGAAGCTGAAGCGCGCGTCCGGCCGGCGCCGCGTCGAGGACCCCAGCGCTTCCATCTGGGAGCCGATGAGAGAAGAGGCATGGGCTGGTCCGCAGCGGGCGAAGAAGCAGCTGCTTGCCTATAATTCTAGATTAAGTTAGTAGAGATTACTAAAACCTCTAATTAGAAAAGGCACAGCTAACACTCTAGAAATCTACATACATACTGTAAAAAAAATAACCAAGATACTATATATCAGCAGCAGCTATACGCACTACGCTATATAGCCTATCTGCCTTCCATAAGCCTGTATAGGTATAGAGAGTAGTAGAGCTAGAGGCTACTAAAAATCTATTCTAAATTAGCGCGCCCTGTGTAGCTAACCTTACTAAATTAGAACGCGCAACTACAGGTACTCTAACTTCAAACAGCAACAGCGCTACAACTACCGCACGCAGAGCTTAGCAGAGGCTCGTGTTCTGCCTGCAGACATGCGCTTCATCTGCTAGCACTAAAAGCTTAATAAATTCTTCTTAAGTCTTACCTACTTTTGCCTATTCATATAAAAGAACTTCCAGGCCGTAGTGTTGTAGATTAACGAACATTTCCGTATCACAGAAAAGGAGAAAAGGGAACAGACAAGGTAGAACTAAAATTGTACTTCGCTGGTGCCTCGTTCTAGCGTGTAATTAGTCATCAAAATTATGCGTCTTATCCCTCGGGCCACTACTCACTACGCTCTAGCGCAAGTGCAGTAACTTCCAGTCCGCACGTCTCATAACAGATTACAGGTCTTACAGCCCGTTTAGTAGAAGTCCAGCTCATTACAATCCTCAATGCAACCCATGATAATCCTCCGTTTTTTATGAAACTTACTAATGCACTGCTGCAGATTGAGGCACAGGTTGAGTTCATCACGGATCTCATCAAATATACGGGAGCAGATGGGATCGTGGAAGCCTCGTAGGAAGCCGAGGACTGGTGGATGGATCTAAGCAGTAGTATCGTCAAGGGAAGCAATTTCCGTGTTCGAAGATGATGTGGTGAAGGAAGAACACAGCACCATCTTCTGGTTTGGAGGATTCAAATCGTATAGAGAGCATCTGGATGAGACATAAAAACACGGGTACGAGGGGCACGTGTGTAATGAAGTGAGAACGTTTCAGAGGTTAATGAGCAAGTAAACATATGATGGTCTGTGCTACATGAAATGATGGTCAAACGATGCACATGTTCTCTCCTATCTCTGTTCCCTTAGAATCAAAGAACGTCTTCAACTTTCCCACATGATCTTTGAGCTTTTGTGGAACACTGTGGAGGTGTGCTTCGCCAATAAGCCAGTATTTACCCGCTTCTTTCTTTCTGAAAACGTAGGGTACGGTAGTGTCGTGCACATAGACGATGATATATCCAACCTCTGCAGTCTCTGGTCCATAGCCCGGTGCGTTCTGTCGCTCGGTACGAAGTAAAGTCTTGTTTCGAACTATGCTGTCTGTACGATAGAAAGATCTTGCAGCCCCTGGAGCACTCTCCGTCCAGATATCACAATAGTATTGGAGTTCTTCTTTCAAATTTACATCGTAAGTTGGTGAATCTGGCAACGGTATGCCTGCCCTCTTGAGTAGATGCAGGGCTGTAATCAGGCGGTCCCCTCTATCAGTACGTGAACGATTGTAATATTCACGCTCGAAGAGACACTGTGGCTGAATTGATAAGTCTGTTTGGTAGTGAGTGACCACTTCGCTCATACATTCGCGCACGTCACAGACTTCGGCAATAAGATTGCAGTGCATCCAACACACGAAGTCTTCGTATGGTATGTCGTCTCCAGCGAATGGGTTTGAGGCGTTTTGCTTGATTGTTTGCCATAGAACCAAAAATGGACTACTCTCATCCTGCCGATGAAAAGAGCAAGGTCTCGACAGTGAAGGGTGTAGATAAGCCATTTTTTTTTACTTCGACATCCACGTCTAGCGCCGCAGGAGGAAACGTGGGAGCAAACGAAATTGCAAGCGAAGAAGTGGCAAGTCTGGGCTACGGTTAGCGCGGAAAAGGCTGGCTCATGATCGCGTCTTCGAGATTGGAGATACTGTGCTACATCGTCGAAACGACGAGCAGCGCGAGCAGCGCGAGCCTAAGTGCTGAGGGTGCGAGTGAGATTCCCAACATCCATACAGGGAACGACTGGGTAGTAATGTGTTTTGCGAAAACGCTGTTCACGCCCGCGGGCGTGGATATCTACTCGCGCAGAGGACAGTTGAGGACGGAGACGTTTGGGGCAATCAATGATGCATTGAAGGGGGCTTCGAGGGATGTGGCGAGGTTAGGCGGGGATGAGTTTGAGGTTGCGTGAGGGCATGAGGTGCTGATAAGTATGGGAGATCTGGGGGAGGTGTAATGTTTAGTGATGGACGCTGGAAAGTAGAGGGTGTGATACCCGAGGTTTGCGCCTCAATGCGTTGGATCCCATCTTCGCCCTTGTTTATACAGTACTAAGACTTTGGTCTGCTCGCTTACCGGCTGCCCTACCAAAACTCTCCTACTTTAAGAGGGTATAATTCTTTCCCCTTCTATATAATATCTCTAAATGCTAAAATATAAGAGATTAATTATATAAACTTAGTTTCTATTATAGAAGATATATTTATAGTACTCTAAGTAGAAAGTTATATGCTACTAAAGTTCTAAAAGTAAGATATACTAGTAGAATCTCTACTTTAAGGGGTACCTATACTTTAGTGCTCTGCTTCTCTGCTATCCTAAAGGGGAAAAAGATACATATTAGATAAGCTTCATGTTTATATACATAGCTCTAAGAGTCCTTAATAAATATACATTCTATTAAGTAGGGAAAAAGTTATATCCTCTTAAAGTAGGACAGTCTTGGTGAGGTGAAGCCGTCGCGAACAGACTTTTGGCACCTGACTGTATGATGGAGTGAGAAGGTTCCCGTTTGGCATAAAGAAAGCCAATTCCTCTATCTCCTGGCTGCACTCTAGCACAAAGACTATAGCCCTAATCTCACATTCATTTCATTAGTTAGCTCGAGCCCTTGATCCGCACCTTGATTTACATGCCATCAACTGGCTTCGCAGTAACTTGGTGTGTCGAGAACATTGTGCCCTTTGTCTTCGCTTTACCCTTCCCATCGACCTGCACCTCGCCCTTCTCATCCAAATCCAGCTCACCGAGCCCTTGCTTGACAAAGTCAAAGTGCCTTACCACACAAGCGATGATGATCTTAGTCTCGAGGTTTGCGAGTTCAAATCCAGTGCATCGCCGCGGCCCGCGCTCGTAAGGCCTGAAACTGCTCTCAGGAATCTTCTTGCCTTCCTCGCCTAGCCACCGCTCGGGCTTGAAATCGTTCCTGCTGTCGCCAAATGTTTTTGGGTGGCGCTGGATGATGTATGCACGTGGTGTTACGCATAAGCCGTCGATACAAAGCGTGTCACCGTCGGGAAGGGTGAGCGTGGTGTTCGATGAGGATGGGGCGATGCGCGCATTTGTGCCGGGAGGGTGAAGACGTAGAGTCTCCTTGATCAGGGCATCTGTGTAAGGTAGTCTGTTCAGAAGAGCTCCAGCTTCCGAACCTCTTAGCGCCTTGACAACGACCGAAGGGTGCGTCTTTGGACCAAAGACGAAGTCAAGCTCTTCCTTGAGGGTTTTCGTGACAGAGGGGTGTATGTGCAGTTCGTAGAATGCCCATTGCAGAAGGATGGATGTTGTGTCGTGACCGGCGAAGAGGACTCCGCGGAGTGTATCGCTGGTTTTTTTGGAGGATCTGAGGTGTCAATCTGTGGATACCGTGGAGACTGAGGGTTGCTACGCTCTTGTTCTTGGTCTTGGTGTCGGTGCTCGTAGAAAGTAGGGCCTGGTGCTGTTTCTTGATCTCAGCTTTTAGGATCCTGTCAAGATGTATATCCTTGGAACGAATCTCGCGCTCATTGGCACAGAAATAGTCGTGCCAACCCACTCCTCCGAAGGGGCGTTCATTGAATGCTTGATAGAGGGCACGGTAGGTTAGTCGGACCTCAGACTGCTTTCCGTCGATCTGCGCGTTTAGGTCCATGTCAAATGTCACAATGCCAATGATATCGAAGACAAAGTTTGTGGTGTACGATTCAAGACGAAAGGTGTCGCCGGTGGCAGTCTTCTATTTAATGAGCTCAATGAAAGTTTCAGATTTGTCCAGGATCACATCAACCAGACCAAGAAGATGGCTAATTGGAAACCAGGCCGTATTCGCTTGTATAGAGCACTCCATTCGTCATTCTATAGTTGCTGATAAGCTTTTATATCTTGGGCATTGCCAGATATGTTGCACGAGTCTGACTTACATCTGTGGTGAACAGAGACCTTGCACCAACCAGGGGAGCCAACTGCTGGATAGAAGGATGTTTGGGCATACTAGTCCTGAATACTTTGTTTGACTTGGTGATCTGTTCTGCGACATCGTTGTCTAGAACAAATAGAACTGGAAACCTTTCAATTGGGCGAAAGTCGACGAGAAGAACCGGAGGAAATCCGAGCTTTTCCGCTTGTTCGTACAAGACCTCATCGAATTGGCGTCGGGGATCGCCCTCACCTACAGCTCTCTCGATCCATGGCCAATGACCTCGAATAGTATCTGCTGGCTCGGGCTGTGGGAAGTGCGAATACTGTTTGAGATCGAGGGGCTTCGCTTCAGTCCTTTGCAGATAGTAGGCCATGGCAAACAGGATCGCTGCGAGTGCCAGTAGTTTCCATCTGAATAGCGCATAGAGCCTTTCCAAATATTGAGACGAAAGCAAGTTCAACAGGGCCATTGTTGCCGCGGGAAGAGTGTCCTGCCAGCTTAAAATTGTTGCTAAGAACTTGCGAGTCGTCCCTTTATGAAGTATGCAGCAAGCATTATGAACAAACCGCCGGCTTGAATAAGGTGATTTCTTGTGTCACCTGTGCCTTTGGCCTGTTACGTATGGGATGACGACAGTGAAGTGGATTCGGAGTGATGTCGGATATGGCAGCTGCATTGATGTGGTAGATAATCATCAGATAAGATGCCATCAGATTAGATTTGACAAGGGTGATTCGCTGATAGTTCGTACTTCATGCACGTCGAGCAAAATTCTGCATCTTGGCATCACAGGTTGTGAGCCGTGTTCAGCTAGCATGGGCAAGGCGTTGCTGCTTTGCTGGAGATCGTGACATGATGTGGGGTTGCAGCGAGTAGTAACGCAAGCTGCAATTCACAGGTCAGCAGAATTTCAGTACTGTCGTAATTGAAGCAACATCTCCAAGACATCACAATCTAGCATGCAGAGCCTGTGCTAAATTGTACGTTGGTGCGGTAAGGGGTTAGCGCGAGTACGGTGCAGCCTAGTGGAAGCGAGCAAATCAGCAATTAAAATATTGGATTGAGGGCGGAGCTAACATAGCCGGGTGGCTCTAGGGCTGACTGTTGTTACCGCCGTGGGATAGCGCACAACTGTCACAATCTGCCTATCAACTGCAAAGATATTGCAATCCTGCAGCACCCCGTTGCAATGTTGAGTCGTCCTGATCTGATTCTCGACCCGGCTGCCCCAACGTGACATGTACACTGCACAACAGTATTTCCGTGAAGCAACAGAACGTAACCCTGCATATCTCCATGGTTATGTTACGAACATGAATCTTAAGGAGGGAAGCACCGGATTTTGTAAGAGGTCATTACACTCGGCACGGCAACTACAAGAGAGGTCCTATCCTAGGGCGGTAACGACACTCAGCTTTTCATGTTGTCGGGGGATTTATTTTCTTTTGAGACTAGATATTTAGGACTTTCCTAAGCGGGGAAAAATGTAAAAAGATGCAGGTTTAAGAGAAGAAACTATATCACAGGCAGAGGCAGAAGAGTTGATTGCTTAAAGGGAGGTGGAGGTAGTGGAGAATAAAGAGAGGCGTGAAGAGGGAAGGAACTCAGGTGCAGGCAGTAAAGGGATTCAACACTGCAAGAAGTGCAGGAAATCAGGGCAAAATAACCACATCTACACAAAAGATGCAGCAGTGTTAGGCAATTAACTCCATCTACTTTCCATCGCGATAGCTGGTCGTGGCGTGGAGACAAGGTAATAGGTAGTAGAAAGAGGTGTGGTCTTGGAATAGTGATTAATTGGCTTGCCTAACTAACTCGCTTGCTGCTTGCGTTATAAGCAATATAAAGTTCATTATATTAGGTGTTGTTTCTTGATTAGCCACAATAGCTTAATAAGACTCATACCTGTTGTATGCCTAAAGCTTGCTTTTACATTTTGTACTACAGCCTCTATTGAAGCGGTATATCTACTGATTAACACGGGGGGTGACCGAGTTCCATTTTGCCGAAGTCAACAGTCTCAAGGTGTATCATGTACGTGCAGATTTCGGTTATACACTTTAAAAGGTTACAATTGTCCTGATGTCTTCTTCCAATGGTTCCATGACCTCGTCTGCTCGAGATCTCTTCGGCCGCCAGATTTGAAGACTATGCAGGTATTTAGGTAGCTTCGCTATTCTTCTGAGACAGCTGGGTGGCAGTGCTGGAAACTGGACGTGAACCCACATTTTCAGCCACCGCGTAAAGCTTAAGTTCACAGAAGGAGACGGGCCTGTGATTTGATGGTGACAGTAGCCATCACAAGGTCCGAGAACCCACCCGAGATGATATACCAGTCGAAAACAACGGGCAATTCCACATCACGTGATCGTACTACTGCATAGAACCTGTAGTTGCGTCCCACATTATCACCACCGGAAGCCAACCACCGTTTGGTAACTTTAACATATGCTGATTTCGGCTCTAGTTCTGGACGAGGAAGGTAACGTAGACTTGCGTGCCCCAGGATTCTCTACAATTCCAGGACATATGCCTCACCATCCCACAGGGATGCAAATTCCTCTTCGTCAAGACAAGCCTTGATCCTATCGGCTGCTCTTTCTACCCCTTCAGCCCAATATATCTTGGCTACCTTGTAATGGTCTGGACCTATCGTGTTGCCCTCGGCAGAATACTCTCTTCCTATACGCCATGCGCCTTTCCTGCGAGATATTCCATCTCCAATGCGTTCAAGGAAGAAACCTCGCATCTCAGGGGAGTCACTCGGGTACTCATCTTCTCCTTCGAGAAGCGTCATCAGCAAAGATTCGCCCTCGACGGTGTTTAGGCCACGATTCGGCCAGGCTGTGAACTACGCCACACTCCCTACGCCCCGTATATGAACTTCAAAATGCTGATTCGAACCCACTTCGTCGTGTCAATAGTAGCTCGATACAAAGTGAGGAGTAGATGTGGTCTCTGTTGTTGCATGATAGCTCGGACGGAGCTGCTGCCAGTCCGACACAAAGCTTGAGCTCGCATACGAACCAAGCCACTTGTGACTTCACCAAATTGATCCTCGGAATATATCGTGACGGCTTCTGCAAATCGGATCAGCCAGATCTCCTCAGATAGTGGAATCAGTTGACATGTTATCCACGAAACATGCCTAGTATCTTCGTGAGAGGTGAACTTTGGAGGTCTTCCTCAGCATCGAAGTATTTGCCCTCGAGTGGCTTCATAAGAGCATGCGTATACGTGATCTCACCATCCACGAAGGCCCAAGACCAGCTCGGTGGCCAATAATTCATCGTCACATGCCAAGTGATTCCGTCGTAGTTTGTACGTACCACGCCAATAATCTAACCAAGTCTTTTACCCAAAGCCCAGCAACGTAGTCCGACTTGTACAAAGGGGCAAGCATTCGAGCCAACCCAAATATAGCAACTAGCTTGTCTCTACTGAATGACAAGCTATTCTTGCTGTATATCTCTACTAGGTGGGTCCACTGTCGGACGTTATCGGTATTAGCGAATGGGTTGCTTGCCACTAGAAGCCCAGAGAAATTTCCTGGAGAGAAGTTTACAATGCCTTCATCGAACATGTCCGAGAGTCCCTCCTAAGCATTTTCGAGTCGACACTCCCAAGCTATCTGATCGCGACCAAAACACAATATCCTTCGAGCAAGTAAACGTTCTTAAAGTGTGCAGGCTCGAGTGGCTATGCAGCTGTCATCGATGAGTGCCCTTGTCATAGCGTTGATACAGTTCCATGCATATTGCTTCGGTCGCTGCCATGTTTCTTGTATCGATTTCCGATCCGTTGTATCGTGAGGAACATGGCTTCCCCGGGGGAAAGTGACCTTCCAAGCATTGAAAAATTCGCGCCTGTCATTGAAGAAACATCCGACATCTCCATCAGGGGAATCCGCAGCCACAAAGTTCAAGCTGAAATAAGAGTAGACCTGGCTCATCTTGGTTGCTTCGTGCTGCCAATCTTCCTCATCCTGCTGTATAATGCTCATACTATCGATCTAATACCACCTCGTTGTTAGCGCTGTTCCGCTTCCACAACATTATCATAACATAGAGATGCCTTGCGGTGGAGGATGAACACTAAATGATATCACGCCCAAAGATAACGCAATCCCAACTTTCCTGTTGCGTGGACGGCATCTCTGAAGGTTTTCGACAGGCAATCGAAAGGGAATTTGACCAAAAATTCGTTAAAAGTGTTGCGAGTAGGAGCCGTGAAAGGCTTTGAGCCCCAGCAATGAGAAAGCGTGGTGTATCGTGTACGAGCTGGTAGTGAATCGGTTACCACTAGCCGAGGTTGGTCATTGTTCCTGCCAACATGAAGCGGTCGTGTTAATAGGATTTTGAGCTATTCAGATGTTTTACAGTCTGAATGCTGATACTCGCAATCGTTAAGCCATCGATTCGCGAGATGCCACACGTGCCCACAGGCTGTAGACGGTTGTATAGTCTCCATAGCAGCTGGATATTCGGTTCCTCTATGATTTCAAACGATGCACTTCGAAGATGAGTGGAGAGGTATAACTCACTATCAGCAAACATCATAAAATATGGCTTTAGCTGCCGATATCCTATGTTGAAAACCAGCTCAACATAGTCACATGGAACCAGACGCCTATGGTGGAATACATTGACGTTATTCCTTCTAATGTGACTTTCGGGAAGTCGAAGTTCCTAGAGAGCGGCTTCATTATATCGCAGCAGAACGCCCAGGAGCATCCCGCATAGGTAACAGCAGCAACGCTCAAGTTCTTCGAAATTATGGTGAGCATTCTTGCGCTCGTGACATGGTACCGAGCCTTGCGCCAGATGTTTCCATGTCGCAAATACCATCTGACATTCGAGATACAATCCCTTGAAAGCCTGCAGGCATAGGCCTCAACCGGAGTTGGGTTCTCTCTTGTGTAATTAGCAGCAGTAACAGAGGCGTCAAACGAAGAATTCCTCTTGATTTTTTCTGCTAGGTGAGGCTTCAACCGGGGTACAGGAGTAGCAGCAGGGGCTGGAATGGGAAACTCTCGTTGGAAGAAGGCACTCAGACTAAACTTCATTCCCCAACCTTTTGCACTTTGACTCTTGCCTAGTCCCATGGATATGAGATATATTGCGTCGGAAGGCGATTTCAAAGTCACCTTAGAATGTGTCGCTCATTGGAAGACAACTAGTATCGTGAATGATATATCTGGATTTCATTATAGCAGTTTCTTCATATAAGTCATTTGTTCGGAGATTGAACGCGTCAAACACAATACGTGCAGGTGTGTAATTCCCACAACTGCCTTATGTGTCGATAGGAAACCTTCTTTCGGGGAAGCCAATCAAAGCACAAGCTTCTATACGGATACCCTACAGCCACGTGTACATTGGTCATTTGCTCTGAGGATGGACGGACGAAGCCTCTTGCATATGATGACATGTTATAAGCGAGGCTAGCCCGAACTGGTGGAGAACGCACAATAAAACTTCGGATTGGCAAGAAGTAATGTCATCTTTGTCCCGAGGGACAACTGCAATAAGCCCTGCTAAGCAGATCGGTTCGAGCGGGTCCATATTCGGCGCTTGTACACCAGCGGTCTTTGAGGAGGGATTTGACCATAGTAAGGTACTCACAAGCCCGGAGTACACAGTGCACACATCTCAGGCGCAGTGAGCTCTGTATTAGTGCCGGAGAGTTGGGAGAGAGATCAACTGAAATCAAACATATTCGCCCTGTGACTTTTATATACCCTTTACGACTTTGGAATGTATGCCCGTTATATCTCTTTATCCAAGAGTCCAGTGATGATTCTGAAACTGTTCGTCATTTCTAATAACTTCACCCATCTGTTTTCGTGAGGACCATTGTGGTTTCCGGGGTGGAAGCTGTGTCAGCATTAGAGCACCTGATCAATCTCGTTACGCCCCCTGGAAGCTGCGCCGCGAGGCCCACCACTGTGCCATAACATTCGAACTTCGAAATCCAAAACTCAACGAACTAAATTAATCTATGCATCTGTAACTATCTCTTAGGGTTGACTCCCAAAATCAGTGATCATAAAGTCCAATCTACTTCTTAGAGTATTTAAGCAGCTTAATAGGAAGGTTTTATTAATATAGTATAAGATAGTGTTAATATAATTGAAAATAATAGAGCTTTGAATAATTGTAGAGCTAGTAATAGTGATTAAAAGTATAATAAGAAAGAGCACTTCAACAGCTAGGACTTTTATAGTAGAAAAGGTAGCTACATTAATACCTAAGAAGAAGAGTAATAGGCAGAAGAAGAGAAGAGAGTGTATATGCAGAGGCGCTGCAGATTTTATAGCAAGACTAGCTACAATACTTGTACCTACGTAGTTCAGATTTTAAGTTCATCTAATAGCAATAGATTTAAAATATATTTTTATTTTCTTATGATTTTTACAACTAGTAGTAGTATAGCTTTAATACTTATATAATAGTTAAAGTTAGTGAGAGGGAGCTGCTTGTTTAGGTCACGCTGCTTGCTTGTAAGCAATGTTAATATACAAGAAAATTTAAATTATTAGAACCTTAAAGTTTATTAGATATTAGATATATACGCAAGCAGTTTTTGCTTTAGGAAGTAGGGACAAAATAAACCACACAGCTTATTGAGAGTCAATATACTATTAGAGAGTATCTATTAGTAAAAGTCCTTCTAACACTTGGCCTTCTGTAGCAATGTTAGTTTCGTTCAAATGTTTCTGCAGACGTGGGACACTTTACGCATTTCGGAACGCAAACCTTCTGGTCAAGGGCAGCAATAGTGGAGTTGCAAAAAACGTCGCACTTTGTGAATAGTATGGTTAGCGAGACTGCTATATTGCAGACTGCTCACGTTCGACTTACAGCGAGATCGCAGAACTTGTGTTCAAAGCCGCGAGCAACGAGCTTCTCTCCCACGATGGAGTCAGCCTTTTCCACAATGGAGTCAACCTTTCCCTTGACGGAGTTAACACCTCCCTCAACGGAATCAACGTCTCCCTCAACGGAATCAACGTCTCCCTCAACGGAATCAACGTCTCCCTCAACGGAGTTTACATCTCCATCGACGGATTGAGCCTCTTCCTCGACATCGCGGACCTTGAGAGGCTAAAAGTAGGATATAAGTTAGACAAAATGCGTTCCTTCGTGTATGAACAACGAGATTCTTATACGTACACCAGCATCGCAGGCATCCCTACAGAGCTTCTTGGCAATCCCAGCAGTACTAACATCCTGCGGAGCACACTATGGTCAGCGAACCACTCTTATTCTAGATCCTCAAGATTTACCCACACAAGTAGTCTTGCAGATATCCTGGCAGACCCTGAGCTTAAATCCGCTCAACATCCAGCAGGTACGCTTCGAGAGCTGATGAGAACCTAGGTTTCCAGCGGTGGCACTTGGTGCTGGGGCGGCAGAAACTGCCATGGCAGTGGCCAGAATGAGGGTAATGATGTTGAACTGCATTTTCAATGATGGGTACAAATTTTGTGAAGAGAGATTATCTGAAAAAAAAAAAAAAAAAGAGATTATTTGATGAAAGGAGCTGCGTGTGTTGTGAAAAGAGCGTGTGTTGTGAAATGAGCGTATGTTGTAAAAGAGAGTGATACTGATGCTGATAAAATTGAAAACAAAGAGGTGGAGGGCCTTAGATATACACTTCTCGAGAGTTTTCGAGTCGAGTATTTCCGGGTGGTATACAGTTTAGGTTGTCGATAATGGATATAGAACCGAGTTTAGACCCAAATGGTCCTTCGCGCCGGATACTCACATTTAGATACGCCGCGTACAGAACCCGAAACCTGAGTACTGGCGATATACAACAAGTTAGTATGCTCCATGCCTGTATAAAACAAGCAACCCACATCGCCTACAAAGGTACATCTTCCACTTCAAGCCGGATAGATTGCAAAGTGTCTAGAAGAGGTGAGCAGACACTCAGAAGTCGACTCATAAGGACTGTGATCAATGCAACGTACCAGTTAAATTCTTCGAAAACAAAGAAAACGAAGCTCGACGTTAGAGCGAAACTCTGACTCTGAACCTTGCGTAAATGCGCAATTTTGGCACCAACTACTTTGTGGCTTGCAACCATTTCGTTCTTGCCTTTCCCCTTTAGCTCATTGTCTTTTGCGCTTTCTCCTTTCATCGATCAAGCCTAACGTCTACAGCTGGGGAAGGGCTCTTCCGCCCCGCCTAGTAGCGGCGTAATTGAAGGCGGCCGAAGCCACGTGAGTGATCGCGTGGGTTTGTTTTATCGATTATCAGGGACAGGACACAATTATCAAAAAATAGGCCAGCTTCGCTCCAAGAGCATTTCCGAATGGCACAATTGAGTAAGTCCGTGGAGATCGAGCTTTCGGGCCTCCGGAGACGATGGGACATCCTTCCAAGACTCCTATAGCTTAGATAACAATAAGAAGGCTAGAGGGCAATTGAATCTACTAATTGAGTATCAATACAAGCATAAACAAGCCATGCAGTGCTACGTGCGCCCTTGATGAGTAATCCAGTCACGTCGATCAGACTGACTATTAATGTCTCTGGCAGTCGTGAACTAAAGACACAATGAGCGCTAAGAGATCTTGGACGCCGAGATATCAGCATTCAAACCTCTAAATGCATGTGGCTTCTTCAGGCAAGAAACAACCTAAATACTATGGGCCGATGTGAGGCCGTCAACGGATGTCAGCCCCATATCTGAGTGCAGTTTGACTAGTTCACCCTATGATCTACACACTACGCAGCTTTTATCTTGACTAGATGGGGAAATAGCTCTTTGGATTAGTGTATAACTTCTCCGTTCTGTGTTCGTGTTCTGTGACTAAATCTTCTGATTGATTGAAGTAAGCCTTACGGGCGAAAAGCTTGTCATGGAGAAAAGGCTTAGCACAATTCATCCGCATGGATGCCAGGGTTGCATGAATGCGCGATTACCGCTAAACACGAAATATGACCGGGGTCTACCATGTAGTACGCTTTTTGACGTAAGATAGTACAATCCCCTTTACAACCTGCAGTCAAGCTCAGGTAAAGCTCAGTCCTCGGCTAGGTTCATTCGGTTAAATGTACTCGGCTAAATTAACTCGGCTAAGATTTTAGTACTCGGCGCAACTGAGTCTCAGCGGTCTCGGTGAAACAATTTACGACACAGGTCGAGGGAAGAACCCATGTCGCCTGGTCGTTATCGCACGTTCTACACGCTCCTGTCCTGTTAGGAAAAGTATCACGTACACTCTTAGAATAGCTAGAATCTGCCTCGAGACTACATAAGGTACTTCGACAATGCTTTTTCAATGCTGTTATTCCTCTCTACTTTTATTCTATGAAATTCGGAAAGACGCTAAAGAATTGAGCTCTCAGTGAAATTCCGGAATAGTTCTTTGTCTTTGCCCAAACTACTGCCTTCATACTCAGCCACTTTCCTGAAAACACCGACCCGCCTTTATTCTTCTTTGCCAACCAAAGTTTGCAACGACATGCCGCGAGATGAAGCGGTCCGGTCTCTGCGCCTTTCCCAGGGAATATTCACAACAGTGAACCTTGGGCTTGCAAGCTATCGTGAGCCTACAAACCTTGCCTATCTTCTCGCATAAACTCTAATAGGAGATATCAATACAGTTGTCCACGATTCAGCTAAAAACACCCAGCAGCATATCGCTAGCAGTGTGACCATCTCCCTTGTTGCTGCCTGTGTCTCTGTTATAAGTGTAATTTGTGCTCCTAGTGTCACCAACCTTTTAAGACAGCGTATGTACAAGTCCTCGTTGCTAAGACAAAGCTAAAGGTACCTAGCGCCAAAAATCTACGTCGCTTTTGCAGTTGACTGGGTTGCCGCTTTCTTCAACATGGCGGCTCTTGTCTCCCTTGCAATATTTGTGACAAAGTCGCAATATTGCCAAGCCACCGCATGCTCAGTGGCGAAGGCTAACACCATTTTCACCGCATTTAATTTTGCAAACTGGGCAGCTACAGCCACGTTCTTAGGTATCCAAATTTCAACATCAACCACCAATATCATAGAAAGGTTCCCCCCTACGATCAAGGTATAACTTTAGACATCTATGAAAGAGATAGATCTTCAATTATGAAGGAACAACTGGAAAAGGATTATGTAGATGAGTGCTTGGTAAAGCTTCTTATCAGAGAAGAGAGGTAGCTACGTTCTTTTTTTTTTTTTTTTTTTTTAATATCGCTATAGTAGCAGCTTCTACAACATTATAAGTTGCTAAGTATTGTAGTGTATTTTGAAAAATACACTAAACGATCAATGTATGTTATGTGCTTACATGCTATAAGAATGTAAAAATAAGGTGTAATGAGTACTTTGGTACGTTATTTGTGTTTTATCTATTGTTGTATTACTTTTGTTTCATACTTTCTTCTTAACTGTAGTTTTTCTCCTCTTCTAAGTTCTGTTCTTACAATTCCAAACTCATCCAACGCTTTCGTCACCTAAGGCAGTTCCTTTGCTTCATTCTCATTCCAAGCAGTATTCTGGATCAAATGTTTTGGTAATGTGAGCAGTCCAAACAACCTCACGTTCCCTGCTTTCGACCGGCTCCACGAACACAATGGTCATATTGTTATTTGACCTAGTGAAACCACCACAGATGACATAGTTTTCACCCCAGAGAGTGGTGATACTGTCCAGACGACCAATTCGGAAGGTATGATCTTGCGAACAGTGGAACTCAAGAACTACAAAAGCTGAGATAACATCCCAGAGGGCACAGCGTCCATGTCAACGATAAATATTGGTACCGAGAGCTTGGCGATATCAGAAAATCTTGTAGTAGCCCCAGGTGACAAGATGGCATGTTTTGCGGCCGGCAATGAGCAGCGGGACTAGGAGATTAGCCCATAGGAATAATCTACAATTACTTACGTACGTGAATATGAACAGTATATTCGTGGAATGGGTGCGGCCATGAATGCGACTAGTGATTTCAATCCATGCAGTCAGTAATAGGACGCATTAACAACTACTAGAGATCCGGTCTTGCAATTCAACTTTTGGCGCTTGTTCCAGCTGGCGTTGATTGGAAAGGATTAGTTGATATCTTCTTGATGCGCTCTCATCCGTTCTCAACCTGCAATCCGAAGTGTATAGCGTTGGCTACTATCGCAAATATTCTGAACCACACTGAGCTCGCTTGCTAATGTGATAAGAAGATCTACCTATCTGCCTGTACATCGCTCGGTATTTGAACCCGGTGGCACATTGGCGAGTTCGACCTGACCTCCTGCTCAAGTTCACCCAGCTTTACTGGTACCTTTGCATAAGCTCTTCGGATAATTGACAACTAGCTGATCTACGCTACCTGAGATGCGTTGACCACCCATCTACACTAAGGCGCTACTCTTGCTATTCAGTCTAAAAACCAAAGCCACGCGCTAGTTACGAACAGCACACCTAGCTAGAGCACATACTTGATGCTATACCTGCGCAACAACAGTCTGCGAGTTCTGATTTGCAATTTGCCTTTTTCCATCACTCAGCTCCTCATGGCTGAAGTATTAGCTGCTTCCAGTGGCCTCAATTCGAGCTCTTTATGCACCTACTGCTGTTGATTTGGAATCATTCATCGCGTTTGCGTTGCAGAACGATGACTGCGTCTCTAGGTATGCTTCCGTTAAAAAGAACCCTTACAACGCAAATTCAAACTTTGAGTACTCTGTCCAACTATGCTTATCTTCACTGATGCATGCTGGCAACAGCAGCTGTGTTAGTGCAAAGAATTTGCTGCGACATTCGCCAACAACGAAGCAGTGATGTTTCAACCTGTGCCGTTCATCCATCTCTCATGGGTGATCATATGGGCAACGTGACGGTTGAGACGGTGGGTGAGGGAGGTTGAGGTCCGTGTGAGGTTTGATCTTCCTTGATGGCGATGTGCATGGACTGTGAGGGTTGCTTTAGATAAGTTGGGAGCTTTGACTAGCAGATAAGATGTGAGGGGCAGTTTGATATGCGATATTCATTTGATGCGTCAATTCATGTACAGTAAGATAAGCATACAAGTCATAGTCGACGTAGCCCCACTGACAGCGTCGGCGGTGTCTTTCGCTAAACTTCCACTGTTAACGATTCAAGGCTTACTCATTCTCGTCGACAGCGATGACGGTCGACTTGAACTTTCTGGCAGAAACCTTGCGCTTGAAAAGAATATCGAGTTCGCGGTATGAACGGCCCTTCATCTCAGGAAGACCGAAGTAGGCGGAGACAAGGCAGACGAAAGCGGTCCCTCCCCAGACGTACCCGCACTTGCCAGCCATATTCCATCCAGTAGGGTTGAGCATCTGCGAAGCAAGGTAGATCATTGGAATCTCAGCAACGTAGTAGGCGGCACGACCGACACCAGTAGAGAGAGGACGCAGGCGAATAGAGGATGTCTCGGCAATGATCGAGTACGAGATAGGTCCGAGGGAGCCGGCGAACACGAAGGAAATGATCACACCAAGACAAGCCTGAGCGTAGTTGGTCGAAACAGTTTGGGTGATGGTGGCGCAGACACCAAGGATGATAAGCAGGATCATGTTGACAAGAGCACCGCCCATGAAGATCGTCCGGCGACCAAAGTACGCGCTGAGAGGCCACGACAAAGCGTTGGCAACCAACTGAAGGCAGGAGTTGATGAGGTTGAGCTTGAAAGAGAATTCGGGCGACATGCCAGCCTGCTCAAAGAAGAATGTGGCCTGGTTGGCGATCAAGTTACCGGCGAAGTTCTGAGAAGCATAGATCAAACAGGTGATCAATGTTCGCCTCAGGTCGACACCCTTGACAAGGTCTAGCAGTGTGGGGCTACCACCAAGGTGGGCTTCGATGTTCACAGTCCGCTCCATCATGGCGAGAGTCTCTTCCGCGGTTGCCTGAGTACCGCTCCTGCGAGCAAGACGCTTGATCGACCTCAGAGCCTGCTCCTTCTTGCCATGGCGAACAAGCCACCAGGGGGACTCGGGCGCAAAGAAGATAAGGACCATTAAGGGTAGAGGGAAAATCCATTGCAATGCAAGAGGTCCGCGCCACGCCCACTCGTCTTGGCGGTTGTTGAAGCCATAGGTTGCGGCAGCGACAATAATGCTTCCGATGGACCACGACATTTGTAGAGTAGCGGTACATACACCACGGAGGGCGACAGGAACAACCTCAGAGGCGTAGGCGGGAGAGTTGGCGATGAACATGCCCCAGGGAACACCTTCAAATGCTTGCCCGATGACAAGTACCTCAAGTGACTGCGCAAAGAACGAGATAAAGATCGTGGCCTGGAAGCAGTCAGTGTCGATTCTTAATAGTACGAATTCCCAGACTGCAGGCAGAAGATTTTCGGACACTTATCGCTGTCCAAAACTGCGCCTGTCTAACTCCCTGGACATTTGAAACACTCACAATCATGATGACCAACGCGAGGAGGGTGCAGTTTCGGTATCCGATACGGTTGGTGATGGGGCCAGCGAGGAAAACGCCTACAAAGGCTCCACATTGGCCGGCCTGGAAGAGAGAACTCTGCCACTTTGTAGGGATGGCCTTGGATCCATCGGCAAGCACGACTCCATATCTTTCCTTGAAAGCAGACAGGGCAACGAAGTTACCGTTCAGAAACATGTCGAAGGATTCCATGACCTATTGGCTGTCAGCAGTGGCTATGGCTATGAAGAAGTGAAACTTACAATCGTGAAGCAGAATATGAAAGCCCAGAAACAAGCCATAGGATGATCCTTCACAGCCTCCCAAATGCCCATCTCATTTTCGCGGGTCTCGGCTTCGTACGAGGCGGCCAGAAGCTCCTTGTCATCGAGAGTCTCATGCTGAACGACACCCGGCTCGTTAAGCTCAGGGTCAGACTTCTTCTCGTTCATATCGGTCGACATTCTTGCTGTGTATTTGATGTTGATGTGCGAGTGCGGAGCATGCGACAAGCAATAAAAAGCAGAGCCAAGCAGGCGGTGGCCATGCTTAAGTACACGCCCAAGCTCACACGACACCTATACTCCACTCTCCAGGAGCGCTACGAAGGTACCCACATCTGAAGCTCGGGGTGATAGCGTATAGCCCGCACGGGGTATCCCCACCAACCCCCGTGGGTAATGCATGCGCTGCCCTTCATTGCAGAGGATGCCGAGGTCTCAAGCGAGAGGGCCCAAGTACCAGGTACCGGCCCTTCCGGCAAGCAGACCGCTAACAACGAAGTCCTCACCAACAAACTCACAGTAAAAATGATGTGGTGACCTTCGGAACAGCGGCTTGGGGTCGGCGCAAGAGCGATTTGATCCTGTTCCGCCCATGGGGCTCCGCAATAAGCTTTTTGATGTCCGAGCTTAGCGGTGCCACAAGTCTTAGCACCGCGTTCTCATTAGTGGATAATCTCGAGTAGCCCCCGTTATGACGACTGTTACGCATTTGAATCCAGAATTAGTCAAGTTCGAGCCTCATCATTGAGCCGCAGCGCAACACCATAATCCGCTGGGCCGCACTCCGTGCGCGGAAGCACCTCCTTTTGAGTGTTAGCAGCAAGCAACGGCGCGCTCACTAACACAACTGCACTCTCACTGCTCGTATCGTCTGTGACGGAGTGCAGCCAGGAGCAGAAGGCACTCCCGTGGTCGGTTCCCGAGGATTTCGTGCTGGAGAGAAGCTGTTGTGAGACTGAGTCTCGATGCATCCCGAACAATTCAGCAGCATCATGTGGCTGCTTGAAAGTGTCATAGTCAATTGGAGGGCCAACAACAATCCATACAGGTGTTGCTTGGTAATGCTTCCGCTTCACAAAGAAAACGGAATTGGAGAGTTTCAGAAACAGTCAGCCGGCCATCTAACTAGACATCTGCAATGTAAACAAGGCTGCTCTGCTAAAAGCGGAAAGCCAGCCGCCATTTCTTCGTATCGACTATTCTCACTGCACAAGGGCATGCACTTTAATTAATTCTATCAACTTGAGAGTAGAATCACTGCTATTAGGACATCCCGCGGCTCTGCAGGCACTGCAAGTGCACCTTTCATCTACTTGGGTTCTCCGATCTCGCCTTCTTGTATCACTCGCACAGCCCCTCTGCCCCCCTTTTGCCGAATTGCAGTTTCCAGTTATCCAAGCGCCAGACTTTTGTTGCGTAAAGGAGAAATGTAAGAGTAGCCACTACGGCAGATGTCAGCAGTTTCATTCAGTAGGACTCGTCATCCTTCCGTTGCATTAGGTGACGCCCCAATACGGAAACACCTTGCTCTGTAAGGATGGATCAGGAAAAGGTGCGAGAACCAATCAATTTTGCACCTTGTTCGGAAAATTTTGTCAAGTAATTGCAAATTCTGATGGCCGAGGTCATGCGTAACACCTCACTATGATGCCTCCCTCGTTTCCCTTTGTTGTCGAGAGAATTACCCACCTCCACTGATGCATATGCATTGCTTCATTCCACTGCAATCTGATCTGCACCTGCCGCACCTGCTTATCGAGCTCAGAGAATGCATAGCCATGGTTGCTGCGTGCAGGCTGCAATATCTTGACTAATGAAACGCTCAAGCCCCTCTATGCAAACGACGCTCCGCCCCTGTCAGACACTTGGTCGAGTTGCCTGAAAACCTTAATACTAGATGACCCGGCTGCCGTAGTCACTATGAGGGTATAATCGCAGACTATGTTCAAAAATGTAAGAGTAGCTGTCAGAATGCTAAAGAACTGTTTGATTTTCTCCCAGAAGCCCTGCAAGATGGTCTGCAGACCTATTAATACTCTGCTTCTCGCAAGACCGAACGTTCGCTCCGTTTTCTCGGCGTTGTGTCTCCCACCCCACACGACCTTTAGCTTAGCTGCTGGTATTTCAAGCCGTGATCACCAGTAGGACGCACGCACATTGCAGAATCGACATGGATTATGTGACTCGAGAATTTCTTATTGCATTTCATCGACGCATCATATGCTTGTTAGCCACCTCTTTGCCGGACGCCTGTCAGCATCTAATACCTCAACCCGATAGAGTGCAACAACTATAGTAGAGTGTGAGCTTCTGCAAGCTGATGCCGGATGTTTCGAGCCCATTTATTTTGCTTTTTCGGCGAAGCACTTGCTGACATGGTGCCCTGATCACGGTAGGTAACACAGAAGGCGTATATGGACTGACTTCCTTAAACGCGCAGAGTTAAAGGGTCATACTAATCCTCATAATCTCGCTTCCGCTCCTTGTTTGACGACTTTTGCCCATGGCAGCGACACGGACAACGGACATACAGGCAGCGGCCATTGTCTGACAATGTTAAAACCACTATGACCTACTCGCCCCTCAAGCCATACGGGATGAGACGCTCTCAGATGCCAACACGCCAACGCTGGAACCCCACAGACTGCCTATTCGAAATTGCTGGCGAAGGGCGCCTCGTACCTTCGGCACTGAAGGATATCACGTGCCCAGAACGTTGCATCATTCACGTAGCGGACCCTCTGCCGCCTTTCTTTGAAGCCTTTGTATCGCCTTCTGAGCTATTATGTCTTTCCTAGAGAGCTTCTCCACATCCGAGGCCCGGCGGAGAGTGGAGAAAGCAACTAGTTGGCGATGTACGCTTGTAACCCAAAGAAATCATGCATATAACCAAACCATTGCTTTTCGAGCAGTAGTCCTCACTATGTGCTATACAGTTCTGGTCTTGAACCCGATCTTCTGCAAATGGTTGGCACTTGGCTCCGTTTTTTTCTCTCCATCACCTGTTGACATGTTATCACATTTTCACTAGCATCGAGAAACAGCTTCTTCGCTGCCTAAAGGAAAGCATGGTTTTGGAGAATGCAGAGACCGAGACCAAGACTAAAATGTTGGCGACTATTTAAGAGGTCATCAGGAGAATCGGTCACAGTAAAAGAACCTGGCGATTTCGATATGGAGTAGTGGAAGCACCGGCGGAAGATGAAGATTACTATAGCGGCGTGAAAGACCGCATGTAGGAATAGCTAAGGGAGGGCTTCTGTAATAGCCGTTGCGCTAGTAGAACTGAAGCTCCGCAAGGCTTGGGGTATAGCGGGTACCTGCGCGAAGGGTCGAGCCGTCCATGGTCCTAGTGCTACGGCCCGTCTGACGCAGACAAGGGCTGTGACCGATAGATTGTCAGCCGTGAGCAAGGCTCGATCAGCTCTATACGATAACGGAAGGTTCAGGGTACCGATGAGCGCGAACCAGGCGCATTCAGTATTACATGCGACGTAGTCAGGACTACTTGCTGTCATAGATCTCGATGTGGGGGATGCCATGAGGTGTCAGGCGGCCCGCTAAATCCTTGCTGACGGGAGAGGTCCCCGTGTGAAGCTAAGCATTGTTGACCCTGAAATCGTTCCCAACACACGCCCAAGGTTCATCGCTGAACTGGCCACCGGATATGTGAGAGTGGTGCTGTCGTTCAGTTCTTCACAGAGCTCAGTATCGCGCACCCGCTCTAGATGGTAAGGCGCGACATGACCGGTTGAGGCTGCTTGCACCCGATGACATACCAAAAGAGCATATTACATGCGCGCTGGTGACCCTCAATCAGACATGCATCTTTGCCAAGGAACTGTTGTGCGGCGCTTAAATATTGGCCCTGTGGGATATTCAGGATCTACCTTCTGTTGTCGTTTAACTATCACTGTATTACTACATGGATTTGGGCCTGTTGACGTCACTGCAAGTCGGTGACAGCTGAGCATGTGGATGAGGAGCTAGTCAGTATGTGGTTAGTGTGCATTCGGTGGATATTGCGCACAAAAATCACGAATGAACATGCACTGTTGTCGGCACGTAGGCGTATGGCTCAACTAAGAGATGGTTCATTCTCTGTGCATTGTTCTAGAGCGTCTCGTCTTACGCCTGCGTCTTCGACCAGACTAAGCCTCCAGCTTGGGCACCGGTACCTGGCTCGACATACCTGCAGGACGTGAAGCTTTCCCACAGGTCACCAAAGAAGTTGGTCTTCTGCTGGATGTATCGTTCACCGAGCAGGGGTGCAATCGCCCAAGTCGCCTCCTCAGCATGGTAAAAAGGAATGCGTCTGTTCGGTGTTAGTTGTCTTGACCGGGTAGTATTGATTAGGGGAAGTCTAAAAGGATACTTACGGGAACATGTGGTGCACGACATGGTACTCAATAATACCGTGGAAAATGTGGCGACCGATGAAGCCAAATTCACGATCGACAGTGGAGGCAGCTCCCTTGATGAAAGTCCAATCTTCAGCCTCGTAGTGCGGTGCCTCAGGGTGAGTGTGATGAAGGTATGTAATAGCAACTGTCACTGTTAGCGAATTCTTCATAACATAAGACGACAATCTCACCAATCCAGTGGTTCATCCACAGGTAAGGCAGACCGTAGGCCAGCAAAACAGTCCAGCCTCCAACGCTCTTCGAGGCCAGGTACAGCGCACCCATAGTGATGGCAAGTCCAACGTTGCTGAGCGCAACGAACGGTGCTTCAGAAGGAGTGAAGACATGGGCAGTGGGATCCAGATGACTTTGCTTGTAGCGAGATGTAGTGGCGCGGTCGTTCTTGGTCAGACTCTTCGGCCCGGCGCCGGCGTTCATCAAAATGTAAGCTGGCCAGCCTAAGACTTGGTGGAATATGAGCGCAGCGACAGAGACGATTGGGGTGTCGGCAGCCGCGTGGTCCATAATTTTCTCTAAAACGGTCGGCTCTGTCGTCCTGGCATCAACTTCAGACTTGCGGTGCGGCACGAAAACGGTATCCTTCTCCATATGGTTGTGGTACCGGTGATGACGTGCGTGACTGAATTTCCAGCTGAAGAACGGAACCATACATATGCTGTGCAAAACCCAGCCAGTTATCGCGTTAACAGTAAGATTAGCGGAGAAGGAGTCGTGGCCGCAGTCGTGGGCAAGAATCCAGAGACCAGTAAAGAAACAGCCTTGGACGAAGCTGTATAGAGCCCAAAGGGGCACCGTGACGAACAATGGCGCATCAAGTCGAGAGAGCAGAACGGCGGAGTAAAAGAGCGAGCTCACGATGATGAGATCCCGAACGACGTAGGAGAAGGACCGCAGCATGGAGCGTTCGAAGCACTTGGCTGGAATAGCATCTTTCAAAGTCTTAACGTCAGGGATCGGCTTGACGTCGGCCACGGCAGTGAGCCTGGTCTTGACAGGCGGTGCCTGAACCCGGGAAGTTGTCGTGATCATTGTCAAAGGAGAAATGAGTGGAAAGATGGTCGCTCGAACGTGCTGCCGGTTGCTCAACTTTTGTACCAAATGGCGCTCGGGCAGAAGGCGAAAAATCTGCCCCTTGATACAACACAGCCTAAGCTCAAACGACCCGAGATACGTTTCAACAACACAAAGAAAGCCGTGCGTATAAGTCACCGCCTTTCTCGTGTCGTGTCGATGGCAGAAATAGTGGGTCCCGAACCGAGATTTCGATGTCGGCGCACAGTCCGCCTTGGCTACTAAGGAACGTAAATGTTGCGGTGAGCGAGCTTTGTGCGAGTCAGGACGGCCGGTGAATAACTCAAACGCGCGCAATAGAAGGTTTGGTTTAGAGATTTGCAGAACCCCTAATCACAATCGCTTTCCTAGAAGTACTGCGAGTTCTGTAGAGAAACGGCTCGTACTTCGAAGCCATCAGGGTCCAGAAGATGAGCCGCACAGTAGCCGCATCAGGCATTGATAACACGAAGCCCCGTGGGCCCTGAAGATCTTCTACGGGGCTCAGCAGTTCCACGTCAGGCCCAGGCCTCGGTGCTTTAGCCTACCTAGGCCTTTTACGCCGACTGCAAGGCTGTTGCAAGTCGCATTGCGAGAGGACAGAGACGCGCTTCATCTAGCCTCAAGACGTGATTTTGCTACGTGTTACTTCTCGCGTCCTGGCTACCTGCAGCGCTCGTAACTGATAGCATGATGGAAACTGGACCCGGTATCAACCGCTGAACACGCACGCGTTGGAGTTCGCGTTGTCGCACAGAGTTCAGGTCCGGTCTTGGACTGGATCGTCGGCCGGATCAATAATAAGCCGACGCACAACACGGCAGAATCGCGTCTGATCTTGCCCGTTTCGACCCGAGGCGGTGCGAAGAACGTTGAGACAGGGGTTGCTGGAAACCAGGGATGTTGCAAAAAGACGGCATCGCTTGCGAGACTTGCCCAACGTAGTGACAGCCAAGCACAGAAGCCACAGATGCAAATGGTCAGACTTTTGTATCGTCCGGATTGGCTGGAGCACGGTGATGAGCCGTGCATTCGTTATCGTTCCCACCTTTCCTCCACAGCATCCATCCGGTTTTCAATAGTGAGACGTTGGACCCTGTAGAACGCGGCCCTCCGCTCTCCAGCTCTTGTCCGCTGCCCAGCCTGTAATCTGTGATACCCCCACTCTCGCACAGATATCTTCCTCGTCGTTCTTCACGATCAACCTGCATACCTCTCAGCGCTGAGCGCTCATAGCCGAACATCTGATGGTACCTGTACTTTGCAAGCTCATGACTGTTTCTATGTCAGGACTGATCAACCTGGACTCTGCCGCGAAGGCACCCGAGTTTTGCGGGCTTGTACCTCAGCCACATTAACTTTTGATACCCTATTAACCGTACACTCAGATCACTCGTGATAGGACATTGAGTCTCCATGTCTTGCAGTAATGAATGCGTTCTGTCGCAGGTCGACCTAGGACACTGTTCGACGAATCTGCGAAGTGGGCCAACAACTGGAAGCAGGTGGATAAAATTTGCGAGACCATCAAGGACCACAGTACAATAAGCCGTGATCCTGAGATACCGCTGCGACTGCGCCTCGGATAAAGTATCGGAGCTCGACAAGCTATAAGCAAAGAATTTAAAGGACACGTTGAAATGACACCCAAGGAAGACAAACATCTGCTAGACGGTGCAATGACTTGTGAAGTCCGCGATATGTCTCAGAGATGGAATCAAAATGATAAAGCAATGGCAGATAACGGCAACGACACTAACGCAGCGTGGAACTACCCCAGATACTTCGCGACACAACCGTGTCTGCATACCATGTGTATCGCACTGCGTTTGCCTTGCCTCTTTCGCGGTTCTTGCGTGGTATCGATGGCTCCGTGCTTAGTAAGTAACTCATATGTTCAGTGTTTCCCTTGTCTACCCCCACTACTAAAAGCGTTCAACTCCAACGATCTGTTGCGTTTACTTTGAGGTGCAAGTTCATGACTGGCCTAGAGGAAGCATGCGCGTAGCTTGATGCAACCCAAAGTGGGCCAGGATATAAGGAACAGTTATGCTAGTCAAGCCAGCAAGATGTTGGTATCGTCGCAGAAGGAAATTCAAGATAGATCTCCTCATGAAGAAGACTTATGCAGCATGAAGTAAGGGTATGTCACCTACAAGGCGATCACGAATCACCCCGTATACTTGAGCCTGGGCTGACCGTGCATGGTCACCCCAGTGGCGCGCTGCGTATTCCTTGGCGGTATCTGTCTCTAGTCGACATCAGTTAGCGAAAGGCTGTCGATGTAGAGCGCATACAAACATGTCGTTGCGATGTCGATCTGTGCTTCCGGATTCCACGCCCTCAGGACGCTCTCGAGGAAGTCTGGTGTTGTGAAGAGAACCCGTCAAGCAATACCACTTTTCTCTTCGACATTCATCAAAGCAGAGCATACTGAAACAACTTCAACTCTAAGTCCGTTGTCAGTGTCGAGAGCCCTTCTGCCTGGTTTTATTGCCAGCGCGTAAATTGGAACTTGTATAACCTTTCTTTGTTGGAACTTGTGTAACTTTTCGAAAGCCCATTTAGTGTTGAGCGAACGGCTTTTCGCACTCTTTCTGAATAAGCCAATCGACATGCAATCAGGTAAAGAGAACCCGGTTTTGTACGTTGGCTGATCTGTCCTCACAAGTCGCAGCCACTCGCAAGTACATCCTGCCGACCGATTCGGAAGTTTTGTCTTGGACCTCGGCTTGCAACGAAGTATCACGTTGTATGCACCTAGGAAGCTGTTGCACTTCTTCAGCCACACTCCCTTCCACATCCGCCGAGGTCGCTCGAAGTTCGAGAATTGAGGCTCTTCTGGATCGTTCTTAAAATTGCGGAAAGAAACGCGACGTGCCTATGATTCGGAAAACAGCTCCCAGTTGTAATCTTTGAAGACGCTTCAGTAGCTGGCGCCGATTGCCGGTGGCATCCGAGCATTCGTCAAGAGCGTCTGTAACAAACGATGTAGCCAACGGCTGCAAAATCATATATCGAAGAGCCTGCAAAACCATATATCGAAGAGCCTGCAAAATCATATATCCAAAAGCCTGCAGAATTCATTCGGCGGTGACTCTGATTCCAGAGCCTCTGTAGCTCTGTAGAGACCCATGATGAGCTCGGGAATGGCGGGGAGACTCTGAACTACTGTCTGGGTTTGGCTGCCAGGAGATGAGGGACATTCTGCCTCTTCTGCGCTTTGTATTTGCAGCACACATAGACAGCAGAGAATGTGCTGTTCCGGACGTTATTGCAGAGGAAGTCAATGGCAATCGTGACAATCATGATTGTTCCGGCTTTAGGGCCGAACTATCCTTGCTCTTCGCAGCTGCCTCAGGCGCTTGTTCCGACTCCATCTTGGTGAAACTGGGATTGAAAAGAAGACAAGGCGTCGTTTTCAGGAACTTTAATGTGGTTGACGATTCCAGGACGGAGCAGCGGCAAAGCCGTTTAGGTAGAGTGGATCGCGAGTGCGTTAGTAAGTCTTACAGATAGTCAGTTGTCGTCAGGCTGACTAGAAACTGTTCAAAACCCAGTTCTTTGGGTGAAGAAGTTGTTCTGAGAGCACCTTCCGCTTTGCGCGGGAGAAACAACAGCGGCGCACTTTCCTAATCGAACATGACCCCGCATGCCGATATCACAAACCCCAGTTACAGGACGGTAGGAAAGGTGAATCACACATGCTGGCACTTGTCCAAGATTATTGCCGCAGCGGTTGCCGCAGAGATTGCAGCTGGCTCGAGGTTGCTGGTCAGCGGTTCCCAGGTCGGGCGTCGAGGTCCTTGTGCAGATCCAGGCGCATTCCAGCGCAACGCAAGGGGCGCCGGCCAAGCCGTGAGGCTCTGTCCACACACGTTTCTGACAGCCCGACTCTTTTCTCTCCGGCCGGCTGGACCGCAAGCAGCGGAGGGCGTGTAGCCCAGTTATTTGCAAGTGTACAAGTTCGTGGTCCAGATGCGGCGTCATGTGCATGGGCGCAGCCGGCTGCTAACATCGGCGCCCGGCCAGCTGGTGACCTCAGCACACCTGGGCAAGCGCCGCCAACCATGGATCCGCTTCCTTCCACCGACGTATGACCCGGCCTTGCAGTACGAGAACCAATACTCACTACTCTGCCCTGCCCTGCCACCTTCGTGCTCTTTCCGTCCGAGAGCTGTTCAGACCTCCGTTTGATTCTGCTGTTGTTGCACTGGAACGGCGCGGGTGGCTCCAATGTGTTCGCCGTGAACGATTTGCCCATCTCTGGTGTCTCAACTGTCGTCACTCCTTTGTCCTCGGCCGCTTGCCGCCCAACAGCCAACAGCGTCCTGGGGCCGCCAACGGCACCTCTCAAGACAGCAGAAGGGCGCCCTGGATGTTCCTTAGCCAAGAGATATTTATACTAGCGAAATGGCCGAGTATGCGTACGTGTGAACCATTCGCTGCCAGACTGTTGACTGATGTACAGCAGATTCATACACACGACTGCACCATGGGTCCAGCACAGCTCAGGAAGCATGACGCCCTCCCGACTGCGCTCACTGAGCCCCATGCCTGCGAAGAAAGAGGTCACGAGGTCCATCTCAACACCGCACCTTGCCAAAGCGGCCAGCGAGAGTGATGGCATGAACACGATCCCAGACCCTCGCACCCCCACGCCTCAACCACCGGTTTCGCGCCACAACTCGAGCGACTCGCACCCAGACTTTAGCCAGGAAGTCTCGACGCTCAGCACGAAGCTCATCAACGCGATCAACCACTCGACCATGCTCGACGATTCCCTGCAGCAGACACGGCATGAGCTGGAAGCGGCAAAGAAGCGCCTCGAACAGCTGGAGGCGCAAGTAAAGAACCATGAGCAGAAGGTGGCGAAAGGGCTGTTGGTCGAGAAGGTCGTGTACGATAAGATGGAGCGCCAAATGTCGACAGAGCTGCAGGAAGAGCGCAAGCGCCGAGCAGAGGCTGAAAGGCTGAAGCGCAACACAGACAGCGAGGTGGAGCAGCTGACAGCAGCGCTGTTTGAGGAGGCCAATGTGGTACGTGCAGTACCGTCCAGTATTGAAGAAGCCATACTAATGTGGAGTAGATGGTGGCAGCGGCGCGTAAAGAGACAGAGGCTTCCGACAAGCGTGGCGAGCAACTGAAACAGCAGCTCAGCGATGCCGAAGTTCTGCAGCGCTCACTGCAGGAGCAACTGCAAGATCTCAAGGGTGTCATGGAGAGGATGAGCTCGCATGGCGGAGACGACGAAAGCAACATCTTCGCAACAACCACTGCACCCTCGACGCCCGGCATTACCCCCGCCGACAAAATGACGAAGCTTCTCGAAGCTACCAACCTGACGCCTAACACGCCAGGCTGCGAAGAGCTCAGCCCCGACCACCCACTGCACTTCTCGCACCTTATCCACCCCGTCCTACGGTCCGACCTGATAGCATTTGAGGAGTTTCAGGCTATGCTGAGGACCGTTCCGCGATCTGCTCCTTCGAGCCGTGTGTCGAGTGGAAATTACAGCAGCTTGAACGTTCTGGGTTTAGGATCACTGACGAATAGTTCGACGACATCTTTACCCTCTTCGATCAAATCACCTGCCAACGGACACAATTCGCCCCGCGAACCCGTGGTCAGCCAAGCGCTGACGAACCTGAAGGATGAGAAATTCTACAAGCGTGCATTGGCTGAGGACATCGAACCCACCCTCCGATTGGACATTGCTCCAGGGCTTTCCTGGATGGCGCGCCGCACAGTCGTCGGCAGCATCACGGCAGGATCCCTTGTCGTAGAACCGAACCCAACTTCGACGTCTAAATTTCGCGCGCCGGTGCTGCCGTGCTCGCTCTGTGGCGAAAGCAGGAAGGGCGACCAATACGCTCGCAAGTTCCGCTTCAAGACGGCAGACAACGAAGACTCACAAAGATATCCTCTATGCGACTGGTGCCTGGGCCGAGTACGAGCAACATGCGACTACATTGGCTTCCTCCGGATGATAGCAGCAGGACACTGGCGCGCAGAGACAGACGAGGAAAAGAAGAATGCCTGGGAGGAGAGTGTGCGCCTGCGAGAGCGCATGTTCTGGAACCGCATCGGTGGTGGGGTAGTACCAGCCTTCATACCCATGCGTGACAGCCCGCGCAGCCCAACGTTTGCCAACGGCGACAAAGCACGAACGAGCGAGGAGTCGAGCCAGTCGATGGGAATTGCAGTCGAGGCACCGAAGCGCGACGACGACCCTTTCCAAGCTACGAAGGCAGATGAGGAAAAGCGGGTATCGATAGGCAAGACGGTCATCTCGGCAGAGGTCAAGGAGACACTGACGCAAGAAGAAGAACGGAAGATTGAGGATATGGTGCAGAAGCAGCTGCAGACGGAAGTGCGAAGATCGCTAGACGGCAAGCCGGCGACAGAGAAAGCAAGACTACAACGCCAACGCTCGCACTCCAACCCAGCACGCACAGCAGCGCGCAAGAAGGACGAGCGACTCAGCCTCAGCATACCAGGCGCTTTCGAGTAATTCATCCACCCGTTATTTTATTCGACGATATATATGATTGTTGTCAGCTTCAGCGTTTTTACAGGTGCGCGCAAAACCAGTTTCCTTTGTCTGTGTAATGCATTGGGAAGGAAATACCACGAATCACGGCGTTTGGCGTCTCACCAGCCTTGAATCGAGTGGGAGATGGTGGTGGTGGTGGTGGTGGAATAGGGTATCATTTAGACGCTTTCGCGCAGGACTCATCTCTATATATACATATACATACTCTGAACAGCTCCGGTTTGGCGGTAATATACGCATCCTTGCAACGTATCCATGTCTTTTCCCCAATCCAGCCGGTCCATGTGATGTCGTGTAGCAATGTTGGGTTCGCTGTCTACTTGGCCTTGGCCTTTGCCTTGGTTTTGCGGTGGGATTTGGATGCAGTTGCGGGCGACGCAGAGGCCGGCGCCTGGACAGGGTGGTTGCGCGCCTTGGGTGCTGAAGAGCGTGTTGCTCGCGTCGGTGTGTCTTTTTGCGGTGTCGCTGCCTCCGCTGCAGCCTTCTCTTTCTTGGATGGCCGGCCGCGCCTCTTCTTCGCTGGGGCGGGAGTGTCGAGGTGCATTGCTTCAGCTCCAGCTCCAGCTCCAGCTCCGTCTTGCTGAGACGTGCCGGGGTCTTGGTGCTCCTCCTCGGTCTCGGCTGTTTGCTTTGCTGTCCGCTTTGTTCTCCCCGGGCGCTTCTTCGGCGCAGAAACCGGTGTGTCGTCGTCGTCGTCCTCGTCGTCGTCGTCCTCTTCTTCCTCTTTGTCGTCCTCGTCGTCGTCCTCGTCCTCGACGTCTCCATGCTCCACATCAAGCCTCGCCTTCTTGTTCGGCGTCGCCTCGTCCTCGGCCCCCCTTTTTCTCGGCGTCCCCTCGTCGTCGTCAAACGTCCTGTTCACCATGTCCCTCGCCTTCTCCAGCGCGCGCTCCTTCTCCCGCGCGACGCGGTCCTTGCGCATCTCGTCATAGCGCTCATTCCCCGCGAGGCCGTGCTTGATGAAGCGCGCGGCAGCACCGACGTCGAGGCGGGCCCGCCCCTCCTTTGCAGCGAGGTTGGCAAAGTGGTCTTCGGCGTATTTGATCTTGGCAAAGTACGACTTTAGGCGTGCGAGCTCGGCGAATATGGGGTGGGCTTTTGCGTCGCTGCCTGAGGCCTGGAGGGTGGAGAAGAGCACGGATTCGACGGCGTAGGCGGCGAGGGTGTATAGTTTGGCCTTCTCTAGGAGAGGGAGCGAGGTTGCGGTTTTGGAGAGGGTGGAGGGGGGGAGCAGGGGTGCGAGGGTGGTGGTCAGCTCGTCGATGTTGACTTCGAGGTCTTCGACCAGGTCGGGCAGGTCGGTCTGGGGGTCCATTGTGGTGGGTGTATGGTGGTGTATGGTTGTGTATGGTGGTGTATGGTTGTGTATGGTGGTGTATGGTTGTGTATGGTGGTGTATGGTGGTGTATGGTGGTGTATGGTGGGTGTGTTGCGCGTGGGCCCGTGGACAGAAAAATGCGGGCCGAGGATCAGCCAGCCGCTGCTAGCTCGAGCGTGTACTTGGTATGAGCGCGTCACTCGGCACCCCGACCAGACCCAACCCACGCCGACTGCCTCTCCACGACCAGGACCGACACATGCTCCCGGCGCCCCATCGTCCAAGCTGTCTCTCTCGCTCGCCCACTTCACACCCAGGCTGCGGCCTCGGCTACCACACGCGCGCGCCCGATGCAGACCCGGTAGCACCAGCCCCAGCCGGGCGGCCCTGACCCAGCGGCGGGCCTTCGCAGCGAGCGGGCGCTGGATGGCGGAGGAGGAGGCGGACGGCAGCCAGGCCACGACACACGGACAGCCGGCGGCCCACGGACAGCCGCCGCCGCCGGGGACCGCAGCGCTGCCGGCCCTGGCCAACGCGGCCGACTTCTATCGCACGAAGCCGGTGCTGGACCGGCGCGTGCACGTGCTGGGCGTGGGCAACGTGGGCAGCTTCATTGCGCATGCGATTCGCGGCATACCGAACCCGCCGCCCGTGACGCTGCTGTTCCCCAGCTGGGAGCGCCTCAATGCGTGGCACGAGTCGCCGCAGCGGCTGGCGCTGGTGACCGAGGGCGACACGGAGCTGCGCGACGGGTACGACGCCGAGCTGGCCATACCGCGCGTCCGCTTCCACGGCAAGGAGGTCGGCCTGGCCAGCAGCACGGCGGCGGCGGGCGGCAGCGCCCACGACGCGCAGGCGCTGGCCGGGGAGTCGACGGCGCCCATCAGCTCGCTGGTCGTGTGCTCCAAGGCGCCGGTGGTGCTGCAGGGCCTGTCGGCCGTCAAGCACCGCCTGCACCGCGACTCGGTCGTGCTGTTCCTGCAGAACGGCATGGGCGTTGTCGAGGAAGTGAACCGCGACCTCTTCCCCGACCCGGCCACGCGGCCGCACTACATGCTCGGCATCAACTCGCACGGCATGCACTCGTCGCCCGACAGCCCCTTCACCACCGTCCACGCTGGCTTCGGCACCCTCTCGCTGGGCATCCTCCCCCACGAGCGCGACCGCGACCCCGCCTCGCCCTACGCCCCGCGCCACAAGCCGAGGCCGCACAGGCAAGCCGTCCAGCACAGCCCGCCAGCCCCGGGCACGCAGGACAACGACGTCGCCCTCCCCACCTCGGCCGCCGTCCCCTGGACCCCGAACGAGCGCCATCTGCTGCGCACCCTGCTGCGCGCCCCCGTCCTCGCCGCAACCGCCTTCTCCCCCCCGGACCTGCTGCAGATGCAGCTCGAGAAGCTGGCCGTCAACTGCATCATCAACCCGCTCACCGTCCTGCTCGACGCCCGCAACGGCTCCCTCCTGTACAACTACGCCCTGACCCGCACCATGCGCCTGCTGCTCTCCGAGATCAGCCTCGTCATGCGCTCGCTGCCCGAGCTGCAATACATCCCCAACGTCTCGTCGCGCTTCGACCCGGGCAGGCTGGAGACCATTGTCGTCTCCGTCGCGCAGAAGACAAAGGACAACATCAGCTCCATGCTGGCCGATGCCCGCGCAGGCCGCCAGACAGAGATCGACTACATCAATGGCTGGATCGTCCGCAGGGGCGAGGAGCTGGGCATCAGGTGTATGATGAACTACCTGCTCACGAACCTGGTCAAGGGCAAGGCGCAGATGATTGATCTGGAGATTGGCGAGGGCGTGCCGTTTGTCAGCCCTGCTACTGCCCAGGGCAAGGTGGACGGCTTGGAGGTGCGCCGTGGTGTGGCGAAGAGTACTGCGAATGAACCTGGAAATGGACATGAACGGAAATAGACATGAACACGGAAATAAGACTCAGGGACAGGAAGGTGGGAAAGACAAGGCGAAGCTGTAACATGGTTATACATGTATATTAAATTTCATCGTATCTCATCAACGTATTCGACCATGTTGGGAATGTTAATGTGGTCATTACACACTAGATGTCTTCCTGCAAATAATTTGTTTGTTTCTATGATGTATTTGAAGCCTATTCACTATACTTGCAGTTACAAGGTTGTCTTTTCCCGCTAGGTGGTAATGTACCGTTATTAATAAATCCAACCTTTCTATAATCCTATTACACTTTATGGCGAATTTAAAGACTATAGCTACAAGAGTTTGTCTTTAATACAAAGGCTTCTACTGGACACCTGACCCCTCGCCACTCGTAGCCCAATCGAGTTGGAGCGCAGTACTTGTGTTCCCAACCCCCAGCTATTTCCGACTTCTTACAACTGCTCTCTTACGTTATCCGTCTCCAAGTCTCGGCGCAAACTAAACTTCATCCTCCGTACGCCATAGCTTACCGCATGAGCCATACCTCGCGACGAATTACAGCCCTGCAAAGTCCGCTTTGCCCGGACCTTATTCTTGTCCCGAGGCGCCGAGATGGCCACACCGTCTGCACCGCCGCTCAGGCGATGCGTGACGCGGAGTTTACCTCACCCGTGGCCATGTTATTGCCGGCGTCTGATCTCTTAGAGCCAACTTATTGGCTGTGGAGCCTTTTTTTTTCACCGTGATGCCTAACTATAAGGCTGTTAGCACCGCCTGCGTGGACCGTTATCTCCCTCTCGGTGTTTGCACTTTTGGACCCAGTAGCTCATATACCGACGGAGCGCCCGCGGATCTGGTGTCGTGAGAGCAAGACGCCTGGACTGTCCCTGGCTCAATCGCTGGATGCTTGAAGCGCTCGCACGCGACTCGATACTAATATGGACAACGCGCGACGTACAATCTCTCGACGCTCGTCGAGATCGGGATCAAGATCAAGATCAAGATCAAGACCGAATAGCCCTCGATTACACCGCTTGCTTTCCAACCACCACCCGGATGACCTCTCGGTATACCACCACGAGGACGGTGACGGGGTGCATGTTAGGCAAGATACGTCATCACTCCACAAGACCGAGACACAGCGACGAGGTGTGGAGAGCCCTTCTTGCGACGACGATAGTAGCGCGAGTAGCATAAAAGAGCAGGGCAATCACGACGAGGCTGAGCATGGAGACGAGACGACATATGAGGAGATCAGGGGAGGCATACCGTACGAGCACGACGTTGAAGCTGGGAAGCCAGAACTCGAGAAGAAGAAGAGTAGTCGGACTATCAGGGACCCGAATCTCGTGAGCGACCCGTCCTCGAGTCCTCAAGACACCGCAAGGCTGATATCCGTAGGTGACATGGGATTCACCTGATGACCCCGCAAATCCAAAGAACTGGTCCATCAAGCGCAAGTGGGCCGCTACACTCATTGTTTCCTGCTTCACCCTCGTCTCGCCTATCTCGTCGTCGATGATCGCGCCCGCTTTGCCTTCCATCAGCAGAGAATTCAACATCACAAACGATGTCGAAGCCCAACTTACGCTCAGTATCTTCGTGCTGGCCTTCGCCATCGGTCCGCTCTTTCTGGGCCCGCTGTCAGAAATCTACGGCCGTGTCATCGTCTTGCAATTATCGAATATGTTCTACTTGGCCTGGAACTTAGGCTGCGGGTTCGCTCAGACTTCTGGACAGCTGATGGCTTTCCGGTTCCTCAGTGGTTTAGGTGGTTCGGCACCGCTGGCCATTGGTGGGGTAAGTCGATGCATGACCCTGACACCTCTCTTCTTACTGATGTTGCCCAGGGCGTCCTCAGCGATTGTTTCCACGCCGAACAGCGTGGCAAAGCCATCTCAATATACTCTCTCGCACCACTTCTGGGTCCAGCAATAGGGCCTATCGCGGGCGGATTTATTAGCCAGAACACCACCTGGCGATGGTGTTTCTATGCAACAACAATCTTCACCGCCGTCGTGCAGTGCTTCGGCCTGTTGTTCCTGCAAGAAACCTACGCTCCGAAACTGCTCGCCTGGAAGCGGGACAAGCTCATCAAAGAGACGGGGAATACGGACTTGCACACGGAATTCGACTCTCCAGACCGCACGCTCGCAACCACGCTCAAAATCGCCATGCAGCGACCCTTCATCCTGCTCTGCACGCAGCCCATCGTCCAAATCCTCGCCTGCTACATGGCCTACCTCTACGGGCTGATGTACCTGATGCTCAGCACCTTCCCGCTTCTCTGGACAGGAGTCTACCATATGAGCACTGGCATCGCGTCGCTGAACTTCATCTCCATGGGCGCTGGTTTCTTCCTGGGCACGCAAATCACCGCGCCTTTAAACGACATGCTGTACCGCCGCCTCAAGGCGCGCAACAACGGCGTCGGCAAACCCGAATTCAGAGTCCCCATCATGGTCCCGGCCAGCCTGCTGGTTCCCGTGGGCTTGTTCTGGTACGGATGGAGTGCGCAGGCGGGTGTGCATTTCATTTTGCCGAATATGTAAGTTTCTAGTCTGCCTCGTATGCATCTCCATCAGTAGCTGACGTTTTACCTAGCGGGGCTGCGCTGTTCTGCGGCGGTGTCATCATTGGGTTCCAATGTATCCAGACGTATCTTGTCGACAGCTATACAAGGTACGCGGCGAGCGCCATTGCGGCTGCAACGGTGTTGAGGTCGCTCGCTGGCTTCGGGTTCCCGTTGTTCGCGCCGGCCATGTATGATAAGTTGGATTACGGGTGGGGGAATAGTCTGCTGGCGTTTGTGGCGCTGGGGTTGGGAGTGCCGGCGCCGTTTCTGCTGTGGAGGTACGGGGAGAGGTTGAGGGGGAAGAGTCAGTTTGCTGCTGGCTAGACAGACTTCATAGGTCGAACGAGACGAATTCGTGGAATATAGACGCAACGTTAGACGGTCAGGACCACCTCTAAAGAGACTCGTGATGTCCAGGAGCCCTCCTTCCTGCTAGACAAGGGCAGCTCAAAAGACGGGACATTCGCCAATGTCCATGTCAACTAGGCACTTCCCCGATGCGACCTGGTGCGCCGCTCAGTAGTGAAGTAACCAGATCCTCGTCAGTGTCCAAGATAGTACATGGTCGTCGAAATAAGGTTACACCACCCGCATAAGGCATCCAGCCACTTCCTTCCATTGGCTGACTTGTTTCGATCAGTCGACGTCGATGCTGAATGGATGGCAGGCCGAGGCGGGGGAGACATGTCATGTCATTCGATACCGCCCGTGCACGGACAACGACGGAGGTCCCAAAAAGTTCCCGCCAGAATCCACCACCATCACGTCACCCCGTCTCCGCACACACACTATGGCTGCACCGAGCAGACGCACCGCGCGCATTGCGATCGCGACCGCTCTGAGGACTAACGCCACGCCGCGCATCGCCGCCCGCACCTTCGCCTCCACAGCCCCCGGCGCACCGTCCCGGACATGCCTGCACCTGCGCCAGGCCCCGCGACCGGCTGAGGCCCGCCGGCCGTTCTCGAACACGTGCTCTCGCCAGAAGCTCAAGACCATCGACCAGATCAAAGCCCGCAACAAAGGCGGCCCCTTCAACCTCACCGCCGCCGTCCTCTTCATCGCAACCGCCGGCGGCCTGTGGGCCTACTTCACATACGAGAAGGAGCGCATGGCGCGCAAGCGGATAGCCGAGCAGACCAAGGGCGTCGGCAAGCCCAAGGTCGGCGGGCCCTTTGAGCTCGTCGACCAAGACGGCAACGTCTTCAGCTCCGACAAGATGCTGGGCAAGTACTCGCTGGTCTACTTTGGCTTCACCCACTGCCCGGACATCTGCCCGGACGAGCTGGACAAGATGGCGCTGATGTACGACAAGGTGCGCGAGAAGTGTGGCGATGTGCTGCTGCCCATTATGATCACCTGTGATCCTGCACGAGACAGCCCCGCGGTGCTGAAGGAGTACCTGGCCGAGTTTCACCCGGATTTCATTGGCTTGACCGGCAGCCACGAGCAGATCAAGGACACGTGTAAGGCGTATCGCGTGTACTTCAGTACCCCCAAGGATGTTGCGCCTGGGCAGGACTACCTGGTCGACCACAGCATCTACTTCTACTTGATGGGTAAGTTGCGCGCTTGCGATCAGTTTACGGCTCACGGCTCAAAGTCAAGACAACCACTGACACACCTTCGCAGACCCCGAGGGCGACTTTGTCGAAGCCATTGGCCGCAACTTCACCGCCGACCAGGCCGCTAAGGTCATCGCTGACCACGTCAAGGACTGGGAGAAGCCGCTGAAGAAGGAGGCGCGCTGGGAGTAGACCAGAACCGGACCGTGAGCTTTGTACTTGTATGTATGACTTTTCATAGATCTGTACAATAACGTATGTAGAACACACTGTACAATCGACCAATAACGATATCGCAAACCGCAGTTCTAGACAATCATGATCCTCCACCTGTCTCTGCGCTGTCGCCGACAAATAGAGTCGGGGAGGCGCAGCGGAAAACTCCACTAAGCAAACAAAGCTTTGCCAAACATTGCCTAGACGTCAGCAAAGCCCCGCCCATCAACACCAAATATGGCGACTTCCCTCCACATCTCCTCTTGGCAGCCCACTCTTGGGCTCTGCAGCCTTTCCTCCTCCCCCCGTCAGCTGAATGCACTCCTACTACAGCAGTTTGTTGGTCATGGCGTTTCAGCTGGAGAGCACAACGCCAGCGTTGGTGTGATTGGTGCGCTGCAGATCGTGGCGCCCGCGCCGACCCTTCGGGATCGCTAACCACCAATTGAACAGCTCCACCTGCATCTGTACATGCATGTATGCAATGCACAGTCTGCGAGATCATCTTTCAGCTTCTGCATGGACGCCTGGGGTGTAGACTAAGAGCATCTGGACCTGGGGGCCAGAATATATGTAGGCTTGTAATTGGGACCGAAAACATGTAAGCTTGTGGTTTGGGGGCCACGCCAGGGTTTGTTTGTCTTACACACAATTTCCACGTCTTACTGCTGTGCCTCATCTGTGCCGTCAAGGCGTACCATTCTGTACCTTGCTACCTCATTTCAATCTTTCTTCTTCCTCCTTTCACCTCTTCGCATTGACCGAGTTGAGCCGTCGCAATGGAGCACACCACACCAGCACTCGGCGAACAAAAGCACACCGACCAGAATACCTTGGCAAAGCTGACCTCTCCACCGACTCCAAATACAAATGACACAATTGAACCAGCACAGACTACGAGCGACACACGGAGTACGAACGAGAAAGGGAGTGTCAACGACACGTCTACATCCTCATCAGACTCTTACAAGAAAGCTCCCAACATCGAAACCGCTGAAGTCGACAACGACGACACCGAGGATGGCATCGACTGGAAACCCGGCTTCCGCCAGCAGTTCCCATGGATTGGCTTTTCAGGCTTTGTCATCATTATCATCGCAACATCTGCGGCCGTCGCCGTTCTCGGTGCGTCGAATAAAGAACGCGTCAAGGACTGGCCATTCACACGCTTCCCCATTCAACCTAACGTGCTTATCAACATCGCCAACCAGTTCCAGAACCTAGGACTAATCACATTCATCAGTCAAGGCTTGGCCATTGCGTGGTGGAGAAAGGCTATGCAAGGCAGCTCTCTGAGCACTCTGCACAGGAACCACGCCTACTCGTACAGCTTCTACTCCATCATAACTTCGGGGAAACACTTCAACATCGTCGCGCTCGCGGCGCTCATGACAAAGTTCGCCGTCATCGACAGTACGCTCTTCCAGAAGGCGACCAAAACCATTGTCACACAGCAAGTCGAATACAAGAATGTTACAATGACAGGTTGGCTGGAGACCAATTGGCCTGCGAACAGCGGTGGCGTTCCTGGAGAGAACGGAGCGATCAAGACTGTTGACACAGCATGGGCTGGCGTGATCAACGCCTACAACGGCAAGATTGCAAATGGCAAGGTGCACGACTCCCTCGGCAATGACGCCTCGTTCTTCGACTGTCCCTTCCGACAAGAATGTAGCGGTGCTTTCAAGGCCCTGGGCTTTGCGTTCGACTGCAGCACGACCACCGAGGACGTCAACTACGGTCTTCAACAGCAGAGTCAAGCTGGTGGCGTGGAAACTACATATCCTCTGTGGGACATTGCCTTCAATTCATCGTGGACGTCCGACACCAAACCCTACGCTAGCATCAACATGAGCATGCTGTACGTCGACAGCCACGCTGGCGCCGCAAACAACGACTGCCCGGGCACGCTCACACGACGAACATGCGAGATCCGCCCCGCCGTTGTAGAGTACCCTGTCACAGTCATGGTGCCCTCCGAGGAAGAGCTGAAGGGGAGAAATATCGTCACCCACGTCAAGTTTTATACGGACAACATCTCGCACCCGCTCAGCACGCCCATCACCTCGCCACAGATCGACCAGCTCAAGTTCCTCGAGTACGTCGATCTGGAGGAGAAGTTCAACGAGACATCCACCATCGGCGCGCTCACCTACATACTCAACAACCTCTACTCCTCCTCAGCAAACTTAGTATACAAAGACGACTGGGACATCAAGCTGCAAGGCGGGCAAGCGCAAACCACCTTCTTTGCCGACACCGACACGGAAACCTTCAGCCGGTGCTACTACGACATTGACCGGCCGGGGCTCGACGACCCAGCCATCGAACTGCTCCGCAAGATCAACACCCTCTCCTTCGTCGCCGCCCTGTACCTGCGCGGCCAACCCACCACCAACGTGCACACCCGCACCAACCTAGGCATGACGAGCCAAACCGCTCTGAGCAGCGTAACCGGCATCGTAGAGGAATACACAACCGACTTCAACTACGTCGCCGGCGCACTAATCGCCACCCTCGTCACCCTCCTCCTCGTTCTACCCGTCTACTGGGGCTTCTGGCAACTAGGCCGCAAAGTCACCCTGGGCCCGTTGGAGATTGCAAACGCATTCAACGCGCCCATCATCAAGCCCGACAGTGTCAAAGGCCAGCACGGCGACTTTGAAGAGGTCCTGCATGAAGTCGGAAACAGACGGGTGCGGTACGGGCAATTAAAGGATGCGCCGCCGGGGAGCATGGGGATTGCAGAGCCCGAGAGTGTTGTTCAGCCGAGGTATAGGGAGAGTAGGAGGTTTACGCGTGCGCAGCAGGAAGTTGTGGGTGTGGGGCTTGGCGCGACGATTGGGGGGGTTGCCGCGGGGGCACTAGGGGACAGATAAGAGGTGAATATAAGGGGGTATGTAGTGTTGTAAAAACTTCAAATATTTGGGGTATTGACATTTTTTTCTCCCATTCTTTCTTATACCCACCCCCCTCTGGTGCGATACACACTGCTTGGTAGTTGTGTGGGAGTGGTGTGAACTGAATTGAACTGAGATGAAATGAGATTGAGGGTGATTTGCATTATACATTCACAACGCATTTTCATTATTTTTCAAGACGAAGAAGAAGAAGAAGAGAAAGAAGAAAAAGAAGAAAAAAGAAAAAGATGAAGAATATTCAAACCCGGGTCGGCCGTTGTTGGCTGCGGGTCCTGTTTCGGGCGGCTGAATGTTTTGGCTTGGGCTTGATTGCGAGTGAAGGAGGGTTTGTGGTCTGAGGCCGGAGAGTTTGGAGTATTGGGCTCGTTTGTGATGAAGGGGAGGGTGTTGTTGTGCTGTGAAGCTGGTGGTGCGGGAGCAAATGTGCATCTGGAGTGGGAGTGTATGTCAAGACCGGTCTGTGGTTGCTAGGAAAGCTGCACGCAAGTTTCTGTAACGACCCGATGCTACCAGGGGCCAAGGGCATTCTGAGTCCACGTCTGACCATCCAAGCCATACTTGACACTACACTCATATCCGAGCCAATTCTGCGTAGCTCTCAGACCCCACAGCATGCTCATCACCAAAACACCTAGCTCCTCCAGGTCGCCCGGGCTGGCCAGCGCCATCGTCTCGTCCCACGCGTTGACCAGTACCTGCAGCTCCAATTTCTCATCCCTCGCCCTCGTCCATCCAACCTCGCTCTGTGCATTCCACAGCCCCTCCTGCGCAGTGAAGTACACGCCTACCACCGTCGGACTGTCAATCCCGGTCTTAAGATAGTTGTACACGCCGCGCAGCAGGAAAGCAGTTACAACAGTGCGCCTGACGCTCTCACTAAACAGCCAGGTTTGCCAATCCTCTGGATTGTCTGTGAATGTTGCGGCGGAGTTGAGTGCTAATGTAGCGGTGCATACGCGCGTTCGCAGTTCGGAAGCCCAGAGAATGGTGGTGGCTTCATCGGCTTCGGCGGCAGCGCGCAGCCGGATGTCGCCGTCGAAAAGACGAATGAGCTGGTAAAGTAGGAGTGCTTGGAGCGCGGCTAGGAGATCTGAGCTTGAGCTTTCAGCTGGGTCGGTTGTGGCGAAGAGTTGCTGTACGTTGTGCTGCAGAACTTGATGGACGAGTGTCTTCGTGGCGGATGTCTTCATGCAATATAACGCGCAAGCACTCATTCCCTGTTGCAGAGTCGGGGATCGGAGGGTTTGGAAGGTTTGTCGGTGGATGAACATGTTTTGACCTGATGATGCGAAAACATTAGGAAGGAGCGATAGGCGAGTCGCGCAATAGTCTACGCGCGCAAAGAGTTTGGTGTCGGAGCCAGCCGTATATGGGTGCTTCTGAGTAAGGTGGCTGCTAGAAGTAGAATCGATAGATTGGCCATCGAGAGGCAGATTGAAGGGGTGATGAGGAAATTCAAAGATTTCTTGGTTGCAGCTTAAAGACAACAGTAAAGCTGGATTTGTGGGCTCAGCTTCCAAGGATTGCTGTAGCTGCCATTCAAAGATTGTTGAAGCCGGTTGGTTCGGGGTAGAGTGCTCGATCATTTCTTGCTGTTGTACTCGCTTTCGACCAATGTATTGGCAATCGGAGCCTCTCACCATGCAGCGTTGACACCTCGGCTGGGTTCGGTCGCACTTTCGCTTTGTCTGTATGCATGCTAGACAGGACTTGTGACGAGACGCTCGCTCCATTGCGGCCCATCCTGCCCCTGTAGGGTCTGGACGTCCACAGTGTTGTCTCTAAGGGACCTCGTCTGCACTGTTTCTCGTCAACAAAATAGATTGAAAGGTGGAAGTGGGTAGAAGACGTCGAAAGTCCGCTAGCTTCATCAAACCCCGCTAGCGGCGGGAGCTGGTCTCCACGTTTTGCTCTTGGCCCTGTGCAAGTCCGCACGCTATCTACAAGTACATCTTAGCGCTTGTAGTGTTGACTTCCGAGCATGAATGCTTCCGATGAAACAATGTTTATTCGGACGAATTGTTCGAAAACCTAGCTTGAGCTCTAGGTATATAATGGCCGTACGTAGAGTGAGATGGTCATATACCTTCATCTCCATCTTCGACGGCTCGGTACTCCCAACTTTAAAATCATCAGCGATGTCATCGACCATAGTGCTTATCACAGGCGCAAACCGCGGTTCGCAGGTCCTTCTCTTCCAGTCTGAACATGATACTGAGTTTGAATATCAGGTATTGGCTGCGGCTTCGTTGCGGCTTATCTTAACTCTCCCAACACCCTCGTCGTAGCGGCAGTCCGAAAGTCTGCATCTGCAGAGTCTCTGTGTTCACTTCCGAAGGCTTCTGGATCCCGTCTTGTCGTTGTTGAGATCGATGTTGCTTCCATTGATTCCATCAAACGCGGCATCGCGTGTCTGGGATCTGAGCATAACATCAACAGCCTTGATGTGGTCATCGCCAATGCTGGCATCGCGAAGGTGAGCCCCAGTCTTACCGAGGCGGGAGCTTCCGATATTCAGCCCTTCATCGACGTCAACGCGTACGGTCAATTGGAGTTGTTCAAGGCTGTTGCGCCTTTGCTACGCAAGTCGAAGAGCGACCCCAAGGGCAAGTTCATGTACATGTCTAGCCTCGGAGGAAGTCTCACGACCATGAGTAATGTCGCTCCTCTATCGGCTTACGGCGCGAGCAAGATCTTGGGTAACTTCCTCTTCAAATGGCTCTCTCTTGAGCAGCAAGATGTCATTGTCTGGGCCCAACACCCGGGGTGAGTATAAATATAAACCATGATGAACTTAACGTTGACTTGTTACAGTATTGTTGCAACAGATATGGCCAAGATGGCTTTCGAGAGTCTGAAATCGCAAGGAATTGATATGACAGCACAGGCTGTGTCAGTGGAGCAAAGCTGCACAGAGATGTTGCAAGTGGTAGGTGGAATTTCGCACCCTAACCTCAACGAAGCTGACGAACTTATAACAGATCACGAACGCCACTTTGGAGAGCACACATGGCAAGTTCTTTGGACCTGACGGTACCGAGCTGCCCTGGTAATGCGCTGTCGTCACTTGGTCTTTGAAAGAGGGGCTTGGTGGGGCTGGGAACCTTCCTTAACTTGAGACCCATGCATCGAGGTTCGCACAGTTTCTCTGTTTGTTGATAGTGGAGTGCGTGGTGACGATTGCAGTGTTGATGCATTCAAGATTTGGTGGGTGTCAAGGCGCGGTTAACTACTGCTAGTGTGCTTAGTAATTAGTGCGTCCGGCTATATGGAAAGGTTCGGGTTCTCGACTGTCCGAAATGCACACGCCTACAATGAAACGCCTCACGAACGCCTCACATTGAGAGTGGTCGTATCCCATAATGTCACGCGCTTCTTCGCCGCAGAGATTGCAGACGCCAAGGAATGATCGGTCGGAACCACAGACAGGTTCTGGGAGCCGACCAGCTCGCGTGCGCACCGCCAAAGCATGTCGCTTGTGCAATGCGAAGCGCGTGAAGTGCGATGCTAGCGAACGCGGAACTCCTTGCACTCGATGTGAGCAGAGGGGAGAGCCTCATTGTACGTTGATACAGTCTCGGAGAGGTATCTATGTCCGGAAGCCGCGACTGCAACAAACGCACGCCCGCAGTACGGTAACCGAGCCGCGTGATCCTTCCACCAATAGTGGTTCTAGCGATACAAGGCATCTCTTGATCTCACGGGAACCCAACGTTCAGACACCTCCTTCTGCAACAGATGTTCAACATGCTCAATCCTCCATAGCAACAGCCGATGTACAGCCTGGGCGCGACACGCCTTCCGAAGCTACCGACATCAGTACTGGTTTAAGACCACGTGACGCAAGCTGGTCCACGGTTTTCGAAGGCCTGCTTCATCGCCGTGATCAGAGAGAAGCAGTGGACAAATGTTCGATCGCGTATGTTGGAGAAGCCTTCCCTCTCGGCATCATCCTGGATGGTTCGAGAAGTGGAAGTGGCCGACCCTTGCTTCATCATCCCGGGCCGGTTCCTACGTCTGCCACGGTTCATTCATCATTGCATACAACTCATCCTGCTGGTATATCTCCGGAAGAAATCTCATATCTTGAAGCTAAAAAAGCTTTCACAACACCTCACGACGAAACTTTGGACGTGCTCATCACCATCTTTATGGAACGGGTGTTTCCTCTCTACCCGATTGTCAATCCACAAGAGTTTATCGCGCATTACAAAGCGAGGAAGCTACCATGGATGCTGCTGCACTCTGTGTGCTTTCTAGCTGCCACGTTCTGTCCGTTGCGCATTCTCCATCGAGCCGGCTTTGACGACAGGAAACAGGCCCGCTCTCAATTCTACAGTAAAGCCAAGGCTCTGTTTGACATAGGCTACGAAAGCAGTAAGATTGTTACATTGCAGGTTGCAATCCTGTTGAGCTTCTGGGGTGGCAGTCCTAACAACCACTGGAACTTCTACACTTGGATATCTACTGGAGTCACGATTGCTGAGACTATCGGCTGTCATAGATCCATGGCCGGGCTTAACATTGCACCTCAAGACCGGAGCCTCCTAAAGCGGTTATGGTGGACTCTAGTAGTGAGGGATGCCGCATGCGCATCAATGCATGGACGCCCATTCAGAATCAACCTCGACCATTGCGATGTTGATGAACTGACAATGGAAGATTTCGAGTACGAAGGCTCATCTTTGTCTGATCGACTTTCTCCGGACATCGCCCGCCTTTCAGGCTTGTACCAAATTCAAGCCGCTAGGCTGGCGCTTTTGCTTCGCCAGATTGTCACAATTCGCTTCTATCCACGAAGCCAGGACGCGGATCCGCCCTTGGTACTGCACGAGCTGTTATTGCACTGGAGGAATGAGCTCCCTTCCTCCCTCCAATGGGCTGACAATGATAGTGCGCATACGGATGTTTTCCGGACGACACTTCGCATATTGTACAATCATAACGTCATCCTATCGCACATCAAGCCAGAATCTGCGACAGATAGCAACCCGCTCTCACCTTCATCATGGCTGGGCGACGAGGTGGCAAGTCTCTCAGCGCAACGGATTGCCTCTCTTGCCTGTTCCATGGTAACAGCATCTGAAGAGCTCGTACCTCCACATGAGCTATTTCACGGGCTGTTCATAGCATGTGTTGTCTTCTTCGTTCAGTCCAGAAGCAGCAGCCCAATGACAGCAAGCCTAGGTAGGTCAGCTCTTACCAATTGCAAGATGGCTTTACATGTCCATCGCGAGACATGGGATGCTAGTTCGTGGATCACGCAGCTATTTGACAAGGCGCTTGCCCACCCTGTTGCAAGGCCGGATGCACCCCTTGGCGATCCCACACTGAATCCGCAATCTGGTTTCAACAATTTGGATATTCTCGACGCAAGTGGTTTATACCTTGACGGCATGGAAGGGTGGCCCAATCACCTCTTTCTTGGGGACCTGTTCGATCCTTCGGTCAACAACGCTGCTTTCACATCCTCTATGTCGGGATACTGATAAGATCTTCTGACCCACATGCCTCAAGAAATGGATGGAGATTCTTGGTTCCTGATGGTGCTTCCGCTACCCGAGGCGGCAGAGTTTTCGCCTTCATCATTCTCTCCCAAGCTTTCACATACCCTTCCGCTGTGTTGACTTCCTCCCTAAAACCGACTTTTTGCCCCATCTTAAGTTGTGTTGCCTGCCGAAGTCGAAATAAATAAGCACAAAATGCATAAAAGGCTAATAACTCTTCGGCAACCTCGTCCTGGGCCCCTAATCGTTAGCCAGCTTCTTCAACGCATCAATATTGTCCTTGGCAAATCTCTCAATTGGCATGGTATCAAACGTAGGCCCTTCGCCGGCCAACCTGAAATTTTCACACAGATTTGGCTACACATCTTCCCAGACTACCGTCTTGTCATTGGCGATGTTTAACATGCCGTCGTTACCACGTTCTTGATATGCGTAGCAACATACATCTCCACTTCGCCAAATTACACTGGGAAGGGTCCAAATGCTTGAACTTCCAGCTCTTCTCGGTGCCAGGCCAATTTACTTTTACACCTTGGCCATGGACTTTGCGGCAGTCTAATGTTCTGCGGCAGGTTCATCAAATTAAGATTGGCGTGAATCCGATAGTACCATCCGGCCACACTTCAGTAAACGTCCAAGCTGTGCCCTTCGACGTACGATGTACTGCGATTAGTAGAAATTTCTGCCTTTGTCGGTTTCGGAGGTGTGTTGTATGTCTTCTCACAAGAGTGGGCTGACAAGGTTTAGCCTCGATTTGATAGATAGTAATTATTGCGAACGTTATTGGTGTGGAATACAATGTGATCTCATTGAAGATTGCCATCCGGAGTGCCAGAGGCGCTGAAGGGGGGAGCGTGTGCTATTGCGGATTCGACGAAGTTGCAGTATGTTGATAAACTTGATGTTGGAGTATTGTTGTCTTCGAAAGGCAGAGGCACAGCAACTTTATGAATGCCACACTGCTATACTCTGGCGCTCACTATCAATTCAAATTTTTGACCGTCGTGGCAGCTAAAATTCCTAAAATACACTACTATTGCTCCGGTATAGCCGACTCTCATGTTCGAAGGCTCTTGTTCCTGTCTTCTTAGGTCGACTTGCTGCGGTCTTTGAGATGTCAGTCAAGCTCCGAAAACCCGAAGAAGCCAAAGAAGCCGCAATTTGTCCTGACACGGGCTCTGCAACCATCTTCTCCAACAACACCTTCTGCGGGACACAATCTAATTGTACCGAATAAGTTTAAACATCTGGTCTTTATGATACTTACTTCGTGCTTCAGCTTCACTTGCTTTCAGCCGTACCCATACTCTCAGCCGCACCCATATTCAGGTGCGATGACGCCATCAGCATACCGTAATAACGTCCACCTGCGAAGGTCGCACACCGCCATCTTGGATCTGTCGGAGGGCCGGAAAGAACCATTTTTTGTTCCAACTATCGGACAACTGCGTGATCGATGCGATCTGAAAATATTTTACTCAGCCTGCCTTGCGTGAAAAGCTGGGTTGAAAGCAGGCTAGCAAAGGCGTTGACTGAGAACACGCAAATCGACGCCAACACAGCATGGTTCAAACCACCACCAAGAGAAGATTACTCAAAGAGTCTGATGAGACTAGCTCGTTCCTAGAAGGGATGATCTTAGCTCTGTAGGGCAGCCTTGGCGTATGGATGCACCCATCAATTCATGACGCTACTGGTTCGAGGCTGCTTTCAGCAGACTTGTGGCGCCGCTTCAGCTTCCATCGTCACCGTCAAACCCACGGGTACTACTCTGCAAGACTACAACAACAGAAACAATGGTAGCCAATACCGAAATTACAGACTCAGCTACGCAGGACGACCTCAACCTCAATAAGGTATAAATAAAGGCTGGAGGTCCGCAATGGACTGCTTTCATGGACATTAACGACGGATAACACTATATTCAAAATGATCTCTCTTGGCATTGTTCCCTCCCTCTATGCCATCGCAATTGCAGTCGGCGGTGTGAGGGCACTTGTTGACCCTACAGAAATATACAACGGCGGTTTCAACTCAACAAACAACAGCAACAGCACAGCGTTACGGGTAGCAACCGGGGGCGCTGGTCAGAGCGGCTTGGTTAAAGGTGATCCTTGAAACCCTATCGCTATTTGCTATGCTTATTAGATGTAGTTCTTGCCGATGCATTCATCCAAGATAGCGTAAAGAACGGTTCGCAACCTTTCAGTATCGGATGGGTATTTACAACACTCCCTTGTCACAGTAGCTTCAACCCACAGAATCCATGCTGATCTTAATATTTCAGGTACTCAGCGACACAACATTCACCATCAAGAACCTCGAATCCGGCGAAGCAGACCTTGGCATCTCCTACGTCCCGGCAGCCGAACAAGTCGCCGCCGAGCAGGGCATTATCGACTCCAAGGCAGGCCGCTACTATCTCTTTCGCGATCATTTCATCATCGCCGGACCAAAAGAGAATCCAGCTGGCGTGAATAATACCATGGACACGACTACGATATTCGCAAAGATATATCAAGCAGGAGAACTAAACACCGCAAATACTGCAGTCCCTACTCGCTTCCTGACCCGATACGACAAATCCGCCACAAACCTCAAGGATTCGACGTTATGGCTGGCTATTGGCCAGGTACCATGGGCGTTGCCGTACTCGACATGGTACCACCAGTTCCCTGCATTTCCAATCCAGGCATTGAGTACAGCGAGCTTGCTCAAGGAGTATACATTGACGGATCGTGGGACGTTTTTATCGCTCGAGCAGCTACAGCCCAATCTCACGGCTGCGCTAGAGCAGTTCAAGGTGGGCACAGATGATGAAAATGATCCGCTGCTGTTGCCGGGGCATTTGCTTGTGGGGAGGAAGGCGAGAAATGCTACGCTTGCGCAGCACTTTGCAGAGTGGGCGACTAGCGCCAGGGGTCAGAATGTGGTGACCAGTTTTAAAAAGAACGGGCAGCAGTTGTATAGTGGTGCGCCGTGAGCACACTGATTTCGGGCTTGTCTCTTTCAGCACAATCTTCTTATTTTTTTTATTTTCTTCATGAAGCAAGCGCTGCTGTCCCATCAGACTTTTTATTTGCACATTAGTCTTTTCTACTGTTAACACACCTAGAGGAAGGTAGTAACCAACCTTGATCTGGAAATGAACCCCACCCTAAGGTACTCCGCTCATTCCAATGGTTGGTTGTATCATCTTATGCATCCGGCACGAAACCTCCTGAACATCCAAACCCTCCGCTCGAAAGTTATTTAAGTGTCTGTATCCCACATAAACTACGCTATCTGATCTGCCGCTATTACTGTGCAGTAAGTCCATCAATTGTGTAATGAAAGAAAACCCTGAAGTTGATTTGCCACCTGAGTACACAGGACGTACCTTGATTACTGGAAGAATGCCAAATTCAGTACGAGTTCATTGAGCCACCCTGTAGAGAGTCCAGTGTTGCCATCTTTTTCCTCTTCTATCATTTGAGCCGCCAAAGCAGTTGCTTTTTGGCTGTCCTCACAGATCGTGCAACCTTCGCAGCCGCAGTATTGCGGCCGAACCTCAATTTTGCTTTCTCTCTGACAATCCCAGCAGTTGCATTCCACAAAATGAGTGGGGTGAACTTCAATCTTACCCTCTTTCTCACATTCGTAGCACGAACATTCGACAAGGTGACACCCAACTCTGACATCTTCGAGGGTTTGGTGTCGTGGGTTCGTAGGATGCAATTTTTGTCGAATCCTTTTCCATACGCCTGTCTCTTTCTCATATGTGTCACCAGACGCTTCTGGGACTTCTTCGGTAACATCGCAAATGCAGTCTCTTTCGTAGTAAGGAGCAGTACTGGTATCGCATATGCATCGGAACGCTTTGACATCCAGTGTCCAACCAAAGCCCCCAGTCCATCTTATTTTTTTGGCTTTCATTTCTATAATGAACTGGTTATTGACAAAGCGTGCATGATCGCGGACATATTTGGCAGGACTTTCGTACAGCTCCCGATACCAATTCTTCGAGAAAAGGTCTTTCATGTTCGTTGTACAATGAATCATGGGCCGTCCATGATGGATCCCGAAGATAACAGCCTGGTAGCCAGGTTCCCACAAACGTGAGCCCATACGCACACATGCAACCATATCCTCAGAACAAAACAGCTTACGTCTGATGTATTCGAGCTGTTTTAAAGCCACGCCCGCATTGAAAGGGTTGTCTTTATCATACATCCTTTGTGCGATTGTGACCTTATCACGAGTGCTTACGGTGATGCCGTTGGGGAAACAATCCTGTACCGGTTGAATTCCGCGCATGGCAATTAAGGTCAGCCGCTCTTCAAGCTCGATGCTGTAGTCCTCGTCGATAGCTAGGTACAACAACCGCGGCTCCCACATGTGAATCTCATAGTTGTCCCAGTTCTGCGTGTAGACGAGTCTACGCCGTTTATACTGGTGATCGTCACTGCTATGCTGAAGCTCAAGAGCCAAGGGTCGGTTGAATTGGTCCACACATTCTAGGCGAGCAAGGAGGGCAGCATCTGTGCCACCAGGCCTACACATCAGAGTCATTCTCAAGCCATGGTTGGTAACGTCATGCGTGAATATCTCGTCAGTCGATGACGCTGCTGACTCTTGAAACTGCGCTGATTTTTCGAAGTAGGACAGTGATGGTGCCAAAACTCCTCGGGAAATATGGGTTTCTTGGTCATGGCTCCAAGCGAGAATGGTATGATCGTTCTTCTTCCTCAGCAGTTCAAGCTGCAGTCGGTGAAACGCTCTTTTCCCTTCCCCGTAGAGCATTGGCATATTGACTTGGACAAGTCCTAAGAGACAGTAAGCAGCGTCTTCGATCCGGGTGGTCTGCCTGCGTGACGCCCAACTGAATTTGGTCGCTATGCTTGCATCCTGAATGGATTCACGATCCTGGATGTATACGCTGTCGATATTCGTTGATTCCCGTATATGTATGACGTTTTGTGTTTTCGACCCTAGTGGATCCCATGACTGGGCGTAGAATTCAACGACAGCAGGTGCCAGTAACTCTTGCAGCGTCCACCCTCGAGTAAACCATCTGGAATCTTTGAAAGCTTGTTTTGTGTCCTCCACTCTTACATCTGAAAGGTAGACATAACAAATGGCAGCGCGCCAGTACCATTGATACATTGAGTTGATGGCTTCTGAGAGCTCTGCGCTGCTCCTCTTGTCAATGCAACAGGTGTCAACCCAAGCCCACTCAAAGCCGTCTCTTAAAGCTTGAATGCAGCATCCCACAATCTTCTGATACCCTTGCTTCTTTCGTATAGCTCTCTGTTTGCCCTGCATCTCTTCAAAAGCAACCTCCTCATCACCCCACGTGTGCGAGAGGATGACATAATCAGGGGGGTCGGCTTGGTAATAATGAAGTCGGAGTGTTTTTGTATTGAGTAGCCACATTACGCGATAACCTAGGTAAATAACAGAGACTAGTAACTGTCAAGCCCAAACAGTGCAACATATTTGGGCTTTTTGGAGTTCAGCCTGATCAATCTGCAGCCTCCTTTACTAAGCGCTGTGGCGCTGGTTTGGTTGCCGTGTTTGGGGGCCAAAACGGCAGAAGCCGGATCCTGATCTTGGCCCAGCAACCTGACAAACATGTCAACACGTCTCGGCCACACGCGGTAGGACGCATCCTTATACCATGAGCAGCGCAATATCGATAATAAATCTAAAAGAAGGGATATTAAATGGCTGTGAAGTCGAACATCATCTCAGGGTTCAACACCGGACATATCGTTCTTGAACCTCTCCATGCACCGCTGCTTTGTCTTCTTCCAGTCCACGTGCGGCTTCGGATATCCCAGCTTCTCGAACTCTTTCTTATCGAGTCTATCATAGGGCGCGAAAATAGCCTTGCCCTGCACATCCTTTAGTTCAGGCACCCACTTTCGAATGTAGTCACCGTCTGGGTCATTCTTCTCAGCCTGAGTGACAGGATTGAAGACAGTATAGCTCGGCTCCCAGCCTTGCGTATTATTGCTCAGATCCCAATCAATCAACGTCTCAGCGAAGTAGCGCTCGCCGCGGCGATAGTCGATGAGCAAGTTACAGTATAAATATGAGGACACGTTCATGCGCAGACGATTGTGCATATACGCCTCATAGTTCAGTTGGCGCATCCCCGCATCAATGAAAGGCTCGCCGGTCTGACCCTTGTACCACTTCTCCCATCCCTCTTCATCGTCCTCCCATTGTACGTAGTCGAACTTAAGATTCTGCGGCAAGTTCATCGAGGTGTGCGGCGTCGTCATCGTCGTCTGCCGGTACAGTTCGCGGAACACAATTTCTCGCACCCAGCTGTAGACTCCAGGCTTCGAGCGGCTTTCGGTGAAATCGCTACTGCCGCCGTTGTAGTCGCTGACTTTGCGCAGGGCTTCGCGCACGCTGAACATGCCAGCGGAGAAGTATGCGCTCATGCGTGACGTCGAGTTCGCGGCAGGATTCGACCGTGTGGCTTTGTAGTTCTTAATCTGCTTCAGGAAGGCATCCATTCGCTTTGCACCAGCTTTGTGACCGGCAGGCCAGAGTTTGCGGACGCGCTTCTTATCGTCTTCACTCTCGAATTGCTTGTCCTTGCCGGATTCAGGAGCTTTCGTGTCAAACAAGTCCTTAAGTTCCTTCGCAATGGCTGCACCTTGCCCTTTTGGATCAGGTCTTAGATCTAGAAGCTCTGGCTCTTCCTTGACTATTTCTAGCCATCTGCCAAAGTACGGCGTAAATACCTTCATAGGCTTGCCGTTGCCATTCAACATGGTCCCTGGTTCGACCACCGTCTGATCGTGGTATATCGAGATGTGCACGTCGTTGCCACCCTGCTTCACTAACTTGATATCACGTCGCATTTCGTCAATCTCGTATTCGTAGTTACTGAATACGTGTGAAACTTTGTGTTCCTTCAACCAATCGCCCACCGTTGGCACGATCTTCTTACGATCATCGCATTCCAGGAAGACCAGTGGAATGTTGAGCTTCTTGAGCTCCTTCTGCATAATGGCGAGACCTTCGCACATGAAGTCCATTCGCGCTGGACTTGTGCCGTGCCACGACTCATCTGCAGGGCAATGCAAATACAAGCAGATGAGCGGTTTCTTCGAGCTCTGCGCAAGCTCGGAAGCATGGTGCAGAGCAGTGTTGTCTTGGATTCGTAAGTCCTTCGCGTGGAACCAGTGGACCACTTTTGTGACATTGTTCTTCTCTTCTTGCGCGCCCAAAGCCTCTTTCAATTGATCATAAGGCAAATTCTCGTCCACCTCCTTTGCACGCTTAGTCGTAGTATGACCAAGCTCGTCACGGTCGTACGCTGTTCGTTTCGACATTTCGGCTGGTGCCTTTCGCGCGTTGAATTTTAGTCGTGTCGCGTGCTTTGGTGTTTGGGCTTCTGCAGCTATAAAACGAATTGGGAACCTTTGGAACCTTGATTTGCGTGCAATTGATACAAGAGAAGAACTTCTGGCACCAAGCATAGGTGCGCAGAGAGATGTGAGAGGTATCAACACTGATACCTTGTCCACACAACAGCTGAAGAAAGTTGAGTGGTGACGTCGTTGGTCGATACGCTAAAACCGATTCAGGTACAGACCTTGATGGCGAGTCTGCATCGAACAACGCGGTCCGAATCGTAACCAACTTTCACGATCTGTGGGGTACCTGGTTCCTGCAGCAGTTCGCGGATGCATGGCGATCATTTTGATAGCTGTCAGCGTTAGGAGGTTTGAGGTAGTGTAGAAGATGCCAGGGTGTGGTCTCGCGATCAGGGTTCGGCATCACACGGCTATACAAGATCGGATTAGCGTCATACTCCGAGACCAGGCTCACGCGCTTTCCGCATGCTTTGCTTGGTTAATTTCAGGCGATGTTGTTCCTCACAAACAGTTGGTGTTGTGTCGCGCAGAAGATGGGCAGTGGCACGGTCGCACGTGGTATCACCATCGCCGTCTTGGAGCTTCCTTCAACTTCCAACCATCAATTTCCGCGGCACAATATCCGAATCGAAGCTCATGTCAAAGTCTTGTTCTCTTCTTCATCCGTCTCATAGCCAATAGAACCATTCGGCGAAGCACACCTTGCACAAGTTCGCTCGTACTGCAGGTGCCAAGAACGCCGCGCTTCTCCACCGTGCTCCATAGCGAATCACAACTCCGCTATGGTTCACGTTTTGCCAAGAATATGTACAGCCCGCCTCAAGTCGACATGAGCAACGTGCATTTCAACCTTGATGAGGCAGCTCGTCCGCCTTCGATATGATGGTAGTGGCTCGTGGCTGAACCCATGTTAGCGGAAACGGGTCTGGTCCTGGCAGCTGGGAGGCTGATCTCGAGCAGTCAGAGAGCTTGAACATCGCACGAGGGCGGCTAAGGACAGTTGACCGACCCGTCTGCAGCATAGGCTACCAGCTTGTGGGGACTAGTTGTGAATCCTGACAGATTAATAGCTCCCCGCTGACTGTTTCCGAAAATTGCGAGGAGCTCTGGATGTAGGTCCAAAGCTCTGGGAGCTATAAAGCCTGGCCCTGCAGCTTTCCATGGATCGTCATCGCACCTCTCGAGAGTCCTGTGTACTACCTCACTCTCTGTAGCGTTCGCCATGAAGTCCACCACATCAATTGGTGCCGCAGCTGCCCTGCTCGTAGGCACTGTGTCTGCGCAGAGCTTCCGCCGTCTCGGAGCTTGTCCAACGCTTGGTACTACCACAATTCCTTGGGCCTTTGATGGATACTAACCACATCGTAGGCTGCGTTTTCCCTCCAGACCAGTGAGCATTATAATTGATACAATTTGGAACGAGCCCACGCTAAGCAATTGAGTACAGGGCCGACTTCCTCGCTGGTCAGTACTTCGACATCCGTCTCGAAGTTCATCAGCCTACGAACGGATCCGAAGCCATTGGACTGCCTCTCGATGAGAAGTTCACATTCACCATCACCAAGGAAGGCAAGACTGCGCCGGTCACTGAATACTTCAAACTTCAGGAGCCTAAACTTGAGAAGTGGAACTTTACTTGGTACGAGGGTGAGTACTTCCAGAAAGATTCAAAATTCATTTTTGAATAGCCATTAACATATTACAGACCTCTTTGCTCGCGACGCAAAGAACGCTAGCTTCGTCAATGTTGCAGCTAAGGCCTACCGCCGTGTTGCTCTCTATGAGCCCGGCGAGTACACCGCCACCCTCAACTACAACAACGGCAGCAAGACCGAGGCAACTTGGCTCGTTCGTGACCTTGCTGAGGAGCGCAAGACCAAGAACATTGTTCTCTTCATTGGAGATGGTATGACCACCAACATGATCACGGCCGCACGCCTGATCGGTCACAAGAGCATCAACGGAAAGTACCAGACTACCATGGCCATGGACAAATTCCCCGTGCTTGGCCATCAAATGACCCACTCCATTGACAGCTTCATCACTGATTCTGCCAACTCTGCTGCTGCTCTCAACACTGGCCACAAGAGCACAGTCAACTGTCTGAACGTCTATGCCGACTCTAGCAAGAACGCCTTCGACGACCCCAAAGTTGAGACCATTGCTGAGATGTTCCACCGTCTCACTGGCGGACACATTGGTATTGTTTCTACTGCTTATATTGCAGATGCCACTCCTGCTGCACTTGTCTCCCACACTCGCAACCGTGGCGAGTACGGCGCCATCGTCGATACCTACCTGAACGGTGTCCAGAACTACACCTGGACCAACGTCCCCATCGATGTCATTTTTGGTGGTGGTGCCGAGCAGTTCTATCCTCCCTCGCTTGGCGGTGTCACTTATCAGGGCAAGGACTATTACCAGGAGTTCGCTAAGAAGGACTACCAGATCATCCAGAACCGCACTGCTCTGCTGTCTGCCAACAACAAAGACAAGGCCCTCGGTATTTTCACCACGTCAAACATGGCTAAGTGGCTCGACCGTAACGTCTACCGCCAGAACCTGAACCAGTCACTCTCTCCGGCTGGTGACAAGAAGCCCGCTTTGGACCAGCCCGGTCTCAAGGAAATGACTCTGAAGGCCATTGACATTCTCGAGGCTCGCTCTGGCGACAAGGGTTGGTTCCTTATGTCTGAGGCAGCCTCGATCGATAAGATGATGCACGTTCTCGATTACGACCGTGCTCTCGGTGAGCTTCTTGAGCTCGATGACACGATCAAGGCCACCATCGCCAAGCTCAACGCCACCGACTGCCTCAAGGAAACCCTTGTCCTCGTCACCGCTGACCACGGCCACGGCTTCGACGTTATGGGCTCCGTCGATACTCACTACCTCGCCGCCCAGAACGCCGACCGCAAGCGTCGTGAAGCCGTCGGTGTCTATGAGCGCTCCGGTCTCTCTCAATACGCCAACACCGGCAACCTTACCTACACCGACAGCAACTTCCCTTCTACTTGGGACCCTCGCTACACCCTCTTCCAGGGTCTCATGGCCGACCCCGACCGCCGTGAGAACTGGTCCGTTCGCAAGTCTGGCCCCCGTGTCCCTGCCTCTGAGCAGGTCAAGGGCGACGACGACTTCTATGTCAACCCCAAGGAACCCGTTGGCATCACGCTCAACGGCACTCTTCCTATTGAGAATGACCAGGGTGTGCACTCGCTCACCGATGTCCCTGTTTTCGCTATGGGTCCTTGCCAGGAGCTCTTCGGTGGTGTGTACAACAGCATTGACATCTTCTACAACATGGCCGAGTGCTTTGGTCTGGCGAAGGGTAGCCCGTCCGCAAACAGCACAAAGTACTAGATATAGTGCGGGACACGATTGACGAGTGATGATGTTGTAGAGTAGAGCTGCGTGGTAAAAGCGTAGATGTAATGAGTATTGCATAATCAATCACAAGATAAACACCACAATATCTCGCTGGATTCTTTTAAGCCTCCATAACACTGACTTTGGGTCCATGCTAGTAATTCACTACACCAGCACTCTCACGAACACCAAACACTCAGGCACCCCAACTTCCCTCGCACTTGGAAGAGTTGAGCTGATTGCGCCAGTTCCAAACGACAAGATCTTTATCTCTTGCATCCGACGTAACAGACCGGCCCTGCTGGCGCGTGCAACCGTAACCCGTATCATTGATCGGAACCTCCTAGCCAACAGCACATTACGAAGCTATAAAATACTTCTGAGAACGAAAATTCGTTGCCCAAACCCATCACTCTGTGCTTTGTCGCTAAGTAAAAGGATTTTGGATCCTTCGGTCTGGACATGTGCAGAGACCTATTTGCCAAATACATATCACCACTCTTGACAGTGGCAGGAATATTGTATGTTCCTGAAAGTAATCCAAGATCCCCAAAACGATTCATCAACCGCAAAAGATTAGGTGCGCCAACATTGCTAGCAGCTAAAGCGCGTACCATATTGGCGCGGTCTCGGAGCTGGGAGCCAAGAGCTGCATCACTACCACGCTGTCTGCATACCCAACTAGAGAAGAAAAGGATCGACCTGGATTATATTCTGCAAGTCTAGCTCCGTTGATTGATGTTCTTTTGAAGCGTAGTTTATTTGTGTGGCCACTTGAGTGATTTTTTGACGTGTTTGCAGTATGATACAAACTAGAAAACAAAAGCTTAAGCATTGCGATAACTTCTTGTAGAGGACCAGGATTGCACACAACTCCATTAGAAAAGAATAGCTATTATACATGAGATTGGGCAATCCGTTCATCCTCATGATTATATTTAAGGACGGCAGAAGATAAGGATGGGCATTGCGACACACAGACGACTGTACTTCACTCTGATCAGCACCACGAAAGACTCACGAGCAACAAGTGTCCAAGGTTTAGCCTCATAGGTGTTAAGTGTTCTCATTAAAAGTGTACAGGTGTATCGCGTTCACTTCATTATCATCGTCATGACCCCTCACATGGACATAGCCTTCTCCGCGCCAAACGTCAAGGTATCTGATCGGCCTTCAACGCCCTTCATGCTCAGCGGCTCTACCCATGACCAGCCCAGCAGCCAACCAGGCGCATACGGTGGCTTCCAAGGGTATTGATAGTGTTTATCCAGCCCGACCTAGTGGCTGTATGGATAGATATTCTACAACTCGTTCCTTGCCTCGGCTGCTTGGTTGCGCAGACCAGGCGACGTTGTCTTCTGGCCGGTGGCATCGCGCGACTCCATATCTGCAGCCCAGAGCGCTGCGCCGACGGTGTTCGTAAACGAGAAGAGAATACCGGCGATAGGGACCATTTCGAGGAGAACTGCTGGGACACCAAAGCTTCTAGAGTTAGCTGAAGAATTGAGAAGGGTTTGTTAGTCGCATACCTGGCATAAGCAGCCTTACGGCGCTCCACGAACTGGTCCTTTTCCTTCTTGTTCATCTGTTTGAGCTGGAAGTAGCGTGCATGCGCAGCAGGACCAAACTTGCGTCCCTGCAGAATAACAAACATGACAGTGCCCACAATGGGGATGAAGTTGAGCGGCAGGTACATGAAGTAGCGGATGATCGCGCTGGGAGCGAATTTCGCGAAGGGCTTGGTCGCGAGCTTGCCCAATTTCGCGATAGGGTCGCTGCCAGACTTGACGGCACGCTCCTTTGCGACCAGAGTGGTCATGTTGCGCGACATGAGGGTGCCATCGAAGGTGTCGATGAGTGCATCGTCAATGAGGAAGTTCTTGCTCAGCACGTTGAAGATGGTAGAACTCTCGCTAAGCACGAGCAAAACAGTCGTTATGAAGGCGAGGGGGCCATTAAAGACGGTAAGGACAGCGGCTTGAGGCACGTATGTCACAACGAACATGAACACCGTGACGCCCAAACCGAGGGAGACCGTGGGGATCAGCTTCGCGGCGAGAGGACGCCATAACGCGCGGTGCGTGAAGAAGTACGCGATACCCTGTACGTGTCAATCCTGGTAATTTTGATGCACATCGAATGGCATACCTTGAACGGATACAGATAGGCGCCGGACCGCACGGCATCGTTTGCAAGAGCACTGGCCTGGTTGAAGTCCTCCTGCGCGACTTTCTTGACCTTATCTTGCACCTGACTTGCTGTTGATTTCCGTTCCGACATGGCGAATTCACAATAGGGTTTTAGGTTGTGGACTGTCGTGGATAGAGGGAGATACACGGTCTGCTGTTCAGAGTTCTCGTGTACGCGATAGCTCCGACTGACGATGTGTGACGTCAATTGAAGCTATGACCACTTTTTGCAACCGAAAACCCCATGTGAATAAAATCATGGTTCGCGGATCTGATCTCTACGTGCACGCACATCAATTGCGCAGTAAAGTGGAAATGGTACGAATATTCATTGACACGGGAGGAATTGCCACTGCAATGGTACAACGTGCTAGGTTGGTGACAGAGAGTGATGGCATTACAAGCTTCAGGCCATACGTAGAATTCTCATGCAAAGGCTCTGGAGGAGATAGAGTCAGATTGTGCTCAAAGTCACACAGTGCTCAAAGCTCGAGGCTGGCAAAGTCTCGACGACGAGCACCAAGTTGATAGATATCTTATGACTTGACCTGTCTCCCCGCGCAATTTGCATCTCCAAGCACCAACGCTTCCGCAACGGCGGTCAAGATAATTCCTGCTTTCTTGCGGATAAAGTCTTCTAATGTCTGATTGGATCACCTTGTTTCCGTAGCTCCTCATTTCGTTTTGGCTATTCTTAGCGTGTAGCAAGCAAGGCGAGCGTTCGCAAGCGCGTTCAAGGCGGGGTGCGTGTCATGATGACGGCACAGTATGCCCCTCCAAAAACCCAAAGGTGGCCGAGCTTCGCTTCCTGACATGTGGCTATCCCGCAATTCTCCAACCGTCCCGTAGCATCTGGGAACGGCGTGTAGCTCTACGATGCCCTTTCCGAGGTCTGCAGACTGCTAGTGCCCGATCCGAACCTCAAGATCTTCAAATGACGCCACAGATACCAGGCAAACCGGTCTTGCGCCACAAGTACCTCCACAGACGCGTGTGTGGCTACCCGATCAGCTGGGGATCGTTGCGTGATACAAGCCGAGTGTGGCATAACGCAACGGCAAACAGGAATTGAAGTCGGAGGTAAGCTTTTCGTTCTCCACAGACCAGGACAGAATGACGCAGCGCCGTCCACGTGCTAGTCTCCGTTGTGGGCCGCTTTAGGAAAGCTAAGCCCTGTATGTGTAGACTAGAGCTCGAAAGGGTCCTGTTGCTGTGGGCTGTGGCCGGTGTTTGTGGCGCGTCCAAGCGACAAGACTTTGCCAGGGCATTGTGAGAGACGTTTGATCGAGAGCAGGACCGACGTAGCCCCGTGCGAATGCTTGAGCTCGAGGCTGAAGGTCTGGAAGCACGGCAAATGACGTGACGGGAGCGGTAGTTGGCAGTTGTTGGCATCATCTCAGATCGCGTTGTTTGCAGCGCCACCCGTTATGGCCAAAAAGGAATGCTGAAACAGGGATTCGGAAGTCTCAGTCGTCCCCGCTGTTTGTCGCACATCTGCTGATGCTGGGAACTGGAGGGCCAGCTAGGCATGACGTAGCAAGATGATGTGCTCCTGCCTTCGAATGGTGATATATAAGGAGCCATTGAGACCTCGAATATTCACCATCATACATCCAAATAACAACCACTCACCACACCCAACCACCTCACACCAATACCTTACACCAATACCTCACCAACACCTACTTAGAAACCCCACTACTGCAACAAACAAAAGATCAACATGACTGGAGCAATGGACAAGATTAAGGCTAAGGTCGAGAATGTCCTCCACAAGGACAAGGACACCACACATGACACCACACACACTGGTACCACCGGTACTCACACCACTGGCACCACTGGCACCACTGGCACCACTGGCACTCACACAACTGGTTCCGGTCTGACCGGCTCAACACACAGTAAGTTGCCTCTCTTTGTTCTATAACGGCAGAATGCTAACAGCTTCCAGACGACCCCACCGGCCCTCACAGCTCGCACACTGCCAACAAGGCTGACCCTCGCGTTGACTCTGACCGTCTCGGCACAGCAGGCAACACTGCTGGTGCTGGTGGAGTTGGTGCTGGTCAGTATGGTACCACAGGTACTCACGGCACCACAGGCACAACCGGCTCTGGCTTGACTGGTTCGCACACCACCCACGGCAGCGACCCCACCGGTCCTCACAGCTCGCACACTGCCAACAAGGCTGACCCTCGCGTTGACTCTGACCGTCTCGGCACAGCAGGCAACACTGCTGGTGCTGGTGGAGTTGGTGCTGGCCAGTATGGTACCACAGGTACTCACGGAACCACTGGCTCTGGCCTGACTGGTACTCACGGCACCACAGGCACCCACGGCACCACCGGCTCTGGCCTGACTGGTTCGCACACCACTCACGGCAGCGACCCCACAGGGCCTCACGACTCTCGTCTTGGCAACAAGGCTGATCCTCGTGTCGATTCTGACCGCTACGGTGCCGCTGGCAACACCACCAGTGCTGGTGGCTACGGTGCTGGCGTTGGTGGTCTCGGCAACGAGCACCACACTTCAGGTCAGCAAACCTACCAGACTGACGGCAAGAAGCTGCCAGACGCTCTCCTTGAAGATCAATCAAGGGCTGAACATCACTCAGGTGCCGGCTTGACTCACAGCAGTCATACAAACACTGGCAACGGCCTCACTGGCTCCCGCACTCACGGCAGTGATCCCACCGGTCCTCACGACTCCAAGCTTGCCAACAAGCTCGACCCTCGTGTTGACTCCGACCGCTACGGTTCTGCGGGTAACACCGCTGGTGCTGGCGGTGTCGGTGCCGGTCAGTACGGATCTACTGGTACCCACGGCACTCACACTGGTTCTGGTGTGACCGGCCACAACACCACCGGCTCTGGTCTCACAGGTAGCCACGGCACCCACAACACCACCGGCTCTGGCCTCACAGGTAGCCACGGCACCCACAACACCACCGGCTCTGGCCTCACAGGTAGCCACGGCACCCACAACACCACCGGCTCTGGTCTCACAGGTAGCCACGGCACCCACAACACCACCGGCTCTGGCCTCACAGGTAGCCACGGCACCCACAACACCACCGGCTCTGGCCTCACAGGTAGCCACGGCACCCACAACACCACCGGCTCTGGCCTCACAGGCACCCACGGTACCACTGGTTCCGGCTTGACTGGTAACTCCGGATACAGTGACCCCTCTGGTCCCCACGACTCTCGTCTTGGTAACAAGGCCGACCCTCGTGTCGACTCTGACCGCTACGGTGCCGCTGGTAACACCACCGGTGCTGGCGGTGTCGGTGCCGGTCAGTACGGATCTACTGGTACCCACGGCACTCACACTGGTTCTGGTTTGACTGGCCACAACACCACCGGCTCTGGCCTCACAGGCACCCACGGTACCACTGGTTCCGGCTTGACTGGTAACTCCGGATACAGTGACCCCTCTGGTCCCCACGACTCCCGCCTCGGCAACAAGGCCGACCCCCGTGTCGACTCTGACCGCTATGGTGGACAGGGCAACACCTACGGCACCACTCAGGGCTCTGGCTTGACCGGAACCAACCACCCCGGTCAGGTTGGTAACTCCAACGCCAACAAGACTGCGGGACCTCACGGATCCGATCTCTTGAACAAGCTTGACCCTCGCGTCGACTCTGATCTTGATGGATCCAAGACCACTGGTGGTGACCGCACATACGGTTAAGCGACTCGTATGAACAGACGAGTGCAGCTGAAGGAATGAAATGGAAGGAATGATGACATGATATCCCCAGCAGTATGATGCTTAGCTTATGTTTAATTACGAATTTCAATGATGAATTTCAAACAATCTACATGCTCGTATGTGAAAGTGTGTACCGACTAGAGTATTCGAGCACTAAGTTTCTATTTGTTTCGAGTTACACAAACACCTTTGACTGTAGGAACACGGAATGATCTGTTTGAGGGTAACCAAGCTTTCTAACTTGCATGCGTTGGCCATCCGCATGTCAAGAAGAAGAAGACCGTATTGTAGCACAGGTGTCCAAGGAGCAGCTATGCCGCGTTGCCAGAGCAAAGACAGCCGCATTGGTGGAACAAATTGCCATTTCTACTGGCCGAGTAGCTGAAAGAATACACACACCTCCGAGGTTCACGACTTCAACCCTACATCCACGTTTGAGACATATTACACGTCAGTCGGCGCATAAAGTGCTGATCAAGACAGACCAGACTCTGCACAGCAGGACATTTTGAGAGCACCTTGGCTGAGTGGGTGGACGATTACAGACAAATAAGGCAGCATGCACAACGCACCGAGAGATAGTGGAGGTGGAATTAGTGAATGGGGTGTCGTTTTCATAGTGCGGGCTTAATACAGGTCTAAAGAGGCGTTAAGGTAGTGAATAGTAAAGGCCTTTGACTCGATGGGTCTGTTTGATGGGTTTCGCTGGCTGTCGGACTTGTGCGTTGTTTCGAGGAAACGGAAGGAGAAGGGCTTGTTCGATGGATGGATGGATGTGAGAGTAAGCTACATGGATTGTCTGCCATATGTGGAGTGAGTCGGTTGCACCGTGGGCGGATAGGTGCCTGCTGAGGTGCTACTGCGAGCATGTTCCGGGCTCGGAGATTGTTCGCGTGGTACTGTATTGTAATGGATTGCTTGTGGCATGTCTTGTAATGCATACACTTCCCTTTTTGGGTAAGGACATGGTCAAGGGTGATTCACAGACGAACACCTGATGAATGCTGTCGTCAGCCGTAAGCGAGTACCGCCAGTTTGTCTTCAGGAACGGAATGGCGGAAGATGTTTCCTAGGGCTTAGCAAGATTATGCAACATGACCCTGCCAAGTGGTGGTTGAATCGGTCACAGTGTATGCAGTACAACGCAACACTCAGTATGCGTAGCTCTGGGTCATGACTGGCTGGGAGCAGATTGTTATAACGACCTTGAAGAAGACTAGTGCTCAACAAGAGCGCCGAAAATCGTGTTGAAGAGTACCTGCAACTCCTCTTCAACGTGCGTACAGGCTGCAGAGTCTGGACCGCTAAATAGTCTCACTACCGTTCTGCGTCGTAGCCGTGTAGCATGCTGAGAGCCATTCGGCTTCGACTTGCTGCATAACAGTCCAATTTTGTAATGCAAGTTACAGGTCGAGAAATGTGTGGTCAGAGTATGATGCAGATGCCACGAATGAGCTGAGAAGGAATGGAGTGACAAATAGTCGTATACCACGAAGTATTTGTAGCTTTTACAATCCCATTGCATGGATTAGCGGGCGCGATGATGCAGGTGCGGCTAGCGCTGACGATACTCAGCAGCCAGAGTGAGGTGTTTGTGGTAGTCTTCTTATTTCCACACAGCCGCGTTGAAGGGAAGGAGCTGTAATCTGAAACGACGACTACAATTTGATATCCCTGAAGACTGAAGGCCTTTGGCTCACTGTACGATGATTTGTTGCAGTCCCAGAGACACTGTTCTGACCGCCGTGCTAGACTGAGATGGTCATGTGAGGCCATGACCAGGTAGCTGTCAACACTGCTGAAGTTGTGTTTTCGTGTCATGTATCGGGTCTTCAGTGCTTGTTGTCGAAACGAAGGACTCGAAGACGAGGTCGCGGTGCAACAATGCTGCAGCAATGTATGGTCGTGCACAGTGGCTGCAGCAGGCAGGCTCGACTCTGATGGGTGCCTTGTGTATGTATAAGCCTGCGGCAGCAACAGCATCAGGAGTAAAGCAACCCTAAAGTAGAACGGGAGTCGTCATGGCGCGAATGTCACCTCGCAAAAGGCCGGCCGCCCGCAGTTGTCAGGCAAAGATGGCGTTCGCCTTACGGGCTGCATATCGGGTTAGCGCGTCGGCTTAGGGCTGGGGCGTTGCAGCGGAGTGAACGCGCACCTCCGTGTGTATAAGGCCGGACCTTCAGCTGTCAGCACTCTGTTATAGAGTCGTGTTCCATTTCTCCGGTGGCCTTTTGAGACCGAAAACTTGATCTTGTCAATACTCCGTGGTACTGCCGAGTCCTGGACGCACTTCCAGTCTTGGAGACCTTGAGCCTGTGCCACCACCAACCAGCGCCCAAACGCCGTCATGGACTACAGCTTCTACGGCGCTTCGCACCAGCCCTACCATTACCTGGGCATGGCAACCGATGCCTACGCGAACACCGGTATTGATCCGGAGGCAATGCGCAGTGTGGTGAGTGCTTTAGCGCGGCCGTGCAGTTCGTCGTCGCTTCAGCGGCCCCGCTCGGCGCAAATGGTCGACCCTGTCTGACTGTGTCTTCACAGGAACCTCTCGATGCAGGACTGTTCCCAGGTAGCTATGATGCCTTTACTTTCCACGGGCTGCCGACGCCGCAGCCCGCTGGCTCGCCAGACGATGCGATGCCAACTCCTCATCTCCTACCAACCGTTGGCAGCGTAGATTCTGGCCTAGGAGGGGAAATCGACGAGAGCGGCGGGGCCAGAGCGCGGAGCAGCAGCGAAGAGAAGGAGTCAAACCTCACGCCTGCGCAGAGCAGGCGGAAAGCGCAAAACAGAGCAGCGTATGCGCCTTCCGCCGTGTTTAACACCGGGTAACCAAGACCTTGCTAACCCATGATGTAGCCAACGCGCCTTCCGTGAACGTAAAGAACGCCATGTACGCGACCTCGAGGCCAAGCTCAGTGCCCTCGAAAACAACACACACTCCCTGCAGTCAGATAACGAGCGCCTGAAGCTGGCCCTGCAGCGCGCACGCACTGAAAACGAAATCCTTCGCGCGACGTCTGGCCACTCGCCCTCTTCATCGCGGAGGGTCTCGGCCAGCTATCCTTCGCCAGGTGCTCTCCTTCCAGACGAGGAGGCGGAGGAGGAGGGATACAACGTACAGTTACTCAGCAACGGCAGCGTTGTCAATGCAGCCGACAAAGACCACACTGCCTCGCGCCACAGGTTCAAGGGCAGAGAAGTACCAGCTGCACAGGCTTGGGACGTGATACAGTCGCACCCCTTAGTCAAGCAAGGTCTAGTCGATGTCACCGATGTTGTCGAACGTCTGCGAGGCACCGAGAAGTGTGACGGTCACGGACCTGTCTTCGAAGAGAGCACAATTTGGCAAGCCGTTGAAGAGTCTAGACGCAGTGGCGGGGATGAGCTCATTTAATCATGGACCCCCAGTAGGTCACCGTCCTATTCTCCTATAAAAAGTTCAAGTTTCTTTCAAGCGCTTGCTTGAATAAGGGCGAACTTATTCACGGCGTTGGCAGGGCCACAGCTGGCGGCACCGGACTGTAGGCATGGATCAGGAGTCTTGTTTATGTGACTGTGTTCACGGTCAGGGCGAATTGCTATTTACCCACAGATTGATTCCACGACATCGAATACCCCATGGTTTATACCACCTTGACTCTTCAAAGGCTGCACCGCAGCTCAATGCACAATTTAGCTTCCACATGCAGCTTCACCTCGAGTGTCTGTGTCCCCGGCGTACGCAAGAAAAAAGCACAAACGGCCCCGCATGCAATACTACAGCAACAGCTCTGATACGGACGGCATGCCGGCCTGAGAAAGTTCATTATCCGAAACTTTGCTATCGGGCTTGTTCTCGAGTGTCGAATACAACCAAAACATAAGCCACTGCTGGTATGTTCTGTGAGTATCGATTACACAGGACGAATGGTTGGCTCTGCAAAGGTGAAACGATAGCATAGACGTATTGAACACTTCATTTGTTCGAGGCTGGGGGCTTTCAATGACAGACGGTTAGCCTAACATTGCCCTCAACATCTTGCCTCAAGACATGGAACACAACAAAGCCTTCGCATCGCCATTCATAATAAAAGCTGGGCCACAAGCAAGGTCGAGCGAGCTATGTGGATGTGTACGTCAAACACCGAGCTTCTTAGGATCCCAGCTGTGCGACTACAGAATCGTCGATCAGATCTCATGTTCGGTTCCAGCTTAGTGGCTGGCGGCGATCATGGCCACCTCCTATAGAGGTGAGTAAAGCAAGGGGTCCTCAAGCTGTGTCATCAAAAAGCAAGCAGCGCGGCAAGAACTGTCTTTCAAGGAAATTCAGCAACTTGTTTTTCCTGTCGACTACAGCCAACTTTCCCCGCTTTGCCACGCGTTCCATATAGCCTGGCGTGAGGCACATAGTCAGCATGCCATGCGGCATGTCAGCCACCGAACCAAACTGCGGTCACCTCTAAACCACTTCAAATCGACCTGCGAACCAGGCATCAGTCCTCGCGTCGGTATGGGCATTGCAGGATCGGTGATGACAATTCGTCGGCCTCGCTGTTGGAGGATCAAGACTTACAGTGGGCATCTAAACCTCCATGAAATCTATACCAAAACTTGCGGAGGCCTCGATGCACCGCATGGAGCACGATCTCAGATAAGATGTACTAGAACTGCAAAGGCCATAACAGAGTTTGCATGATGTACAGACATATTCGCCAGACCATGTATCGCAATAGTCTAACAAAGTCTTGCGTGCATTATCGCTGAGCCTACGATTGGCCGGAGCTTTAGCCCGTCGAGCTTGACATCGAGCAACTGCTGTGTCGTGTGCTCAAACATCAAAAGCTCTGCGGGGCTAACCGAACGGATGTGTCCCGTGGTACACCCAGAAGGTTTCATGTGGTATATCGTCTTGCGCCGAAAGCGACGTCATGCTCCCCGCAGCTCCTTTGGGAAGGTGGGGGTGGGGCAGTCAATCGGCAGGGACGTGAGGTTGAGGCGCAGAGCTTCGAAAAGTTCCAGGCGTCAATCTGAGCACCACTACAACAGCCGTTAACTGGCATTCCTCGACTTTAGCCCTCGCAGTAAATACCAAAGTCTCCCCATACCCTCACACCACAACCGCCATCATGCAGATGCCAGACATGCCCATCAATGTCGAAGTCGACCCCAATGAAGACACAGAATGGAACGACATTCTGCGCAGCAAAGGCATCATTCCGGAGAAGCCGCCGTCGCCTACGCCTATGATCGAAGAGGCACTCAATGAAGCGCGCCGACTTGCACACGAGAACAGGTTAGAAGGGAAGGAGCTAGACGAGCTAGCCGAGCTAGAAGACGAGGAAGACGAGGACTTCCTCGAAAGCTATCGGTACGTGTGCACATGACAGCACCAAGACACTGCTCTCCAGCCACTGAGGCGCACAATCGCTAACAACCCTGCCAGCCAAAAGCGCATGAACGAGCTCTCCTCCATCTCCTCCGCCAGCGTATACAACCAAGTGTACCACCTGCAGAAGCCCGACTACAGCCGCGACGTGACAGAAGCGTCGCAGAAATCGTGGATCCTCGTGCTCCTGACCTCGTCCACGGGGACAAACACCGAGTCCCGCGTCGCTGCCGAGTCGTGGACGCTGCTCGCACAGCGCTTCGGCGACGTCAAGTTCTGCCAGATGCGCGCGGATCTGTGTATCGAGGGCTATCCCGACCGGAACACGCCGACAATCCTGATATACAAGGACGGCGACATCAAGCGGCAAATAGTCACACTGCGGGAGCTCAATGGCGCGCGGACAAAAGCGGAGGATTGGGAGAAGGTGCTTGTGGATCTGGGCGCGGTGAAGATGGGGGACTCGAGGCTGAGCAAGAGGCCCGGGCAGGACGAGGAGGAGAAGACGACGGGGATACGCCAGGGGAAGACTATGGCGCAGGCAGACGGGGATGATAGCGACTGGGATTGAGCAGCGCACGTCGAATGCTAGAATAGGCGCATACGTGCCACAGGAGGGGAATCCTCACCCTGGACTACTGCGACATGTTTACAAAGTCGTGCGTGTATAGTATAGTTGCGTCGAGGGATGCAAAGAGCTCGGAAACGTCTGGGCCTGGATCTAAGCGAAGGCGACTACGGTACGCAACGCAATACCGTCATATGTGCTCCACGACTACGGTACGATAAACCAAACGAGTTTCAAGGTTGCCCGTGCTTTCCCTGCGTTTACCTGCCATAGCATCCACCACCGACCGCGCTTCTGTTCATGTCGACTGCACTTATATTTGCCGGTGTGCATGGAACCAGTACGCACGCAGCGTCTACCTGTGAAGTCACCAGCTCGTTTGTCAATTGCAACAGAAACGAGTGAGTGTAAGTACGTGTGTAGCAGCGAACGATTGGTTTCTTCGTGCATGCTATGTGTGTAAGGTCTATAACCCAAAATACGCACAACAATGTGTTGTACACTCGCCTGTCGTGCGCGATCTTCTTCCACCCTCTCTTTGAACAGTATAAATCTCGCCTGTCCAGTACACCTGACTGGGGTTCTCCCGGCTGTACTTCTCTCCGTACCCACAAATTCCAGTTTTCAACTGGCGACCGCGCTTAGAAGAACTTCCCGGTCTTACCGGTCTCGACATTATGCTCTAGCACAGTCGCGTTCTCATCAACGTCGAATGCGCCGGGACGAGTCATCTGGTGGGGCACAGGGCGGTCGAGCGCATCGAAGCGGTGGCCTCGTACCTTGGCCCAGACCCAAAGCGCAGAGATGCGGAGCGCGCATGCGCCAAAGGCCCAGAGCAGGCCGCCAAAGGGAGCGGCAACGAAGGCGCCTAGACTTGTAAGTATTGCGCCGAATGTTGGAAGTGGGTGCGAGCTCACCAAACGCACTCCAATCGTTAGCGTATAGACCACCCTCGAGCAGAAGAAGGCGGCTAGCTAGCGCGTTATCTCCGTTGTAGTAGACGAGGCCGAAGAGGTAGACTGTGAAGATTCCTCCAAGACCGCCGATGACGAAGTCAAAGCCGCGGTACCAGTAGAACTTTGAGCTCAGGCCGACCACCAAGCATGGCACGACTGCGGCGCTGACAAGGTCGCTGATGAGGAAGATCTGCAAGATGTTTGGCGATCGAAGGGCGACGACGACGACGGGTATGATTATGGCGACCACGCAGGCACGGATGATCCAGATGTTGAGTTTGTTGCGGAACAAGTCGTTCGAGCCGGTGGAAATCATGGCACTCTGGAAGGAGTCGAAGGCTGCAACGGAGAGCGAGATGGTCATCACGAGCACTACGCCAACAACCCAGTTGGGCAGCTGCGTGAGCAAGAGGAACAGGGAGAGAGACCCGGTTCCCTCGTCCTTCATGTCCCATGCGCCGCTCCATGCAGCCAACAGACCTGTGACACCGACGAGCGTCAGGATGACAAGGACTCCGACTGTGGCGAGCGAGACACCGACCCAGAGGTCTTTGTCTGTGCGCGATGCGAATGTACGCATCCAGAATCCGGAGAGGAAGAAGTCGTTGGTCAGGATGGCGACAGGGAGGATGTACAGCAATTGCCATCCGAGCAGAGAGGAGTTAAGATATCCAGACTCCTCGATGAGTGGGCGCTGGATGTCTGTCTCCACGCCGACTGCAATCACACCGAGGATGATAAGGCCGAGGACCATGGCGCCTTGAATGTTGTCCGTTACGAAAGAAACCTTGAATCCGCCGAGAGAGGTGTAGATTGTGGTTACAGCACACTCAACGATGACTACAGGAAGTCCGTTCAGGCCGGTGAGCAGGTTGATGATCTGTTGGAGGGCGGAGAGCTCGGCGACCATGTACAAAAACATGGTGATAAGTGTGCAGAGACTCAGGAAGAGGCCTGCGACTGCGCCATAGCGTTGACGCGTCCATTCCGTGAGGACGAAACCTTCAGGGCATTTGCGCCGGATGATGGGTCCAAGAGCACCAAAAATCAGAAGTGGGAGAGCTGACGCGAGGGCATAGACCAAGATACCTTGGACACCAGCGATAGTCGCGATTTCGGGGTAGGTAAAGAGAATACCAGAGCCGAGTGCTGTTCAGTGTAAGAGCCTAGGTCAGCTGTCTGTAACAATAAGTTGAAGATAGGGGGAGTAGCGGCAGCACGTTCCTCACGCAAGTATTATCTTGATCGAGTTCCGACGGTGCTTCTCAGCTTCACTTTGACCAAAAATAAGCTTTCTCAGCGAATGCTTATCGTGGTCGCAGATCTGCGCCCGCAGTGTAGCCGCCACAAAGACCACTCCCGGTATGCTGCTTAGCAGCAATCACGGAAGCAGCCTTTGCGAGAGATCTCAAATACGAACCTGAAGACTTGACTGTCGGTTTGCGCTCATTGAGCAGTAAATGCATGCACCTCGATCAGGTGATGTCGCCATGCCGAATCGATGCTGCCGCTGCTCTTCACGCTGGACGCGCTGTTACACGAATGCACTCACCCGAGGCGATGAAGTTGAGAGCGAGCGGTACGCCTGCGAGGTGTTAGCCTTTGTTCATGTACTCCAGCGGCAGTAGCAGCGTCAAGAGTTATGACGCATGATAGCTGAGATTCTGACCCTTCTGTGTACGGTTGCTAGATAGCCACTCAGTTTTCGACTGGTGTCGCAGTCGCCATGCGATATAGCATCCCAGGACCCTGATTCCTGGTTAGCCTTGTGGTTCCACGGTCGCACTACTCCAGGTGTCTCCACATTTGACTTACAGGAATGCGCCGAGAGTCAGGTAGATGATGGCGTTAGACGCGGGTTGCGATGGTATGCCCATGTTGCAAGATATGTACAATTAGCTTCCAAGAATTTACACAGGTAAGGTTCGAAGCTGTCGTGATGCAGGTCATACAAGGTTGCAGTTCGAGCCGGAGAGTTGGGAACAGAAAGTTTTGCGTTCGGACCCCGCTAACGCTGGACGGGGAAGGTGCCGATGATGTCAAATATCAGATAGTGTTCTAGCCCTGTCTCGACTCCACGTGGGGAAGTGCGAGAGTTGATACAGAATTCGATGTTCGATGCTGCTCGTTCCAGCAAGGACACGCATCTCTTGACGCGCTCGGAGCAGAACAGCTTTGCACAGCACAAACAGAGCTCAACGTACAGGGACGGATTGTAGAGTGGGATGGGCGAGTGATTTGCATTGAGAAGGTCATAAAGTAAACTGGTTCGCATTTTTGTTGATATCCGTGAGACGCCCCTACCGCTCCTGAACGCATGTAAATGCCACGATGTGTCGCTAGTCCCTCCAGCACGTCAGCGTGAAGCTTTCTGGAGTGCTCTACTATGGAAGTTACTTCCTGCTCCTCACTGTCGCAGAGCCCTCACCAGGCATGTCGGTCCCAGTTAGGATCTGGCGTTGTCAGCCGCGGTTGATAGCACTCTCTGGCTCGACTCACCCTGTACAAATGCCGCCAGCACCTTGCTCCCTGTCTGCAGCAGCGGGTGCCCTACAACGATCTGCAGGAAGCGCTGCAGCCCCTCTCTCCTGTGCTCGATCACGTCATCCGAGAAGCGGTTCGTCAGGACCTTGCCTGGCAGCGGCGGTATGGTGACGCGCGCGCTCTCGCGCTCGAGGATGTCTCTGAAGGCTTCGAACTCGTTGTAGCGCCGGCGCACCGAGGACGACTTCAGCTTGAAGGCGGGGATGTTGGTGCGCATTACGATCTCGTAGGTTGTGTACATGCCGCGGCCGACGCCTGTCTGCTATCAGTCTCCGGTCCGTCTCTTGCGTCGCAGAGGGTAGTTATGCACCGTGTGTCATGGGATTGCGGACCTGTGCACGCGACATGTGAGCGAGGCTGCGGGGCGTCTATGGAGGGGCGCATACTTCGATCTCGAGGAAGTTCTCGGGCGGCCCGTACAGCTCCTCGAAGGACTGCTGGCGCGCATCTGGTATGGACTGCATCGTGGGCTCGGCGTGGAATTGGGTTGTATGCAGGAGCGTTCGGCGCAATGCGAGCGTTGGCTGATCGATAGGAAGGTGGGGCTCTCTCGGCCTGGGTTGCGCGACCAGCTCGCCCGCCGCCCTGCACATGTCCGTGCTGCGCCTTCCGTTTCCTGCTCTGCCTGCAGCCAGAGCTCCGTCTCCTCACTTGCAGACCTAGCTTGGCTCTACTCCGTGCAGAAACAGTAGCTCGATCCACACCCCGTTCCCTAAAACAAGGTTGCCGTTGAGCTTCCTAGTCCGAGGTGCAATCTGCCCCATCTCAATGACCGATATCTAACAGACGCATTGTTGACGTCATTCTACGAACGTCTAACAAGAACCCTGCCAACCTCTCCGACAGGAAGGCGACACGTCCACTCTTGCTGCAGCCAGACACGTGCACAGGGCGTACATCTGATAAGCACGTGACCTTACAATAGATCTTGAAGACTGCATGGAATCAATGCTGGTCTATATTCTTCACATCACCCCACACCCACTGAGAAAGTGTGCTTCATACTCAGAAACATAATACGACAATCAATAACAAGGCGTAAAGATGACTTCTGACTGCATCCAGACACTGGTAAATACAAATATATACAACTACTTGACACTAGAGCTTGGCATTGCTCACCTTACCGTCTTCGACAACCCAGTCCTTCGTCGGCGGCGTTGCTACAAAACTCCCTCGCTCCTCCCACTTGCTCATCCATTCTTCCAATCTCGGTCTTCCCTTTCGCCAGTGAAGGCCGAGGAAGACCATCTGCTCGGTCATAGCCGTCGCAACAGCCACAGCAATCTCATCGGCCGACGCCGGCCCACTACCAGGGTTGGGCAGAATACCCTCCTCCGCAGCACCCTCAAAGCGATCCAGTCCTCTTAGAATCTTCGTCTTCTGGCCCTCAACCCACTCCTTGAAGTACAGCCCGCGCTCTTTCCTTATGCGCACTTCGTACGTAATGAGCACCGCTGCATCCATAATCCCATCCGCACATGCGTGCAATGCTCTCATCTGCCAGTGCTTCGTATCCTTCTTGGGCACTACGCCCGCCAGTCCACCCAAGTACTCACATATCACTCGCGAGTCGAAGATGCCGGTTGGCACATCTTCCGTGACGAGACAAGGTATCTTACCCATCGGATTGTACTTCGCCACGTCTTCGGTGTTGTCGCTCCAGCCTTTGATAGAGATCGGCGCTACGACGACTTTCTTGAGCGTAATGGCCTTCGCAAGACCAAGTTCGTGAGCTAGCATGAAGACTTTGCGCGTGTAGGGCGAGAAGGAGTGGTAGATGAGTTGCATCTTGGGGACTTTCTTTGCGCTGCTGAGTGATGGTGGGATTGAGCGTGTTGAGGCTCGAGTGATGCGGAAGTTCCAACGTGGGAAATGCAAGTGCAGACCTTTGCTGTTGCGGATTACTACCTCAGCGACTGTGAGGCCGATTAAAGTGCCGCGGTCTTTATGTGCTTGCCCGTAGTCTGAGGGATAAACTTCGACTGTATCACCAGCGCTGAAGCCGAGGGGATCATTGTGGTCGAATATTACCGGCTTGGTAGGTGAGGTGGCATTTAGGATCTGCGTGCTCACTGTCTTACCGTCAAGTTTTGGGGGCTTCCCGGTTCGTTCTTTTGCCGTCTTGACTTCGTCCATAAACCGTTGGATCCAGGCATGTGTTTTCGGGTAGCTTTTCTCGCCAAATTGTTCTTCAGGCAGCGCTCCTTTCATGCCCCGATCTACAACCAACCACTCAAATGGCCACACAGCGTCGATGTCCGAGACAGTCGGCTTCTCAGTGCCTAGAACCCACTGTCTGCCGTCGGCCAGGAATGTGTTCTCCATCAATTCAAATGCTTGTCGCATATTCTGCAGACCCTCTGGTCGACCGGCTCGCATATTCTCAGCTGTCATGCGCCTGCCGCCCATCAACTTCTGCCTATCATCGAGGAATGCCTTATTCTGCACTAAGCTATTCGATGACCAGTATGGCATGAGTTTGACAGCATTGTTGAAGAGAGCACTATCACTGTAGTTCTCGAAAAGTTTCCTGTATCCAGCTTGTTCGGCTGTTTTTGGTGACAAAGTGCTGTCAGGATATAAAGATTCGAGTTCGGAGATGATTAGGCGCGAGTCAATATATATGTCCTTTCCGATTGCCATGATAGGTATGCGCCTGTAGTTCACGTCGATTGATGCCAAGTCCGGTCGTGGCATGACTGGTGGTTGTATCTGTTCCAATCAACACAGTCACGGATTTGAGCTCGATCGATGGTTTGACGTACACACTCATCATATTCAAGACCACGGAGCCAGAGATACCATAGCACACGGTGAGAGTAGATGGACTGGGGGTAGTGGAAGATGATTGGTCTTTCTGTTCGCGCCATCGTGGGCAGAGCTGAGTTAGAGTTTCGATGAAAGCAGAAACGAGACTCAATGGATTGTCTTAAGGTCGTCTTGGACCTGCGTGTTTACCCCACACGAGGCTCAAGACGTCGGACCGAGCCGAGGCTCGAAGATGCTCGCTCATGATTGGCCACGTCTCAAGTGCAAGCATTGGTATAGTTGTGATGGTCGAGTAATTCTGCGAGCTTTATGAGTTACTGCCCTGAAACTTGAAGCGACGATGAATGAAGGCAAGCTGCGAGTCGCTTGAAGAGCAGTCGCGCACAGACTTAAGTTGTTGCCAAATTTGCAACCTTGAAGATGCAACGTGCAACGACCACATCAAACCATATCATCATGCCAAGGACAGATCAAAGTTCTGCAATGGGTCATGCCTCCTTCTGGAGCGAGCGATGTTCCAAGGTTGGGGATAGCACTGAACCTACCCACTATGTCTCAACTTTTATGCTGTTGCTGTAGACTTGACACAATCTCGACATAAGACGGAGAACGCGTCATGTTCTAGGTCGGAGATGTCAGGGACATGAAAGACGTCGAATCTGCTAGCATCGAATTTACTTTCGACAATGGCAGACTCCATGGACTGCCGAAGGTCATAGCATCCAAGGCACCCAAGAATACCCTGGTGAACAGTGGAACATAAATAAAGGAGGTGAGTATAGTACATTTTCCTTGTAATGCGATAGACAATATGACAGAGCCAAGATCAAAAAGTTCTAAAAGACGATGGCTTCTTTCTATACAGCACTTACTGACAATCTTGCTTCATCAAGCCCATCCAACAACGTGACAATGAGTGGGATTACAAGATTGAAAACGTGGGCGGAGGCGACAACAGCCTCGAATGATACGGCTCCATTCTAAGGAAGCATGAATAAATGGGAACAGCCATCATCACCATCATCGAAGCAGAAACAGAAAATCGGCGTGAGGAGATGACAATTACTGGTCGGCTATCACCGAATTCAGACATATCTTGACCCTTTGATGCGATACCCCTCAACCCCGCCGGGATCAACTCCGCAGTGTTTATATAACGCCACATCCCATCTCCAAGGCACATCAGAGACATAACAGCACTCGTACCTAACTGTGCCAGTAACGCCCTGATATTCTAGGTGACACCAATCTCCTCGACACTCATAAACACGCTCACTGCAACAACCATGCCACCAATCACACTCTGGTTCCTGCAAGCATCACGCTGCATCCGAACAGCTTGGCTCCTCGAGGAATTGGGTCTTGATTACGAAGTAAAGTTCTTTGATCGAACATCGGCCTCCAAGGCACCCGAAGACTTCAAACTTGCGTCTGGTAACCCATTGGGCAAATTTCCAACGATCAAAGATGGAGACCTTATAGTCTACGAAAGTGGTGCCATCAGCGAGTAAGGCAAAAACATTCTGGTCTGGCATTGGACTCAGTTGCTCACATTCGCCAGCTACTTGTGTGACACATACGACAAGGAAGGAAAAATGGTCCCGAAGGATGCAAAACAGAAGATCAAAGTCTTGCAATGGGTCCACGCCGCCGAAGCAACATTCGCTCTCCATGGCCTAGCCATCCTGTATGCCCGATGGAATATCAAAGATGCACCTGAGGGTGTCGTCGAAGCGGCTGAAAAAGGGATGTCCGTCAATGTTCAGAACGACATGTCGTGGTTGGAGAGCGAGCTCTCACTATCTTCCGGTAGGTTCCTTACGGGTGACCACCCTACTGCTGCAGACATCATGATGCATTTCTCGGTGACTTTCATCATCGCCAGAGAGTTGGGCACAAACGGTAAGCAGTGGCACAACATTGACAAGTGGCTGAAGGCTTGTGAGGAGTCGGAAGGCTACAAGCGTGCAGTCAAAAAGACGGGACACAACTTGACTCACAGTCATGGACCAAGCACCCCAGCCAAGTAAGTTGGAATGAAGCATCGGTATAATGTAGCCTGCAGTATCCAAATACACATACATATGTTCAATCAGGCGGTCCGATCCGCTTGTGTCCGATGCGGTTGGTTGGCGTTAAAGACAAGCCGTGAACTGTGGCCGAGACCCCGCCCCACATGCCCCAGGTTTCGTACTCCAGTTCGTACAACGGAATAACCATCAACCAGTATTGCAACGTACAAACTCGGTACACGAAACTCGGGTTGAGCATGCGGCTGATCGGTGGTTGATTTGAGATCCGATGCACAGCCAACGCGAAGTAAGGTGTCGCAGCAGATATCTATGCGTCTCGCCTACTTCCACTGTTTAACTTCCCCGCAACAAGTGCTTCCCACACCCCACCTCACTTCATTCCTCATTTAATTGTTCACGAATCACTACTGAGCTTATGTCACAAAAGCTGGATATTCTTATCGTCGGTGCAGGCTTATCTGGCCTGGCCGCATCGATCCAATGTGCACTCTCAGGACATTCGATTACAGTGCTCGAGAGCGCAAAAGAGCTTGCTGAGGTCGGTGCTGGTTTGCAGCTCACGCCGAACGCCACACGCTTATTCCAAGACTGGGGCGTGTACGACTCACTAAAACCACTCGTATGCGAACCAAAGACCCTCACAGTGTACAACTACAGAGGTAAAGTACTAGCGAATGAAGACAACTTCGATGCCAACATCAGACGGAAATACGGAGCGCCGTTCTCAGATTGCCATCGCGTGGACCTGCAGCAGGCGCTTGTGAAGAGGGCAAAGGAGCTGGGTGTCTCAGTCGTCCTCAATGCTCGGGTTACAGTAATAGATTTTGGATCGAAGACAGGAGATCGGGCGAGAGTGACCGTAGGGGAGAAGACCTATGATGCAGATCTAGTCGTTGGTGCAGACGGGCTTTGGTCAACATGCCGGTCTACCATGCTGGGGAAGAAAGACCCTCCACTGCAGACTGGTGATCTGGCGTACCGGATTGTACTTAACATTGACCAAGTCAAAAGCCAGAAGCTCAGGAATATGGTGCAAAACCCTACATGTCGATTCTGGGCTGGCCCAGATTCACACGTGGTTGCATACAGCATGCGAGGCGGCAACATGTACAACGTTGTGCTTCTCGTACCGGACGATCTTGAGGAGGGTGTCGCAAGAACAGAAGGTGATCTCGGTGAGATGAGAAAGCTGTTTGAAGGGTGGGATCCAGTGTAAGTTGTACCGTCTTCTCGAAATATTATGAGCTCAAAATTGGCAGGTTGACCGAGTTCCTCGAATGTGTCGACAAGGTGGATAAGTGGAAGCTAATGCACCGGGAAGAACTTCCGTCCTGGGTCAACCCGCAGTCAAACCTTGTGCTCATCGGAGACTCATGTCATCCCATGCTCCCGTACTTAGCGCAAGGCGCGAATTCATCGATTGAGGATGGCGCTGTGCTGGGGCTACTGCTGGGACCAAAGCACTTCACCGATAAGGCCCAGCTTCCGGAGTCATTGAAGATGTTTGAAAAGCTACGGAAGGCAAGAGGTGAAGGTATCGTGCGAGAGACGTTTAGGCAGCGCAAGGACTTCCATATGCGCGATGGGCCTGAGCAGGAAAAGCGTGACCAGCTAATGCTGAGGCAGTTAGGTCAGGAGCTGCAAGGCTCTTTCCCAAGTCGGTGGACCTGCCCAGAAGTTCAGCCATGGCTATACGGCTATGACGCTTCGAAAGAAGTCGAGGCTGCTACTGCAAGGTAATGTCAGCAACGTTCGTCTTCAGAATCTATCTCGTACTTGCGATGCGCACGGTATGGTGATTTCGAAAAACAAGGCGCTCTTGAACAACCCCATGTCAGCCTCGGAACTTCAAATCAGGTTTAGATTTTTATTGGTGATCTTTCTCCCGCTCAAACTCTATTTCAATTCTGACCGTTCTGACGTTGTTTGACATTGTTGCACAAGGGTCTTGGTGAAACACTCATCCTCGGTTGTCGCAGCGTAGACAGGGGTTGTACAGACCCACCTGCCCTAACGTGCAAAAAAACACCCCACATCGAGGAATTAAAGGACATCAGGATTCTTGGATTATGATGCTCCCGTGGACCTTCCCGTTCCTTGAGTTGATCTCCAGGGGCTTAGACATGGACTGAGAGGGCCGGGCGGTGTGGCGCTTATGCATAGGAACTACCCAAGCAAAAACAATTCCTCGGTTTATGCCATCCTCATGGTGCTTGCGGTCTTTCACGGCACGTCATTCGTCAAAACGAGTCGATTTCCAGAAGAAACAATGCCGCGTTGTTTCGAAACTCGCATGATCTGCCTTTTCTTGGGTGCCGAGCCCGCGTTCACGAGAGATGCGCATCACGGATGAAGATGAGGCTATGAGTATATAAGGGCCTGAGGACATCGCCAGTACAGAATCATCGCATTGCATCGTCGGCTTTCTTCACTCATTCTCTTCATCTTTCGCTGTGCTGTGCACTCACTTTCGCTTTTGTTTCCTCAAACTACACTTTCATTTACGAACAAATTCGACTTTCGCTTTTCGACTTCCTTCACGCATCACGCTATCAACATGAAGTACACTACCGCATCCGTCATTGCCCTGGCCGGCGCAGCCAATGCTTTGCCTCACCCGCAGTTCAGCTTGCCTTCCTTTAGCATGCCATCCTTCCCCATGCCATCTGGGCTCAGTGGTCTCGGTTCTGGCTTTGGCAGCGGCTTTAGCCTTCCCAGCCTTCCTTCTTCCACAGGAGGTGCTGGACTAGGTTCAGGATTTCCTAGCTCCGGAGGCAGTTCTGGTCTTTCTGGGCTTTCCGGTCTTTCTGGTCTCTCCGGTGGTAACGGCTTCAGCTTTCCTGGTTTTGGAGGCGGCCTTGGTGGATCATCCGGCGCCCAAGTCACTGCTACTCCCACTGCTACCCCCACTGCTAGCGGTGCTGTGCCAACCAGCACTGGCTCTGCTGGAGGCAGCACTGGCGGCAACGCGAACAACGGTGCCAGCTGCGCTGGTAGCACAGGGGGCAGCTCTGAGAATGGTGTCAAGGGTGGCACCTGCTGCACCGACATGACTCTCATCTTCGCTCGTGGAACTGGAGAGCTAGGCAATATGGGTACTGTCTCTGGCCCGCCTATGGTCAAGGCCATCAGGTCGAAGCTTGGTGCCGACAGGGTTACTGTTCAGGGTGTTGACTATGCGGCTTCCGCTGCTGTAAGTATTGCCTCTTCGCAAACAATGAACAAAGCTAAAATGGTATCAGGGTAACGCAAACATGGGCGCAGATGGCGGAGATGTCATGGCTAAGTACGTCCAACAGGCACTCAAGCAGTGCCCTGGTACCAAGGTCATCGTCTCTGGCTACAGCCAGGGTGGTATGGTCGTCCATAACGCCTTCTCCAACGGTGTTTCTGCATCCAATGTCGCTGGTGCTGTCGTGTTCGGCGACCCATTGAAGCGTCAGGCTCTGCCTGGTATGTCCACCGACAAGGTTAAGCAGTTCTGCGGTACTGCCGACACCATCTGCGGTGGCGGCGGTGACGGTGGCGCTACTGGCAGCCACATCAGCTATGGCAGCGTTGCGAACTCCGCTGCTACCTTCGCTATTCAAGCTGCCGGTCTTGCTTAGATGCAGGCCAACACAAAGGGTCATAGGGAACGGATACGGTACAAAAAGGAATGGCCTGCAGGATCAGGGGTCCTTACATTTAAAAGTATATATTAACAGATTATCGCCACACATCGCAACACCCACGACAAACCTTAGCCTTCTCCTCCATACTTTCTGACCAGTGACTTCATGATGCTCGCCGCACCGCTCTTGTATCCGCCGCCGAACATTGCCCAGTGGTTCAGGTGATGATAGAGCTCATACAGTTTTACTCGATCCTCGTACTCTTCGACCGGTTCAGTCTTCGGGCAAAGCTCGTGGTACTCCTTCAAGAAGCTTCCGCCAAAGCCACCGAACATCTTCATGATACCAAGTTCGAACTCACTGTGCGCATAGCAAGCAGATGAGTCGTAGACTACATCTTCTGGCTCGCCGTTTTTGCTGCCAATGATGCCGACGCTCGCATTCCCACTCCACAGATCACCATGCACGACTACTGGGGTCACGCTCTTCCCGTTGTTGAGATGGTCGTCGCCTATGAGACGAGGCACAACTGTTGATGCGGTGGCCTCAACGAGGTTATGGAAATCCTTGTCCGTACCTTGAGCCTTCTCGCCCCTTCGCAGTATGAACCGCAGTCGGTTATTGGCGTAGAAATCTGCCCAGCTTTCTTTGTAGCTGTTGTCTTGTGGTGTATCACCACAACAAGTTGTCGAAGGGAAGCCAAACATTGGCTTGTCATAGCCATCTGGTACTGGTGCTGGCGTTGTGTGTAGCTTCGCGAGCTTTTGTGCTAGAGATGGCGCTTTGCCCTTGGATGATGAACGACCAGTGAGGTGCAGGAAGTCTGTGACAAGGAATGATGTTTGAGGGTTTGACTCGAACTTGCCGTGGCCGTATGATTGTGGACATAGTGTTGGGACAACAGCGTTGATGGCATTGAGTGATGCATGTTCGCCTTCGAATGATGCATCAGTGCCGCAATTCTTGTTGTAATTAGGCACTAAACTTCTTACCTTCAAACATGACTGCGGCAGCACCTCCACTACCAGTCTTCATAAAGAACGTCTTCTCTGTGCCATCGTCTAGCTTGGAGACAATCTTCGAAGTGGACGCAGAGCTGCATCCTCCCCCACCGGCAGAGGAAACAGATGTAGTTTCTGAGTCCAGTCGTAGCAGCTTTAATACGGCGGGATCGAGTTTCATCGTTGCTTTTGCAGTGTACTGTCGGACACAATTGAGCATTTGAAAGCAGATGAAGGGGATTGACATGTATCTGTGACGTCATCTGTCTTATCGATTGCTTCACATCGTGGTGGAGACGCCTTCAAACAGCAATGTACGACATCATCGGATAATGTCCAATCAATTCACTATTGAGATCAAAAACTTTTTGCATGATCTAGAGGTTTAGAGCATCACGAAGTCGTGTCGGCCATCGAGCAACGAGCAAGGACCGTTGCTTGCAAAGAGGGCGATGTTAGCCTCCTTTTATTCGGTTCGATAAAGGCGTCGCTTCACCTCATACGGCGATAATATACACATCGATACCACCTGAAAACTCTGTCACCCCAAGCGTTTCCTTAGTAACACCTACTATCGATTTTGACTGTGAATTGAAGCCGCATCATTTCTTCATCGTTTGGCTCATCCTCCGTCGCACAAAACTAACACATTACGTCGCCTGCCATTCGTTCATACCTGAATTTATCTGCCTCATGGTCTACGTGCCTCAGCATTGGAAATCACTTCACGTTGGAAATGAAGGGGGCCGTTTGTAAGCTTTTCCAGACCACGGGTGACGAACTGTTTGCCCGGAACGAAGAAGTTTTGAAGCCCTTGGACATCATGACAGAACAAATCCGAGACATTGAGTCTAGAGGAGGTGGTCGCAGACCAACGCATGACTTGAGTTTTTGACGTCGGGCGTCGAAGCTAGCAGCGCCTTTCCGGCCATTTTTGACATACCCGAAAATAGAGCGCTGAGCGAAAGCACGCACATTGGTGAAGGAGAATCGGTCGTGCGTAGGTCAGCATTGAATCCTTAAGTAGTAGCGTCATCGAATATGAGGGTAGACGTTGAGTATCACGAGCTTGTATCTCCCGGACTGACCGTGCTAAGGAAAGATACCGAAACCACTGAGCAGGCAATACACATCCAGTTAGACTCAGAATGCAATATGAAGAATTGGGTATTTCAGAACTATCAACACGCTTTTTGTATCGGCGATGTGACCGTGGGTATATAGCATATACGAACTAGGAATGCTGCAAGCTAACTTGATACAAGAAGAACGGTTTAATCCAACCAATATCTCAAAAAGTTGGACTTGAAAAAGGAAACTCGTGGTGGTTTGAGGGACAACGGAACTAGAAAGTGTAGAACCGCTTCAGAATAGACATGCGATTCTTTATTCTCTCGATACTGGCGCGCTTCTCGTCGTCTTTCGAGGAGGAAGTAATCGTCGTAAAGAGCCCGTGCTGCTCGCGGTGGCTTGTGCTGCGCTTAGGTACCTTCGATGTGGGGAGGTCGGCGTATGTGAGGTCAGAGTTTGTGGAACGTGTCATAGAGTGGGTGGGAGTCTTTGGGGGCACCACAGGGCTGCTGTCGAGGATCAAGGGTTGCAAGTCGATGCTTGGGCTGAGCGACGGTAAGATTGGTAGAGAGAGGGCCATACCAATGGTGGTGTCTGCGTTTGGTGGCCTGAAAGCTGGGTGAATGTGGTCGTAGTTGGTCGTATGTGGGATGTCGTCGTCGAAGCGGAAGGCCTGCATGTGTGTAGTAGATGAGGGTAGTGGTTGCGAGCCTGACGGCCTTGACTTGACCAACGACCGCGTTCGAGGAGTAGGGACCGGAGTGCTGTCGATGGAGACAAAGCCGCCTAGAAGGCCGCTGTCCTCTACCGTGGTGCTGTGACGTTCTTGGTATTCGTCGTCTGCGCTGGACTTTGATGACACCGCACTCGATTCGCTCCATGCCTGGCTACTGTACGAACTAGTACTGTCGGAACGGCACATATCTACCGGATCGCTAGTGACAGCATGAACATAGAAGCTTTCGAGCTTAGCTGCGTCTAGAAGAGGTGTTCGTTGACGCGCATGTCGGCGCGCTTTGTTCAGCGATGATGTTCGCTCTTGTGGGATAGGAGGAGATTGAGGCCTGATCCACGAAGTCTCAGGGCCAGCGCCTTCCGGTAAGATGGATGTCGAAGAGCGGCAAGAGTCATGTAGAGATGCGCTACGCGACAGGCCTCGAGCAGGTGGCTCTGTTGTGGCTTCGTTCAACCCATTTCCGTACCCATGAACAATGATCTCGCAGTGTTGGTTAGGCTTGAGCTTCAAGCTGTTTCGTCGTGAGCTGCGTCTAGATAACGAGATCGACCCAAAAGAGCGAGATGGCGGGTACGAAACGGGTGTAGAGAAGCTAAGTGGGGCTGGGACTTCCACAGAACCACGATGACTTGGCGTTCGGGAAGAGAAGTAGTCTTCCCTGTGACAATCAGGTCGGATGGAAGTGGAATCAAGTTGCGAACTGCTGAGATGTTCATCGATCGCCTGGGGTACGTTGACTGCTGAAGCCGCCGCCGGAGTGACAGAAGGCGTAGATACCTGCGAGCTACCAGGCCATGATGATTGCTCAGGTAGCAGACAGCAAAGAGGATAATCGGCAGTCTCCACGTCCCGCACCTCTTTAGGAGCTCGCAAAGCAGACACAAGGTATTGCAGTGTGCCATAGATAACAAGCCATCTCACTTTCCGTGCGTCGACAACGGAAATTTTCTCCTCGCGCTGGTTGAGCGTTGAGCTATACGTTCGCTCGAAATGAGCATACTCTTGTACAATGCTGGAGCTACTGACAGCCACGTTCCCTACGTTCGTTGCTGCCGCTAATGTAGCGCTTATAGTCTGGCTGTGGTTGGCTTTGTTCTGCTGAGACGCTACTGTGAGCTGGCGCAGAGCTTTCTGAGACTCCATCTTCTTTGTTGGCTCCGCGTAGCTTGGAACCAGCGGCAATGGATGTGGTTGTGGCGTGAACTTGTGACGCTTATCGAAGCTGTCAACATTCTGCAGTACGCAGATACCTCCGCTTGCCGGTCCCTGCAGAGCAAAGTCGGTCGTGGAGTTCGTGTCGACAAGGTAGTTGTACAAATTCTGGAAGTCGAAGTGCATCGATTTGTACAACGCTTTAGGGAAAGCTGATCCGCTTGGAGGTGGCCAATATCCAAATTTTTTGACATAGAAGCTGTGCAGGAATCGGCGAAAGCGGTTCAAGTGGCTCCTGGCTCCTGGTGTCAGGCCAAGGTAAGCAGGAGAAAAGTCCTCCTCGAGAAATTTGCTCAACGCAGCAGTTACCTGACCAAGGTGAACGTCTACCTCAAGGAAGGCACGCGTGATGAGAGCCTTCGTCAGCCTTGAAGTGGCCTAAGCGGAAGTTAGCCGGTGTCCGAAGACAAAAAATTGTGAACATACGGCATATTCTGGGCTCAAGGGTAGGCTTTCGTTCATCCCAACACAATGAGCGAAAGCATCGATCCAGTTGTGCCTGAGCTTATATGTTTCAGCGTAAAATAAGTTGGCAAGCGCATAATCAGTGCACTCGGCGAAGTCGCGATATCCTTGACCCTCGGCGTATTGTAAGAAGTCCTGGTGGTTGTCGACGAGTCTAGATCGGAAGAGCTGCAGTCGTTCATGCAGATCAACAAAAGCTTGACCCATGTGACAGCCTACCAGAGGCTTACCGAGAAGAAATGCAAAGAAGTTGCGTGTCGTAACGTGCCATTTGAAGGAGTCTTGGCGAGAAGCATCATCGGGGGCAGGAATGAACAGATTGATGATCCCTTGTTCACGATTCGGTAGGAGGAGTGAACTTGACAGGCTCATCATTTGTTGCGCTTCTGAACCGTCACGCGACACAATCTGTGCATGGCAGATATTGAGCATAGAATTGCACTTCTTCTGCCGCAGAGCCCTAAAAGGGATGCAAAAGGATGGACCACGACGTGATGCTCCCGGTGCATAAAGATGCACATAGCAGTCGCCATCCTCGACCCATAGTTCGGTGTCCTTGCCAGAGTCAGTAAGATGTGTCACTAGATGTCAACATGTACATACCCTTCGAAGACCATCCCAATCACTGACAGTTCTGGTCATCCCCGACCATCTCTGCACCTTTTCGACAGTCATTGGATTTCGAGTCGCTGTCGCACAGCTGACAGAACGTCGCACTGATGTACAAGAATTGAAGGTATTTTCCTGTTGATGGCCAGCTACGCTAGCACACTCTAATACTCCGATGGGAGGAGAAACGTCATCAGCAATGAGACTCGGGCGCTGTCTTGAAGATTGCTTGCCACACGGGGTTGATGCTGTTTTGTCTGACGTAGTCTTGGTAAAGACGATCCTTGAGATCTGGAGATGCTTGATGTCCTCCGCGGCAGGGCTGTTCGAGTGACTTAAAGAGATCGAGATTTGCGGCTCGACTGGCGATTCAGTCGAGGCCATGGCACTTAAGTAGAATATGTAAAGCCTACAAAGCGGGACACTCTACGAGCAGGGATACGAAGGGATTTGTGGCATCGAGTTACCTAGCTTGCGGACTGACAGTGGGACAACGAAGCTTGGTACAACCGCCGTGCTCAAGCCCCCAGCTCAATACATATACAGGCGAGACAGATAGGGTACAAAGTCCTAGCGCGGGCCTCTCAAAGGCGAGGCTGCATCTTGGATGACCAGGGCCAGCGAGTGTGGAAGCTGATCTGCTGGCAAGTGTGGAAACCAGGCCAGTCGGAGACTTGTGGCTTGCGCTCGCCTGCTCCGAGGCCCTGGGCCGGCCTCGCTCAGCTGTCAAGAGGCTAGCTGGATCGTGCACGCGGCCTGCAGTTGAAGAGACGCGGCCTAACAATCGGCTGAGCTTTCCACCGTTCGGCTTTCATGTCGACATGTTTCGTCAGATGCTTTGTGATGATAAGGTGGTCCTGGGATACTGGTAGATGCTCCGTTGTGAGATGCACTACGTGTAGCGCAGAGCTTCGTCATGGATGACAGCAAGTGAACTTGGAGAGTCGGCACTAGAAGGTCCCGTCTGCAGATCCGCGATCACCGCTAGACAAGGGTCCTGATCGCGCTTGCCGTCTGCGTGAGCTGGACTTGTTGTAGACCGTGAGGAAAGTCTTAGCTGAGTCTCTGGCGTTTCCCTCGCCCCAAGACGACCTGAATGGACGATGATCGAGACCGTTCGTTCCCCATTGGCAAAGGAAGCTTGCTGAATTTGCTCTCACGACACCAAAAAGCGACGATCAATTCACTGTTGGACTGTGCGCCGCTTTTGTGGGGCCGCGATTGCAAATCTCTCGGCTCTCCACCTCCAGCGGTTGCAACATGCATCACGACACCATCCACCATGGTATCCATCTATCTGCAACCGTGGTTCATATTACCGTTGTCAGCGTTCCGTCGAACGTTTTGACCCACAGTCCGCACAGAGTCGAGCTACCAGTAGCGTCCATCAGGTACGCATCGTGCACTGCAGCCGAACAGCTTCACCAAGACTCCAAGCCAAGAGACGACATTAATTTGGGCTCATGTTTGAAAAATCGCAGTCAAGAGAGTACAGCATGTGTTTAGAGTAATCCATATCTGCAACCGGCCTGTCGGCAGAGTCATCTTTCGGAGCCAATTGCTTGGAAGGAAAGTTCCACTGCTGCAGGGCGATTTGGCTCGAACGCAGTCTTCTGCCGTCACACTCACAACCGTAGAACCCTGTCCTTGATGCCAAAAAGAAAAGGTCGCTGCTGCAAGACAACGTCTTCCTGCGACCCATGTCGCCGACTCAATCGAACGCGTAATTCAGGACTTAGCAACCACACTCAGTGCTTCAAGGCATCATCACATTGCAATCCTCCGCAGTCTTCCGCGCGCTACATTTGTTGTCCCAACATGTTGGCTGACAATTCGCGGGGTGTAACGAAGCTGTCTCTGAAGGATACACAAACCACAACTAGAACATTCCGAAACCTGACGCATATCTTCCGTACCCGCGTATGCAGCTAAAGTGTATTCAGGACTCTGACCTTAGAGCTGCGAAAACGCAATTGAGATTAGAGATCTACAGACGAGTATGTATGATCCCTTGTTGGGAGATTTACCCAACATTGGCATGCGTAAACAGTCTGCACCATTGCCTGCGCTGCTTGCTGCATCGTACTTCCCTACTAAGAACACACGCGATCTTAGCACATACATCTCACTTCCATAAAATTCACGGTAAGAGGTCGTTTACAGCAATGAGTCGTTCGATTCGATTCTAATCTCTGAGCCAACAACACCATCGCGAACTGTAATGTCCAACGCCATGCTCACGCCCCATAGCTACGGTTATATCCAGCCCTTAACTACGTGAAAGAAGCCACTTGCGCCTCTTAAGCCTCGTTCGGCGGATTCATGACTAGAGCGTACTCGACTCTTCTAGCGAGCGCCACACCCAGCATCGCAATAGTCAATGCTTTTTGCTTGATCAACCTCGTGGGATCCAAGTGTAGTAGTTGCTGACCTCTCAAGACGCTTACAGCAGACACGCTCTTGCCTATCACGTTACGATAGGTGTAAGGATTGTCTCCACTGTAAAACCGCGGTTGTGGACCAAGGGATGTTAGAAATCCAGATGTATGGATACCTTGAAGGGCCGAGCACGTCTCAAAGCAGTAATAGTTCATTCACTACTGAAAGTCGCGAAGGCGCAATGTGGTCACGAGGGGTCGTAAGTAATCGTGAGTTACTGCTGTATAGTATCTATCATAGAGCTGTGCGCACACGATTCCCTAACAAGCGCCATGTATCGTAACATCCCTTACACGCCATATCAACGCATACGGACAGATTACGGAAGGCCTTGCAACTATGTTCATTGTGCGTCGACGGAGCCTACCCAACCCCAATCACCAAGCAGGTCAAAGAGAACACGTACATGCTCACTATACTCGACGCCTTTGCTTGCCGACAGGTCTATCTACAATCCTCACACGCCGTTCCATCCGGGTTCCTCTTGACATCCACCTGATCCGGCACATCTTCCAGTTGCATATCTTTTACTATATCCTCGGCATTTCGTTCAACCTTTCCATCCACCTTTACCTCAGTGGGAGCCTGCTTTCTATCATTCTTTTCATCTTTCGCGACGTCCTTCTTCTTCCCGCCAACGTCACTGTGGCCGAGGTCTTTCTTGGGGTCAATGTGATCTCGAACGCGCTGTTTTAGGACTTTGGTTTCGGGGAAGCCGCCCTCGGTTTTGCGGTCCCAGAGGAGTAACTTTTGAGCCTGAACTTCTCCCTCGCTTGGCGAGTCTGTTGAACTGGGTGGGATATATGTCTGGGTTGTTAGTATGGTAGAACATGGTGATGCTCGGAGATGAAGGTTCAGACAGCATGATGTCTGCTGTCGCTTTTGGAGCAAGGAGTTAGAAAGGACTAGCTTACAAGCTCAACTTGGAAGAGGCCGCCTGTTGCAGGTATCAGAGCTATTTCACCAATCTGGTTACCGAATGTAGATAGCAGTTCTTGGCCAAACTGTTTGATGGTTAGTTTAGAAGAGATGCTGACGCGGGTGATGTACGTATGCTGCCCGTAACATCCAGCGACATTGAGTGCAGTAGGTTATTGCTACACGAGGCAGATTGACTGGGGCGGCTTGTGCTGAGGCCATGTTGTGCGACATTTAGTTCGTGCTGTGAGTCGAGCTCGAGCTGCGTGCGAGTTGAGAGAACGAGATCGGCTTATCGATTGGTTGCGTCATCACTTTGGGAGTCATACAAATCGAGGGCTGTAAAGGCGACCGTTTATGGAGCTCCACGCTTTGTTGCATACACTCAGAGTGTGAAGGCGGTACAAAGTACAAAACACGTGCATTGTGGTAAGTCTCAGCCGTCGTTGGATCGACTGCATCAAGAGTTAACGTGCTGTAAAGCAGCCTTGGTTACTGACGATCTTCTTCTCGACGATGTGACGACTGGTTGAAGCCAGACGGCACACTCGATCTATGTCACTCACCCACCCTGATGGACATGACAGTTGGGCAGGAACGATAGCGAAAAGGGGACATTAATGGACGTGCTCGATGCATTTGATTGGCTAGCACTGATTCACGGCAGCTTTCGATTGGCGCAACCGTAGTGATTAATGCTCGGCAATTTCGCATGAACCAGTGGGCTCAAGCGTTGCAATAAGGGCCAGGGTGTCCTGTTCGCTGCCGTTGTGGGTTCGATGGCTGTTGGCCTGCTGCGACTGCTTTGTGAGGGATATTCTCGAGGATGCGGCGTGTTGTTGTGCAAGGAGGCTTTGGTCGTGTAAACAAACAGTGCCCAGGGCCAGCTCAATCGCAGCTTTAGGCCCAAATGATATGAGATGAGTGCGACGTTTCAGCCTATGTGATGTGATGCATGGATCATAACCTGAACACGACTTCTCCAGATATCGAAAGCACCACGCGCTGAGTGATTACTTCCAGGTACGTCACGCTTAGCGCGTTGCTACGGGAAGAAGAACCGCGGTCAGGGAGAGTTCACGACTCCTTTTCAACCGACAAGCTGTCCACAATCGCGAGGACCGCCAATTGCCACGCTATTCGTATCGTCTCCAGAGCAATCGTTGTAAGTGATGCACTCCGCTGAAACCCATGTTCCCTGGCCTCGGTGACTGCAATGGCGCACACACCACCATCATCTCACACACCGTTTCAACCACTTGAGCTGCCACTCGTCCTCACCACACACCGCACTCGCCCCCCAGAGCCATTGCTGACGATAGTCGCTCCCACCACAGACATGAGTTCCGGCGTGCGCAATTTACGCGCCATGTTCGAGCAGAACGCAGCTTCTTCTCCTGAACCCCGCGGCCGCTCCCCAGGAAGCTCTTCGGCAGTCGACGACACCAGCCGCCCTACCTCCAAAGTGCGCGCTTCATTCGTTTCCGTCGAGCACACGATCCCTCACGCAAGCGACTTTGTGGGTGCTGCCAAAGGCGGTCCATCAAACAGCACTGCTGCAAACCGCCGCGAGAGCTTCAGCGTGACCGAAGACACCGCTGGAGAGGTTGCAGACCTCAGAAAGACGATCAGCGAAGAGAAGGAGGAGCGCAGGAAGAGCGCTGCCATCATCGAGCCAATTCCCGAGCACGCAGTAGCTTCGCGAGAATCTTCAGCAGGGCCACCACCTGTCAGAAACGAACCTGAAGGAGAGATGGTCAATCTAGGGCACATCATGAAGGGCTCCGACTTCCCCGAATCCTCAGCGGACACAGCTGCTGGTGCGCCACAGCCAGAGGAAGCGCCAGCCCCTGAGCTGCCCGCTGTCAAGGAAGAGCCCGTGAAGGAGGAGGAGGCTACCCCAACGCCAGTGCAGGAGACACCCGCTGAAAACCCGGACAAGGCTACAACAGGAGCGCAAGAAGAGGTGTCCCTAAAGCCAGCGGACCCAACTGATGCTTCGGCCGTCTCTGGCGGGAAGGCTCTTCCTCCACCGACCGAAGAGCTGAAGCCCCCAAGCACCGAGCCTGCCACACCTTCCCCGGCTACTCCAGCTGCCCCAGCCGAGTCTTCTGTAGGAACACCCAAGCCCAAGGCAAATGGAACAGCGGTAACGAAGGGCAAGCTCGAACCAAAGAAGCCTGTAGCTATCTCTACCAGCAAAGCCTCTGCATCCAAAAGTACACCCGTCAAGAGCCCGCTGCCCAATGTCGCACCGAGGACGCCAACTCACACGAAGCCTTCAGTTTCTACGCCTGCTTCAAAAGCTGCTACACCTGTCTCCAAGCCCGCTGCAGCTGCTAAGCCTGCAGTGAAGCCAGTCTCAAAGGAGCCACCCAAAGCAGCTGCGCCTAAGCCAAAGACCAGCCACACATCTCTGCGGCAATCGACAGCGACAGCACCTACCGCCGCCGCAAAAGCAAAGACAGCCGCTGTTGAGAACAAGAAACCAGCAACAACAAAGCCAAAGTACGTACTGTATGGCTTTCATGTGTTGCTATACTAATCCAGGCTCCGCAGGGACACTACCGCTACTTCCCCTCCGGCCTTCAAGAAGCCAAAACCGAAGTCGCCCACCCGTCCCGTCGCGCTGAACTCGCGCCTCACTGCCCCCACTGCAGCCTCCGCCGCGAAGTTGCATGGAGAGGAAGCAAAGGTCACTCGTAAGCCGTCGACCGCAACCCGCCCAACACCAAAGCCTGCAGTCGCCAAGCCTTCCCGTCCTTCAATCGCACCCAGTGCGAGCACAAACAAGCGCCCAGAGTCGCGCACCTCTACGGTTGGTGCTAAGCCCGGCTTCCTTGAGCGTATGTCGAGGCCTACGGCAGCTAGTGCTAGCAAAGTGCACGAGAAGCCCACTTCGCCACCCCGAAAAGCACCCGCGAAGTCTAGCATTCTTCAGAAGGGCAAGAAAAAGGTAGAAGAAGTTGCCACTAAGGCAAAGGAAGCTGTAACAACAAACGGTCACGCAGATAAGCCCGCGAAGACGGAGCCAGCGAACGGCACCAACGCCCCCACTGAAGTTGCTGAGGAGGCCACCGCTGAGAAGGCGACAGAGTCTGTCCCTGAATCTCTTACCGAAAAGGCGGATCATGCTGAGCCTACAAAGGCAGAGACACCAGTCCCAGAAGGCGAATCATCCGCTGTGGAGCTGCAGACACCCAACTTCCAGGGTGAAGCTGTTCGTTAGTCACCTTCTGTGCCTCCTTTTGGGAAAGGGGTTGTTCAGCTGCATGCTGTTATCTTTGCTTGTCTGATGTTGTTCCTGCTTTTTTTTTCCTTCTTCCTTTTTCAGCATTTTCAGGAGCGTTCATCCGGCGGAACTTCATATACATTGGTGGTGTTTTTGATTCATAGGTCCGGGCTTGTTGCATTGCTCCGCTACGTCCGTCGCGTCTGGATATGGCAGTTCGTTCTCAGGGCTTGGTCTGAAGGATGGGATGTGATGAAGGCGCTGTGGTACGATGACAACTTGCGCAAAAAGATACTCTTGGTCGTCATCGGAGATGTCTGGCCTTATTTGTAGCATAGCAATAATACATCCTCACTCAGACTGTGTTTATCAGAGCTGTACCTGAAGCTGTGGCGGCGTGCGGTGTCGGGTGAGGGCAATGGCTTCGAGATTCGTTCGGCCAATCGGAGGCTCTCTTGTCCTTTCTCTCACGAAAGTTTCTCGGATCTCCGTCCCCAGATCTTGGACCAACAGTAGACGCCAGCGTCGTCCTTTCACTTTTTCTGTTCTTGTTGTTTTGCATACTATTCGAGATGAGGATTCAATCTCTCATCAGGGCGCAGTCGCTCGCCACAAGCAGCCTTCGCACCTCTGCTCGCACCGCGTCGCGAGTCCCTTCTCGATGCGCTCTCTCCACCGCTGCGGCGACGCGCACACCCTTTACCGGCGGATTGAAGACAAACACATGGATAAACAACCAGCAAAGGAGACAGCAGTCTGCGGCAGCACAAGTGTAAGTGCAATTGCTATTGTTGCAACATTTGACTTGTGGCGACAAAGGGAATCGAGCTAACAGCACCTCTCAGCTTGGCGCAAGCAAAGGATGACCCGTCAACACTGTCCCAAGAAGACATTGTCGCAAACCTCGATCCCGTCGAATGGGAACGGTTATCTAGAGTGCGCAACATCGGTATCGCAGCGCACATCGACTCCGGAAAGACCACCGTCACCGAGCGTGTTCTGTTCTACACCGGCAGAATCAACGCCATCCATGAAGTTCGAGGCAAAGATGCCGTTGGCGCGAAGATGGACTCTATGGACTTGGAGCGTGAAAAGGGCATCACCATCCAGTCCGCCGCAACATTCTGTGACTGGATTAAGAAGGACGTGGACGGCAAGGACGAAAAGTACCACGTCAACTTGATCGACACTCCCGGGCATATCGATTTCACCATCGAAGTCGAGCGTGCGCTGCGAGTTCTCGACGGAGCTGTCATGATTCTCTGCGCTGTTAGCGGTGTACAGTCTCAGACCATCACAGTCGACCGGCAGATGAAGCGCTACAACGTTCCCAGGCTCTCGTTTGTTAACAAGATGGATCGTATGGGTGCCAACCCGTGGAAGGCGGTCGAACAGATCAACCAGAAGCTGCGTATTGCCGCTGCCGCTATCCAAGTTCCCATCGGACGTGAGGACAACTTTTTGGGCGTCGTTGACCTTATCAAGATGCAGGCTATCTACAGTGAGGGCGCGAAAGGAGAGATTCTCAGGGTCACAGACGAGATTCCGGCAGATCTGGTCGATCTCTGCAAGGAGAAGAGGGCAACGCTCATTGAAACCCTCGCGGATGTGGACGACGAGATTGCCGAGATCTTCCTGATGGAGGAGACACCCTCTATTGCCCAAATCAAGGCAGCCATTCGCCGCGCGACTATCTCTCTGAAGTTCACACCCGTCCTGATGGGCTCCGCGCTCGCCGACAAGTCCGTTCAGCCTATGCTCGATGCTGTATGCGACTACCTGCCCAACCCCTCTGAGGTCGAGAACATGGCGCTGGACAAGAAGAGGGCTGAAGCGCCGGTTAAGCTGGTTTCGTACAACTCGCTGCCTTTCGTCGGTCTTGCGTTCAAGCTCGAGGAGAGCAACTTCGGCCAGTTGACTTACATCCGTGTCTACCAGGGTACTCTGAGGAAGGGCATGAACGTCTTCAATGCCAGGTCAGACAAGAAGGTCAAGATTCCCAAGATCGTGCGCATGCATTCCAATGAGATGGAAGAGGTTCAGGAAGTTGGCGCCGGTGAGATCTGTGCTGTGTTCGGTGTCGACTGCGCGTCTGGTGACACGTTCACTGACGGCGGTCTTGGATACACTATGGTGAGTGCCACTCTTTCGTGACAGACGACGGCAACACTAACTCTTCACAGTCCTCCATGTTCGTTCCCGAGCCTGTCATCTCCCTGTCGATCAAGCCCAAGAACACCAAGGATACCCCCAACTTCAGTAAAGCCATGAACCGCTTCACCCGTGAAGATCCCACCTTCCGTATCCACGTTGACCCTGAGTCCCAAGAGACTGTCATCTCCGGCATGGGCGAGTTGCACCTGGACATTTACGTTGAGCGTCTGCGCCGAGAGTACCGCGTCGACTGCGAAACCGGCCAGCCTCAGGTCGCCTACCGCGAGACGCTCACCAAGCGTGTCAACTTCGACCACACCTTGAAGAAGCAGTCTGGTGGTTCCGGAGACTTTGCCCGTATCATCGGATGGATGGAGCCCTCCGAAGCGCTCTCAGAGAACAAGTTCGAGACCCAAGTCACTGGTGACAACCTGTCTGAGAAGTTCTTGTACGCTTGTGAGAAGGGTTTCAACCAGTCCGTCGTCAAGGGTCCTCTGCTTGGCCACCGCGTCCTGGGAACAACCATGGTCATTAACGACGGAGCCACGCACGCTGTCGACTCCAGTGAAATGGCCTTCAAGAACGCGACTGCGCAGGCTTTCCGCAAGGCCTTTGCGCAGGGTAACCCTCAGGTCTTGGAGCCTCTGATGAAGACCACCATCACCGCGCCGGCCGAGTTCCAGGGTTCCGTCATTGGCCTGTTGAACAAGCGCAATGCCGTTATTATCGATACCGAGGTCGGGCCGGAAGACTTTACCGTCTACGCTGACTGCTCGCTAAACTCTATGTTTGGTTTCAGTTCGCTTCTGAGAGCTAGCACACAAGGAAAGGGCGAGTTCAGCATGGAGTTCAGCCACTACAGTCCTGCGCCGCCACAGATGCAGAAGGAACTCATTGCGAAGTATGAGAAGGAGAGGAAGGATAAGGAGTAGAGGGTTTAATGGTCAGAGGAGAGAGGAGAGGGAGATTCCTTAGCGTGGTCGATTTTCGTGTTACAATACGACTAGGGTTTGCATATAGACGGGCGCATTGGAAAACTTGGGTACTGTAGTATAGTTGTACATGTACGATCGAGATGTATGTATTGTATGTGTATGGGAGACGAATGATATCCCCTCTGTTCAGCGACATCAATCGTGGTTCCTAGACTGTTGTGGCACAGTAACAGGTCTAGGCGAGGGCTTGGGTTGACTTATTGTGAAAGCCCTATGCAATTGACTAGCCAGATCTCATCGCATAGTCCATTTGTATTGGTCTTCATCGTGCACCCTGATAATCAAGCTTCAGGTGAGGCTCACAGACCAAGCAAGGCATACGTCAAGAGACCCCTCCTTCCAAGGTTCGAGCTGCCCCACCTGCCACAATTACCTGTTCCTAGGCAGCTCCAAGGACAACAACACAACAACAACAATACCGTCGCCATGCCTCAGGAAGCGTCAAAAATCTCCGACCCCGAAACGACTGCCGCTGCAGCTGAGGAGGTCATCGCCGAAACTAGCGAACAAAACGAAGCCGGCGAATCCGAAGATGAGAGCGGTGACGAAGCTACGGAAACGGTAGAGGGAGGAGAGGGAGCTACAGAGAAAAAGAAGAAGAGCAGGAAGCGCAAGATCAAGGACGCCATTACTGGCAAGGGAAAGGCGCCTGAAATCACAAACCTCAATGCGCCTGCTGCTGGACAGCTGGGCAAGGACCAGATGAGCATGTTGCTGGACGCGAACCCTGCGCTGAAGAACCAGCTCATGTCCAAGGCGAACAACAAGGCAGAACTGGAGCAGATGATCAAGAAGCTCAACATCAATGAGATGCTGACCGGTCTGGCACCGCAGGGCGCTACGAAGGACATGGCTGATCACGCATTCTGGAAGACACAGCCCGTACCCAGCTTTGATGAGATGGCCTCGAAGGAGCGGATACCTGATGGCCCAATCAAAGAGATCGATATTGAGAAGGTCGACAAGAATCCCAGCCCAATGTACCCCGGTTTCGAGTGGGTCACCATGGATCTCGAGGACCCAAAGGAGCTCGACGAGGTGTACGAACTGCTCACCAACCACTATGTCGAGGACAAGGACGCGACCTTCCGCTTCAAATACTCGCCATCTTTCCTGAACTGGTAGGTTCATCGTGCGCGCAAGGATCAGGCATAACTGCTAACGTTGCTAGGGCTCTCAAGGCTCCTGGCTGGAAGAAGGAGTGGCACGTCGGCGTCCGTGCAACAGCTTCCGGCAAGCTTGTCGCATTCATCTCGGGTATCCCCATTCAGCTGCGGATACGCGACAACACACTGAAGTGCTCGGAAGTTAACTTCCTCTGTGTCCACAAGAAGCTCCGCTCGAAGCGACTTGCTCCTGTCCTGATCAAGGAGATTACCCGCCGTTGTTACGTTGAGGGCACCTTCCAGGCCGTCTACACCGTTGGTTCACTTCTACCTACACCTGTCTCGACGTGTCGCTACTTCCATCGCGCCCTCGACTGGGAAAAGCTATATGATGTGGGCTTCTCACCTCTACCGCACGGCAGTACAAAACTGCGCCAGATCAACCGATACAAACTGCCAGATACCACATCGACACCGGGACTGCGCAAGATGGAATCAAAGGACGTACCCGCCGCACTCGACCTACTGAAGCGTTACCTTGAGCGTATGGACATGGCCCAGGTCTTCGATCAGACCGAGTTCGAGCACTGGATTTGTCCGAGAGAGGAACCGAAGGAGCAGGTTGTGTGGAGTTACGTTGTCGAAGACCCCAGCACACACAAGATCACAGACTACTTCTCCTTCTACAACCTGGAGAGCACCGTCATTGGAAACAAGAAGCACGACACCATCAAGGCTGCGTACCTCTTTTACTATGCAACTGAGGTTGCGTTTGAGAAGGACGAAGGCAAGTTGAAGACAAGGCTCAACTCGCTGATGAAGGACGCTTTGATCCTTGCAAAGAAGGTACGCTATGCACCTACGCATGTTACTATTGCCATGCTAACCTGAACAGGCCGACTTTGATGTGTTCAACGCCCTCACTCTTCTCGACAATCCGCTATTCCTCGAGGAGCAGCGCTTCGGAGCTGGAGATGGCTCTCTTCACTACTACCTGTACAACTACCGTGCAGCGCCCATCACAGGCGGTATTGACAGCAGGAACCAGGCAAGCGTCAAGCACATGGGTGGTATTGGCTTGACTATGTTGTAAACTTCCTCGAAGGAGGCAGCGGCAAGTTAAACGACGAACGGCGAGTGTAAAGATTGAACTGGCCTGAAGCGACGAGAGGTCGCTAACAGTGAGCCAATATCTAGCGCTCAACTAAGATCACAATAAAATAAGAACACCACACAGCGAATCCCCTGAGACGAACAAACTATTCACCTGGTCCCGTTGCAAACGATGTCGCGATGCCCAGTTCCTCAACATGACCGTGGCGCGCCTGGGATGTGGATTCGCGGTAACCCTAGATGGAGTCTCCCTATGGGCAATTATAATCATCACGCCATCGATGCGGCTCAGTGAGGCTCAAAGTGAGGCACTAGAACAGTCACCAACAACAGCGTGGTCGGGAGATGTTTTGAACCTCCATTCAACGTTGCATCTTGCGTATCACCCGCTAGGTCTGTGTTGAAGTGGGCTGCAGCGCAGCCAGGCATACTCGAAGGGTTTGATTTATCGATAATGCACACAAACCGCCACTACTCAGCAGTCTTGAAGCTAACATGGGGCTCTGGTGGCACGGCGGCGCCTGATGAACATGATTAACCAAGTAAATAAGCGACTTCCTAACAGACTTGCTAAGTGAGTAGCAGAAGACCTTTCCTCGACCTTCCAGCGTATCAAGGAGATGGGGATGTCAAGAGAATCTATCTCTACGGCATGCACTGCACTTCGCAGCTGCTCACAATGGATCCATCGAACTGTATCACCGCACGTCGTAGTTATGGTGTTCTTTACAGGATGTTTTGGATGTTTTGAGGAGCAAGATATGAACCCCAAAGATTAAAGTCCATCGTCCGCATACCTTCAGAATCTCGCCACCACGTCCAGCCCCTGCAGCTCCTGCACTCCTCTCTTCAGCTTCGAATCCGCACAAGTGTACATCTGCGTGAAATACCACCTATGTGCCTCGACATCAGTAAGCAACCACTTGGTATTACCTTGTAAAATTCCCGGCCTTGGAAAAACCTTGACATCCTCGGGCGTCACAAGACGCTTATTCTCGACGGCAATGTAATACTCGGGATTGACATGCACATAGCCCATGACCAGCAGCGGCACCCGCGGCACAGGATCATTCCAATGGGTAACCCTATAGTTCCCCCGTCCCCCGTCCTGGGCCGAAATATACAAACTCGTCACCGCACCGCCAACCCGCGGACTGCCAAACGTATACAAACTCACGCCCACACCCAGGCCCTGCTTGCGCAGCGCCGCCGCGGCAAACGTCGCAACCGCTCCCCCCAGCGAGTGTCCCGTCGCCGACACCGCGTAGCCGGGGTACTTGCCCACCGCGGCCTGAACAGCAGGCACAACTGTACCACGGGCATCGAGCCACGACTGCCAAAACCCAGCGTGCGCAGTGCATCCAGAACACAAATCCGTATCGACAAGTTCGAAATCGAGGTTCGTGAGCCAGTTGTCCAGAGAGCGGGAGCCGCGGAATGACACGACGATGGCCTTGTTGGTGTGGTCGAGTGCCACGAAGCCGGTTACGTCTGTTGACGTGTCTGTCCTGGAGAGTAGTGAGCGGTGAGCGGAAGCGCGGGGGCAAGTGCGAGGCGCGAAAGAAGGCGGCGTTTTTTTTTATTTACTTGCTGTATTCCGAGACGGTTTTGGGGGCTGCTTGCTCGACGAGCGGACAGGTTCCTGAGCTGCATTTGACGAGGTCGCCGGGGGAGTTGGTGTTGTTGGAGCAGTAGGCTGCCGAGGCGTATTGGGACATGAGGCGGAGGGTCTGGAGGAGCGTGGCGTCGATGGCTGGGTAGGGTTAGTTTGTGTGGGAGGCGTGACGATTGGGCTTGCGTGCCTCTCTTCTCCGCGATTAAAGGAGCGGCATTGCTGCGTAGAGCATGTAGTAGAAGGATCAGAAAGAGTGACGGGAAGGAAATCATGGGGGGCTGGAGTCGAGAGAATGCTGGAGTCGAAAGAAAGCAAGAGTCGAAGAGACTGTTCGGGAGATAGAGCTCAAAAGCAAGCTAGTTATATTCGCATCTATCCCTCCCATTATCCTTGAACGAGTAGCACCCAGTGGTGTTTAATCAGCGGTATGGTCCCCGCAAAGCAAGGTGCAAAACGCCCACCAAGAACAAGCGTATTGAATTCAAGCCACGCGACACTCCGCACCTCACGGTCGACAAGCAGAAAAAACAGAGATGGGGAAAATCATTGGATGGTAGCGTGTTTCCGCGGCTTCGGAAGTCACTGAGCTTGTTGCGAGACATGTCGAGTCCTGGCCGCTCATTGGTCGGCGCAGATCACATCCGGCGTTTACGCGACGACCAGGCTTGTGTGATGGTGGCTGGCGCGTGTGCGTCCGGCAGGCGGGGAATATAATAGAGGAAATTTAGACGACAGTATGAAATATCGGTGTCGTGCTGCAGCTCAGCATTTACAGCGCTCTTGCTGGCGAAGCAAGTATCCGTGATGCGTGTGAAGGAAGAGGGGGGTTCGAAGGAACTGCGAAGATTAGTGAGCGAGTGTGGTTGAGCATGCAATATTGGTGCACTGCATCGCTAACTGGCGCCTTGCATGCTGACTAGCGTCTTGCATGCTGGTTTGGAGACTGGGTTTCGACGTTCTGGCAAGTGTTTGTTGTGGAGATTTGCCGGTTCAGGCGTCTTGCGCATATCTACAAGTGATTGCCCACAGCCTGCGGAGAATCATGGACAGTTTGGTGTGGTCGAGGCCGGGGGAGATGGGTGTCTCCTACTGGGCTGAGCGGGACTGAAACGGCAACAGCATGCCTCTCACATTTGTATGAAGCTACAGCGAGTACTGTTGAGCGCCGAGCGGCGTGGAAGGTTTCTCCCTTTCTTCGACTCCGCTCCGGCCGACTCTGACTCCTGTCCGTTAACACTGCTGTTTGAGTGTCGTCCGGGAGCCAGGCGGTGCTTTCCTCGTTGCAGCAGGCCAAGCTGACCATTGCAATGCGAGCGTGTTGCTTATGTCAACTTCATTATTCTCCGACTGAAGCGTCGCTCATGCCTTCAGATACCCTGCGACCTCCTCTTCCCCCACCTTCTCCACACCCTCGACCCCCAGCAGACGGCCCGCAATCTCCTTCACATACTCGTCGCCCACCTCCTCCACGCTCAACCCCGTCACTCCCTCCCTCTCAAAGCTAGTCGTCCTCTTCCCCTCCAGCCCACAGGCGACAATCCTGTCGAACCAGGCCAGATCGGTCCCGACATTCAGTCCCACACCATGGCTTGTGATGTTCCTCCGCATGTGCACGCCAATAGCAGCAATCTTATCGTCGGGACTCGTCCACACGCCCGTATGCTCGGTGGTCATGGCCTTGATGCCGTAGCGTGCACACGTAGCGATGAGCGACTTCTCGAGCAGACAGACGTAGTCGCGCGGGGTGAGTCTGTGGGCGCGCAGGTCGACGATGGGGTAGGCGACGAGCTGGCCCGGGCCGTGGAAAGTCGTCTGGCCGCCACGCATGGCCTCGACGAACTCGGCGCGGCCATTGGCGCGCAGGTGGTCCTGCTGGGCTGGCGAGACAGTGCCGACTTCCCGGCGCCCGCACGTGTATACGGGTGCGAACTGGGCGGTTATGATGTGCGGCGAGGGTGCGGGCGTGGTCGAGGGGGGTTTCGAGGCGAGGAAGCGCGAGACCAGGGATTCCTGCAGGCGCGCAGCTGTGCCGTACGGGACGATGCCGGGGAGGTGGATGTGTCGCAGAACGTGCGCCATTGGGTGGGTGCGGGTTGAGGGTGGAGAGAATGGGGAGGAAGCTTAGAAGATGTGGTGCATCGATAGCCGTAGTCCTGCATCTGCGCAGCCTAGATGGGTAGCTTCATAGAGATGGCATGGCAAACTGCGCTTCTCGCTTCCTGCTATAGCTAGAAACCGATGACGGTACGAATTACTCCGTTCGAAGGAGAGCACTCGCGAGCTGCATTGCGAGTTGGATGCAGTCTTGTGGAGCTTTATCGATAAGAAGATGCAACGCGCGCCCAAGACGCGTCTACCAAACCTTTACAACCGCACACTTTGTGCTTCCAGACTTGATTCTCTCAGCACACACGCATCGCATCTCTTTCCAGCATGGCAGGCCAAAAACGCACTCGAAGCGGCGATCCCAAACCCCAGGGCGACGCACAGAGCAAGCCTCAGAGCAAGCCCCAGAGCAAGCCCCAGAGCAAAGCCGAATCGCAGCACCCGCAAAACACATCCATGGCCGACACTTCACCGAACGGACAGGCGCAACCACAGCCAGGCCCAACGCAGCCAAAAGCAGCTCCCACGCCCGCGCCCAAATCCACAAACGCTCCCACACACCCCACCACAAAACCGCCCAAACGCCCACGCCTCCCGCCCAACACCACAATATCCAAACGCCCACTGCTCCACCCGGCCATCGCCCCGCCCTTCTCCGCCGCCAGCACCCCAAAAACCCTCTACATAACCGCCTCATCCCGCTTCACGCCCGCAGTAAAGCGCATCCGCACCCTACTAAGCCACATCGCAAAGCGCAGCGAGCAATCCACAGCAGCACACTCGAAACGACGGGGCCACGGGCGCAACGCCGTAGTACAAGCCAACGGCCGACTCACAGCGGGGGACATTGAGGCTAGCATCGCTGCTTCTGCTTCTGCTTCTACTTCTACTTCTACTTCTACTTCTACTTCTACTTCTACTTCTACTTCTACTTCTACTTCTACAGTGAAAAGGTCAGGTGCAGGATCATCAACAAGCGCGAATGCAAACGACGCCAATGCCGGCGCAGAAGCCGTCTATCTCAAAGCCACGGGGCGGGCGATTCCGCGCGCGCTGGAGTTGGGTGTCGCCATGCAGGCTGATGCGGGCGTGAGGGTGTGGGTGCAGACGGGCCGTGTGCAGGCGATTGATGATGTGGAAGTGAATACGACTACGAGTATGAATACGGATTCACATGGAGATGACGACGAAGAAGAAGAAGAAGAAGAAGAAGAAGTGCCAGAGACGCGGATACGCACCCTAAGCACGGTGACGGTGTGTATTGGACTGGCGTGAGAGGACGGTCAAGACTGAAAGAAAGGAACCGCAGCGTCGATGTAGTGCTTTAAGATACCCGAATCACCATTCACTCACTCACTCACTCACTCATTCACTCCACATACCACAACGAGTAAAACATTATACGCACAAGGTCGAATATGTGTCATTGAAGTAAAAAAAAAAACCTGCTCTTTTCCATCCCATCTCCAATCTCCAATCTCCAATCTAACCCTCTTCACCTTTCCACCCCCCCCCCCCCCCCTCCATCATCATCCAAGACGCAAAGTAGATAGATAGTTCATCATGTTACAAAGGAAAAACTTTGCTTTCGCTGCTGTTCTGTTACAGTGAATGGCAGGGGTAAACTCGCCCTCGTAGAATAAAGCCCTTTCGAGGCCGTCATCTGGTTCTGGTCTGGTCTGATCTGATCCGATCTGATCTGATCCAACCCAGTCCAGTCCAGTCCAGTCCAGTCCAGTGCAAATCAAGTCAAACGCCAGCCCGCCAGATAGAGTAACAAGATAACAAAATAACAAAACACAAACGCCTCCATATGCCGTCGTGGAACACCCGTGTGCGGGTCTCCAGATGGCCCTGTCTTTAAACGCCTGGATGGAAATATGCTAGATAGCTGCCACACAAACTCGTGGCGCTAGGTACAGTCTGAGCTTCCTTCGTTGCCCGAGTGCGCGTCGTGGTGCGCTTCGTGGCTGTCGTGTTCGTCAAGGCGTCTTGGCCTTCCGCCGAGCGCACTGGGAGGAGTAAGCCGATGACTGCCTCATCCGTCGACTGTGCCATTCCTTCTCCGTCACCTCAGTAGTGTGGTTGGCGAACATCGGTACGCTCACTCAGCGCTCGGCCTTTGGATATTGGTTCAGCATGGCCATGACTGCTACACCAATTGCGACTACCGTCACAATAGCACCGACTGGTCCACCGTGGTACATCAAGTCAGCGCTGCTGTGACGCTGAATCGAGAGGGCATTCGGTGGCTTCGAGGCCTCCTTGGCCACACCATCCACAGCATGCCCGTTCTGTTGGCTGGCTCTTCGAGACAGCGAGGCTGTACTGTCCTCGTCGACATTTCGGTCTTTGATGATGACAATCTCGCCCTCTTCGGCATCCGTGTCGTCCTCGGACCCATCGGCACTAGCTCCTCGGCTCTCCCTCGCTCTATCACCGCCACTACGGCTTCGTCTCTTGCTGCCACCACTGCTCGACTTTGCATTGTCTTTCCTGATGCTCTCGATCATCTCCGCCAAGCTCTTACGGTCAGACTCTGCCGCTTCAGCACGTTCGCGGTATCGCTCCATTTGTTGCTTCATCTCGTTCATCTCCAGCATCATAGTTTCGAGGCGATGCTGCAGTCGCGCTGTGGTGTCGGCGGTAGGCGACGCAGAGCCGTCCTCAAAGCCGGCGTTGCCCACCTCATCCACCACAGCCTCATCTGCTGCCTTGGCCTCCTCATCAACTTCGGCAGGGTGCTCAGGCTCCTTGGTCGACTCTCGCTCGAGTCGGTTGGCTCGCTCTTCAGCATCTTCCCTCGCACGGCGCTCTTCACTCAACAAAGTCTCCAGATCCCGAAGTCGAAGGCCTTGCGTCTCGATCTCTTTCTTGGCGTTGTTCAATGCTTCTGTGAGAGTTGACATTTGTGCGTCGGACCGGACTGGCGACGCTGTCTTGGGGCGCTCGGTGTCTGTCCTTTTAAGAGACGATGCGGCATTTGGTTTCTCGGGGAGGGGCTGCTGTGGTGGGGGGGCTGGAGGGTCGGAGAACCTGGCCTTTAGGTTGATATCCTTGATTGGCGAGATCTTGACGGAGTTGGCGGGCGACTGTTTCGCCGATTCCTTTTTCGGTTCTGCAGACAAGATAGCGTTGATGTACTGGTGAGCTTGCTGCAGCTCTTGGGATTGTTGCTTGGCAGCTTTCATCTCAGCCTGGAGGGATTAGTTTGGAAAGATTTAGTTTGCACATGGCACTCACATTGAGCTTCTTCACCACCTGCTCCATGGTGATGGGCTGCAGCCAGAAGTTGGGGTGACGTGGCTGCTGCATGGCGTTTTGGTAGGCTTGCACACTGCCGGCCATCTGCATGCGCTGCCCATTCATCGAACCTTGGCTGGGCGTGCGACCGCGCATGTTCGCTAGTTGCTGTTGGCCATTTGCTCCGACCATGTTCTGCATCTGGTTGCCGTCGAGTTCGCCAAAGTTCAGGTCGAGGGCATCGTTGGGTGAGCGGGCGTAGATTCCAGCGTGCTCGACTCGAGCGGCGACTTTGTGGTGGACAATGGTCTTCTGGTCCTCGCTGACAATATCAATGCCAAGCTCGAGCATGTCCTGTTCCCGCAGCTCGTGTGGGTCCGAGTCTCTGTTTTCTTGCGACAAGCGTTGGCCATTGACGAAAGTGCCGTTGGACGACTTGACGTCGCGGATCCATATCTTGCCGTTGCGGTCGGCCCAAACTTCAGCGTGCTGTCGAGACAGGACTTTCGAGTCGAAATAGCCGTTGAGCGGAGTGGGTATCGTCTTGTTGTTGGTTTGGCGGCCGATGCGGAGGACGTCCGGGAAGAAGGGCACGGTGATGGTCTTGCGTTCGAAGGTGCCGTTCATGGGGATCAGGTGCAGGACAGCAGTGCCCTCGCCCGTCTGTCGTTGCACGCCGTTCTGCTGCGACTGCACAACGCCGTTCTGCTGCGAGGGAAGCATGGCGGAGGGGGCTTGCAGGGCGCTCATGGCAGAGGCTGCCGACGCGCCGGGGCCTGCAGTCGCAATCTGCGGGGGGCGGGCAATGGACAGGCCGGCGACAGGCTCGGTCTTGGTGGCTGGGTAGAGGCCCTTGGGGGCTTTTGTCTTGCGGGCTGCCCAGGCGCTGGGGTCGGTGCCGTTGGGCTGCGGTTGCTGCGACGGCTGCGACGGCTGCGAGGCGGCGGAGAGGGTCGAGGTGGACGAGGCCTGCGACGACAGCGAGGAGGACGAGTTTGTGCGTTGGGCGCTCTTCCGCGGCATGTACATGGCGCCGTTGGCGCCTCCTTCAGCGCTCCATGCCTGCCGGTTGATGTTCTGGAACTGCACAGGAGGAGCGACGGCCGTCATTTGCGGGGCGAGGGGCGGGCGGCCGGCGTCCGGGGCAGGAGGTCGCGGTGTTGATGCTCAGGGCCGTCACTTTTTGTGGAGTCCGTGTTCCTCGTGCTGGGCGTGGCAGCCGCGAGAACGACGGAAATGCAGCAGAGAGGGCAGCAGCAGTCGGCACTCGGGTCACGCTCGCATGCGTCGCAGTCGGGGGCAGCAGGCGGGCGGTGCAGCGGGTCGCAGGCGAGGATGCGCGGCGGTGTTGTCTGCGTGTCTGCGTGTCGGCGTCTCTGCGTGTCTGCGTGTCGGCGTGTCTGTCGTGTGCTGTCCTGTCTCCGGGGAGCCCGTGCGACGCTGGGCGGTGCAGGCCTGCCGACGGGGTGCGGCGTGCAGCAGCAGCAGGGCCGGACTGGCGAGGGAGCAGCAATGTAGGGCCCGCGTAACGGACGGCTGGCTTCAGCGTGGTGGACGGGTGCAGGGTGCGGTGCGCTGAGAGTCCAGGAGCGGGAGGGACGTCGTCGCGCTGGCCTGGCCTTGTCCTTCGCTTGCGCAGACTACGGGCGATGGCTATGACGCTGCGTGCAACGAGCAGCACTGCAGGCCAGCTATGCACGCAAAGAGCTCGACACAGCGGGCTGGCCTCCAACACACGCCACACATGGCAATGCACTCGCGTCCCAACCCGCTCCCTGCGCCGCTGTGCTGCCAGTTCAGTCTGCAGTCACGTGCCTGGCCGCCGCAGTGGAAGTGAGGCTTGATGCCAGCGCTCAGGAGTCCACGTCTGCACGTAGACACGGCTTGCACTCGGGCGTTCTGCAGCTCGACTATTTATCATATCCATTGCAGTGTCGCATTGAAGACGCCGGTGGCCGCTGTCCACGCACTCGAGGGTGCCCCAGTGCATCGCGGAGCTCACTTGGCTGCCGCACTGACCACACAGCTAAGGTGGAGTACTCTTCCGCACCGAGCAGCTGTCGACCCGCCGTGTTTCCCTCCGCCTTCGTTCTGCACACAAGCCGCTCACACACGCGTCAAGATGCCAGTCCCTGTTGGAGCTATGCCTGGAGGCGGCGCGCATGGCCCCTCCACGCTCGACAAGCGTATGTGGCCGCTCTCCACGCTGCCTGCGCAGAAGGCGACTAACAGCATGCAGTGAAGATGGGTGGTATGATGGGTGGATGTACGTCGCGACCACTCGGCACAACTTGCACCGTTCTCTGACAGTTTGCCTAGCTGTTGGTCTCATCATTGGCTTCATCTTCGGTGCGCATGTCCGGACAGCCAAAGGGAGCTTGCGCTGACCATGCCAGGCTTCACAAACATCGTCCGCTTCGGCCCCGGGCCAAACGGCATGCTGCGAACACTCGGACAATACATGGCCGGGTCTGCAGCGACATTTGGGTGCGTATCAACCGCCATCTATACCAAGCAGTCGCTCACACCCAGCTACAGCTTCTTCATGGCCATCGGCACAACCATCCGCACAGACAGCTCGCCCATCGTTACCCAGGCCTTCGGCAGCATCAACAGCCGTCCCACCATCCTGTCGCGACAGTACCAGACCCTGAAGGCTGCACGCGCTGAGAAGAACTAGGCACAGATGTCTTTGTCAACGGAGGAGCAAGGCAATTTCAGTCAACCTACACATGTACAACACCATTGCAGGATTGCGATTACGAACATGTACATATAGCATTGTGAAGCGCAGCAAGGAAGGCGGCAACGAGTCCTAAGAGCAAGGCGCGAGCATCACCATTGACACCTTTTGAACAAAACAAGACTTCAGACAGCGTGCCGTCTACCAGTCATCGTTTCTACTGTTGTCGCATTCTCTATCCACATCCTGTCGTGTGAGATCAAAGTATGCATCCACAGGACGGAGATTGAGGGTCTTGGAGGCATATGATAGACTGTGTTTGGCCAACATCGACGTTACATGCCAGTGAACCTCTAGAAATGGAAACCACGATTCGTCTCGATACATTGCTCGAACCCTATTTTTGGATTCGTGATTGTAGGAATTACATCTCCGGAACACTGTTTTGAATTCATACTTGATGGTAGGAATTACATCTCCACCTTTACACAGTCCCTTAGTCAGCACCGGCGCCTTCCGATTCGAGCTAGTCTCGAATGGAGTTATCTCAAGCCCTCTCCAACTTCATCGTCCCGTCTCCTGTCCATCTGTGTGATTATCTCTCTGATGTTTGAGTGACCGTCTCTCGAGTCCTGCTTTCACTCTTTTTCCTCACCCGCCCCTCACCAGCGCAGACATGCCGGCACTCAAGCCTATCTTCGTCAAGGCCTACTGGTCACTAGCTGGCCTGGGCATGATATGGGCTGCGTTTCTGATAGCAGTGATCAACCCTACCATACAACGACAGTAAGTCGAAACTTCTTCTAGCAACATCTCCATCTGACAGACATCAACAGCGCCATATACGCACACAAGCTCAACACGAACTTGTGGCATAATGTCTCTAACCCTGAGGAATTCGGATTTGCCAGTCAGTTCCCCCATACCAGCTTCATGCGTTCATTGTATACTCATATGCTAACATGTTCTTAGAGGGCCAAGTTCAGCCTTTCTGGCTGGATACGGCAGATAATGAGCGATTGTTCTGTTGGCACGTGCTTCCCCTGGATGTCTACTTGCAAAATGAGGACCAGCTCGCCATGAGTACTACAACTGGGGAGATTGTCGATGAGCTCAAGGGAACGTCTGGAGAGAAGTTGCTGAGGGCTGATCCCGAGGCGAGGGTAGTCGTCAACTTCCACGGTGTGAGTAGTACCATTTCCATCACTCCCCAGTCATGCTGTTTTTAAAATGCAGATCAAGGATCTGCTCTTTTATGTCAGATAAATCTTCCAACGGCTCAATACGTCGATTTCATATCAGCAACCACAATATCTGACATCTGTACAGAACGCAGGCCACCTAGGACAGGGCTGGCGTCCATCAACTTACCGCTCCATCTCTGGCATCCCACACACTCACCTTCTAACCTGTGACTACCGAGGCTTCGGACTTTCCACGCTCAACAACCCACCTCATATCCCCACAGAAACCGGCATCATCACGGACGCAGTATCGCTACTCTCTTATGTCGAGACCGACCTCAACCACCCATCTACCCGCACCGTACTGCTTGGTCAGAGTCTAGGCACCGCCGTGACAGCCGCCTCGGCTCTCTATTTTGCCGACCCCTCATCAGCTCATCTCCCCAGCGACATGACACACGTCTCGCCGCTCCCAAAATCGCACGCCGGCTTCGCAGGCATCGTCCTCGTGGCGCCCTTCCGCGACCTTGCGACTCTCCTCGAGACGTACAAGATCGGCGGCTTTGTACCGGTCCTTCGTCCCCTGCGCGGCTACGCCCGCATCGCCAACTTCCTCCTCTCGCGCATTGTGGACCACTGGCCGACGCTCCCGCGCCTCCGCTCCTTGCTGACTCTCACTGCCGCTTCTAAAACGCCGGTCAGGCTCACGCTGCTCCACGCACGTAATGATCAGGATATCGACTTCCGCCAGTCTGAAGCCCTGTTCCAGCCTCTCCAGTCCACCATGCTGGCTGAGGAGGGCGTGAGCGCGAGGGAGGAACGGAGGAGCATCCATGGCGCGGAGAGAGTGAAGAGGGGCGCTTTTGCGTACAAGAAGGTGGAGGATTTGAGAGGTGAGAGGGTGTGCGAGTTGGAAATTGTGCGATACGGAGGGCACAACGAGGTCGTTGGGTGGACGCAGGTAAGTCTCGCGGTGCGTCGGGCGTTTGAGGCTGGAGAGGCGAGGGCCGAGAGGAGTGTAGGGTTGGATGTTGAGTAGCGTAAGCACACAGGTGATTCGCAGGTCGTCAGGACACCGTTAGTTGTGTTGTATTCACCAAAGGCATGTAACTATAATAACGCACTACGAAACCCAAAACGAAAAACACATACCCAAAACGAAAAACACATACTATTCAAGAAACACCACACTCCGCAATCCGGGTATCACCAAACCAAAACCAAACCTCAACACCACACCACACCCTTCTTAACACGCCACAACATCCCCTTCTCCCTCCAAATCCCCACTCACATGCTCCTCCCACAAATGCCCCATCAAATCCACAACCGACCAACACACCGTATCCACCTCCCCAAACCGCGCACAAAGCACACACGCAAACCCACCCCCAACACGATGACACTTGACCACAAACACATGACTTATGAGGAACTGTCTGCGCTCCACAAACCACCTATTCATCTCCACACACCACCTATTCGTCTCCATGGTGATTTGCCATGCTTTCCCGCGACGGATGGGGATGTGCGTTGTGCACCGGGGACAGGTGTATTTTCCGTTTGGAGAGAAGGTTTTGGAGAGGGGGAGGGTGGTGGTTTGCTGTAGAGTTATGGCGTAAGGGCAGAAGAGGTTGTTTTTGTTTTTGTTTTTGTTTTTGTTTTTGTTTGGGTTTGGGTTTGGGTTTTGAGGGGGGCGTGGTGTTGGTTTTGCAATGGGTTTTGGAATTGGCTTCGGCTTCGGCTTCGGCTTGGGTGGCGGTTGTATAGAGGTTGAAGAGCTTGAGCTGCTACTGCGGTGCCTGTGTGGTGGGCGGGGATTTATGGGTAGGGACGGTGGATGTGCTAGTTTCCGCTGGTACAAGAGATTGAGGGCTTGGATCGCGGCTGCTCGCGTTGTGCGTACTGTCTGCACCAGGTGGATGAGCTGCGAATGCGAGGAAGAGACGGTGAGGTAGTTGCTCAGCATGAGGTCTTGGTGGATGCTGATTAGCACTTGTTGCAGCTTGATGATGTGCGATTGCAGCTGGATTCTCGCTGCGTCGTCTCCACGAGCGAACGGCTCGCCGAGCTTGCGGTATGCGCGGTCGTATGTGGCCTGGACTTGCACGGGTGCGTTGCATATGAGGTCGTCTTCGCTTTCGCTGTGGTGCTTTGCTCGCCTGTCGAGACTCCATCGCACATGACGACCGAGTGCTTCCACGATGTTCGAGTGCGAGTCCCGCCGGTCTCGGATGGACTCATGCTCAGAACTTCTCGATCCGTTCTGCTCGTCGGCCGAACTGGACTTCTGCTTCAGTCTGTGGTACAAGTCCTTTGCTAAACCGAAGACGTCTGTCAAGACACGGATGAGCGATGCTACAAAGACACTGTCTTTCAATACGTCCTGAAGCCGGTCAGTTCGGTAGTGAATTCACTGACCTGTCCTCTTACTGGATCGACTGCAGCTCTCGCTTCTTCAGGCATTATGAAGGGGCAGCAGATTGTTTGATTAATGTAAGGAGAATGGAAGTAGTGTCACACATGGTGAATGCGTAGGAGAAATGCCACAGCTTTGCAGCCAGACACCTACCTGTTCCATAATCACATTGTCATGGACAGATAGAGACTCGTGGGCGTAGCTGAATCACACGTTGCGTCCGTCGAGCGCGTCATGCGCACACTGTCTTGGACTACAAGTCACATGCCAGACGGATCGATCGCTTCATCCCATCTAGCATTGATCTGAATATCCTCTTTCGTTGAACATACTCGCACGGTCCAATCTCGCTGTTGTTCGAATACGTAGCATGTTTCTTTCAAGTCATGCCTGAACGTCCTACACCCCGTGCATCACGAAGTCAGCGTGTGCTACTAAACATCACGTGCCGTTACCGTAGCATGTATGGCTTTCGCATCGAGGTCTTGATGCACGCGGGTACCCGGCATCGAATCCGCAGTAGCTCAGCTGTCAACGCCGTAATAGGATGATGTAGCGCTGGCCCAGAGGCGCGATGTCTGCAACAAGTTGGTCTCGGCAGGTCTCGCGGTGAGGAGAAGAACAAAGGACTCTGATGACAGGGGCGCGTAGCCCGCTTAGCATGACATGACCTCCTCAGCCAGCTGCCCCTCCAATCTTGAACTTCCAAGCATCATCGTCCATATTCACCCTCACATTGTGCCAACTCACACTCTTCAATACTCATCTAGCACATCTACGTTTTGTGCCGTGCGAAAAATAGATATGCACTTCAGCCCCATCGCGGTTCGACACGACCCACACAAGGCTCGTCCCGGCGCTTATCGTCTCACTAGAGCAAAATGATTCGCTGAGACCGCTGCATCACCAGTCTTGCAATATCGCAAGCGCGCTCCTACAGCTAGCAACTTTACCGGCACGCGGTGGATTCGCTATGGCTGTGCCTCATGGACGCCATGCAAAAGTCGCGTGTTCGCTCGTCGCGAATCGAGTACCTGTCTCACCTGCCCGGTGCAGCATACCTTGAGTTCGTGCATCAGCAGCTATGCTCGCGAACACCAGTTCACGCGGACATCCACTTCAACACCACGTTCTTGCATCTCCGATTATTGAGGACATGGATCAGTCGCCTACACCAAGTTCAGGGGCGAAGTCGAAGACATGGGAAACTACCATAACCCATATTCCGAGTTGGCCTGAGGAAGCCAGGGCTTTGAAGAAGCACACATGGCTCACTTTCCTCTATGGCCTCGGCGACCTCATTCTCGTCCTTTTGCCAGTTTACTTCATTCGTGCGTATCCTAGACGTAGTTTAAGTTGGCGAGCTAACCATTTCGAAGTGCTTGCCATCGCTGCAGCGACCTTGAACGGCAAGCCAACAAAAGACAACGACTTCGGCCGCAAGGTTGAGTTTGCCATGGACTTGGTGAGTGGCTAATTGAAGCACATGTATTGTCTGCTTACAGTGACAGGGTCCTACAATGTTTCCTATCGTCTTCGCAGCAATCAGCGGACGAAGTATGAAGATGATAGCCCGATACCTCGCCGAAAGAGGAACAAAACTAAGCGTACGTCTTGCTTTGAGCAATCATGTTCAGTTCGTATGCTCATCTGATGACAGAATTTAGAACTGTTGATGGCAAGCCAGTCTGTGTGGGGCACTGTCGAAAGTCAATTGCTGATGCAAAAGATTACTTTAATAGGAGCGAACTTACTTTTTCTGTGGGCTCTGTCGCCGCTAGGCGGTCAAGCATCTCTTCGTTTAATGCAGAGAGACAACCAGCCGAGTATCAGACCAACAAAACTACGGTACATGACAACCGGTCCGGCCGCCGCTGCCTATAGCTATGCTACCGAAGGCACCTACAGAAGAAGGTACGCTCAAGCTGGGGGTCTCTACAACGCTGCTTTACTGGCCCCGTTGTCGACTAAAACTGGTCCGCAGGACTCGTGGGGCAACATGAAGATACCAAGCCTATTGTCCCTGAACATGTCTACGTCAGATCAAGATGGATGGGTCGAGATACCTTCTGGAAAGCTCGAGCCAGAAGACTATGCGTCCCTGGTCGGAGTACCGATTGCCGGACTGCAGAGCAACGCAAGCACTAATTTCACAGTAGAGTACAATTACCTGACAGTGGAGTGCGGCGCATTTGAGCAGCAGCCTTACCCTGGACAACATGGCACCAACGATCCGACAGCCACAAATTACACTAAGCTGAATGAGATGATTCCTGGACGCATCTGGTACAATAAGTCCTCACCAGACACGCAGCCCTTTGATCCTTATCTAGGAAGGGCTTCGTTCCTCCTCGATACACCCCGTGATATGGCTCGTACTTCCTGGTTGCATGACCAGAAGGATGCCGAAATTTATATGGGCCGATTGGACGGCTTCATCGGACACTACAACCGGTCGCAGCTTAGTCAAGCCGAAAGCGAGACTCCTCGTCAATTGACCTTCGCATCAGTCTATGGTATCGATCGCCAAGGGTCCGAGCAGGGTATCAGTATTACCAACTGCTCGTTGTTTCAGCGGCACGTTGAAGCATCAGCAAGGTGTACCGGGAGTGACTGCGCAGTCAGCAAATTAAGGAAATCGCTATCAGACACCCGGCCGAATGCACTCACTATGCTCGAATATTTTTCGGTCATGAATGCTATTGCAAGGGAATTTCCCACAGCGATCAAGTTCAACGAAGGATCAAGTCCTACAGAACTGTTCATGACGAACACGTCGGCATATCCATATGCGGAAAATACAGCGCGACTGTATCCGAACGATATGTACGCAAACGTATCGGACCTCTCGCCCGAACTCTTTTCAAAAAGGTTCAGCTTGGTTTTGAATACCTACTATCAGGTCACCTCACAGTCTTCTGGCTACTTCGGCAGTCTCACTGGCAATTTGTCAGCGTACGGTCCAGATACGCTGCCAGTCACCGACGTCAACGCGTATCTGCCAGCAAACTTGTCTGCTACCGAACACACTTTTGACGACTGGATTGATAAATTTCAGCTAGCTGTCATTGACCTGGATTATCCGTTCCTCGGTGCAACCACCAACGCTACAACGACTACAAATACGCAAATTTTCGTATGCAACTTCGCTTGGTTTGCGTTGCTCCTTGTGTCGTCCAGCATTATCTTGATCACTGGAGTCGTTGCTGTTGTGCTCAAGAGGAGAACCCTTGGGCCTGAGATGTTCGGCTTTGTAACGAGCATGACGTACGAGAGCCCATGGCTCAACATTCCCAAAGGTGGCACGATGTTAGATGGCATGGAAAGAGCAAGGCTACTAAAGGATGTCGAGGTATGCGTTGGAGACGTGCGTGGAGATGACGATGTTGGTCACATTGCTCTTGCAGCAGGTGTCCCTCTGCGGAAGTTAGAACGTGGGCGCTTCTATTCCTGATTGTGGCTCAGATCCGAGACCCCGAGACTTCGACAGTCGCATAACTGCATTCAATTGTTCCGACCCTGCTGATATCCGTTCGCCGTGGCGCAGTACTGGAGCACCGCCACCGCTGGGGTACGTGCAATGCAGGTATTGACCTGTCAATAGAGTCGCGTCGATTAGATACGTAGGAGCCATACGGATGTCTCCGCCATCAGTACCCCAGCAAAGATATATGTGGCGATTAAGAGCCTCAGGGGAATATGTGGAACTTACTGTGATGGACTTCGGAACGTCACAACATATCCGGACAGGCTGCTTCAAGGAACATATCCCGCAGCTCACGGACCCGCAGTGCGACGGAAATCACAATCAGCATCTAGCGCTACGCTGCAACCAGTCCTGTCAGCTGTTGAGAAGTTGATGTGACAGCCTCGGAGGCCTTGCTCCAGAAGTCAAGCTTTGTTAGCAAGCGCTGTGGATGGAAAGCATGGAGCAAAAGACGGTCTACCGGAAAGGTAAGCGGTCGACCAATCGGTCAGCTGGTGCAGGGGTAGTGGAGGTGGACTTGCGACACACTCCAAAACACAGGGGGTACGGCTGATCTCGCGGCCCGCTAAGCGACTCAAACCACCAGCCAATCATCAACCTCATGACCATCGAAACGAAAACTTCTCCTGAAGGCGTCCAACGAGATACGGCAAACCTCGAGTCCGCGACTTCCTCAGCCTGCCCACTTAGGCGACGACGCATGATGTACCTGCGTCAACCCTGCGAGGCTGCTGGCCTTCCTTTGGCTCACAGCCTTGGTCATACCTGGACCGCCCGTTTCACTGAGTAGACGCTCGCCGCTGTGGGGCAGTCCACGTCTTTCAAGGCCATTGTTTTGCGTTCGGACTGTCATCGTCCAGACGTGCCTTTGATTAGGGGATCGCCATAGGAGACTCGATGGAGGTATAATGGCGGCAGAGAGCAATGCGGCCTAACATTCTATATAAACGCTTGCCAGAGCCTCCCTCTTGGCTTCATCACACAACACGCTCTCTCAGCAGCTTCTATCTTCTTCACATTTCTGTTCTTCTCTTTTTTTACTAGCTGGACTAGTTCTTTTCGATTCCACACCACAGTCCTTATCACATCATCTTGAAGATATCCAGCACATTACTATCATCATGTCCCTCCGATCAGTCATCTTGGCAACCGCCACCCTTTGCGCATACGTCGCCGACGCTCACATCATCATGGCTTCTCCTGTACCTTTCAGCGTCGACAAGATTGACAACAGCCCCATCACCAAGGAGCAATATCCATGCAAGTCCAACCTTGGTTTCTCAGTCTCCACAATGAACACCATGGCCGTTGGCAAGCAGCAAACTATTAGCTTCAAGGGCACAGCGGTCCACGGTGGTGGATCTTGCCAGCTCTCTGTTACTACCGACACCGAGCCAACTGTGGACTCCAAGTTCAAGGTCATCAAGTCCATCGAGGGTGGTTGCCCAGGTGTCGATGGTACCACCAATGAGTACCAGTTCGAGATTCCCGACAGTGTTCCCAATGGCAAGGCTACTTTTGCCTGGACATGGTTCTCGAAGATGTCCGGTGCTCCTGAGTTATACATGAACTGCGCTCCCATCGAGGTCACTGGAGGTGCGAAAGATACTACCGCGTTCGATGCTCTTCCCGACATGCTTGTCGCCAACATTGGCAAGGGTTGCACAACTGCTCAGAACTTTGCTACCGAGTTCCCCGACCCCGGTTCCGTTGTCGAAAAGGGCAATACCAACGACCAGAAGCCTCCTACAGGTACTTGCGGTGCCACTGGTACCACACCCGCTAACCCTTCGTCGCCTGCCGGCTCTGGTGCTCCCGCTTCCTCTGCTGCTGGTGGTCAGGCCTCTGCTGCTCCTTCTTCCGCTGCTGGCAATGACGGCATGTACACTCCTCCTGCTGGCGCCGGCGCTACCTCTGCTGCTGCTGGCCCGACCTCTGCTGCTGCTGCTCCGACCTCTGCTGCTGCTGCCCCAACATCTGCTGCTGGTGGCGCTTCCGGTGGTGCTTCTGCCACATCCGAGGCTGCTGCTACCTCTGCCGCTGCCACAGGCGGTGCTGGTGGTGTCTTCGCTCCTGGAGCCTCCAGCGCTGCCCCCGTCGCCTCCACCCAGACCACTCTCGTCACCGTCACCGGCACACCCTCTACGCCCGCCAAAACAACCGCCGCCGCTTCCAAGCCTGCCGCTACTGTTCCTGCTGCTGGTACTGGTGCCTCGGGCGCTGCACCTACCACTGCCCCTGCAGCTGGTGGCGAGGGCACCTGCACTACCGACGGCGCCATCGTCTGCAACGGCACCTCTCAGTTCGGTCTCTGCAATGGTGGCAAGGTTGTCTGGCAGGCCGTTGCCGCTGGAACTACTTGCTCGAACGGCACAATCCAGAAGCGCGGCTACAACGGCCGCGTTGTTCGCCGCAACCGCAGTCTTGTTGGCCACGTCCACAAGCACTAAGTCACTCTTTTACTCTTCGGAGACACTTTATGATGTTGATATCGCTTGATATACTTCTCGTCACTCGCTCGATACATTTACAAGGGGATGAAGGTCTGGTACCAAAGATTGTTGTTCGATAGACGCTCGCTGAGAGAAGCATTGCATTACTGGCGCATGGGAGGATAGGATAGGCACTGGATCATCTCCAGGTCAGCCACATGTTGATACGAAAACGAGTTCCATAAACAATACATACATATGCACACTTCAACTGCACTTTACGCATTCTCTCACTGTGATATAATTTCGACGTTCTCAATGTACTGTAGAATCTTGAGTCGAAGTTGAAAACTCGACAGCAAAAACTACCATGGCCCCTCCCCTTCACCACCACCAAGAACACAAACACAGACGCCCAACCGTCCAACAACACTTCACCACCGATTCGAATCTTCTCTCATATTTCCATGTTTCCCAGGCTCCCAACGCCGCCTTAGCGATTTTCGCAAACTTCGGCTCCAGCGCCTCAGGTGCCGGCAAGTGAAACGGTACCTGTCTTGCGTGCTCGCTCCGCCACGCGACGTGCCAGCACACCCATGCCATCATGCGGTGGATACACTGAATAACACACTGGGGATCTGCGTGCTAAAATAGTTCTGCTCAGCCACTTGTCACGGCCAAAACTCAATTAGGCGCGCCAGTGGCACGTCGTGAATCGATATTCATGCGGGTTGCGTTGGGTGGAGTAGTCAAACGGATGGCGCGGAGTGTGGCGAAAGAGGGATATAGCTCAGGGTTTTATTGATGGGGGAGGGGGCTTGATGGGGGATGGTGTGCGATGGTGGGTTTGGTGCTGCCGCTTGGGGGAATGAGGTATGGGCGGCGTAGGTTGCGTTTGCAATTCTTAGTGCTTTGGGGTTGTGGTCTACTACGTGCTGGTTTTTGATGGTATGTGGGTATCTATTTTGGCTCTGTGTGGTTGCTACGCAAGCTGTGCAAGTCTTCGTTCCTTCTTGTTCCAGTCAAGGAGTTTTGTCAAGAAACTGAAGGGCTCCGCTCTCTCTTGCTGATGCATCCGAATAGACATTATTGTAGATTCTACTCATCATCGATCTGCTGTCTCTCTGGGCGAGCCAATAGACGACTCCAACTCCACCGCCTGCGCTCCACCTGTGCTCGGCGCGCTCGGCACCGCCGCGGGCAGCTCAACGGGCTTCGCGTTCCTGTCATCACTCAGCTCGTGCATGGTCGACACAGTCGCAACGGGCGCAGCCGCAACCTCCGCCTCCGCCATATGCGCGTATTTCGTGCTTGGCGACTGCGAATCCAGCGTATAGTCGTCTGCGGCCATTTCAGACGGCGGTGCGTACGGGTTGCGGTTCTTGCGCCGTCGCAGAAGGAAGAATATTCCCACGCCTATGAGAGCCGCGACGGGGATGCCCACACCCAGACCGACCCCGAGGGCGGTGGCGTTGGACTTTTTTGTGGGTGAGGCGGTGGGTGAAGGTGTGGATGTAGATGATGCGCCGGCATTGGATGCTGACGATGCTTCGGAGGATGCTGCTGTAGGCGCACTAGCCGATTCTGATGCTGGGGCGCTTGATGTTGCAATTGAGGAGGAAGTCGAGGAGGCCGCAGATGTGTGGGTTTGCGTATATGATTCGCCGATGATGGTTAGGGTGTACACATCAGCTGGTGATTGAGCGAAGGTAAAGATCTCGAACCCGGAATTAGCTTGACAGTTGCAACCGTCGTAGCAGCAGTAGGAGTCGGTGCTGGTGGAGTTGCAGCTGTATACTGGTACGCCGTTGTTGTCGATGTCTGTCAAGCGTCAGTGGTAAGGCTTGAGGCTCGAGGTCAACGCAAAATGGATATTTACCAAGACAGTGGCGTGGACAGTTCCCCGACTTCCAATTGGCATCTGTACATGTTCCTCGATGCAGACGCGCCTTTACAGGATCGTGGGGGTCTGACACACAGAGTCCATTCGACAGACAGGCTTGATTGTCGTAGCAGCAGGCAGAGACCAGAGCATTTGGGTTGCAAGCTGTGTCTGAACCGACTTTGTCACCGTTCGGGAAGTAACACTGTGCCGCAAGCACGGCCGTCGAATAGGCCAGAGCCGTCACAAGTCGAGCGAGCGCGTGCATCTTGCATGTGCTCCGTGGAGGAGTGGTCAAAGCAAGCGTGGGGAAGAAAAAGATTGGGGCATAGTCATTGACCGATGGCGCAAAGGCTCTCTTTAGGGGGATGCACCGCAGCCAGGGTCATACCGTGCCATGCCGTTTTGTTGATAGCATTGGGGGCGGTAATCTCCAGCGATGATGGTGCAAAATCCTTCCTCTTCAGGCGTCCAGAGATCAGGTCCAGCATCGGCGGTGTACAGTATGAAGTCACATTCGAAGCCTTTGGTCGCCCATGGCTATGGAGACAACTCTCCACCTCTTGCTGCTCCTCTTTCATTTAGAAGCGTAGGCTACAGAGCTCCCACGATCGAAGAAGTGGGTGCAAGGGCGGTGCGACTTCGGGGGATTTCTGTGGAGGGCTGGATGCTGCGAGGCTAGTGCGGCGCGTGAAGTGGAGCCTCCCGCAACGAGGCAACCGCGTCATTCACAATTTCTCGACTGACGCACATGCATATTATGAACTCCCATCAACAACACCCACAATGACGGAGCCGCGACGGTCGACAAGGGCGCGCGCACGCGAAGAAGCTGCACCTCCAGCCCCGGAGACGCCCAGCGAGAAGGCTGCGAAGGGCGCGAAGTCGACGTTGAAGCGCAAACGGACGAGCATCGCCGTCAAGGACTCAACACCAGGCACACCCGTTGGCGAAACAGCACAGCAGGGCCCCAGACAGACGCTGCCTCTCAAAATTACTGAAGGCCAACCGCTGCCGACACTCCCCGAACCGCAGCCACTCGACCTGTCTTCGACGGAATGGCAGAACATCCAGCAGAGCGGCGTCCTCAGCGCCTCACTGCAGCGGTCGCGTGCGGTCTGGGTATCAGGCGTCAACTTCCGTACCTTCCACAAGAAGTACACCATGCCCAAGAAGGTGGCAGAGCGGACCGAAGCAGACAAGGCCGGCAAGGCGAGGCAGAAGGAGATCGAGAAGAACTTCCCCCAGGTTGGAACCATGGACGCACAGTTGGTCATCGAGCCACACACGTTCCCCATCAAGCTGTATGCGCCAAAAGAGGGCAGTCGAGCTGCGCCGAAGAAGATGCCGCCTCCGCCACAGCAGTATGGTGCCTGGCCGAACCATAGCCAGCACAGCCAGCATCCTCCACAGTACCAGCAGTACAACCAAGCGCCGTACCCGCCGAGACAACAGCCGCAGTCGCGGCCACCTCCTCCCAAGCCAGTCCAACACGCACCTCCACAAACAGCGCCAGGCCCAGCGTCAACACCGGCCCCTGACCCGGTCATCCACATGCTCGCAGCAAGGGCAGGCACGGATCCAGAGCTGAAGGCCGTTATGAAGATCGTCGCAGCCGGGCAGGCGAGCAAGGAGCAGCTTGAGTTCTTCCAGACGCATATCAATGAGCTGACGGAGATATTGGAAAAGAACAAGAAGGCAAAGGCACCAATGCCGCTGCCTCCCGTTTCTGCTGCTCCTGCACCACCCAAACATCAGGCTCCGTCTCCTGCACCACCCAAGCAGCACGCTCCAACACCAGCGCCACCTAAGCAGCAAGCTCCATCTCCAGCGCCACCGAAACAGCAGGTTCCTGCCCCTGCGCCATCAAAGCAACCTTCAGCTCCGGCAGCTTCGCCGGCTCCCGCTACACCAAAACAGCAAGCACCAACACCAACTCCACCTCCACGACCTGCACCGCCTGCACAGCACCAACAACAGGCTCCGTCAGCACCCACATTGAAACCGTTCAGTCCAGCGCCGCCTCGACCACAGCAGCAACGTCCACCACCTCCTCAATCTCGACCTCCTCCTCATACATATTCTGTGAAGAACTACAATCAGCCACCCTACTATCAGCAACCTCCACCTCACTATGCTCCCCAACAACCGCCGCGGATTACATACCGCCCACTTACATTCGAGTTCGTCGAAGGGAACGGCGACCGCTTCTACTTCCCATCATACAGCTTTATGGAGTGGCTACCAAATGGTTCTGGAGCCAAGTTCAGTTTTCTTGTCACCAAGCTCAAGCCAAAACCAGAAACCACAGTCAAAACTCCGTCGACACCAGCGCCACCACAAACACCGACACCCGCAGGTGCGCCCACTGCGACACCCAACGCGAATGGGCCAAATAACTCACCGTTCCCACCAACACCAGCCGGTCCTACTGCTACACCTGCACCTACGCTCACGCCGTCATATGTCGCCCCGCCGCGCATCGAAGACTTCGACGAGCGAAATGACATAAAAGACATTGATTTCTACCAGCCCGTCACTGTCCTTGTCCTCACCGACGAACACGAGGTCAAGAGCGCTTTGCCGCGCGCTATACGTCCGCCGAGCGTGGTGGAGAAGTACATGGAAGAAATTTTTGACACGTGCAAGCGTGCGGAGGAGACGTACCTAGCCTTCAGGCTGCCTAAGGATGGAAATATGGAGGTCGATACAGGTGCAAAGAGCGGCGATGCGACACCGAGCGTGGGCACACCAACAGCGGATGTGACGATGGGTGGGACGGGAGCGGCAGTCGCAGAGAAGAGGAAGAGTATTGCTGGGCGACCAAGAAAGAGTCTGGCGGCATAGTTGTGAGACGTCACTCCTATACAATGACTTGTACGAGTAATGTAGTTAGACAGAATCAGAGATACCCATAATACCTGCAAACGCATTTTTTCAGAAAACCTGCTGTGCAAGTGCTTTTCTAAATGCTGTGTGAAAAGCAACAGCCGCATATGGACTCCACGTCTTTAAGTAGTCAGATTGCAAGCTTCTCAAAGGTCATAAAGAAGGATGATCGACATCTCATTTCTCAAGCCAAAAGAGCGGTCAAGTGCTTGCTATTTAGTTGTTGTCCCCTTTATTCGTCCAGAGCAAAAGCAACCGAGGCCGCGCTAGTCCCTCGCCTACAACCTTCTTGTTTATGAACTTAGTCATCCTCCCTACACAATCACCGACCTTGATATCACATCGAAGACTACACCACGACGCGCAAAGTGATGATTAGCACATGTTTTGTAAGCCAATTTACAGGATGTGTGGAGCTCAAAGTACCGTGGTTGGAGGTGCGAACTTTCCGGATCACAGCACCTGAAGCCCTGCAAGGAGCTCGGGGTGCATCGACCCAAATCCAGGATTCTTTCGAGAACTTCGCTGGCCGTGACTCTTAAGTGCCCATGCTTCCTGAATCAGCCCTATGAGATGCTCTGTGGATGTTGAGCACAATCTTACCGAACAAGCTCATCCATGCATGTCAAGGTGGAGACAGGCCAACACTCGACCTGAGCGATGACGCTCGCCTCTGAAAAGGCCCGCGTACGTTATGGTATACTATGGTTGTTATACTCGGTCGGTAAGATATTGATTCTATTCCCACCCTCAACTACAGTTCTTACATCTGCTACCACGGTTCATCGCCAAACCCTTCTCACGAACAAGTTGTTATTTTAATTACGCGGCAAAATGTCCCAACTACTGCAACCTCTCTCCATATTCGACTTCACTCCTCCATCTTCACCAACGAAATTTTCCGGAACCATGAACTGGCTCAGACGTACACCCTCGAGCGTGCCTCTGCCACCCTCTCCTACAAAATCACGCGAAAGCTCGGATGACGACAACCAATCCACCTCGTTAACGGAGCCGTCGATCTTGACTGAGTCGAACTTCGCAAAAGTCATGAGATCCTTGCACAAGACGTCCAGCACTTCTCTACTGCAACCAAAAGCTAGCTCATCGTCTCTCGTAACAAGTCCGATCGGCACTCCACACTGCGAAGCTTCCAGATGGCTTTTTCGACCATCACCAGTCCGCGCAATGACGCCTGCACCACCCGTGAGTGAGCTTGGAGATCACTTCGCTCGTTCACTGCCAACACACGAGGAGAAGCAAGCAGAGCTATGCCGGCGTAAAGCGACGAGCCAGATGCGTGTTCAGAAGATGCGTGCATGGCTGAATACTAGCGATATATCCAAGGGCGACGCACACAGAGTCATAGAAAGACCTGAGAGGATGCACCAACGATTTGATAGTGGAAGCCACGAACATGACGCCGCCAGTGACGCTTTCCAGGTTATGCAGAAGATGCACGATGTCAATATACCTCACCGTCCAGAAGATGAAGATCCCACACTCCCTCCTCTGCAAGAGGATCTTCTCTGGCATTCTTTTTTCCGCCTAGAAAATCGCACCTTGCGCCACTTTGACTGCGTCGGCTGCAAGGACACCCACACAATTTCACCTCAAGATGGGAGACCAGCCGTCTGGCTGTTGCAAGGTTGTAGGCACATCGTGCGTTCCACGTGCGTTGACATGTTACGAGCTTCTGAGCCTCCACGTTGTATTGACGACTGTTACAACTGCGCGCATCTGAACCTTCAGCTGAAGCAATACAGTCGGGAAGAGCTGGAGGTTCGGCACAACCGCCTGTTGAAAGTGACAAAAGGTGGCATTTGTTAACAGTCCACTTCAGATTCTCAAACACGGGGACTGAATTAGACTGAGGTTTGCAATCTCCCTGTCTGTTATCGCACTTCAACGATTCTCCGTATATCTAACGCATTGATGTCTTCCACCCCAAACTCTCGTTTGGTTCTCGTTATGATGAAAGGCTATGTATATAACATCACGAAACGTTTTCTCTCTCAACAATCTACACTACAATCGACATATGATGCTTCCGGAAGCCATACCTATCGCTTCTTCACCAGACTCCTTATTTTCACTCTCCCCTCCGCCTCCGCCTCCCCATATTCAGCTCCTTCAAGACCCCAGACCCCTAGATGTTTGCTCTCTATTCTAGGTTGCATATGATAGATTTTCAGGACCTGGCTGAAATAAAAAATTCTTGCTGAACCCCTTCTCAGCAGATAGGATATGATCTTTGAAACAGGAGCATGAAAGCCTAACATATGTACGCCAATGCTTTCACCACAACAACGTTGCTACATGACCCTTTCACTCCCCCACAATCTCCAATCTCCTCCCCAACACCTTCCACCTCGACACCAGCACCGCCAATCACACCCAATGCAACCTATTTCCACCACACTGTCCCAACAACCCCATCCTGGAATCACACAAACCACACAAACCACCTCCCACTCCCCGCTCTCCACACTCTACACCATCATAACGCCTAGCCAGAAACAAACAAAAAAGATAACCCCCCCCCCCCCCCCGCGCGCGCTCTGCAACCAGACCCACGCCTGCCAACTCCAGCACCTACTCGCCTTGCACTCGGCACTAGAAGCCCTCGATGCGCGGCGAAGACGGCCCGCGTTGTACCTAACGAATCTCCGTATTGCAGGATGTGCACACCGTTTCCACAAGGCGTATTTGCTTTCGTTGTTGGAGGAGGGGATGGTTGCTGGTGTTGGGGGGTGTGGGAGGGTAGATGGGGTGCCTGGGAGGATGCGAGGGGGTGTGGTGGCTGCTACGTGTGATGTGTGTTTGAGGGTGAGGTGGTTAGTTGGGGAAGCTGGGATGGGCGTTGTGGGGGTTGAAGATGTTGTGAGGCGGGTTACGATGAAGGGTGCAAGGCCGTTGCGTGGTCGTGTGGCCGCTGCTGAGTGTACTGGAGCGGTAGGGACGGGGAGGAGCGACGCAGGGCAGGGGAAGCGACGGGAAGCCGCGAGTTTGAGCTTCGGGGGATATGAAGACATGCTGTAGGGATAAGACGATAATTATTGATTTGGGCAGCAGACAACACGCTTATGATTTCTTTCGGCTTTGGAAAGATCCCTTGGTAACTTCCAACTCTTCACTTTCACACAACCTTTCGCTTATTGATGAAGAATAAACGCATAAGACTATCTACCAAGAAGAGAACTACTATACTTACGAACACCGACAAGATGCAGTTTACTCTTCGAGGTACGACAGCTTGCGCATCTCGCCGAGCCTGATACGCGCTTGCGAGAGCTGGTTCTCGAGTTGCAGGATCTCGACCTGTCAACTTTGTTAGCATGTGTTCCCAACCGTGATTCTAAGACGTAACGTACCTGTTGCTCCATCTGCCTGACCTTGAACTCGTGATCGCTCAACTTGGTGTAGTCGACAACCTCGCCGTCATCTCTATTCTTCTGAGCGATAATGTCTTGCACCTGCCTGACAAGCGCACGGCAGGCAGCAGTAACGCCCTTCGAGGCGGTCTCAAGTCTGTCCTGGGTCTTGCTCATGAAGCTAGCCTTGACACGACTAGCAGCCACGAGCTGGGCAGTCGAGGCTGCAACGTCGTTGGATGCGACGATGAGCTGCTCAGGTGAGTTGCGGCCGGAGATAACACCATCGGCGGTCTCGATGAGCATGTTGGTAGAAGTAGCGACGGCCTTGGCTGCGCTAATCAGACCCTCAGTCCAGCGGTTGTGTTTCTTGTAGAACTGGGTTTTGGACATGCTACCGCGACCTTCTCGTACAATTTCCTGTTGAGAGGCCGTGGCTGCCTTTATAAGCTGCGCAATGGCGTTTGTGACTGCGATAGCCGCGTCGAGAATCGAGTCGTGGATCTTGAGCTCGTACGTAGAGTACTGATCGCGAGGCTTGTTCTTTAGCTTCGCAAGACGGTCGGTAGCAGCCTGAATAGCATTGGCAGCCTTCGTCAGCTCGTCGTCGACAATTTCGCCAAGATCTCCGTTTGTGTTGAGCTTGCTCTTGGGTGCGAAGGCGTCCGCGAGCTTAGACAGACTCTGCAGGTTGCGAACAACCTCGGAGCTGTTGTTGATGACAACATCGATCTTCTGCTCAGCGTCCATATCGTACAATCGTACCGATTGGACGCTACGGAAAAATCTGATGGTCGAGGTCGCAGAAGCCCGCGCTCCGTTGATGAGCTGGTCAGCCTTGTTCTCGTCTGATGCAAATCTTGTGAGACCCTTGGTGTTGATGAGAACATCCACGATAGCGCCGGCGAAGCTGTTGACTGCGTTGATCACCTCGGCATGTTTAGCGTTGTGTCCGTCCGCGATGAAGTTGTTGAAAGCTGTCGAGAACTCCATAGTACTTGTGGATGCGTTCTCGATTTGTGAAAGCACGTATGGACCAGTCGCGTTCTGGTTACCAGCCTGCATGGAGGAGTCCAATTCATAGAGAGCATCATCCACGCGCTGAACACCACTCTGTAGCACAGAGTCAATGATGTCGTTAATCTTCTGTAGGCTGTCCTGCAGGATGGTGTCAAGGTGTCCGTCGATAGCATCTTCGGTGACGTTGCCATTCAGCTTGAGCTCGTTCAATTCGAGCAAAGTCTGGTCCATGCCAGCGCGGAAGATTTCGAGTTCCTCCTCCTTCTCGCGGAGCAGACGTTCCAGATCCGAATCTCCTTCGCGGTGCTTCATCTGCAGCTGGTCGAGCTGGCGTGTCTTATTGCGCAAAGCTTCTTCCAGATCGGCGATCTCACGGTTATGCCTCGATAGCATAGCAGACAGTTCCGAGCCCTTGCCTCGCTCAGAGTTGTCGACACGGTCTAGAGCCTCACGCAATTCGCGTTTGAGCTTCTCCACTTCTTCACGGTGTCCACCAGAGCTACGGTCCTTCTCCATCATCGCGCGGTCGCGCTCGCGAATCATGTCGGCCAACTCCAAGTTCTTTGTCTTCAGCTCTCGCTGCAGCTTATCGCGTGCATCGATGGCTTCTTGTGCGGAGTTGGCTTTGAGCTGAACCGCCTTGAACTTCTGCAGAAGCTGCAAATGCTCGTGGCGCAGCTGGGAGTACAGCTTCGCGAGTGACTCGTATTTTGACCTCCATGTATTCAGTTGCTCTTGTAGCGCTCGAAGCTGCTCGTCCCGGGAGTTCATCTGCGAACCAAAGTTCTGGTTCATCTGTGCAATCTCACCCTCAAGCGCCTTCATCCTCTGGTCGTATTGCTGCAACATAAGCTGGTCGCGCTCGTATTGCGCGCGCGCATTAAGGTTCTCTTGCTCGAGTTCCGCAAGGCGGCCCTGAGTCTGCTGCTGGTACTGGTCGCGCATAAGTTGCTCTTGTGCAAGACGCGCTTGTTCCGCCTGCAGTCTTTGCTGCTCCTCGAAATCTCTCTGCGCCTGCATTTGCTGTTGCTGCTGCTGTCGCTGTGCGTCTTCCCATTGCTGTTGTAGCCTCCGTTGCTCCTCCTCGTATTGCTCCTGCTGCCTCTTCTGGTCATTTTTCCAAAACTCATTAATTGGCTCGGGATCAACAGACGGTGCGCGTGGTGCAGGAGTAGGCTCTGCAATCTTCGGTCTTGCGGGAAGGGCGGGCGCTGAATCGTCTTCGGAGAGAAGATTCGGTGGGTCTTGAGGGAGCTTTGGGACCGTGATCAAGCTTGTCAGGTATCGGAGGTTCGAGCATTCGTAGTAGAACTTGACGAGGCGGTAGTGTTGGGCGTCGTATCTGCCTCGGAGAGGAGAGAGTGCCTCATCGTCACCCAGTGCTACGATTGTCAGCCTGCATCCTCGCCCAGTTTAGATGTCAAACTCACTGGTGTGCATGGCACGCAGCATGCTGGTAATAAACTTGTAGATACCATAGCTTTCCTGAACTAAAGGAACCAGCGCAGCTATCCTGCACTCGTTGTTGGCGCCGCTTCGGAAGTGAGAGAAGATGAGCTTCTGAAACGCGTCGATCTGGTCCTGCAACGTCATGAGGTCCGAGATGGTCTCGTAGCCCTCGTTGGGGTCGTTAATGGACTTCAAGCTGATGTATTCCTCGTACTCGAAAGTGCCTGTCTGCTGTCAATCTGCTGCTCCAGGCCCGGCGCTTACTGATTCGTACCATTGAACTCTGGATGTTGTCGGTGGAACGCAAGCTTAGCCATCAGGTAGTAGATGTACTCCGAGATGAGTGGCGCATATCCTCGTGCGCCAGCTCCGTCTGTAGAGCCTCGCGACAGGCTCTCCAGCCAGCTAGTGTTGGATTGCGCCTCCTTTAACACGATGGGGTGGCCTTCTTGGAGGACCTTGTGAACAGTGATGAGTGCTTTGAATGTCTGGATCTCGTCGGCGAGGATTGGCTGCCTGCATTGGAATCAGCGATGCTCACGTCGTTCCAATGCGCCTGTGGGGTCGTTCGGAGTCTCCGGGGCGACGTACACTTTCATGCCCTGCCAGAAAGAGGCGGAGCTCTTGTGATCCCATGTGTATACGATACATGCTCGAACATGCTTGCCTGTGCATCACAATGAGCTTCAGTGGGTTGTCTCGGAGGTTGCGGACGTACGTTTCGGCGAGACCTCCTCGATGCTGGTTGCTTTACGAATGTTGATGGCCAGCTCAGACTCTTGCCTGTGTAAGAATTCAGTATAGTACGACATGGTGTAGAGCATGTTTGACGGACTTGCCCATATCAACGTTCCTGCTGGATCCGTAGAGCGCCATCTTGACGGCTGTCGCTGCCTGTCCACAGCGGTCTCCAGGCAGTCGCGATTACTATGAGAGGGAAGGAACGAAGGTGGCAGTCAGACGGGCAGGCACGGGGCAAAGGGCCTGCGCTGCGCGTATGTGTAGGGAGAATTGGTGGGAGGGGTGAGTTTGGGCGCTCGAGCATGAGCTTCGAATCCCTGGATACGCGACCGCCTGGAGGTTGGTGCCCATGCCCCATACTGCCAAGCAAATGGCCAAAGCATTGCGTCAGCCCTGAGCCACACTGCACTACCGCTCGGCGTCCACAATTTCCCCCAAACTGCTGCCTTGCCGTTATACAACGCATACGCGCGGCTGCATGCGCAATCGGCTTCTTTGTGAGTTGGCAGCTCTAATGGAGGGAGAGAAGCGCATATGGGGAAGACGGGAGCTTCGAACCCTGGCTGCATTACACCGATCAGCACTGCACGCTGCAGGACAACGCATTCGATCATCTGGAACTATATGTCATTCTACAGGCCGTTGCTGATGTGCAGCCCTGGGTATAAACGCCTTGCCAGCGCCACGCGATGCTAAGATAAAAAGTGAAGCTTTTCAATGATGGAGACACCCATGCACCTGCTCAGACTGCATCGGTCTTGTTTCCCTTCAGGTATGCAGCCATGGGATCTGCTGCCATTGTGCGCTTCCGCCTGTACTCCTCCATCTCTTCCTCGTTTACGTCGTTGGTCATCTCGGCTATGGTTCGCTTGCGACTGGCCGGGTCTTGCTTCGCCTTCTGATCCCTTTCTGGGGCATTAGGCACGTGCTCCTCGAGAGCTTCCTCCTCTTTCCATGCAATCGATCTAGGCACCTCCTCAAGGTCAGCGCCTGTCCGCATCGCTTCTGCTTTCGCGAAAGCCTCTCTGCCGGCCTCGCCAGTACAGTAAGAGTTCTTGACCGTGGAGTGACAACATGCAAACCCCCATTGGAAGTTTGCCCACCAACTGCCCCAGACCGATGTGTGATTTCCGGGGAAGATGTCCTCGGCGTATTTGGACTTGACCTTGATCTTTGGAGCGCCCTTGATGCCACCTCGCTCGTCGTACTCAACATAACGTTCATTCTCCGTGACGGCGATCTTGCGTACCGACTCATCGGTGAACTTCTCTTGCGTGCCATACTTCTCAGCAAGTGCTTTAGCCTTAGCCTTCTTTCTTTCTTCCTCCTCTTGGAGCTGCTTCTTCCGCATGACTTCACCTGACGTTGGGTTCGCCTGGAGATGCAGTTTGTTCTTGTCCCCGCGCTCTTGTGTCTCCCAGGCATAACGCTGCGCTCTTTCAAACTCTGCAGCGTCACCAGAGGCACGCATGAAGCCATCTTCTGCAACCAGTTGTGCTGCTTTGTCCGAAACTGCACCGCTATCCACCATTGATCGGGTCTTAGGATCGTACTTAGCAGAGTCCAGATCGAGATTCAGCAAGTACTTTGCGGTATCTTCTCGTAACCGCAAGTTCCTCGTGGATGTTGCCTGCTTCCTGCCCATGTCTGTTTCGGCGTCGTACTTGTCGCCATCGTCGTCCTCATCTTCAGACTTGTCGCCTTCCGCAGTCTTCTTTGCCTTCTTGCGCAACTCTTCCATCTCGTTGTACTCTTCAATGACCTGCGTGAAGTCTGATGCGTCGTACCCATTCCATCGGTCTCGCTTAGCATCCCAGCTTTGTTGTACGTCTTGAATGACTTCGTCCGCTTCGATGCGCTTGCCTGTGAATTTGGCGCCTGCCTTGCGTGGTCTACTAAGACAATCCTTCTTCTTGTGGGTCATCGCTCCGCAGTTTTCGCAGGCGCCTTTGCGATACTTGGTCGCCGCCGGGCCAAGTTTTCTTCCGCGGTCATACCACGTCGAGTCTTGCTCCTGCTTCTGCAGACGCTGGTGCTCGAGGTAATCGTCGCCATTGTCGTTGCCGTTCTCGTCGATTGCGTAGAATGGCTTCTTCGAGATGAAGGAAGGAATGTATTCGTTGCGCTCCTTCGCCGCAGCGGAGATGTCCGGCTTCCTCGGTTCGCCTACGGGTGGCATATTGGCTGTTGCAGCTTTGTTGTGTGGTGAAGCTGAGTGAAAGCCCCACGCGCGGTTGCGGTTGCGGTTGTCCAGCGAGGATGCGGCAAAGAGTGGAGAAACATCTGGTAGGGCTGCAGCACTAGTGCGTCACATGGTAGCGCGTGGCAATCGACGCGTCTTTTGTTGATCAGCGTCGCGCTTACACCAACCCTTGCTTCATTCTTGCAATCGCCCAGAACGTGCAAGAGATTATGCAGGTTGCGTTTGAAGACTAACCGCGAACATGATTCCGCATTTCTGTTCGGAGACGACCGCCTACAAACCAGTGTCGTCATGGATACCTTCCGCTTCCGCCTGAACTGTATCGACAATTATCAGGCGACACCGACAGACCTAGATCCAGCTTTGAGACGAGGCACCGGTCCTTCACAGAAGTCGCGTGAACTATCACCTCAAGTTCCTGTCATACGAGCATTTGGCGCCACTGAGACCGGTCAGAAGGTATGCGCGCATATACATGGAGCGCTGCCATACTTGTATCTTGACTACACGGGTACCCTTGACAGACATGTTGGTAAGGTCATCATACAGCTCAGCTGGGTCAATACTGATACTGCGCAGTCACTGCCTACATTCGATCCCTTCGAGCCTCGATTGACCACGCTCTCGCCTTAACGTATCGCCGCAATCCGTACGACGGAAAATCAATCTATGTGGGCCATATCTCGCTGGTCAAGGGAGTACCCTTCTTTGGATACAATGTTGGCTACAAGGTCTTTCTGAAGGTCTACATGCTCAATCCTATGCACATGACTCGGTTCGCCGATCTGCTGCACCAAGGAGCTATATTGAACCGTGCCTTCCAGCCTTACGAAAGCCACCTGCAATATCTGCTGCAATGGATGTGTGACTACAACTTATTTGGATGCGAATACATAAATTGCGCGAAGGTGCAATTCCGCGGCCCTGTGCCGGACAGTGACGAGGTAGACACCAAAACGCACAAGTGGCACCATGCGTCCATCCCGGAAGAGTTCATCGCAGAAGACGACCAGTATCCTCGCCAGAGCCATTGCACACTTGAAGTCGATATCTGCGTACAAGACATCTTGAATCGGCATGAGCTTCAGTATCGACCCATTCACCATGACTTCCTGGAGCGCTCGAGCCAGATGCCCGGAAACCCAGACGACAAGTATGTGCCGTCAATGGCTGGTCTCTGGAGAGACGAGACGCGTCGTCGAAAGCGGCAGATGGGGCTCAGCGACACGGCAAGCAGCCCGTTTCCAGCCGAGGTAATGGTGTCTATGTCTGCAGATCCACGGAATACAGACAAGGGCGGCTGGATACACGAAGAAGAGTATCGAGAGCTTTTGGCGAACTTGATTGAAGAAGAGAAGAATCACGGTGACAACGTCCGCTTTGGCACCTTTATAAATGATATCCCTGGTCTTGAGACGATCAAGACTACTGTGGAAAGCGTCGAAGACCTATATCCGGAAAACCTCTGGAGTCAACAGATAGAAGACCACAGGCAGGAGCAAGAGCAAGAGCAAGAGCCAGAACTAGCGGACATCGAAGTCAAGAGTACAATGGCATTAGTCAATGCGCTACCTGGAGACGATCCGCCGTCTCACAATATTGAGCAACTTCCTGATCTCGTCGTGAAGGCTGCTGAGGCGGGCGGAGCGGGACTGGACGGCATGTCAGACACTGAAGAGCAGCAGTCGCTTGATCCTTTGACCGTATCCCTTATGCGGCAACCAGGCGACGGAGAGGCCTCTGACGATCTATCTGACGAAGGCATCGATCTTGTCGACCCCAGTGATACAGGCAGTATCGGTGACCCTAATAGTCCATCTTCTGTGCGCAAGAGGAATCTCGAACCAGAGCTCGAGTCTCCGCAGAAGCGCCAACGCATCTTGAACTCTTCCCCACTGACGGCGAAGAAAGTGTCGTTCCGTGAAAGAATTGAGAGCCGTATGGTAACAAGCACACCACAAAGAGACACGGGCAATGAACCTCGACTTAGTCAATCATTTCAAGCTAGCATCAAAGCTCAAGGGCTTGGACGGCCCACTACCATGTCTTTCCCAGTTGTAAAGAATTCGAACGATCCTGGAACGAAGTTACGACTCAGCCAGACGGGATATTCAAACTCACAAGAATTGCCGAAGACCCCTGGGTCTAAACATATTAAGGCGGGAGGGGTACTCATGACTCCTGTGACACCATGGACTCACCAGAAGACTTCACCCTTGAGACCAGGCAGTAGTGGGCCCAAAGCAGCCGAAGAGGCATCTTCATTAACCGAGCACCTGGCAGATTCTTTCCCGCATCAAAGCAACACGGTATACTTCAGCACTCTGCCTCCTTCCTTAGATGAGGTTAACGAAACCATGATGCATGCTGGTTTACCACCTGTCGTCTTTCAAGATGCCTACTACAGCAATGAGAAGGACGTGCCGGATCGACCTCGTGAATACGCTGGGCGTGAATTCAAGTTGCAGAGTACTACACTACCTTATCTGCCTCCATTCGACCCAACTGGCAAACATCCAGCCAACTTTGGACAACAGAAGCCAGTCTTAATCGACAAGAAGAACTTGCAGGAAGAAAGCAGAATCAGGTCTCAACGCTGCAGTTTGCGAAACTGGGAAATCGCGACACCGCCTCCATCGTTTCAGGAAGTTGGGGAATGGTTGGAACAGGAGTCGATGAGAAAGCCACCCTCAAAACCGCAACCCAAAGGCAGAACCCCCAAAACGCCTAAGCTACGAAAAGTTAAATTTATGAATCACATCTCACAGATCGAAGGACCCACGCAGAAGAACAAGCACGATTTCAAGTTTCCGCAAAAACAGAAATCAACTAGCGTCAAGCACGAGACCCAATACATGAGCATCATGAGCCTGGAGGTGCACGTCAATTCGCGAGGCGATCTCTCACCAGACCCTGCTGAAGACGAAATCCAGTGCATCTTCTGGACGATCGAAGGCGAGGAAAGTGTGACAAAAAGTCGGCCTCGTGTGGGAGTGCTTTGCCTCTCAGACGAGAATGGAATTGCTGAGCGTATAGCCAAGCAGTTATCGGTTGAGGTTGAATACGAAGAGGACGAACTGGACCTCATCAATCGTAGCGTAGACATCGTTCGACAATTCGATCCTGACATCCTTACTGGCTACGAGGTACACAATAGCTCTTGGGGCTATCTCATTGAAAGGGCGAGGATGAAGTTCGAATATAACCTATGCGACGAGATTAGCAGAATGAAATCGCAGTCTCATGGCAGGTTTGGTAAGGATGCAGACATATGGGGCTTTACACATACTTCAACCATTCGTGTTACAGGGCGCCATATGATCAATATCTGGAGAGCTATGCGAGGAGAGTTGAACCTGCTCCAGTACACCATGGAGAACGTCGTCTTCCACCTTCTACACAAGCGTATACCTCACTATACTCATTCGGACCTCACCAGCTGGTACCTCAGCACCAAGCCGCGCGATTTGTCGAAAGTACTGAACCACTTCCTGACTCGCATTCAGCTCAATCTCGACATTTTACGGGCAAATGAAATTGTGCCACGCACGAGCGAACAGGCGCGTCTACTGGGTGTTGATTTCTTTTCGGTCATCTCCCGAGGATCGCAGTTCAAAGTCGAGTCCACTATGTTCCGCATCGCCAAACCCGAGAATTTTGTCCTGATCTCCCCGAGTCGTAAACAGGTCGGACAGCAGAACGCTCTCGAGTGTCTGCCTCTTGTCATGGAGCCACAGAGTGCCTTCTACTCTAGCCCTGTACTGGTGCTGGACTTCCAGTCGTTGTACCCAAGTGTCATGATTGCGTACAACTTGTGCTATTCTACGTGCTTGGGACGCATCACGAGTTGGCGAGGTCAGAACAAGATGGGCTTCATGGACTTCAAGCGCGAGCCTCGACTGCTGGAGCTGGTGAAAGATCACATCAACATCGCGCCGAACGGGATGATGTATGTCAAACCAGAGATGCGAAAGTCATTGTTGGCGAAGATGCTGGGTGAAATCCTGGAAACAAGAGTGATGGTCAAGAGTGGAATGAAGCAGGACAAGGACGACAAAACATTGCAGCAGCTCCTCAATAATAGACAGCTAGCCCTGAAGCTGCTCGCCAATGTCACATATGGTTACACATCTGCCTCTTTTTCAGGTCGCATGCCTTGTTCCGAGATCGCGGACAGCATCGTCCAAACCGGTCGCGAGACGCTCGAAAAGGCCATCGCTCTTATCCACGCAACCGAGAAATGGGGCGCTGAAGTCGTCTACGGAGACACCGACTCGCTCTTCATCCACCTCAAGGGTCGTACCCGCGATCAGGCATTCACGATAGGCGAGGAAATTGCCAAAGCTATCACAGACACAAACCCGCGGCCCATAAAACTCAAGTTCGAGAAAGTATACCACCCATGTGTTTTGCTCGCCAAAAAGCGCTATGTCGGCTTCAAGTACGAGCATAGAAACCAAACCGAGCCCGAATTCGACGCGAAAGGCATCGAAACCGTACGTCGCGACGGCACACCGGCAGAGCAGAAAATCGAGGAGCGTGCACTCAAGATGCTGTTTCGCACCGCGGACCTCAGTCAAGTGAAATCTTACTTCCAGGAACAATGTACCAAGATTATGCAAGGCCGCATCTCAATCCAAGACTTCCTGTTCGCCAAAGAAGTCAAACTGGGCACCTATTCCGACCGTGGGCCTCCACCGCCCGGCGCCCTGATCGCTACGAAACGCATGCTGGCCGACCCGCGCGCAGAACCGCAGTACGGCGAGCGCATCCCATACGTTGTCATAACTGGTGCGCCAGGCGCACGCCTCATCGATCGATGCGTAGCGCCCGAGACACTCTTAGCAAACGACCACCTCGAGCTCGACGCCGAGTACTACATCTCCAAGAATTTGATTCCGCCGCTGGAGCGCATTTTCAACCTCGTCGGCGCAAATGTTCGACAGTGGTACGACGAGATGCCCAAGGTGCAGCGCACACGCCCCATCAGCGTCCCTCTGCGCCCGGAAGCCAATCCAAGTATCGCCGGCGGCCAAACCAGTCTCAAGAAGACGCTTGAGAGCTACATGAAATCGTCGTCCTGCCTCGTCTGTCGCGCCAAACTCCCGCCTCCGCCGACATATTTGCCTGGTATCGAGCCGGATGCGTTCGCTGTACTTCCACTATGCGCAAACTGTCTGAGAAGGCCGGCGCGCGCACTGCTCAGCCTGAAAGAGAGGATTTGGAAATCAGAAGTCAGAGTCAAGGGGGTCGATATGGTTTGTCGGAGTTGTTCGGGACTGGCGTGGGGCGAAGAGATCAAGTGTGATAGCAGAGATTGTCCTGTGTTTTACACAAGGATTAGGGAAAAGAGTCATTTAGCTAACTTAATGGAGGGGGTGGGAAGGGTGGTCGACGGCCTTGGGGAATGCATTCCTGAGGAGTATGATGACAAGGAGGAAAGGAGAGGGGGGAGAGAGGAAGGGGAATTACGGAAGAGTCGGCGGAATAGCGAGGAATTGGCGTGGTAGTTTGCCTGTCTGAGCCAGGAGAGGCCAAGAGAGGCATAAGGCAATTCTTAAATTCAAGACTTTATTAAACGCAACCGGTGTCCGCAAAACCCTTAGGTACATCGGCATTTGGCAACGTGCCGATAGAATATCTGGTCACAGCATGACATCCGAGTCATACGCAAAATAGATTGGACATTTGCGTTCACGCTCAACATAGCCATATGTAACCTAGCTACGTCTCCTGTCTCCGTGTACCCTCAAGTAGCGCTTTCTCTCTTTAGAATAAAAGGTCAGATCAACAGATCGTCATCCTATTTAATTTGCTCAACCCACGGGTTCTTGCTTGTCTTCACCTTTTCGCCATGCGCGCGCGTGCGGAAGGGATTTGTGGTTTTTTTTTCGGCCCATGATGCGACGTGAGATGACAATACGGCGTCAAAATTACCATCCCACAAGCTGCCTGCGTCGTTTGTCTCGGGCTGACTTGTGTGAGGGGTGTCGCATCGCGCGTCATCATCCTGACCTGTTACCGTACTTGTACAGCTTTGTCTCGGAGGCCCCGAAGCGCTGGATGCTGCTGAAGGTCCATAGTTCTGATCGAAACTGGTCTTGGTAGAAGGTGGGCTAGGCTAATTGTGCCATCGCAACTGCCTGTACTGCCGATGGAAATTGTTCTCGTTCATGAGGAATGATCGTTCGATGAGACTTTCGAGATCGTCCTGTGGCATGTCAGATATAGTGTGAATATGGGTTTCTGCATACTCACAAATGTGAGCCGGCCATCGAGTTCGTATTCTCCAGTAGCAGTAAGGTCGTACTCGGAGCCTAGTTCAATCGTCTCAACGACTGAAGGCCAACGATTGAGTTGTTCTTGCTTTTCTGTACGATAGCTCCGGTGGGAGGTCTGTAATCTGACAGTACTGCATTGTATTTCAAGTTTGGAAGTTGATTACTGGCGTTCGTGTTATATGTTCATTTGTGAGTTGAAGGATTTGCAGTTCTAGATTTAAAGCGGCTTTTATGCCTTCGATTTTTGCATGCAGCATCTCAACTTCAACTATTTCTCAGGTGTGTCCGTATCAATCAATCTTCTGAGATCAGTCTCAAATTCTGTATACCCTCGAATGATATTCTTGGTGCTCTCAAAGAACTGAGGCTTGCAGAGCGTTTCGTAATAGTTGATGACGTCAGCCAGACTTTTACAGACTCACAGAGAATAGCGAGAGCTCACGTGCGATGATGTTAATACCTCTGGGAGCATTCTTGAAAGTCGAGACCACCTTGAAGACGACTGTTGAGAGCTGCGCAGCCCCTTGAGCGGTCGCAGCCACGGCACTGCATTAGTCTAACAAGTTGAGAACGCAATGGCATTACTCACAGGTAACTGCGCTGGCCACCAAACCTACGATTCGGCCATTCTGGCGAGATGATGAATTCGACCGGATGTAATTGAGGGATAAGTATCTAATAAGTTGGCCAATCGAGCTCAATTAGAGGTTGAGGCATTGCTGCAGCACTCAGCCCCACACCATGCAGATGGGGGCAGCCTGCTTTTAGTTTATGCAGTGAAGCATGCACGCAGGCACACCAATAATTGCCGTTGATGACAGTAGCCTGGAACAACCAAGGGGTGAATTCTACTTGACGTAGGCGCATCTTGTTTAGGTGTATGTGGAGTTACGGAGATTCCTCGAAGCCTAGATCCGTCGCTAGGGAGATAGTCCTACCTTACGACAAATCAATGCCGGCGGGTAATTGTGGAACCTACTTTGAGGTATCTCAAGTTCAGCCGCTCAGCTCGTAGACTCAAACGTCTTGAGCGTGTACACCACACAGCAACATCACATCTGCACCAAAGAAACAATTGGAAGGTCGTAATGGAGTTTTCATTTCGTGCCAGATGTCCCAGACCTATCGATCTCATAGGAGGGGCCCGTGCATTACCTCACGCCATAACCCAGGAATGCTGAAAAAGAACTGTAGCCTCACCGCTGTACATCTAGTACTTCTTGCCCTCACGGAGGATGTCGCTGTACTCCTCAAGGGGAGACCTTGTAAGAGCGGTCTCGCGCCACAGGTCGGGAGTAAGGAATCCGTATGTGTTGGCAACGGCGACGAAGGTAGCCTTCAGTGTGTTCTCGAGGGTCTTGGTGGAACCAGTGGATGCGGTGTAGGCATCCTGGACACCAGCCAACTGCAAGAGACGCTTGACAGCGGGCGAGGCGACGAGACCGGTACCACGGGGAGCGGGAATGAGACGGACGGTGACGGAACCGCACTTTCCGGACTCCTTGGTGGGGAGCGAGTGGGGCTCACCAAGGTTGGTACCCCAGTAACCACGACGGATGGGGACGACAGCGAGCTTAGCAATGATGATGGCAGCGCGAATAGCGGTCGCGACTTCCTTGGAGGTCTTGATACCGAGACCAATGTGGCCCTCAGAGTCACCGATAACGACGATGGCCTTGAAGCGGGTACGCTGACCGGCACGGGTCTGCTTCTGGACGGGCTTGATCTTCATGACCTCGTCCTTGAGCTTGGGGAGGAAGAAGTCGACGATCTGGTACTCCTTGATGGGGAGAGAGTGGAGGTAGCTGCCGATTGTTAGTCGCAGTCCCTCACATTGTGCCTGCCTGCGCGTGAACGTACATCTCCTCCATGCTCTTGATCTTGCCGGCCTTTACGAGACGGCCGAGCTTGGTGACGGGCTGCCATTCCTTCTCCTGCGCAATTGTCAATTCTCTGCCCACTTTCTGTATGCTCCTGTTGTGCGCACCTCGGACTTGCCGCCACGACGACCACGTCCACGGCCGCGGCCACGGCCACGGTCACCACCACGGTCTCCACGAGATCCGAATCCGCCGCGAGCAGGAGCGTCAGCCATTTTGTATGTCGGTGAAATGGACTACTGTAGAGACGTTGTCAGCGATTGTCGAGTAGTGTAGAAGCCGCGACGGGACGTACGGTGGATGTTCCTGAGGTTAGTGCTGTTCACGTCGCGAAGCAGAAGTTGCGAACTTCAATATTGCGAGCAGGTGCGGAGCTAAGCGAGGCGCTAGCATTCGCCGTGCAAGTGGGACCCTCTACCTCCAACTTGCTCGTGAACTCCAAAAACGGTACCTGTAGCTTCGCCGTACAACACGCTGCGTTCCGTTAAAGCCTAGGCTGGCTTGCTGTTGCCTGTCTGCCTGTTTGTCTGTCTGTTCAAGAACAACTATGCTGGTACTCACAGCAGCGCTCTGCATGGCTGGCCCGCTCGTGTCTGTTCTTCGCACCACGAGTACGATCAGGCGACTTTCCACACTAGATTATCGCAATATGTGATCCCTTCAGAATGATTTCTGTAGTGGATTTGGCGCGCATCACGCGAGGTTGTCATCTGCATCTCCTGGTGGTAGGAAGCTTTGATGACTAAGAACTCCGCGCTCCGTCATTGGATGCGTTCACATGCTCACGAGCAGCAGCAACACCAGAACTCACCTCAACAAACATTACTGCCTCGACTGCCTCCATGGCTTTGCCATCTACTACCACACTCTAGGTTGATTCAACATGTCCTTGATAAATTCAGTTCTCGGCTCGTTCTCACCACCGCCATCAAAGTTCCGGAAGTCTTTCGAAGATCCCCACGCACGCGATCATGAGCTACCATTCTACAATTCTCCGCCACCACCACGCATACCACCACCAATAACCTCTTCGCTGATATGGACAGCCCCAAGGGCCAGCCTCTCGCCTGCACCGCGTGTTCCAGACGATGTGCTCACGCTGCAACGACGGGCCCGCTATCTCGAGCAGCAGCTCCAGGAACTACTCGACGCGCAAGCAGACAGCTTGATGAACGGTCTCAGCAGTAACGATGCCATTCCTGATGATCTGGTTTCGAACGGTAGTACCACGCCCACAATAAGCAGTGTCCGCTCAGGAGATAAGAACACAGACAATGGTAATGACCAGCGCAAACTTCCTAGCAAGAAGTTGGGCCTGGGCACCGCAAGAAGAGGCATCTTCAGGCGGATACAGCAGCTAGCAAGCGTCAAGGCTGAGGAGCTGAATATGCTGGATAAAGGGCTGAAGGATTTACAACATAACGTGGAGAGGACTGAAACATGGACTCAAAAGCGCGCGCACCTAGAGACGAGGATCAAGAGCATTGAGACTGAAGATACTGGCGCAAAGGCACAGACTCTCCAGGCTGAAGCTTCAAGGCTAGAACGAGATATTAGACGAAAGGAAGAGGAACTGTGGGCATTGAAGCGGCGGCAACGGCGAGTCTTGGACGAGCTTTCAGAAACGGAGAACTCGAAAGAAGCGAAGCTTTCTTCATACAAAACCTCGCTCTCCATGTTGGACAAGGAAGTCTCAAGCTTCCTTGCACGCCCTCTGAATAGCAGTTACATACCGCTCTCATCCTCGCCTTTTCCTACGCTACCTGCTAAACGCCGCACCCTCGAAATGGCTTACGAGTATTGGCAGGACGAGTATACAAGGCTGGCGGAGAAATGTGAGGAGGTTGACGTTGAGCGTGCTGCACTCGAAGAAGGCTCAATGCTATGGGACGACACAGTGAAGAAGGTGGCTGATTACGAAGCGAGCCTGCAGCGGTACATGCACAAAGTGAACAAAAACGGTGCGGCAGATCCCCATCGTCTGCTGGATCAAATGGATGCTACGATTACTTTCTTGAACGAGAAATTGGAGTACGCCTCGTCCAGAAGCTGGAACCTTCTTACGTGTGCCATCGGTGCCGAGCTTGAAGCCTTTCAGCAAGGTCGAGACCTCCTGCACGAAGCGCTCGGTGTGAAACGGAAGGGCAAGGAGAAGGCTACCAGTTCATTAGTAGAGCTCGAGGACTTTGGGCCGCCACCAGATGAGGAAATGACTGGGTCAGCGATCAGGATTGGACGTTCGCCGCCGAAGCCTGCACCAGCCAAACCGAGTTTGTTTGAGACTGACGACTCGAATGATGACCCTGATCCTGAGCTCATGATTTCTCACCAGGAGACCGACACTGACTGAAGCACATTGCTGAACTATGACATATGTTGGGGTTGAGCGAGATGGCTGGGCGTTGCATAATCCATCAATGACAATCGGTGGAAGTATATTTAGCATCAATAACATGAATTGTACGATGACACCAAAAAGCACTGCCCAATAGAGCTTCAGGAGTTGGATCTGCAAGGGTCTTGTACCGTGCACAGTCGCTACCTTTCCTGTTCCTGAAAACGTCACTGCCGCGGAAGCAGCTCCGCAGCTCCGCAATCATGAACCCCACAAACTGCACCCTAGAACCACACTCCGGCACTTGACACAGTCTTAGGACCTCTACACCATCCACGATCTACCGAGCATGCGATGAATGTTCGCTACGGGTCTATTGTAGGCCCAGAAGATGTGTATCCCCTTGGAGCCCCATTACAGCTTCACCATACCCTCGATACACGATGACACGACACTTGACTGCCGCATGTACCATCCTGATGTCCTCCACGCCGAGGCCATAGAGAATAGCGCAGGAAGGCCGAGATGGAGGGCACGTGGCATTGTCATGGCGCATCCCTATGCTCCAATGGGTGGGAGCTACGACGATCGCGTTGTAGGCATTGTCGTCGATGAGATGCTGAAGGCGGGATACATAGTGGGGACCTTCAATTTTCGGTACGACTGCACCACAACGTAGCTGGGATAACTACTGAATTGTTACAGAGGTGCCCATGGTTCCAAACATAAAGGCCGTACCTCTTGGTCTGGGAGACCGGAGCTGGACGACTATACCTCCTTCGCCGCATGCTTCATGCAGTATATGACTCTCATACGCACATTCCCCACGCCGGACACAGTGTTCACGCCTGATCAGCCACCATTACGCCCGCCAATACGACGGGCAAGCGACTCATCAGATGGTGAAGTGCCTCTGGTTATTCTTGGTGGTTACTCTTACGGCTCTATCATTTTGAAGCACCTTCCGCCCGTGCCGTCAATCCTACAACGCTTTTCTAACCCGTTGGCTGGTTCTGCGGCCGATGAGATCCTGCTGCGGGCGCACAAACTGGCGGATCAGAGCAATCTGGAATGGATCAACCAAGTTCGAGACGTTGAGCGAGAGAAGAGGAGAAAGAAGCACGAGCACAAGACATTCTTGACAATAGGAGGAGAAGAGACAAGCCCTGACAAGAGAAGAAGCAGTAGAGAGACAAAGCGAAGCCTGGACATAACGCGAGGCTTAGATCTGGGACAACGTCTGAGAAGCCTCAGCCATCGAGGTCGGAGGCCTGGGAACTCAGCAACCTCACTCCAGCAAACTGAAGCGAACATTGTGATTCCCGAAGTCCGCTACCTCCTGATTTCGCCCCTCACGCCCCCAATATCTACACTTGCGGCACCTGCGCTAGCCACGCTGGGGCAGAAACTGTGGAGCCATTCAACGGATATAAACACATCGAGCATTGGGAAGTTCGCGTCGCTGGCGGTTTATGGCGACCAAGACATCTTTGCATCTGCGAAGAAGATTCGAGATTGGTCTGACCATCTGAAGGCCGAGCATGGGCCAAAATTCTCAAGTGTCGAAATTACAGGCGCTGGGCATTTTTGGGTCGAGCCAGGTGTGGAGAAGCAGCTAAGAGCTGCGTTGAAGGGGTGGTCGGCTGACGCCTCATTAAAAGAAGCTGCAACGACCGGAACTCAAGACACTTCTTATTAAACTCGCTCCTATTCAACCCAAACGCCTATGTATTCGATGTAGCTTTTCTCTCTTTGTCTGTCCTGTAACACGAGTTTTCTGAGTGGACCTACTTTGCATAAAAGATCCTTCTTCACTTACCAAGCCACCAATACGAAGATTACTTGGCAAGCAACCGCACCAACTGTAGCAATGCAGCACTTTTCATGTACTTACGGCTTGAGTCAGGTCAGGCTGGGCTGTGGACGCCTTGTGCACGGTCTTACATCCCACGTTGTCGCGCTTCATAATGTCACTACACCGGTCCTAGAGAGCTTCCCAAGATAATGGACCATGGCACCAGACGCCACGGTCCTTGCAACGTATGAGGGATGATCCGTCTCGTCTACTGGCCCGAGAGTGTACGGAAGGTGCCTCGGAGGAGAGGACTTACATGGGAGCTTCGGTGATGTGGTATGCTTATTGACCAATCAGAAGCATCGACACAGGAACGTGAGCCAAAAGTGGTGAGACGTCAAAAGTAGAACCCGCAATGGCGTTCGTGTTAAGCCATGCTGAAGACTCGCACAAGGCTCCTCGATTTGCAGCAAGCATGTTCCTGCCAATTGATATCGAGCGTAATGGCACTCGGGCGGCTGACATCTTGTCGTCAACTCCTGGCAGTGTGCCAACCACCAAAAGCAAAACGACTTTCGCTGTTTGCAGATTTCACAATTGCTGTTTGACGATTACCACACATGAGATAGCTCGCCTCGCAGACCAGGCTTATCATTGCACCGGTGTGCGTCTCAGTTTCGAAGGGCTGATATAGCCTTCAACAGCCACCACTTTATGTTTCGCAGACCTACAACACACCCTCTGCCTACCAAATCTCTTCGACCGTGCTTCTGATGCCATCATTCCATCGAGTCGGTAATGCTGCATATCATGATGTTGGCGGGGTCTACGTACGCGAACCTCAACCTTGTGACCTTAACGTGTCGCTTACCAGAATAGACTCATATCGCCGACCCTAATGAGCGGCGGAGAATGGCTTTAGCTGAGGTCGATAAGGCACCATTTGGCTGGTATCATATTCGACTTGCGGTTGTGACTGGCATTGGATTTTTCACGGACGCCTACAGTGTATGTACATGTCATGAACAGGAAACGTGTACCTAACGAAACTCAGTTGTTTGCCATTAATCTCGCAGTGATATTGCTTGGAATAGTATACTGGCAAGATGAGACACATCGTGGCGTTATGCCTCACAATGCCGATACTGCTATCAAAGTCGCAACATCAGCGGGCGCGATCTTCGGTCAATGCATCTTTGGATACTTAGGCGACCTCCTGGGTCGAAAAAGAATGTATGGTGTCGAGTTGATGATTATCATCGCAGCTACGCTTGCTCAGTCGCTCTGTGGGGAGTCCAAAACTCTGCCGATTGTTGGGGTCTTGATCTTCTACCGCGTGGTAAGCAATCAGCACCAGACAACGTACGCTTCAATTACATACTGATAGGGATCAGGTAATGGGAATTGGAGTGGGCGGCGATTACCCATTATCTGCTGTCATAACTGCTGAGTTCTCCAGTACTCAGTATCGCGGCGGTATCATCGCTGCTGTCTTTGCCATGCAGGGCCTTGGCCAGCTAGCTGCCGCACTCATGACACTGATCGTAGTAGTTGCATACAAAGAAGATCTTCAGCCCATAGCATCAGTCGCAGCTTGCACAGGACAGTGTATTAACACCGTCGACAAAATGTGGAGGATCATCATCGCTTTCGGAGGGATCCCGGGTTGGTTCGCGCTGTACTACCGACTTACAATCCCTGGTAAGCGATTTGAGCTCTACTATTAAGCTTCGCTGACGAGTAAAGAAACACCTCGATATACTTTCGATGTGCTATACGACGTCGAGAAAGCGAGTGTCGATGCGAGGAGGTATAGGTACGGAAAGCAGGGCAACATTCTAAATCCTGTCACACAAGCCCAGACAAGGCGTGAGATGAACGGCTACAGGAGGCCGCCGGTCACATTGATGGAAGTGTTCCGTTTCTACTCGCAGAAGAGGCAGGCTATTAGACTGTTCGGCTGTGCGATGTCGTGGTTGTATGTCCCATTCGAGCATGCTCTTCTTATCCTCCACCCACTGACTACCTCCAGCTTCCTCGATCTTGCTTTCTATGGCCTAGGTTTCTCATCTGCCTCCCTACTATCGACTATGGGCTTTGACAAGCGTGACAACCTCTACCTTAACCTGCGCAACACAGCAACTGGTCAAATCGTGCTGATCTGCGCTGGCGCGCTTCCAGGCTACTGGCTCACCGTCCTGACTGTCGACAAGCTAGGCCGCAAGCCCATCCAAATCGGTGGCTTCGCCATCCTCACAATCATATTCTGCGTCCTCGGTTTCGCATGGAAAGTGCTATCGAAAACGCACCTCCTTATCCTCTACGTCCTAGCCCAGTTCTTCTTCAACTTCGGACCCAACGCAACTACATTCATCATTCCCGCTGAGATCTTCCCAACTCGCGTCCGCTCCACGGGCCATGGTTTCAGCGCAGGAATGGGCAAGCTCGGCGCCGTCTTCGCGCAGATCTTCTTCGCGCCTATGATCAAGCGCGGCGCCACGCATGAGAACCCTACGCCCTGGATCCACGGTGTCATGCAGATATTTGCTTTGTTCATGTTTCTAGGTATGTTGACGAGTTTCCTGGTCCCGGAGAGTAAGAGGGCGCGGTTGGAGGAGTTGGCAGGTGAAAAAGAAGATGTGTATGAAGTGCAGGCTGGTGCGTGGCGGAGCAGGACCGGGCGTGGTGGAGATGTGGAGGCTCCGACGGCGGCGAGGGTCAGTGGGAGTGCGGTTAGTGGAAGGAGTACAGAGGGGATAATTGGTGGTGTGGATGGTGATGTGGAGAAGGGGAGGTGGTGGCGGTTCAGACAGACTGAGGTCCGGCAGCCTTGATGTGCAAACTCTCCTATGTTTGAAACCACTTCAGCTTGTGTTTTATGACTCTTGAGTTCCGCCTCGTTCTACTGCCGTACTGAAGATCTTGAGAGAAACGAAATACCAGATGTTTCCGTGTAGAGAATCTCACATGGAACGACAGGGTTGAAGAATGCGTAACTGATGCGACGATCCATCTACACATTGCGAGCATAGTTGGGTCACAGTCTTATTGCCACTCACTATAGTGGCAACCGTTCTCGTGTATTTAGCTTTAATGAGATCGCGCAGGGAGTGATCTAGGGCGTGATCTAGGGCGCTGTAGCAAAGGTAGGTCTTGCGCCTGAACGCCTGCTCTTGATCACTGACAGTAAATAGCAAATATCATAAGAGCTTCAGGATGAAACAGATGAAAATTCAAGCAGAACGAGTCTCCTACCAACGCAGCTGTCTGAAGTTGCGTGCCTTCTCTTAAGATCAAAGTCGGGAAGGGACGAGGACTAGTGGATGGTACGGAACAGAATACGGGAGAAGGTATGGGGGGGGGGGGGGGAGAAGTGGCATGTTCGCATTGAAATATCATTCATGAATATCGATCTCATTCCCGAGGTATCAGTAACTCCACCATAACTTAAAGATTCTTCAGCCTTGCACATTAGGTCTCTTAGCAGAGCTTGTCAACGCCGACTTAGACGGGGCACGACTGTAAGCGAATCAGTACTGAAGCAGAAAAATCCTTTCTTATATTGGAGCAACTCACGCTGCCGCAAGAGCCGCAGGATTTGTTGTCGCCATCGATGCTAGCGCCGCACTTTGGGCAGCTGCCATGGAAGTTGACAAGGACGGTGGTAGACTGCATCTTTCTTTTTGTCTGGATATTCAAGATTGTTGGTTATGTAGCCAGGAGGTTTTTTCTTGTTCTTCGAATGTTGTAAAGTTGGTGATGGACAGTAGAAGATGGAGGGGTAAAGTGGGGTTAATATGGAAGCTATGGAAGCTATGGCAAGGCTAGCCCAGCTAATGCGTGCCCACTCAGCTGACTCACGAGCAGTGGAGGCGCTGCATGGTATAATTGGACGCGATACTGTCAGGCGTGGGGTGTGTTGGTGAGAGGCCCGGTGATGGTGTGGTAAGATCGACCGTGACCGAGACAATGAACGAAGACCGACGGCAATCTACCATAGGTAGTATGAAATATCAAGAGATCGAGGTGACCTCGGTAGTCGCTTTGTTTGTAAGTCGCTTCTACTTTACCTGATACGACAGATTACTTGGCCGTTGATGACTGCGAACCAGCCATCCTCTTTCTTCTCCATGTCTCGGAATGTTGCTGCGATCTCCTCGAGGTCAGCCTCGGTACCGTGGTTACCATCTAGGACCCTTTGCTTGTAGTCGCTCTTGACTGTTCTGTCTGCCCATAGACCGCACCACTGCACTCACATCAGCTTTGAACCGCTGGGCTAAGTGTCTGCATGTCAAATGCTTACCCATTCACGCTCCGCAGGCGTAGAGAAGCACCATGCACCGATGCTCGCCTCAATATCTTGCCTCGGAATGCCAGCTTGCATGGCAACAGAATGAAGCATTTTACCCATGTTGGGGTACGCCTTCAACCCTAATGCGACCTTGATGTACAAGTCCTTCCATTTGTGCATTCCTGGATGCTCGGGGTACCAATCCATAGCACTGTAGTCGCAATCACGCACTGCTACAATTCCACCTTTCTTGGTGAGCCGCACCATCTCCTTCATACATCCTAACGGGTCCTGCAGATGTTGCAGTACCTGATGTGCGTGCACAACATCGAAGCTAGCTTCTTCGACACCTTCTAAGCCTTGCCAGTTGAAGATGTCACCAACTTCAAAGCGCACGTTCGTAACACCCTTCTCCTTTGCATGTTGTCGCGCCTTCTCAATCACATCGGCGGAGGGGTCAATAGCGTACACGAAACCTTGCGGGAGGCGGGAAGCAAGGTCGACGGTGATAGTGCCAGGACCGCAGCCAACATCGAGGATCTTGAGATGAGGTTCAAGGTAGGGAATTAGGTGAGGCGTCGAGTTCTCGACAGTGCGCCAGCTGTGAGAGCGAAGGACCGAGGCGTGATGGCCGTGAAGGTATGGGCCTGACATAGCTGAGATCGGTGATGGAACTGCTACAGAGACTTTCTGCCTGGTGAGTAGTTAGACTTTCCAAGAGGATTTAGAGGTGAACAACGAATGGTGAGCACTGAGTAGGGGACTGTCAGTTGTAGGCTAGAGAAGCTGTATCAAGGTGACATTTATGCGACTCCTCTAGTAACGCCGACATCGCTGTTCTTGCGATTGCGGAGATTTGAGCCACTAGTAGGACTGGAACATTGATCAAAAGCGTTTGGAGGAGGTTGCGTTCGATGTTGTCGAAGGGAAGCTCTCCGACTTCGGCCATTGAGGTACTCAATGACGCTGCTTAGTCAGAACCCATCTCACTTCCAAGTTACTGACGATTCTTGTAAGTGTGGAGCACTAAGATCATCAGCAACATATGTTCACCAAAGCTTTCCGTAAGGATCATGTTCGAGAGGTAAAGGGGAGATGGATGGACTTGGACATTTACATCCAAGATTATATATTATAATACTTAAGATTAATATCACATACGACCATAGGACGTTGAAACCAAGGCTTCCCGTTCGCTCAGCCCCATTTAAGCAACGTACCGGCGGATTAGTAGTTAGGTGGGTGACCACTAGCGAATACCCGCTGTTGTATGTCTTTTTGTTGACTTCAGTCACTCTTGTTTGTTGTAGTCTTTTTAATGCTTCTTTTTATATTTTGCTACGTCTTGGATGATATTGGGCTGCTTGTTAGCGTGGCAATGTCTCGGTGTTCCTCCGTGTCCTTGACTGCTACCCAATTTGACGTGGCCATTCCTTCATGTATCCATATATCATTTCAGTATAGTTCGCTGAAAGCACCTCGGATAAAGGGGTTCTTCAGAAGCCTTCATCAACCACTAGAGGTCCATTGCGGACTACGATGAGATCCTCGTTTAGCTGAACGAAGATGTCTGTTCCATTGGGTTCTTTGGTAGGCAAACTCGCAATTTTCACAACCACCTTGGGGTTATCTCGTGCTGACGCATTGTATGGCAACGGAAAGATAAATTTGACGAGGTCGTAGATGAAAGCGGTCGTGAATCATTCGCGTTCTTTGGAAAACAATATCATTAGGGTTACGACAGCCATCTCAGATCTCCGGGAACCATGATTAGTTAGAACTCTGCCGGACGCGAGTCGTGTTTCAGGCAGCAAATTGGGAAGAGACATGAGCACTATGAAGATTATTAGACGTTGTCCAGTCTTCGGAGTATTAGTCCTGATTTTCTCTTATACATACAGCTGAGCTTGGTGTTTAGGAAGATATGTATACCATCACGGTCGTTAGTTGGTGCAGAAGTCAAAAAGCATCTCTTTTGGTTACTTCTCTCAGAGCAGCTCTCCTGCTTGCTATATTTTCAGTTTAGGTCATGTCGGGCCTCGCTTACCAGAGCTGTTGGTGTTGGACAAGGGTTGTTGCTGCGCCTGCAGCCACGTGTTGTGGATTATCCAGCCACCTCGTACCTCCCCGCTTGTTATCTCACTCTCGCTCACTACACGCTGCCTCCTATCAATTACGTTCCCTAGCTCTTCAGTCACCGGTGAGACACTAGGAACTCTGACCAGTACAGTTTCACCACATGCGACGACTCTTCTCCAATGTACCTCTTACAGGTCGATGACAGTGGCGAGTTCAGCCTGGTCGAGAAATATGGCGAGCAGATACCGCCTTACGCTATTTTGTCGCATACTTGGATTGCAACTCAAGAGGAAGTCACTTTCAAAGACATCATAAAAGAGAGGGGCAAAGAGAAGTGCGGTTATGAGAAACTACTCTTTTGCGCAAAACACACTAAGCTCGACAAGCTAGATCACTACTGGATTGATACCTGTTGCATTGATAAGTCAAGTAGTGCAAAATTGCAGGAGGCAATCAACTCCATGTTTAAATGGTACCAGAACTCAGCCATATGCTATGTGTGCCTCGAAGATGTTGCTCATCATACACCAACCGCTGGGCATGCTGGATACGGTTGGAAGTCTGCATTTCGACGGAGTAGGTGGTTCACTCGAGGGTGGACTCTTCAAGAACTTCTTGCTCCAACGTCGGTGGTTTTCTTCACACGTGAGGGTGCGTCCTTGGGAGACAAACATTCGTTTTGGCAAGACATTAACGAAGCTACCAGAATTCCGTCTCAGGTGCTCCACGGAAACGTCTACTCTCTATATCAAGTACCAGTCAACTAGCGTTTAAGGTGGGCAAGGAATCAACACACCACTCGAGCAGAAGACAAGTGTTACTCACTGCTTGGCCTCTTTAATGTGCATATGTCACTCTTGTATGGAGAAGGCCGCGTAAAGGCATTCAGACTCTTCCACGAAGAATTGAAAAAAGAAGGAGAGGATCCGACGAAGCTGAACGCTATCCTTGCTTAGGTACACGCTGAACAGATTGAGAATGGCGATGACACGGAAATCATGCCGGCCAGCAGGATGAGACCTATGGCTGTTAGGAGATCAGCTACAGATGCTTTCGAAGGTCCGGCCTGCCAAACTCTGAGAGAGTTCTCTCGACAACCATGATAAATTTGTCAGATACCGTGGTTCAAAGCCATTGCTGCCAACGATATGATCACTGAGGCGATCACCGTGTTTCTTCCAGTAGCAGGGTTTCACAATCTGAAAATGCTACCAAAAGCCAGACTACTTGTTGTTATCGCGTTTTCTTTCAGATTGTTATAAGATGATACCACGGGCCTTGCGAGCATTGCTAAATCTGGGTTGAGTAGGAACATAATACCTTCAGTCATGCACCTCGTCACTCTCTCCGACTTCACCCTGAATAAACGATCGGCGATACGCATAGCACCTGTGGTGGTCTGGCAGAATGCCACCTTGTTATACAACCTCACGTCTGCTACAACTCCCGCGTTCGAAGGCTTTGTTAAAAGCTTCACCACTGATGGAGTAGGATGCACAAGATACATGTCTGTGTCTAACGAAGGTGATGGTAGTCACAACGATTATGAGTTGCAACTACTCTCACAAGCTCTTGGAAGAGTCGAGCTTGTGCCTAAAGATTACGCAGAATCCGAGGTGCGGGTCACAACGATAGAACGGCGTCCGAAGGCTGTATCGTTAAGAGTTGACAAGACAACAGGTGACAGAACACACAGCAATGACGATGAGAGTGCATCGATTGGTAGCTTTAATTCGCGGTGCATCATGATTAGAAGGCAATGGGAGTTTGCAAGAGCCTGAGCAAGGGCATTCTTACTTTCGTCTGTTACCATTTCGACGCTAACCAGCAATTCCAACTCTGTTCCTGTTCACTGTACTTATACAGCATGAAAGGAAATGGCAGGGATCAGTACTGCTGGATCAGACAGTGCACATCAGTACTGCTGGCTGGGATAGCGTACAGGTTGGCTTCGTATCATTCCTGCTTCAGATATATCAGCTGGCGACCACGGGACTTTTGTCGTTGCCGTGCACATCTTCACCCGTATCTTGCGAGGCAAGCAAGATCAGAGTCTATAAGGCGTTGAGATTTTGGAAGGAACAAACAGGCAGGTCAGATTGCGGCACAGACTTTGTTATGCGATCCCAATTTTCAGAACATGATGCACCTCACGGTATGGCAACATCATCCTCAACAGCAAAGTTTTCCCAGCCTGGTCCTCCTAACAATGCATAGATCCTGGGCACCAGATAAGACAAGCCCACCAGCTGATCTCCCTCCTCTTTATCAAGCGAGACAAGCGTCAGAAATCCCTCCCCTTGCGCATCAAATTCCTCAGCCTGGGGTCCGTTCAATATAGAGTCAAGTTCATCTTGCGAGGCCATGGCACATGCACGAAAGCGCGGAGTGCCCAGCCAGTCGTCTGACTCTCCAGAATTCTGCACCCATGTAGCGAATTTCCTGTCACTGTCAGAGGCTGCTTTGAAAGCGTTTTACTGCTCGAGCGCCCTGCTACGTACTCTCTTACTGCAACAGGCCCTGCACCGTCGAGCGATTCTCGGTCTTCTTGGACAGCCCAGTCGATACGTTCGAACAAGTTTTCTCCACCCTCATCCTGAAGATTAAGCCGCACTCGTGTGTTTAAAAACTCCATGATGCGGGCCCACTTCTCGTCGTCGTCGTAGGTGCAGCGATAAATGACGAAGCCCCATCTTAGATCCGCATTCTGTTCTAAAACTTCCCGAATGCGTTTCAGGTCTCCCATTACGGCTTTGAAGTTGGCAATGTTTGGCTTGTAACAGGACCTGGAGGATGTTCCAAGTTGATATATGTCTCCAAGCGGCACTAGGCCCGAAGAGGTAAGGTGGTGCCTAAAGTGCAGCAATGTCTCCGATGACCGCGAGTCCGTGGCCTGCGGGATGAGGACATGCTCTGAAATCTCGGAGATAGTGCACATGTCGAGCTGGCTTACGGTCCTTGCTGCATCTCTTGCTGTCTAGATTAATGAGACTAAACAGTGGGCTTGGACTCCGAGGATTGCCGAGGCACGTCCTAATATCCACCTCTGATGTAGTCAAGTCCGTTGGAAAGGAACGACGACATGGAACGCGCTATTCCAATATGTGACCATTCTCTTTATTGCACGTAAGTGTTCACGTCCTGCTTTCCTAGGTTTTTAACCGCAACAAATCGAGGCTCGTGGGGACCATACGCCCTACACCACACCCTCAATTACCGATGTTGGAAAGCGGATACTTTCCCCGGACTCGATATACAATGAGCGCACTGCTTGGCTGTAGTCAAATAATTCTCACTAATTAAGCATACTCCTTGCAGATCCTATGTTAAAGCGGATCCTCGAGCGTTTCCGAACAGCCTACGGATTCCCGCTGGGATCCCTATTCATTCACAATCATATCATTGTATCCACAAATCATCTGGCCTCAATCTGAAGGATCTTCAACCATGTATCCTGCGAAAGGGTAGCTCGGGTGGCTGAAGTATCATGGGTTTAAACTCCGACTTCAAGTCCGTGAAGGATGATCTCGTAGCTCTGCAGGCGATTACGAGGCTACATAAGACAGAAAAATCGTCACTAATTGGTTTTACTACCACCTCATTCATTTTTGACCAGCATATTCGGTTGCCCGCGTTCATTTAGGGATTGTTTCGAAACTCCAACCCACATTTTCTTCTCAATTCAACAATCCGGGTAGCAGTCTGCTGGTAGAATGCATCTATCTGGTCTTTTGTACTTGTTGGGCATGGGAAGTGCTTGTGTACATGCACTTGCGATACCTCAACCGGAGTAAGTGCTATCAGAGCAATGTGTGATTGCTAAGTCGATTAACTATATATCAGCAATGGAGGACAAATCTCTCGAGGCGACTGGCTCGAAGGCACATCGTTCACTGCAGATACCTCCAAACGCGCTGGCGCAGCAAAGCCTGCACCTGTTGGTAAGCCTGGAGCCACCCCAAAGCCCACTCCGAAGCCTACACCAGCCCCAGCTGTTGGACCAGTCAAATGGGCATCCATAAAAGTGCCCTATGTGACCACAGCCTTCGACACATGCGACATCTTCGTGGAATGTGACAAGTCTGGAATTGAGGAAGGAAACCTCATTGCTCGACAAAATGCTCCAGCCGTGACTATCACACGCGCTGATATTACACGTCCTATTCTAACCCCTGCACCCGTCTTGGTCGGTAGGGATATACGCACATTTAAACCAAAAGGTTTAGTTGCGGCTTTTAAGATGAAGAATCTAGACTACCCAGGCGCGCCAGATCTGTTCACGTCACCTAAAGGCGTGAAAGTGGCAGTTAATGTTTTTAATTATATCTCTGATAAAGTTGCTGATTACAAGGTTAAAAACTTAAAAGCAAAGCCTGTTAAATACGGCGACTACGTTACAGAGCATATTGTAGAGGTAAGATGCTTGTGTGCTTATCGACAACTTACACTAACAAGTCCAGCTCCAAACTGTGAAGATCTTCTTTGAGTCTGTCGCTAAGAACGCGAAAATCAAGGCCTTTATTGAAAAATGGTGGAACACAGATCTAGATGCTACTAAAGTAGCTAACAGGCCTAACAAGCCCCCAATCACCATGGGAGACCGAAAAACGCTTAATAACCTGGTCTTTGAGGCTCTTGGCTCAGACGAAAATCGTGAGGACTTTGTCCTTTGCAAATCAGAAGTCAACGGTTACAAGGCCAGAATCTGGGACACAGTCAGTCCTATGGCAAACGGAAAATACAAGACTGCAGTGAAGGATGCCGTTTCGGGAGCTCTTGACTCCAACGTGTACTTGAGCGCCCTCAGAAGTGTGAGTCCTGCCTTTTTTTGCCGAATTGGGAGTAATACTTACATGAACGCAGACAATCGCTGTCTTTGACTATCTGAACGAGAAAGAAGTCACGTTGCGTCTCAAAGCCTTCATAAAGAACGTCGGCATCGAGTTGAAAAACATTGAACACCTCACCACCGAGAAGGTGGACCTTGCAGCCCCATGGCAAGCTTTCATGAAGTCTCATCTTCTTGATGTCGAGACTGAAGCCAAGAAATGGATCAAGGATCGAGTTGTTGATGACACGGAGAAGGAGCTCACAAAGATGATCACCACTCTTAAAAAGAAGGAAACAGAACTTAAGACCGCAGAAACCGGCGCTAAGAAAGCTGATCACGAGAAGAAAGCGAAGGCCTCCTCAGAAAAACTTGACACAGAGATCAAGACAGCGGAAGCTGCTGTTGAGGCGCAGCGGAAAGTTGTCAAATCCAAGGATGATGACCTTACTCTTAAACGAGATGCATATAACAAGAAGAGCACCGAGCTACGCAACAAGGACAGTGAATTGGCTACCCTGCAGAAGAGCATTGCCGAAGCAAAAAAAGCAAAGATAACAGACACAACGAAGGTAGCCGGTCTCGAAAAACAGGAGAAGACGCTCGAGGCGGATAAGACGAAGCTAGAGGCCGAGAGGAAGGCGGCGGATGATGCCAAAAAGGCCGCCGTCAAGGCACGCAAAAAAGCCAGGAACGATTTGATGACGAATCAGAAGGTTGTTGGATTGAGGAACAGGGAGAAGTACTCGCTAAGGTCGGAGTGGTTGAGCAAAGTCATCGATGGTTTGGAGGCGGACCAGAAGATCGTGGCTGCGTTCAAGACGGCCGGTGCGGCTATCAAGGCGCCCAGTGCAGTTTGATCGATCATCCCAGACCGGTTTTGCATACACCAAAGTCGTGGGAGGCGAAGGATCCAGTGCCGGAAGGCAGTATGATAGGTAGAAGACCCAGTCAACGATGTTGTCCGCTGTTCGCTTAAGAGCGAAGGTGGTCAGGAGCGGACAACCATGACATCACCGCTGGAGACATCAGAATGCACTAGAAATACCATTGCTATGGAGTAAATGGTGTTGCATATTAAACGACGTTTTTCGATACGTTTCAAGGTCCATGCCGCGTCTTGACGAGGCGGTGGGGTTTACGAAGACTTAATCAGGTAAGGATGGATCTGGGCAGTCGCATCGTGACTCCTACAACTCCATAGCCAGCATGCTGAGGGCTTGAGAAGGCACCTCGAAGAATGCCTTTAGCCTGACTATACTTCACACCGTTCTGCGGCACGTTCTGGTCACCAGTCGAAAATTTTGGTAGTGCGCGGAGACACGGTAACAGCTGCGTTCCAGGGGGACACAATCACACCCAGATCTGTATATCCCATGTTTCACACGCATTACGTACCAGTCAGCTTCCAGCATCCAGGTGTTGCACCTGCAAGTAACACCAGTCCCATAGTGGTCCCGGCGACTCACAAGAGGGACATGGCGAATCAAAGAAGGTCATTTATCAATACACGACTTCGTTGTTAGCTTTCGGTATAGTAGACTAAAGCTAGATTCTAATACAGTATTCGTTAGTACTTAGCTCCGGCCCACTGTGCTAAGATAACCAAGAGGTATTGGAATGTTCACTTAGATGAGTGAACAGGCCGGAACAGTACTCATATCGTTATCCCAGCTCAGTTGGGCCTGGAACACAGTTAGGGCCTAACACTAGTTATATAAGTCTCACTTTACCTTACTATATACCTTCTCTATCTAAAGAGCTTAGTTTTCTTGAGCTCTAAACTGTACTTTGTTATTCGATACTCTACTCCTTGATTGATCTATCTGAAAAGAGTCGTAGGTGATATTATATAGTACAGTGCTTAGCACATCATTCACATACGACCATAGGACGTTGAAAACAAGGCTTCCCGTTCGCTCAGCCCTATTTAAGCAACGTACCGGCGGATTAGTAGTTAGGTGGGTGACCACTAGCGAATACCCGCTGTTGTATGTTTTTTGTTTTTGCCTTCCTCATACACCCACCATCGAAACAATGAGAAAAAGAAAGGTCCTAAATCGTTGTTTCCTGATAAACCCATAGATTGTGTCGGTACGAGACTTATACTAGTGCTATCAGTTCACCAGAGCTTCCTAGGGCTGCCCAAGCGTCAACATGGATATGCCCAATAGCCACTTGCATGGCGAGGTTTTCATTCCGTTCAATAAGCATGATGTTGTGAACTTAACATTTCGCGTATTCATAGTGAAATATGTCAAATGTTTCGCTGTAATAGTTGTTACTCGATGGGTACTCAAGTGGTAGACTGACTCGATGCGCATCGATGCCTTCTGGCTTAATTCTTTTCTGGCTGAGCGCCCAGATCAAAAGTTTCGCCAAGTATCAAACCCTTTATCTTGATAGCAGCCGTAGTAAGTACTACTTCCATTCTACAACAGCAACATCTGATCAATTGATAGATGTCACAGACGCCACCCACGCTGGTATTTTGACGTCGAAGTCAAGTTATAGGAATGTCCGAGTTTGTGCTATCATTTCTGGCGTTTTGTATCCAGCGTCATTCTCTGCTGCGCTTGCATCCAAATGCACTTCACACAAGATTGCCGAGCAGGAACGGCGGAAACCTCTTAATAAGGCACGAGAAGACACGTAAGCCCTGCTTCTCCCTTCACTGGTTTAAGCCTACGAGCTCAAGCCCTCCGGCAGTGCTTCTACACAAGCGAGCGATTGTAAAGCAGGGAAGATTGAAAATTCCATCAAATCTACGGAGTATCCGGGAACTGAAACGGCCACTTGAGCTGTAGCGCATGCTTGACCTCACGGTTATGAACAACAGCTGACTAGATGCTCAGATTTCTGAAACGTGCGCAGCTTGGCTACTGTTGCTCTTTGCTCGTCTTTACAAGTCCGTGGACCGGTCTGTACGCGGCGTATGCGGTCAGTGCGCCAGTATCTGTCTGGATTGGCTTGCTTGGCAACTCATGGATGTAGTCCTTCTACCAGTTGCTGCTCTCTTCGTTGTCGCTGTCACACCACTCCTCCTCCTTCTCCGGCTCTGGTTTCGAGATGAAGACCATGCCACGGATAAGGCAGTTGCGAAGCATCTGGAAAGTATTGACGAACATTTGGTCAAGGCTCACAGAGTACGCCACCAGCTCGCTCACCTCCTAGGGCACATGAAAGTGAGTCGTCTTTACGCGCTTACTAGAACTTTAGTGGTAAGTGCTCAAGCGCAGTATAGCCCCCTCAACAAACATGCCTTAGTGTTCTAAACCCCCGTTCGTGTTCTCACATTGCATCCATGTGATCTCTGTGCCACCATCAGATCTGCCACTGGAGAGGTAGGCGGGCGCTAAGAGGAACTCTTGAATCTAGGCGTATTCTTTATATACTCAAAGACAGGATTATCTCGCTACAGCGCTCGTGTTAGCTGCTTCCTGGTGTCTACTCGACAGATATATCTCTTCAGTCAACATGCGATAGAAAAGTCTGCTTTGCTAGTTATCTGGTTTGTAGCTGTGTTACTTCAGAGAATTTCAGCCCATGGCTAGCTCGGCACAGTACGACGAACGCCAAGGCCACCTCGCTGACCAGCTCGTATGCTGCAGGTGCCAAGTCAGAGACCCCTGAGGAGCGCTGCATCAGTTTGGCATTCACCATGGCGTATCACAACACCTTTGAATATTGTTATGAAAGCACCTGATGCCACTAAGCAATTAAGGTGAAATGTTGTGATATGACGGCCTACAGGTGCGTTGCCCTTAGCTGTACCATATAAGAGAGACCGGTTACTGGTTTCTAGCTTCCTCTAGAGGCCTATAAAACATGCAGCTGGAAGGTATCATAAAATAAAATAGGGACTTTTCGAATTCGATGCAAAGTGTGCCACCTCACACTACACAAGAGCAGAAAATACATAATGAGGCTGCTGAGTCAGACGAGCTTCCTTAGGTTTATGAGATAATCTGTATCGCGTACATAATAACTTAGTGCAATGCAAGAAGAAGAAAAGAAGCCGCCATTTCTAGTCATTTCGTGTCAACTCACGTCAGCGACACGAGAAAACTAGCATCTAGATGCCACCCCATTGTGACTGTCAGCAGCTTTGCAGCATGGCATCGGAACAGTTAACAGATCTAGAAAAGAGCTTCCACATGAGGCAAAACCAAGACAGGCGTCCACGTCTGGAGAGAGACGACGGCGTTTCAATGCGCCACACTGCGCGCTGTTGCGACTTTAACGACATGGCACTCGTCAAAATCTGACTGTGTCTAGCACTATGTATAAATATGGAGAGTTCTACATTCTTTATGCTGCAAAAAGCTCTGATCCGTTTTGTTTTCTCTCACTTGCACAAGACCTGCCATCTTTTGAATTTCTAAAAATTATCCGACGTCCGCTTAGCAACTATGCATATCAGCCCTGTCATAATGACGCTTGCTGCGCTCAGTGCTCCTGTACTAGGCTTCAAAATCACTGCATTCTCTGAGCGAGACTGCAAAGGCAACCCGGTCGTTGTTAACGTTTGGGATAACAGCTGCCGATCCAACAACGTTCCTTGGACCGTGTCCTTCCGGCCCATGAACTACGGAGGTAGACACCAGAGGGCGCATTTCCATTCAGATGGCCATTGCAATGGTAGAGAGCAGTCATTTTGGGCAGACGGCGGCGATGGTAATTTCCAGATTGGGAAGTGCACCAATCTTGGAGGAAGCATTAATTCATACTCATCCAACACTCGGGAGTAAGGGCGGAAAGAGGAAGAGCAGGTGAGTTACCAAAAGGAATTCTACATATATTTTCTTGTCGATAAAGTTCTGACGGAGACCTAGCTTGCTTGCAGACTCTTCAACAGAGACTTCTCAGTGCTGCGTATAGGTCAGATGGATATCATCAGAATAGAGGTGTCTCAACATTCCTCTTGGCGCTTTCAGATTTGGTATGACCTACACCGTCTAAATATCTCAAGTTAGATTGGCCTCAATGAACAAAGTGTGAAAGAGCGGATGCTTCGTCTCGTGTCAGCTAAACAACGTAAAAGAGACCCGGCCGCTAGATGAATTGTAGAGGCATAACGCAAGTTCATCTTATCTCATCCTTAGCCGCCCTACATAGCCTCTTTATCCCTGCGCAGTGTACAGCACTAAGCTTCAACAGTCTCCAGTAGCCTCTAGCAAACTCTAGCAACTAATTGAAAACTTGAGCAAAATCAAGCAGCTAATTAGAGGTTAGCAGAGCCATGCTCTGCAAAGCGTCTAAGGAACTTTAGTTTTTATCATGTGATACACAATTTTACTTCTGCAGTGCAAAGTTGTTAAGCTTCTATTTGATACTGATTATCTCTAACAGTGTCTATTTACCTCTGTTCTACACACATTCTCTTTTCTGTACTTAAAAATACTATCTTTATCTGACACTGATTCTAGGAAACTCTATTCTATTGTTGTTGCGCTGCAAAGTAGTACCTTCTAGCCCCCCTGCGAAGCCTGCTCCAGCAACTCCTCTTACAAATCAAGGAAAGACGCCTGTCCAGCCAGTGCCCCCCGACCCACCTGCAAACAATACAGTCCTCGATGACAACTACATGGTTACATACCCAACCAAGGCAAAAGGTACTTGCATCAAGCTCATCGTTTGTGAGGAGCAAGTTAAGACGCCTGGAGAATTAGAAGCTCGCCATGCCTCTCGAGATGACAAACGTCTCGCGAAGCGCAGAGAAGATATCAAAGCTTTGGAAGGAGATCTGCCTATGGAATTTGCTTATTACTATCTCCCTTTCGAACTGTTTGCCTTTCCTAGAGACAAATACGACAAGTCTATGTTTGAATTCACTACTGACGATGGGAAGAATCACAAAATGCAAGCCAAAAAAGTTGCACCAGCTTCTACTCTTAAGCTAGGGAGTAAACATATTGTAAAAGTAAACTTAGAACTACCCTTTCTCGAAAGAATAGAGCTGACATATTCAGCTGCAAACCATGGGCAAGTTTGTAGCCCGACTAGCGGGAACAGACCATGTTCTCAAACAGAACGTAATCTAGCATTGGTACGCTAAAGCTTCTTTGGCGGTAGCTAAAATGCTCCCATACATTCCTTGGGCAAGCCAGATTAAGGACACTAAGAGAAATCCGCAGACATCCAAAGAAGTAGTCTTTCAAACAATAAGATCCAAGATTAACTCGGGCGTCAATGTGCTTTTCGACGAAGACGTAAATGGAATCAAGACAAGCATATGGGTGAGAGACGATCCTATATATAAAAGGGCAAGTACAACAACCTCGTTCAGGATGTACTTAGCGGAAAAGTCAACTCCGAAAAGCTACACAGTGTCCACCGACATATGTGTGGCATTATTTCAGTGGCGCTGATTCAGCACCACTGACTGTCCGCAGATCCTCGCAGTTTTTGACTATCTTCAGAGACAACCTGTAATCTCCAGGATCGAACCAATCGTCAAACAGGTTAACGAGGTTATGAAGAACTTCAAGCAACTGACTAGCCAAGACCTGAAAAACGGTAGTGGTCAGATTGTGAGTATGGAAACGAATTTTCTTAGAGTATATGCGGAAACAATTCACGAATACAGAAGAATGAGACAGAATGGATTGAGAGACACCATCACTCTCTACACAGAGAAGCCGTTCCTATGTAGTTCGGAGAGATGCCTATCTGAAAACGGTCAATGATAGACGTAAAATCCTCGAAAAAGCGATGAGAACACTCAAAACTCAGCTCAAGGGCTTGTGGAGAGAACTTGGGACGAAAAGGAAGAAGATTGACACCGTCCAAGCCTATATTTTTAAGGAATCACGTACAGGCAAGAAACAGGCTATTCGTTCAGCGGGAGAATGGAAAGATTTAGCGGCGGACTTCAACAGCAAGGAAAAGGAGATTGCTGAGCAGCGGGAAAGATGAATGAACAGCAGAGGAAGATCAACACACTGTATGACGGTAGAGTCGGGCAGATCTGGAGGAATTTGGAGGAAGATGTCGAAGTCTTCAGGGGCAGGAAAGAGAAGCTGAAAACCCTCATCAAGATGCCAGCACTTCCTTGAGGCTGCTCTGGCGCGTTGAGAAGATTGTGGCCGGGAACTTATTATAGCAACAATTAAAAGCCAGTGTATATTCTGCACCTCTCACACGAGTTTCAGTGCACTCTGGTAGCAATATGGCTACCGATCCACGCATCTCACAAAAGTAGCAGCCGGTAGTTTCCCTTCTCTCGCAATTCATAGCCGCCCTATTTGCCCATCTCACTGCACCGCTCTCGTTCTGAGACAAAGCACACTACGGTCCCAAATAGCCCTGCAAGTTTCCCAATTGCCTCAGTTGTACGAACGATAGCCCGTGGACGCCCCAAGAGAGCCTCTAAATCATGATAGACATCAAAGGAAGCCGCACTCTCTGTATGGTACAGGAGGTAGTGACTATCCTACTCACCCTCAACAACGCCTCCCTCCCTCTCCATCGTCAACGCTCCCATGTCCTGTAGGGGATGCGGCTACAACAACGGCCCGGAAATCGTACGCCTGGGTCGAGGACTGGGTACATGCATGAAAGGGCACTGCGATTGCGCGTAACTCACCATATCTGACGAAGGCACAGAACTTTTGAAAGCTGTGAAGTTACAGCTTAAAAAAACTTCAATAGCCTCACAAGCTTCGAACTCATCTTCACCTCAAGGCATGAACTTCATTACCTCCAGTTCAGCCGCGCCCTGGATGTTTATCTCGAAATGGCTTTTTATCGAGCATAAGTCAGGGAAGCATCGCGGCGTGAATTACGATCTGGAAAATGCGAGGTTGTCGTCATAGGAGGTGGGAGATCGGTATGAATGGAATTAGTATACGGTATGTTTGTGCTCACATATAAACGTTGCCGAGGCAGCACATCTATTGTGCACAGATTGCTATGCGTTGTGATACACAATTTTCGTCTCGTTCCGAACGTGTATGCCATGCCGCCCTCGTTGATCAATATCAGAGTCTCTGGGCGTCATGTCATGCATCACGAAAGCTTTGCTTGAACCTGCAAGATCATTGCCAGCCATGAGGCCGCCCTCGTCAGCGAATCCCACTTCTGAGTCTGAGTCTGGGTTGCTTCCGCGTTTTATGGGTGTGCTTCCGTATGTTGGGGCGGAGCCGGTGCCTTTGTAGTTCTGAGATGGTACGCTAGTGGCTCTCATTGTGCTGAAGAAGCCGCCAAATGAACGGAAGACAGGACGAAGGAGAGGGAGGGATGCTGAGGGTCTGTCAGGGTGTTCCAGTTGATCAAGCGGGGATGACTTACTTGCGAACGACGCAAGATTGACATCGCAGACTGCCCATATCTGATCCTCAAGGCCATCCCACGTAAGATCCTTGTTCTTTTTCTTGTCGAGCGCAAGGGTGTGGATGATCGTCATCAAGGCTGAAACGCACACCGCGATACCTGCACTGAACATGACCGCTACTGCAAGCTTGCGCTTTACCGGTAGGTGTAACTTCCAAATCTCGAATAAGGGGCATATGAGGATAGCAAGTTCGATGACGAAGTGCGGTATTCCTGCTCCGAAAAGGGACAGCATAGGTGTCAGCGGGCATGTGCCAGGTACGTCAGGGTCCCAGAACTTGTGTATCGGTGTGCATTGCATGCATATGAGCGTAACCTGTGGCAGTCAGTATTCGTGTACATGCATGATGATTGTGCTCAAACACAAACATACTCTCACGATAATCCACACTCCTGAACACACAAAAAGGACTCGAATGGGCCACCGTATCATCGACAAGGAAAACATCCGCCAGTAGAAGCCAAGGATAACAAATTTGCTGAGGCCGACGGAGAAGGTATACAACCCTACGAATCTATCAGCAGCAGTTACCTGTTGAGGTACGTATTCCCTACACATATCTGCCCAAAGATCTACAAAGTAATGATGCACAATCTGCTCTTCAGGAAGGTTGATGTCTTTCATTGGAAGACCGAAACCCCATCGCGTCTCTGCTGAGGTCAGCGACATCGCGACAAGCCAAAGTAGTGATCATACTGAAGAGGCTGATGAACGTGAAACCGGTTCCTATGGCCTACGCAGCTGTGAGCACTTGGTCGCGCGGCAAGATTCAGGCACTTACGAAGGCAACTATCGACAAGCAGTCTTCCCATACCATAGTAACTCTCGTCTTCCGCCGAGCAACATTCCGCAGTACCAGCGCAGCAGCTGCGGCAGTGTAGGGTATTAGAGCAGCCGTGTAGAGTTCCGGCCGTCGGTCAGAGCGTGCCATGATGCCTTAAGCTGAAGTTTGTGAGACTGTAACATGAGAAGCTATTAAGTTGCGGATTATACGTCGAGCTGCATTCACAGATGTTGAAGGATACACCTATTTACGGCGCTGGTGTTTGCCTCTTGGTAGTGCCTGACGCGGGTGAATGTGGCAGGCCGTTTCATGCCAGGGGATACCTGTGTTGAAAGAGAACGACAGAGGATTTCCAATAGATAAGAACACCGGCTCGGTAGGACACGATGCTGTACGCAAGGCTGTGCAATGAAAGTCAACGATTCCATGCGCCTGTGAACTGGTGCTGGGATGTACCTGCAGCAAGGGGTTCCCGACACGGACCGTGTGTCTCGCAGCGTGCCAATCAGTCAATTTGATATGTATCGATTGGGAGCTGGCGCCAATAGATGGAGCTGCTTGTGACATGTTGCCAGCGAGACAAAAGTGGAGGCATTGCTGTTTTCGGTCATAACCGCAGATAGACATTCACTTCAGCTTACTCGATGATCACCTCTGCATTCCCAAACAGCTGGACAATTGAAGCAGATCGGTACAGATAAGGGCAATTTCCCAGTGGTACTGGCGGACACGCCGTAGCCGATCCCTTGAACCTATGCGAGGTTTGGGCGGCTGTTGTGTAACCATAGGTCAAACGTGTTACTCGACTTGCACGGGTCGGACCGATGACGTGCTACTGTACTCTCACTGAGTGACATCGCCGTACGGGCGATTGTATATGTTAATCGTTGACAACACCTTCAGGATCGCGAAGCCTAGAGGTATACACAGACATGAAAACGCACTATATGCAGTTACGCGAATCTCCCTCAACACATGCCGTACGGATAGAGTCACTAAGCGAAGCCCCTTGCATGAGAACCGTCAGCTTATTGATCGACGGTCCGCGCGTCTGGAAAAGGGCTCGAGGAACTACTCGCATTTGATGGTTTTCGCGTTGTCGAATGTCTAGAGAAAGTAAGTAAGTGTTAATCCCTTTGGCTTAATCCTGGGCAGCCCAAAGATGGAGCGACGATTGTCCTTCAGGCTTGCACCCTGTGGATCTACATCTCTTCACTTTCGTCCACGTGTTTTCCTCCGCGACCCATTGGTCGCAGATAGACGCAGTTAGTGGGTTGACGACATGTAGGTATCGCGTCGAGCATATACTGAATCGTCGTAGAAAGGGGCACCAATTTTCGGAATTTTGAACGACGCAATCCAAGAGTTCTGCTTGTTATTTAGCGCGATCAATCCAAATATTGTCGCCTTGGAACAGGCGCTGATAACGACGCGAATGCTTAGACGATATTGTACATAGTTAGTAATCATACAGCGGCCCTGGTCATGGCTTCCTTCGCTTCTTTCTCTCTTCTCCGCGCTTCACGCGCTTCTTTGCGCATTGCGCGCAGATCTGGCGGCTTCTCGATACCGAGTCTTGCCCTCAGTTCGTTGATGTCTGTCTCGAGCTCCTCTTCCCAGTAGACATTGATCACATCCTCGGCGCGTGCTCCGTTCCTAGCTGCCCAGGGTCCGTAGATATCCAGGAACCTTCTCCATTCGCCCTTCTTTAACGTGAGAGCGCTAAAGACAGCAAGACCCGTCATAGGTAATCCAGTGTTGGCGAATTCGAAAGCCTTGAGTGCAACTTCGCCTTCTCGGAAGACCGGCAGTCCAACAAGAGCGTGGTAGAAGTCATGGCATTCGCGGTACCGTTGCATGACATATGCGCATTCCTCATCGTCTATGTACCGCACTTGCGCTCGTGTATCTGGCGTGACGCCCTCAGCGTCTAGCCATGCAGCGTAGTTGTAGCCAACGGTGTTCGGCGGAAGTGAGCGAAGATGAGGGACATCCAAAGATTTGGACGTCAATCGAGGCCTATCGCGTAGGATACGTCGCCCGGTGGCGTTCATGAGCATGCGATCTCGAAGCTTATTTATAAAATATGGTTGCGCCGTCGCCTCACCGAAGTCAGCAATCAGTTCTGAAGGCATATCAGTATGTATCAGCTTCGTTTGATGCAATGGATATACCTCCTTTCCTTGGGTCCAGAAAAGCCCCAATGCCAGAGCTGATCGCCAAACCCAACCTGCCCACAGGTGTCAGAGGTATATGCTCTTCATAAGTCGATCTGGGGCGAGTGAAGAGAGAGAAGCAACGCGCGTGCGCTGGAGCGATTCGTGCCGAATTGACGCATTTGGAGAGTGTAGAGGTCTGCGACCGTAATAATCGGACCCCAGTCGCCATCTAGAGTTGAAGGATGGAGATGCAGTGAGATGGTCTGACATAATGATGGAGCTCTTTCTAATCGATAAGAACGCCACACTTCAGCCACACAGCACGCCTTTCACAACTTTTGTGACTCCAAATTCCAAAAATCAGCAAGCATCTTGCCTTGGTAGAATTATCAGACGACTCTCGCGCAATTACTCCTAGAACTTGCAGCGACCCAGCACGTTTTGTTTTAAGACGATTAGTTTTGCACCTATGGTCCCGGCACAACTACCATAATGACAAACAACGGCATGACACCGGCGCTTGATCCAGGAGAAGAGCACACGAAGTTTGTCGAATGGGCTGAGCAGAACGGCGTAACAATAGACGGTATTGCGCCTGCCAAGTTCGTTGATCGAGGCATGGGAATTGTGGCAGCACGGGATCTGAAAGTTAGTCATGAAGATAATGCTTCCAAGAACACTGACTGAATCAAGAAGAAAGGGGACCAAATAGTACATGTCAAGAATACATCACTCGTACATGTAGCTCTCCCGTCTGTCAAGGCCTTCAAATTGCCCAACAACGTCCCGGTACATGGCAAGCTCGCAGCTTCGTTAGCATTATGGTACTCAGACCCATCACACAACGAGTACTCTCTCTGGCAAGCTGTCTGGCCCACAGAAGAAGACTTCCGAAGTACCATGCCGATCTACTACAACAAGCGGCTTCAAGACTTGCTCCCCCGCGCCGCAGAAATGCTTCTTCGAAACCAGCGCACCAAACTTGACAAAGACTGGGCCGACCTCTCACCTCACCTCCCGTCTATATCAAAAGATCTCTTTACGTACACCTGGCTCATCGTAAACACAAGAACATTTTACTGGAACTACCCCGATCTACCAAACTCTCACCCGCGGCTCCCAAAGCGAAAGAGCAAGCTAACCGGCGACGACTGCTACGCCATGTGCCCGTTCATGGACTACTTCAACCACAGCGACGTGGGCTGCGACCCCCGCGCCGACAGTAAAGGGTACAGCGTGACCGCGGACCGGGCGTACAAAGCTGGCGAAGAAGTATTTGTTAGCTACGGCGCGCACACAAACGACTTCCTGCTTGCCGAATACGGGTTCATACTTGAGAGCAATATGCGCGATGCTATTCCCCTGGACCATCTTGTTCTTCCGCTACTGGATGCGGAGCAGACGCTGGCGTTGAAAGAGGATGGGTTTTACGGGAACTATACGCTCTTCGCAAGGGGTGGAGACGAGACGATATGCCACCGTACGCAGGCGGTACTCCGGCTGCTAGTGCTTGATTCGAAAAGATACTCTGCTTTTGTTGGGGGCGACGATGATGGTGATAGGGAGCAGGGGAAACTGTATGTGTATTTGGTTGGCTTGCTGACGAAGTACTCGAGGCAAGTCATGGATATCTTAGAAGAAGTTGAGGGTTTGAAGGTCAACGGGGAGGATGGGCAGAAGAAGGGTATGTCGAAAACTGGTGAGATCGAGCCGAGTATCAAAGCAGGCCAGAAGGACACGCTGGTAAGGAGGTGGAAGCAGATCAGGGACATTGTCAACGGGGCAATAGAGGATTTGCAGAAGTAACGGCGTCGGATCAGTTCACTTGGTGTGTTGAGAGAAGCTACTCATTCTGCTTTATCCTTGTCTCTTCCTAATGTGATTGTTATCCTGGGCATGTATCAAGACCTCGCATGCTCCCGGCCTTCATTGGTCAAATGTAAGAATATGGGAGAGAAGTTTGTATGCAGCGTTCGGAGTCATTTCCTCGCATCTGCCATGCCGCATCGGATTCTCTACGGCCGAATCTTGTATGATCTTCTGAAGCTGATTGTTCTAAGAGGGCCGCTGATATGGCCTAGTTATACGCAAGGCGCTTGCAGCATGACCAGACCAGGTATCATAGCATCTGTTCAATTGAGGTCTAGCACGCCGGATACCTGAGACATGTACAGATATTGCACTAGACTAAGTGTGGCACTGGTTCTGGGAAGTCGGCGGCAAGTGTCAACACCACGATTGGTTATGGCGTTATTGGTCCAGTTCCCATGATGTCTGGCATTGGTGCCGTGATATGACAGCAATGGTGGGGTACGCAAAAGCTTATCCGGGAACCATTTGTAGACTATGTGGGGAAGTTTGAAGCTGCACTACGTCGAGAATGCACAATGATGTCAATTCTGTATTCGAGAGGCTGGGTACGGGCAGCAACACAGGATATCCGGCACTTGTGTGATAGCCGGAGCCATCAGTTTTGGGAGCGTTGGGCATATGGAGGTATGCCCAAGAGGCCGAACGTGCTCGGATGAGGTGCACTTCTTTTTTGAAGATCTGAGACCGAGCGTAAGGCTTCACCGCCAATTGGGCGAACGTCACTGCAGGCAGCTCTAAAGCTTGAATGTCTCAGATTCTGAGATCGAATGACTTTTCTCGTGCAAGCAGGCAAAGACATCACCGCAAGGCTGTAGATGCAATGTGACAAGCTAGCGCCCCTGTCAATGGTGAGGCTGCATTGCATCCACTGCAACCAGCGACAAGCCCCAATTGCCAGTCGGAGGAGTCGAACCCCACGGGGCTGTTGTGCGCTCGGTACTTGATCTAGCGGTGAAAGATCGAACAAAGCCGAAGCATGCCAGGGCTGTTGCACTGCATGAGACGGCTGTCTCGAGGAAGTATCACTTAGCGGTAATGGTTGGATCCGGGCTCCACGAACAGCTGTGGCCAATCGTGAGTAGTTCGAAGGGTCTGTCTGGTGGTGTGGTTGTTAAGATTGTGCGATCGCTGGTTCAAAGTACATACAGTATGTGGCGTGGGTTGCCCCTCTGGTGTTGAGGGGCAGTCGGAGATTCGGCTAAAGCTTAGTACATATGCGCCGCCGTGTAGGATTGCTGATTACCGTATGTCATTCAAGAAAGGCAAGTGGGGTTTTTAGGAAATTCATCAAAGCGTGCTCTCCTGGAGGATACGCGCATCAACGTGGTCTGAGTTGCGGGAAGATGGGAATAGACATGCTGCGAACCATGCCCATCGAGCACGGCGATCCACCGCTTGTCGTGTTGATTGTTGCGTGCACGATGTCGGTCCCGTTGCTTCTGCCGTCGTAGCCAGCCAATCTCGAAATCTGCAGACGGGCACCGCGAGGACCCTTGTCGACAGTGGTCTGTGCATAGCGAATACGCAAGCCTTCCGAGGCCTTGAGTGGTGTCGGTTGACGAAGAAGGATTGTAAGGGTCCGGCGCTACCCTGGCGTTTGATATCCAAGCCTTGTGTTACTCGGTTCACGTATCAGCATACAGCAGCGCGGTAGCCGCAGGATTGCAGAGCCTGACAGGAGTCAGATGAGCATTCTCGTGGACTGCCTGTTATGGCATGTCTAGAGCGCTCTGGGGGCAGCGAGAGAGAGAGGCCGCAGTTTTGCAGCAGCCAGCGTTCCCGAGCGTGCAGAAAAGGCGAGGTGAATGGCAGGACGCAGCGAACGCAGGCCAGGGTCGACCACCAAACTGACCTGACTCGGTCGCACGTTCAAGATTGCCTGATGTGCTCATGATGCACGGCCTGTGCGACGACAGCTTGACCACCATTGTGACCGTGTGTCGCAGAGCTGCTGAGCGAAGTGGAGCATTGGCTATATCCAACGTGCAAAAGCTTTATGTGCAATCTCTCGATGAGCAGCGCGGCAAGCACTGAGCAGTAGCATTATCGTGCAGCCGTCTGCCGTTAGGCTCGAGCAGAACTCTTGGCCTCGTACTGGGTTTCCCCGAGCGGTATAGGTAGGCCCAGCATCGGACAATCGGTTAGCGCGTCTGCAGTGGTACTCGGCGCAACCCTTTGAAGAAAGCCATGGCTGGGAAATCCATCACGACATGCTCAGCGAGTACCTTGGGCATGCTGCGATGTGGATGCTTGCACAGCAGCAAACTGGCGCAATGCCAGCGCCCCCTCGGCCTCGGTCGCGCAAGCATTGCGACAGGTCAGGACTATGGGTCGCGCATGGCGGAAGCTCGAGCAAGTCAAGAAAGCTCCTTGATGCCCACGATACCTGACCATGAAGTTGCAGCCGTATGGGATCCAAGCGCAGAGGGCTGTGGACAGGGGTGGTCAGCTAGCGCCGCATGGGCTGTCCTGGCCAATTGGGGGCCCAAAGGGTCTCCAGTGTTTATCGACGGCTCTCCAGGGCATGCACGCTGTGATGCTGGCTTTGGGCCGACCTGTCGCTCGTGGTGTGGTGCTCCTGTCCTCAGCGCGGCTCATATTGTTGCCCGCTTCCCTGTGTGCATTCTGTACTCGAGCAGCATCGAACGTTAGACGCGGCCCCGGCTGTGTTGCGCAAGCCCTGTCGTTCAGCCCCTCCAGATCGCCCCGGGAGGTCTGAACACGGCAGCCCGCTGTCGGAAAAGGCATCTAATTTCTCGACATACGGCCGTCCACTGTTCATATTGTAAACAACGCGGCCCCTGCGCTGCTCCAGCGTCGACGCCCTCCTATTCCTGCACCCTGCTCCATCGGCGAGCGCGTGCATCGGGTTGTGCTTTTTCTTCCTGACCAGTGTTGCGGACGCAGTTCGGACTGTTGTGCATCTCCTGCACCCACGCTGCACCTCTCTTTGGCCCACCGCTTGGACTCGCAGCTTAGCTGCTCCTCCTGTGCGACCCGCCGCCTCCAGTGGGCTGTCTTTCCGTGCGCCGCCGCTGCATACTATCTGCCCGTCCTGCCAGACTATTTTTCGTCACCTAGGTCTCCTTACCTGGGGCATCTCGACGTCAAACGGTATGTACCTCGAGTCCACCCCACCGCGCTGCCAAGGTTTTGCAGCACCGCAACAATGTCCTCCGGCAACTGCGCCCGCTGTACCTGCAACTTTTCTTCGCTGCTGACTGTCCAAGTAGCACTCAGGTGACTTCGTCTCACGACGTAGGCGCTCTGCGAAGGCCCCGCGACACGACATAACGAGCGAGTACTGCCTGGACGACCGAGTCCTCCTGCAGCGGCCTCTGCCTCAGCGCCCGCCCCTCCATATATTCTGCACACAGACACTCGGAGCTCTACATGCAGTCGGTGTCTGCAAGCCCTAAATCATGGATACAGAGGATGGTCAGGTTTTCATAAGAGTGGGTGTGCACCATGAGCGCTACTGGTAGCTGGTTGCTGATATGCTGCAGAACTTGGCGTACTTTGTACGGACACACGAGAAAGCGCTTGCCAATGCTCTGCAATTGCAGCGACAAGCTCCCAAACATGGCCAGAGCAACTCGCTCTCTCCGACTTCGCCCACCGGCCCCTCGAGCCCCCCAGCCTCCTCCTCTTCCAGTGTCTGGGCTGCGGCGCTGTCGCTGCCTTCTTTGACCTTCACCTCACCCACGATCAAGCCCGCGAAGTTGACCCTGACGCCCCATCATCTGTTCTACCTGCTCTCGCGCTTCGAGGAAACTTCCATTCCTGTAGGACCCATGAACGTTCGACTGGAGAACATCCACACAGATGCCTCACCAACCAACTATGTCTCGTTCCTGAGCAATACTCAACGTCACAGGCAAAAGAACTCAGACGGCAACTCGATCCACTCGGTGTCGAGTGTGCGTAGTGTCATGTCAGGCATGTCGTCGCTTTGGTCGAGCTTGCGGATTGGATCCAATAGTGTAGCTAAGGCCGAGAAGCAAAAGGCCTTGCTGCAGGAGGATTTGAGGTACCTATACTCTGCCTTCACTAAGATCCCATGCTTGCGCCTGGCTCCAGACCACAAAGCTCGCTTGATTGCGGGGTACGAAGAGTTCCCATTCGACACGGCCGTGCCTCTATTCGCCTTCAAAAATGTTACTGCGCTCGAGATTTATGATGTGGATTTCCGCCAATTCTATGGATGGGACCGACTCGCCGAGAATCTTCGCAGTCTGACTGTCAAGCGAGCAGGTGTTGATGATCCCGCGGACCTTCTCATCAACATTGTCTTGGACGACATTGACAAGCGCCGCAGACGATCCGCAAAAGCACCTCAATCCCCATCAGTACCTTGGCCTACAGCAAGCCCTACTGTGAAACACGCGCACCTAGCCCGGTCTGAAGAGTCGCCACCATCCTCGCCGAACGCCAGCAAGCAGGGATCGAGCCCTCGCAACTCTGATGTTATGCGAGACTACAACGGCAAAGCACCTGCCGCTCAGCGTCAGCGAAGCTCATCTCCTTCACGACCCACCAGCTCTCGACACGGATCCAGCCATGCGCACGGCCACTCAAGGAGCACTGCTCCCAACTATCGACGCTCTTCTGGAAGCTCCGCTTCGAGCGTGCGGTCCAACACACCGAGGGGAAGTTCGTCGAACCTTCTCTCTCTAGGCTGGTTCCCTTCGACGAAATGGCGCTTCCTGAGGCATTTAAGTCTCGCTGACAACGCACTCACAAACATATCCTCTAACAGTCTTGCACCGCTTACAAACACTCTGCAGTCGCTCGACCTGTCTGCGAACCTTTTCAGCGAAATTCCGGATAGTCTGGCCACTTTGACTTCCCTGCGTGCTCTTAACCTCTCGAACTGCATGATCGAGGGATTACAGTCCCTTGGCCGTAACCCGTTGCCTGCGATCACCACTCTCAACCTACGTTCCAATCGTTTGTCGTCGCTGGCTGGTATCGAGCGCCTGCTGTCTTTGGAACGAGTCGACTTCAGAGATAACAACCTGACGGATCCCACTGAGCTGGCACGGCTCACGATTATACCTGATATCACTGAGATTTATGTGCATCGCAACCCATTCTGCAGGTCGTACCCCAATTACCGAGTCACAATCTTCAATTTGTTTCGCAGGACACCTGGTTATACTGAAGATGTCATAATCGACTCCACAGGGCCCAGCAATACCGAAAGGAAACAACTCGTTGATCGAGCGCCTGAACTTCCTGGTGTCCCTGTCGTCAAGCCACCGGTAGAAGATGAATTGCCCCAACCTCATGTTCCGCCGAAGGTCGTCAAAGCCATTGATTCTACAACCGATGAACCTGATAGGCTCAGGCGTTCTGGCTCTCTACAACGCCAGAAGAGCGCGCGTAGCTCGCAAGCTGCGCAAGGCTCACAGCGGAAAAAGAAGGGTCCTAAACGAAGAATAGTCGAGCTCTCACAGACTGAGGCGATGCAACAGTCAGCTAGCTCTGGCCTAACCGGACTTCCATACGAAGACACATCAGCAAGGACACCACCCAGGATACAGAAACCTGCCACAGACGTCACAGTCCAGGATAAACCTCGTTTCGAAGAGCCACAGAATGGGAAGATCACTGGCGATCCAGTGAAGATGCCTTCTCTAGACGAGCGGGTCGTCATAGACACCACCCATACTACACATCAGCAATTGCCACCTATCGATACCACGACCGATAGTAAAGCTCCATCGCTTCCTGAGCAAGAGTTCGATATGAGCAACGATCTCTATAAAAAGAAAATTGAGGCACTTCGGCAAGATTTCGGCAACACTTGGTTGAGTGCATTGGGTGATGAAACCTGGGACTCAACTGGGTCAGCCCTCCCTCCAGAGCGAGGATACAATTCATCTACCATACGGCCAGCGCTACCTCGGACACCTAGTCAAGGGATTGTCTCAGGAGCTCGCACACTGGGCTGATCTTCACACCACCTTGATCTAATTACTTTTGCGATACCCAAAAGATTTATCTTTCTTCTGCGATCTGCGCCTACCTGTTTACTAGGTGCTGTCGGATCTTTTTGGTTTTTTTCTTTTTCGTTTTCTTTTTTTTTTGTGGCATCCCTGCTGTCTCATTTTCCGCAGAATATCTCTCTCTTGCATGGCGTTGGTTGGGGTTTGACTTTGGAGCGCTTGAGCGCCTGCGTCACGCTCGTTGCTCTTCTGATGCTTCTCGCTCATCTACATCGATACACTGGCGGCATTTTCCTCCCCAAAAAGGCTGGCTGTGCTTGCATTTTCTGCGTGGTTCCACGGACCTGTTATGACGACCTTACCTTTGTATCATTAATCATCCCACGGCGTTATTGAGGCTTGGAAGACTCTGCTTTGTGTTAGCAAATGTGGCTCGTCTAGCTTGGCTGGCGAGCAAAGAAGGGGCGTTGTTTGACTTATTGCATAATGAAGAGCGCATAGTTGAACACGATCTTAGGTAGCTGCACGGTCGAATGTAACGAAGATTTCCATTGCAAGATTCGTAAGCAACGGAGTGATCTGGACTTTCACACGTGATGCTCACAGTCACTCAGAGCCAAAAATGATCAATGAGCACGAGTACTCACACATTGTCGAAGCTACCAATATAAATGCCTCGGGACTGACGTATGTTGAGAGGGTGAAACGGTGCCTCAGGGGACGCGCCGAGCTTGCCTGAAGAGCCGGCGCCCAAGTCCAGAACGACATACAGAGGTCGATGTCTCTAAGACGCAGCTAGACGGTCGCAGTGAACGATTGTGACTGCGGAATCGTGACAGTATCATGTAGCAAGGTGTATATTGAATTTCCATGCTGTGTTCGCTGACTGAACTTGTGGGTGCACAAGAATGCACATGTAGACGTTGGGTCGAACTATCATGTAACGCGCGTGAGTGGGCGGTGCACGCAGGATGATGACAGAGCGCTTGAGCGGTCCAGTGCAAGCCCTGCTCCCAAGCATGCGAGTCTCGCTTCCTCTGCCCTTCGAATTCAGACACTTTTCAACCGTTCTCTGCCTCAGCTCCCTAGAACACTCCAGCTATCTGCTATTGCTTCCCTCGTCAGGGCCGCGCATTCTCAGTTGAGCCTAGCTCATACTTCTCTGCCAAGCGCTAGCCCAAGGACGAAACAATCCAGGCAAAACTACTACGCGGCGACGCTCTACCACTCGCACCACCCACCTGCCCCGACTTTCGAGTAGCAAAAGCTTTCTGACGCATTTCTCTGCCGTGCAGCATCGAGCACCACCGCACAGCAACCGCCTTCTGACCCCGCATCCCACGTCGCAGCCAGGCGGTGAGGTCCCGTCCCTCAGCATTCCACTCGACACTGTTCGCCCACAACACCTCAGCGCCCCGCCCCCATCGCGCTCTCAACCGCCCGCCGCACCACCCGCACAGGTATATTCTTGAGCACGTGCACAATTGACGACCCCGACTCGCGAGTCACTCCTAGTGTCGAGTAGACCCAGCACTGCCGCAAGGCGTCTCTGAGGGGCTTTGAGCCATTCTCCATACAGCGCCCACCGCTAGCGACCAGAGTCTACACGGACCGGCCCATCTGCACTTGAGGTACGTTGGATTCCCGCTCGCTATGCCTGCCCTCCTACATCTCCTGCAAGTGGACATGTGCGCCGAGAGCAGCACGACAAGTCCTCGGCCTTTGCAACGCGGCCCCGTACCAACAGAACAACTCGCGCTAACAAAATATCTACAGGGACAGGAACTCTCGGACCAACGCGCTCCTTCTCTCCGGACCCACCCGCGCGAGGTTCTCCCTTGCTCCTCCCATATCCTACACCAAGCCAGTAGCAAGTCACAGCTATGGCGGAAAACGAGGTAGATCTCGATTCTATCATAGACCGTCTCCTTGAGGTCAGGGGCAGCAGGCCCGGTAAGCAGGTTCAGCTGCTCGAGACTGAGATCCGCTATCTGTGCACTAAGGCGCGGGAGATCTTCATCTCGCAGCCCATTCTCCTCGAGCTCGAGGCACCAATCAAGGTCAGTAGATACCAACCATTCCAGAAACGCCGCTGATAGCGGACAACACAGATCTGCGGAGATATTCACGGCCAGTACTACGACTTGCTTCGACTTTTCGAATATGGTGGCTTCCCTCCCGAGGCAAACTACCTCTTTCTCGGCGACTACGTCGACCGTGGCAAGCAGTCGCTGGAGACCATCTGCCTGCTCCTCGCATACAAGATCAAGTATCCTGAGAACTTTTTCGTTCTCCGCGGTAACCACGAGTGCGCTTCCATCAACCGTATCTACGGTTTCTATGATGAGTGCAAGCGAAGATACAACATCAAGCTGTGGAAGACGTTCACGGACTGCTTCAACTGCTTGCCCATCGCTGCTATCATTGACGAGAAGATCTTCACCATGCACGGTGGTCTGAGTCCTGACCTGAACTCAATGGAGCAGATCAGACGAGTTATGCGACCCACTGATGTGAGTGACTCTGCGTATCCTGTTCTTTTGGGCAAGTTTAAGCTAATCTGCTCAGATTCCTGACTGCGGTCTTCTCTGTGATCTTCTGTGGTCTGATCCCGACAAGGATATCACCGGCTGGAGCGAGAACGACAGAGGTGTCAGTTTCACATTCGGTCCCGATGTTGTGTCACGTTTCCTGCAAAAACATGATATGGACCTGATCTGCCGTGCCCATCAGGTTGTAGAAGACGGCTATGAGTTCTTCTCAAAGCGTCAACTCGTCACATTGTTCAGTGCACCAAATTACTGCGGTGAATTTGACAATGCAGGTGCGATGATGAGCGTCGATGAGAGCTTGCTGTGCTCCTTCCAGGTATGTTTCCTTGATCCTTGACAGTAGCACCAGGTACTAATATTGTATTCCAAGATTCTGAAACCTGCCGAAAAGAAACAAAAGTATGTACCCAAAATCAGCAATAGCCAACAGTCAACTCCGCGTAGTAAAGGAGCTTGAGCCCCCCCTCCCCCCTTTCCACTTGTTTATTCAGAACACATGCCAACAATTTTTACAGCAGGTTTGGGCGCCGATAAACGACGACATCTCGACAGCCCTCCCGAGTCCAGACGCCGATCCTTTATTGCGAGTCCGACCCCAGCATATTCGAAATCGCTTTCGCACCCATGGCAACCCGATTACTCTTCGACATTTGTACACCTACACCCCTTCCCCAGTCTTTGTAAGCGAGAGCAGCGCACGACATTTTGTAACGAGTACCACGATTGCAATCTGCCTAGGCACTACCAACGGCGCTTTAGACGGTCTGATGTGCTTCGCTTTGCCTCTCGTGCTCGCCGGCGAAACATGAGGTTGAATGATCAGAAGTCGTTTGCTGTGTTCGGAAGGATGGAAAAGAGGACATGAGTTACGGCTGCGCTACGATCACGGTTGTCGCATCAGCTACGATTTCGCATGGCTTTCTCTCGATACGTTGACATTCTTGATCTGGGTTACGCGGGGTGGGAGCATTTGGGAGTCGCATGGGCGGGCCTCATCAGCGGGCTTGTTTCTACGTTTGGTCCCCACTCTGATTTGGGCGGCGGATGAGGCTTCAACACTCGATCAATAATGTCTGTCATTTCTTTGCTTTGTCGCGTTCATCAATTAACCAGCAAACCTTTCGGGATGTAAGCTATGGAAGCGGTTCACGCGTATGCACTACATAATATGCGCCTGTCTGCCTCTCATTCCACTCATTGCTCTGCTGATCGTCATGCTTCACGCAGAGGTTTCTTTACTATCAGACAGGTCCACAAGGCCCCGGATCGATGCCAATGCCATACCTACACAGCGTTACTCGGCATTCCACGTATACAAAGTAGTAGCCATCACGAACCGTTTCCGCGTTTAGACGGCAAACCCCCCTTCCTACCCATCTTGCATTTCTATCCTGACAACGACGACGCGCAACGTTGGACAGCTTTCGAATTCCAGCACAGCAATCCTCCTCCACGTTGATGAATGCACCTCGTTCAATCCCCTGACCCAAACTTAATCACTGCTGCTCCCGAACATGGATTCATCACGCCTCATCCAGAGGCCACGCTTGATTGCGAGTGCGAGGTTTCCGGACATTGTGTACAGGTGTAGTAATTACCACAAGATTATTAACGGATTGCGCAGCACTGCAGTTTCAGGATCAGGGTTGGCAATGCAAGGCAATGCAATGCAATGCAATGCAGCACACATTTCAGAATATCTATATGCATGGTGTCTATCCTACAAATGTATATTGTCTAGGTAGCCGCGGTCGCAGACAGCCTCCACGCCCTCATGGGCAGGGCCTGTATGCGCATAACAGCAGGCTTGATGTATCCCCAGAAAGTAACAACGCCGACGATGATACACAGTATATTTACAATGTAGTAGCCGTCTGTGGTTACGTTGCAGACTCCGCCGCCGTTGATGCAGCGGTGCTTGTCGCCCTCGAGGGCGCATGAGAACGGCTGTGTGACGAGCGGGCCCTTGAGCAGGTCGGTCTTTGGCGGCACCGAAGGGGGTGAGCAGGTTGCATAGGTGAACATGTCGACGGCCTTGAGGACGAAGAAGCGCGGAAAGGTACCGCCCAGGTTCGAGACACTGCAGACATGTTAGTAAGAAATAGCGTCTTGTGGAGTAAGGAGAGGAGAGTACGTACGTAGCGAGCAAAGTCATGTAAGTGCCGCCGATGACCGGGTCTGAGATCTTTGCATGGAACGCGCTGACCGCAACGAACATGACCGTGTTCATGAATGTCGAGAGCACATGTTCAGCAATCACGAGGAGGAGAAAGCCTCCTGTTGCGCCGCCGGCAGGGAAAATGGATACGACGAATTGTGCGAATCCTGCTGCAATCAAGCGGCCAACGAAAGACCAGCACCAAATGTGCATGGGCGGGTATGTCTGGCACCATTTGCCGATGTAGTAGCCTAAGAAAACCTCCACGGGGAAGTCAACAAGGATGACGAGGGAGAGTTCTTCTTGCTTAAGGCCCTTGTCAAGAAGCTTCAAGCTTGTGACTGCGTCATTTGCCTGGAAGCCAATTTTCGCAATCAGATGGATGATGATGAAGGATTGGATGTTCTTGAGTTTTAAGATGCCCCACATGGTTTTGTAGACTTCCTTGATACCATCGGTGTTGCGGTCGCGGTCCTCGCGCTTCATGAACGCAAGACCGAGGGTTACGAGGAGGTACGCCCAGCCCCAGAAAGTAAGGTAGCTATCAAGTTCGAGGAGACCGGTTTCGGCGGGTGCGCCAGCAGGGCGGAACCATTTGTTTGCGAAGTCTTTCGAATTAAAGGCAAGGAAGACGGTGTAGGAAAGGAATTGGCCGGCGGTAAGGCCGACAGTTTGGGCGGTCGAGGCGTATGCGAGGTTCTCTTTCGAAAGAAGTGTGAGGGCCCAGCCTGGTTACATTAGCTTTTGCATTCGCTTGGTTTGGAGAATGCGACTCACCATCCACAGCAATGTCCTGTGTTGCGCAGAGAAAAACCAGGGCGAACCACCACCATGTGAATGTCCATACACTAGCGTCGGACTCGCCGGCTTGTGTCATTAACCTGTTGATGTTCTTGCCTAACCAGAGCATGGAAAAGCCAGAGACAGTCTGGATGGGCAAGATCCAGCTCTTTCTCCGGCCAACGTTGGGTGACCAGACAGCATCCACAATCGGACTCCACAGGAGCTTTAATGAGTAGGGGTATGCGGCCAGGGAGAAAACTCCAATGGCAGAATACGAGACGACGTTCTTCAGCAGGAAGGGCACAGAGCCGTGCGCCAGGCCCATGGGGATGCCCTGCAGGAAGTACAGCAGCACCAGCAGCAGAAAGTTGCGCTGGTCCTTCTTCGACAGCTCCAAGAAGCCTTTCGAAGGCCCATCCTCGGCATCCAATGATGGCACATCATCGTCGAGGGTGAAGGAGTGGCTGCTCATGAGGCTCGCAGCCTGGCTGGAGGGCGAAGTGCCGTCGATGCTTGCGTGCTTGCGGCGGTGCTCGAGAATGACGCCGTTCATAGTCGCGCTGCTATTTGCATGTCCGTTGTTACTGTCTTTTCGCAGCGAGCCGGTGGAGCTCTCGCGTGGTGCAGAGCCGCGGTTCTTGGACCTCGAGGCGCGTTTGCTCATTTGGGGGAAGCTTGCGTAGCCTTCCTTGGAAGATGATCGGAAAATCTCCGGGGTTGGAATGAGCCGGGTACACGGGAGTGAAAGTGGAGTTGTGAATGCAGCAGTGGTCAGAGAGCAGGGAAGCTGCAACGGGTAACTTGGAAAGTAAGAAGGAGCGACTGGAAGAACACAAAGAGAGGTGCAGAGGACGGTAGCAGTCGAATGCGGGCAGTACTGGTACCGTGACGGTGCTGTAATCCCGGTACGTTCCTTGACGGAACCGTGTCCTCAAATGTTAGCGGAGGCGGCGATCTGCCTGCGAGATCTCACACGTCCGCCCCTGTCCGGCACGTGCGGTCGCGTTCGGCTGGCAACACTGCGACATGGTGTTTGCGACACGCTCGGAGACATCAGAACGCCTCCACGATGGAGTCTGCCGAACAGCTCGACGAGGACATCAGCGCCCTGCACGCCCGCGTAGCGACACTGAAAGCACACCGCGCAAACCTGACCTCCGTGCTGCTCTCGCAACCCCACTTTGCGGCGCGTCTCGGTAACGATGCGGCCGCAGAGCGCATAATCGACCAGCAGCTCCGACGGAATCTCGAGAACACTTACCGCGCCTGCGCAGGCGTGACTGCATATAGAGTCAAGGACCCCGACCCATACGCAGTGCACAACGGGGACATAGTCGGTATAAGCATCGAAGTGCCTGTCAACGGTGTCTACGTTGACACCTATCACGTTCTCCTTACGGTCAGGGAACACGAGCACTCGAAACGACTGCGGATTCACAAACACACAATACCATCCTGTATCCCACTCCAGCAAGTAGCCAACCAGTCGTTACCGCAAGGCACGGAGGACGGGGACGGTGCAAAGGACACAGAGCAGGACCTTGTCAAGTTTGGACGAGCGCTGAGGAGAGAGCTGGTCAGCTGGCACATGCGTCTCCAGACCGTCCAGGATCTGAGGAAGGAGGCCAAGCTTCCCGCTGCAGATACTGAGGACGATGAGGCAGGCTTCGTGCCGGGTGGCAGGGTGCTCAACGCCTTTGTGAGCGATGATAGCTCAGATGCCGATGAGGATGACGGTATTGAGACAGTCCGCATTTTGGACATTGAGGCGGATGCTGCTGTTCGACAAGTCACAGTCACCTGGTCAGACGGACGCACGGCTGTACTAGTGGTCACCAAGGATGGCAGAGTCGAGAAGGCTATCTGCAAGGCGAGAGGAGGTAGACGAGATGTCGTATCAAGCACGAAAGCCGGTGGACCGCTCAGCGGCTTGCTACGCAGGCTTTCGTCGTAGGAGCAGCTTGGTTCGATAGCTTCACAGCAGGCGTTCGGTCATGTTTACGATACCCAAGTTCTTCAGCGAGCAATGCAATTCTTTGGCGCGGAATCCATGTTCCGTATGAGACAAACCGGATATGGTGGTTACTTTTTGACACAGCTGCACTTGGTTCGCAACTTCGCAACCCTGCCGTGCCAGTAAGGTGCTCACAGAGCCGTCATCGGTATGCGCTGTCGCGGGGGTCTGACTCAATGCAACACCATCTCGATCAGCATTCGTCACATCCAAGACTCTTGAAAAACTCGTCCATGGCTTGATCAGCACCACGAGGCTTTGTAAATATGCGGACTAGAACACGAGCACTTTGTAAGAACGGCATGACTCGAGATGCCGAGAGCTTGGCCACTCGCATCAATCCACGAGTGCACGACAATTGCTGCTCCACCTGCGCACTCCGAGGACCATTCAGGATCTCAAAGGCCTAACGAAGGTCGTGCAAGCGTGGGAAAAGGCGGCGAGAGATTCCGTTATTGCTAGCATCTGACGAGAGAAATCTACTCGCTAGCAATCCTTTCGCGGGCCTCGCGTCAACTTGCACGTACATGGCGCGAAGCCTCGTGATCGGCGAGACGCGGCTCTTCTTCCCAGGCCACTCTGCCGCAACACTATGCAGGTACCGCCTGCTTCCCAGGGTGCGATAGATTAGACGACCTGGAAGCGAGGCTCACTACCAGCGAACTTGCAGCCTGTGCAGCCCGTACAGCTTCTGCGCAACCGCAATCACGCAGATCTCTAGGAACAGCTTGCTCTACTGTTTGCAAGGCTTTGGTGAATATTCCAGTACTTGTTGCTTGAATCAACTATCGTCGTGTCAAGAGTGGAAATCACGTGGAGTTGGCTGATGGTGACGCTCGTCGCTCGCTTCCTGGTTGTCTAGTCTAGCCCAGGCGGCGCTCGTTCTCTGCGCTTCGACGCACACCGCAGAGCCGCAGTGACATGGCGAGTGGGTCGCATCGTTATCAGATGCCCGCCCCAGCACAATGCGCTCAGCAAACTAAGGGCAGATAAGTGGACACGGCATTACGATATGAGCACTGTGTAAGCAGGCCTGGCTCGACCATGATGCCGAAGTCGCCGATGACGGAAGTTTTGCAACGGGCCGCTGCACAAGCTCGTGGCCTGACAGGAGCAGAGAAGCGTTTAATAGACTGAGGCGTCCGTTGCTGCACTGCTGCCACACAGTTCACCGCCGACGTTTGCTCCGAGCCCGCCACACCGACACCCCCGTAAGTACCACACCTGCGCCCTAAGCCCAAATTAGACACGCGTTTGATCATCTTGTCGCAAAATATCTGCTGATACCTGCTCTTGCAGTCTCTTTTTACCTCGCACCTACAACCTAATTACCGCTGATTGCTTCGCACTGCACCTGCGGCAGCCCAACTTTTAAGCGACCGTTACCTGACATCGGACCTCCGACCCGTGCACTACTCGAGCTCAAGCACCGCCATGTCTTTCCCCGCCTACACACCCAAGGCCCGCGTGCAGAAGCCTGCGCCCGCCTTCTCTGGCACTGCTGTCGTTGATGGCACCTTCGAGGGTGAGTCTGATCTCCTTGCGACAGCTTCGGAAAGCCCTCTTTCTTCCCTCCCCCCCCCTCTTCACGGCCACTTAGCTTAGCCACCCACTAACAACACCGCCAGACCTCAGCCTCACCCAGTTCACCTCCAACAAGCAATGGCTCGTCCTGGGCTTCGTGCCCATGGCCTGGACCTTTGTGTGCCCGACTGAGATCCTCGCCTTCAGCGACCGCGCATCCGACTTTGAAGCGCGCGGCGCCCGCGTTGTCTTCGCATCCACCGACTCCGAGTACTCGCTGCTGGCGTGGACCAACGCGGCCAAGAAGGACGGCGGCCTCGGCAAGATCAACATCCCGCTGCTGTCGGACAAGAACCACGCCATCAGCAAGGACTACGGCGTGCTGATCGAGGAGGAGGGCATTGCGCTCCGCGGCCTCTTCCTGATCGACCCCAACGGCGTGCTCCGCCAGATCACCATCAACGACCTGCCTGTTGGCCGCAGCGTCGACGAGGCCCTGCGCCTGATCGACGCCTTCCAGTTCACCGACAAGTACGGCGAGGTCTGCCCTGCCAACTGGAACCCGGGCATGGACACGATCAAGGCCACGCCCGAGGGCATCAAGGAGTACCACGGCAGGAACGGCGACGAGAAGATGAGCGATGCCAAGGTCACCAACGGTGCCCACTGAGCGTGTTTTTGAACCCTTTGGCGGAAGCGTGCCGCGGTTTTGCTTTACTTTTTCGGCATTGCGGATGGCGCTAGTATAGATATGATTGAGATGGCCGTGGCCTTCTTGCTTGAGGCAGGTATGTGAATGTCTGTTTTCAGAGAGTGGAACATGATATCAATAGACTTGAACCCTTCACCACTCTTACCGTTTCACATCTGTCAAACAAGTTGATCTTTGTAAAGTCGGCATGCCACGTCACTCGAACCTTCAGCACCTTTACCATTTTATTTTGGTTTTCCAAATAAACAAATCGTATGTCTGTCTAACAAGTTAATCTTAGCGAAGCCATCATGTCACATAACATTCGTTACTGCCATCATTCGGTCGTACGACTAGAAGCCTCTTCCTTCCACACCACATGCGCTCTACTGCTTCTCAGTGTGCTCCCAGCCCAGCACCTTCCTCGCCTTATCCGTCGTCCAAAAGGCAGCATTCCCCTCCAAACCCTCACGAATCTCAGCATCCGGGTAGTACTTTTTCGCCAGCTCCTTCGACTGTGTCTTCTGCGTAGTCTCAGGCGCAATGACGTTGAATATCTGCGCGCCCTCGTAGTTGTCCGCCTTCTCGAGCGCAGCGAGACACGCGCGCGCCGTGGCTTGCGGGTGCACCCAGCCCCACAGCTGACCTGGACATACACGTTAGCATAACAATCTTGCAATCAACCCAGATTCGAGACCGAGTTGATTCGAAACACCAGTCCCACACGTACCGACAGCAGCATCCTGCCAATTCTCATCGTGCTCGTCCTTGACATCCTTCTTCGGCGCAACTTCATGAATGCGCATCAGCGCAATCTTGGTGCCGGGGAACCAGTTCACGAAGGCCTTGGCCTGAGTCTCAGCCTCGTGCTTCGCCAGCGCGTACGAGTCGGTTGGGTTCACGGGGTAGTCTTCGTCGATGGGGAAGTAGGGGAACTTCAGCGGCTGGTTAGCGTACGCCAGGCCGATGGCATTGACGCTGGATGCATAGCAGATCTTCTTAATACCCAGCTCGCCGCATGCGCGGAAGCCGTTGAAGGCCGAGTTGACGTTGTTGGAGTGGACCTGCGTGGATCATCAATCAATGCACTCACTCCCTCGGGGTAGTGAGGGAAAAGCCAGAGCGTGAGGGGGGTGTACCTTGTGGTCCGGAGTGCCTACGGGGTTGGGGATGGCAGCGAGATGAATGACTGCATCGCAGCCCTTGAAGGCGTTGAGCGTCGCATCGTAGTCTGATGCTGCGTCTGCTGTGCGCATTTCTGTATTCTCGAATCCGTTGTTCTTCTCATCTGTACGGTTTACTTGGACGGTCGAATAGCCTGCTTTCGCACACAGCTTGACCACCTCTTGACCTACAGTGCCTCTGGCTCCCGTGATGGCAATCTTCATTTTGCACGTCGATAGTGTATTGTGCTTTGCAGTTGTTGTATATTGAACTGGTTTATTTCTGGTAGTGATTTTGCAGTGTGGTTGCAGACTCTTAAGCTGTAGTTTCCGCATTTGTATGTTTACCCATGTAACTATTTGACGAGTGACGTTGCTATGAGGTGAGACCAAGAGGCTGCCGTTGTAAGCGCAGCGCAAGCGTTTACCCACAGTATTTGGCAACAGCCGGCCCGTTCATATGTGATGTCAGTCCGGATGCTCGGCCAAGAAGCCTCAGTCGTTCTGATCGCAGTCTACAAGTCGGGTCTGGATGCTGCTTTCACTTTTGACATCCAGCAAGCTCGACAGCTGAACAGCCTATAAGAAATGGCACACAGGGACATGCTGAGAAGTCGCAGACGGGAATGCACGGCGTAGCCCTTACATCGTATGACGTTTAAACTATCAAAGCGCAGCGCCATGGAAGCAGTTCTCAGAGGCCGCATGGATGTTCGGAAGGGGCCGATTGGACGATCCGGCGGCGGTGCGGCTGAAGATGCTGCACTCCACAGGGAGTGGCAGACATGCAGCACGATGCCAGTTCAACACGTTTTGTAGTCGTAGACCTGCCCTCGATCACATGCAAGCGGCAGTTACAATGGCTTGCGGGACTGCTATCGTGTGGTTGCGGCTCCCTCGGAGGCTCCACTCGCTACTAAACTCACTTGTCAAAACGTCATGACTTGGTGAATTAGGATGCATGCGCCACTGGGAACAATCGCGTAAAGTCGCGTTCCTACCACGCGGTTGTTCCTGGCCCTAAGATCGCCATTTCAACCTCTTCAAGATGGGAAAACAAGACTTCGACGCGCGCCCCAGTGTGATTGTTATTGGTGCCGGTGCTGGTGGTGTTGCGACGGCTGCGCGCCTCGCCCAGGCGGGATGTAAAGTCACGCTTGTTGAGAAGAACGACTTCTCTGGCGGGAGGTGCAGTCTCATACATCGCGACGGCTACGTATGTAGCGCTACTCATCATGTCCATGTTGAGCTTGAGCTTGAGACTAACAGGTCGATAGAGATTCGATCAAGGACCCAGTCTACTCCTCCTGCCTGAGCTGTTCAAAGAGACATTCCAGGACCTTGGCACAACATTGGAGGATGAGGGCGTTCATCTGGTCAAGTGCAATCCCAACTACAATGTGCATTTCCATGACGGGACAAATTTCAAGCTATCAACTGATGTCGCCGTCATGAAAGAGGAGGTGGAGCGATTCGAGGGGAAGGATGGCTTTGAGCGCTATCTAGGTTTCTTGCAAGAGGCGCATCGTCACTACGAGTTATCCGTTATCCATGTGCTGAAGAGGAATTTCTACTCGCTTTTCAGCATGGTCCGTCCGAGTTTCTTGCGTCATTTGATCGCTCTGCATCCTTTTGAGAGCATATACACACGAGCTGCAGTGTACTTCCGCACCGAAAGATTACGAAGAGTCTTCACATTCGCAAGTATGTACATGGGTATGAGCCCGTTCGATGCTCCTGGAACCTACAGTCTTTTGCAGTACACGGAACTCGCTGAAGGAATCTGGTATCCCATCGGTGGCTTCCACAAGGTTGTCGAGGCTCTAGTTAACATTGGTGAGCGCAATGGCGTTGAGTACATGTTCAACAGCCCCATTTCGGGGATACAGCTCTCCAACGACGGGAAACGCGCAACAGGAGTAACATTCCAGGACGGCAGGCCGCCCCTCACCGCAGATCTGGTCGTCTGTAATGCCGACTTAACATACGCGTACAACGAACTCCTCCCAACCTCCAGCTACGCAAAATCTCTTCAGGGCCGCAAAGCCTCGTGTTCAAGTATATCATTCTACTGGGCGCTTGACAAACAATTCCCTGAACTGTCAGCACACAACATCTTCCTCGCCGAAGATTACAAAGAGTCCTTCGACAGCATCTTCAAGAAGCACCTCATCCCCGACCAACCCAGTTTCTACGTCAACGTGCCGTCCCGTGTCGACCCTTCGGCAGCGCCCAAGGGTTGTGACTCCCTGGTCGTCCTTGTTCCTGTAGGCCACCTCGAAGACTATGGGTCCGACGCGCATAAGGGCTCTAAAGACAATGCTGGACGTACACAGGACTTCAACGCCATGGTACAAACAGCGCGTGACACGATCCTCAAGACCATCTCCGCACGGCTCAACATCGACGTCGGCGCACACATCGTTGATGAAGTCATCAACACGCCCGTGACGTGGAAGTCCACCTTCAATCTTGACCGCGGTGCCATCTTGGGTCTCTCGCACTCGTTCTTCAACGTCCTTGCTTTCCGTCCCAAGACCAAGCACGCCTCCATTGAGGATCTGTACTTCGTCGGCGCCAGTGCGCACCCGGGAACCGGTGTGCCGATTGTGCTTGCGGGGGCGAAGCTGGTCAGTGACGAGGTCCTGGCGAAGCTGCGGATGCAGCCGAAGCACATGGACCAGGGAGAAGCGGCGACAATGAGGGAGGAGTACAAGGTTATGCGCAAGTGGGGCGTTCCGCTGAAGAGTCATCTGGATGTGCAGAGTAGGACGGCTTACTCGATTTGGCTGCAGTGGTGGGTGCCAGTTTTCCTTACGCTGGTTGCGATTTACCTGTGGAGTGGAACTAGCCAGGGTTTGAGTGTTCTGTCATAGATGCGCTACATTTGGTGTGGACAAGAGAGAACTGCCTAGACTGATTATAATAGCGGGAGAGTAATGCTCATGGCCTTAATGTATCTCTATCATGATGTTGCATTCTTTTCTTGGTGCTTTCTCGTGAGTAGACGAAGAGGCGGTGCCGGTTAGGTTCAAAACCGTCAGAGCTAAACTTGTGAATTTTGTGCTCATTCAGGTCAGAGAGTCGCTCGTGCGGCGGATGGTTTGACTCTGTTTGTTGTGTTGTGCAACAAACTCGTCCTATCTCATGCGCGCTCCTAGGACCAATACAGGGTCGGATTTCGAGAGGGGATTGAGCATGCATAGTACGGCAGTCGTACAACTACCCATCACTACCGAGCCAAGAGCGAATAGGCCTTCAACAAGTCCATTCGCATAATTAATGTTGTGGTAACCCTGACATAGGTGTGAGGTAGAGCATGACATTCACTCCAAAAGCAACGGGGAAATCGCTGGCAAAGCAGCTTTGCAAGCATAAACGGATGCCCGAGGCCTTAGATGTCTCACAGGCAGGCTCTTGCAGATACTTTACAATGCGCTTGCGGATCGGGGAGATTCATATCTTAACATCTTGTTCAGAAGTTTGACCGCTGCGGTTAGTCCAGCGCTGCAAGTGATCCAGACCGGTCGTAATCCCCAGCAATCTGCAGGGGCTTGGAAGGTCAACGGGATATAGTATTTCTGCATCTCATGCCCTTGGAGACCTCCACGTCATCTGTGTCAGTCCGAAAAGGTGTGGATCCTACCTTAAGGCGAAGCGCTGTAGAAAGTTAAGGGTTTGGCGCAGTCAGACAGAAGTCGGGCAGGGACGGCGCTAGCCCTCGCCTCCGCCTTCCTCGTGTCATTCATCTAACCACCACCTCACTCTTGCCCTTATGGAACCTCGAATAGCAACATTGCTAGATCAGTCCCCTTATAAAAGGCTTACTCTCGACCCTTCTGTACTGACCACTCCTTCATCTGTCGCGCCCCGGTACATCGAGCCCGCAGCCAGCGTTAACGCGGCACGTTCAAACCTTGATGCTCACGGTCACCATGATCGCGTTGATACCAGATACCAGACATCATCTCAGGTGCATTCAAGTGCACCGCTTGCCCGCGTATTGAATGACCCAGCATCTTCGTCCCATATATTCCAGCCTCCATCTGGTCGTCAAACGCCACAGCATGCAGCATTTTGTACCAGAAGCGATGGTCCTGGTTTAGGCCCTTCCGCAATCTCGCCAGATGCACGTAGACGAGAGGAACACTCTAGTTCTACTGGCTACTCTGGAGGCGACATATCCTTGATACAGTTGCCGAAGCCCCCACAGGTCCCACGGAAGACTGCGAAGAGGCCCAGAATCCCGCCACTGCTGCAAGGTCTGCATCAACCTCCCCCGCTACCTCCCAAGAGTAGACTGTTTCCGCCTATCACCAGTAACAGAAGTGGACTTGGAGCTGATGTTGGTGATCGTTTCGGCCTTGGAGATGCCTTTCCTGCAAGCAGCACTGAGGAGCCAGCCAAAGCTCGAGTCTCGCCGCAGAGAGGGAACGAAATCATAAGCAATGATGTGGAACAGACTAGATCTATAATTAGCAGCCAGAGTGGACCTGAGGAGCAGGAACCGGGAAATGGATGTACTGCGGACGCTCCATTAGCCACCCAGGTTACAAGTCGAGTTCAAAACAAAGCTAAGGCACCACGGAAGCGGACGAGGTGGTCGCAGAAAGAGACAGAAGATTTACTCACTGGAGTCAGCAGATTTGGTATTGGCAGATGGAAACAGATACTCGAGTGTCCAGACTTGCAATTCCAGGGCCGAACTGCGGTGGATTTGAAAGATCGATTCCGAGTATGCCGTCCGGGAGAAGGGCTCAAAGCTAGGAAAGCAGCGATATCGGAGGGGTCAACTGTGAGAAAATCCACGAAAGCCAGCCAACCAGGTAGCGAGGTTAGGCTTAAACCTGCTGTGAATGCAGTAGTCCATCCTTTCCCGTCAGCCCAGCGAACAAGTTCGGAAGAGGTAGAGTCAGTCAACGAAGTTGCTACGAGCAAGGCGGAAGTTCATGGGCCATTTCTCAAGAGTAAGCGCCGAGCGCGCCGTGAGTTTAGTAAGGAGGACGACGAGAACCTGCTGAAGGGCTTCAAGCGGCACGGCCCCGTCTGGCACAAGATGCGCGATGACTTCGAACTAGGCTTTGGTGTGCGCCATCCTACAGACTTGCGCGACCGCTTTCGTATTAGATACCCGGACCTTTTCGCTCAAGCTGGCTACAAGCTGAAGCCCAAAGAGGAACGCGCACTCAGAGATCGGACAGAAGAAACTAAAGCACAAGAAGCGCAGCCCTCGAGGCAGCCAACAAGTACTGCAAGCCAAGTACTCCCTACCACAGTCAAAGCATCGTCTGCCACAACGCCCGTGCCGGTTGCTACGACTTCATCAATACGGCCCACTTTCGAGTTGATTACTGACCTCACATTTGATGACCACGACGGCGAGCGAAGCCCCATCGTCTTAAACCGCAACATCCTGCAGTGGGCTGATGAAAACTCCACAGCTGTCCCCTCGACAACTGCAGCACCAACGAGTAACCAGGCACCCACTTACACTTCGAGCGACCTGCTCTACAATCCCTTCGCAGCGGCAAGCGATGGCATCCACATCAACCCTCTCGCCACCCTCAAATTACCATCCACGGCGCATTGGAGCTACATGAATCCATCAACGGCAGCTCCGCCGCCTTCGCTGCCACCTCCCGGACCGTTAAAACATACATTACTTGCAAATGGCTCAAGCACGACCAGGGCACAACAGGAGATGCGCACACCGAACCTACCGAACATTGTCTTTCCATACGTGCCCAACGCTAGTGCCAGGAACGCGGTGCACAATCTTCCCGCCCCTGCTGATATACTGTCATCAGGGCAGACAGGGACTTCAGATGGCTACGTATGGATTGGGTGACTCGAATCGGTGCTTTCAGAGCGAATATAGCAAGCTATCACATGTAAGTAAACCAGTATGTGCCAGTCACCATCAAGACAACCCGCAATGGCTCTGCGATCTTTCATTATAGTCATGTTGAGGTATCAATGTCATCTCCACCCCGTACCTTCCTACCAGTCCGTTCCCACATTCACCTCCCCGTTTGACACAAGGCGATGCAAAACTCCCTGAAATCGCCCTTGGTCGCCTCCTCAATGTCTTCTTCCACCATGCTTCCGTATTTTTCCTCGTACTCGGTCTTGACGCGCGCCAAATGCAGGCGGTCCCAATGCAATCTGACCAGTCGTGAAATCAGCAGCTCGTAGCGCTGCTGGCGATCATGTTTGGATGAAGAGGAAGTGTTTTCGCGCGAGGAACGGCCGGACGAGGCGGGCTCGATGAGGTCCATGAGCGCGTGGTGCAGCAGCATGGCGTCGCGCGCGGGGCGGTTGATTACGCCGTTGAGGATGTGGGCTATGACTTCGCCCTGGACAGAATCAGTCAGTGCTTACTCTACAGTCGTGTATGCATCGGTGCGCCAGTGCGCATGTCCCAGATCGGGGGCTGTTTGAAAGGGAAGGCGGACTTACGACTAGGTTGTTACTCTTCCTCAGACAGTCGCGCGCAAAGCTGCCCTGGTACTTCCTCTCGTACGTCCGTAGGCATTCGCGTAGATGCGCATCAGAGCGCATAACGACGATGCCCAGAATCGCGCTCTCGCCTCCCTCGCGCGACTTGAGCGCCTTGTACAGGGTATCGACGTCGCGATTTCTATACTCGACAGGCCATATATCGCTCTCCTCCTGCCTCTCACCTTCGAGCGCCATGAGCACCGCTTTGCGGAACTTGTCTGCCTTGAGCTCCTTGTCCATGCACTTGACCAGACTATCGCTGTACCGCTTGTCCTTGAAGGAGTCGCAAATGGCGCGTATTTCGTGGTTCTGGCGTCCCATGAGCGCTTCAATGAGCAGTTCGCGACGAGCCGAGTTGGACTGGTACCAGTAGTTTGCCCAGTAGCCTTCGCCCTCGAACTTGCCCAGCGCCGTGACATAGGCAATCTTGCCAAAATTGCCCGACGTCTTCAATTTGATGTGTTTTGCGATATTGATGCCACGGCCTTGCACTTTACAGTGGCGCTTGTATTCTGTGCGCAGTTCGAGCATCTGATCGTGACTCAGGACAGGAAGGATGTCGATAAGCGTATCAACCCCGGGAGTGCGCGCAGAAAGCGCGTCAACAATGGCGAGGGCGTCGGGTTCGGCATCATAGACTCTGGCACGGCGCTCTTCCTTCCTTCGGCCATTATCGCGGCGGTCGCGGTCACGGTCACGGTCGCGGTCGCGGTCAGCGTAGGGGTCGTAGGGGTCGCGCGCGGAGGAGCTGTACGCTTCAAGGGCAAGCTTGTCGCGTTTGGATGGAGGCAGGGGGCTTGGTGAGCGGCCTGAACGCGAGTGGGCGCGATGTCTGCCTTGCAAGGACTGTCTGGAGTCGCGTGGGGAGAGGCTGTCAAGGGGTTGCAGGTGGTTGATGTCGTCGTCGTCGAGCATCATCGCCTGGGGCATAGGGCTGATCGACTGGTACACGCCTTGGTACGCTTCCAACAGCGGACTTGGCGGAGGCAGACCGCCGCCAGGAAAGCCCCCTGGCATACCGCCGGGGACGATGTTCTGCAGGTCGGGCCGGTTTCCGCTAACAGACAGCCTGTCCATGCGCTGAGTGAGCCCGTCAGGCCGACGTCCACCGCCCACTGACAGACTGTGTGGGCGCATGGCAGGCGACGGCGGCGCGTTGAGCTTTCCTCCCCCGCCTGGAACCATTTCAACGACCTTGCGGCCATCGTATGTGCTCGTCGGTCCCGAGCTCGACTGTGCACGGTGGTGTTCTGGACGTGGAGAGTGCGTGCCCATGGGCGGCGGCGGATACTGTGGCTGGTGTACGGGCGGCGGGGCGGGAGCATGTGGGATGGCGGCATACTGGGGCTGGGCTGGCGATGGAGGGTAGGTGGGACTCGTTGGCTGGGCTGTGTGTCTTATGGCTGGCTGGTGGGCAGAGCCGACGACAGGCGTGGCACTGAAGGTGATCTTGTCAGGCGCCTGCGCATATTGGAAGCTCGAGGCCGAGTCTCTGGGCGTGGCCGTGTATGCGAAGTGATGTCCGGTGGTGGGCGTGGTGGTGTACTGAACATTGCCCGGCTGCGCATACTGGTAATGGGAGGCCGCTTGGGCTTGCTGCATGTAGTCCGGGCGCTGCTCGGGGGGCAGGTCGGCATAGTTGCCCATGGTTATGGGCTCGTTTACGCTGCTGGCGGCCATAGTCTCAGTACTCGTCGCGTGCGGTCTCTACCAGGAGTGTTCGAGGCGCGACGCGAAGCTCGAAGCTCGCAGCTCGAAGCTCGAAGCTCAGGCGTAGTACTCACGTTGGATACACGAGTGGCTGCCTGGTCTCGTACTGAGGGGTGCCCATTGGTGCATATTCAACTGCGCTGTAATGCTGACCCGGCCCAGATCCATCGCGCACATGGCTGTGGCTGCGACTGCGGCTGCGCTCCCTTGCGCGGCCCGGCGACTTGGAGCGCGACCTTCGCGAGCCGTCATCAGGGCGCAACGACATAGGGCTGAGGGGCTGTGTTTGTTGTCTGGAGGTCAATTGCGTGCCTCACTCCACCCGTCGTCGGCTACGCGCGCACAGGAGGCTGGCAGCACAGTGCGCGACTTGCAGACCCCATAGCGGTTACTCCGCATGGCGGGGCGCCCAGCTCCAGGTCGCTTGTGCCCGTGAGGCTCTACCGCAGCGCGTCGAAGGCGGTGAGTCTGCCACACCACACCGATGCTGACCATCAAAGTCGAGCCGCGGTGAACTGCCAGACATGGACATGTGCTTCCAACTCCACCCACCTCGCTCACTTGTTGGCCCCGACCTGGACCCTTCGCTTTCGCACGCACGCACGCACGTCACCGCTTGCCCTGGATGATCAGCGAGAACGCGGGTGTGTTGAGCCCCATGTCCACATTTATCGGCTGGATTCGCGAAAACTGCCATGCATGTTAGGGTAGCTCGGTCGGTCCGGCACGGCGATTCACCGCCCTAAGCGTCTAATTGTAGACAAATTTTTAAAGGGACTGTTAGATCTGCTCATAGCTCGGAGAAATGATGGAATGAGGGCTTGTCTTCGACGCGAACGTGCGTATGTGCTTGCTTCTGGCCAGTCATGCTCAGCGCTTTCGCCTGAACCGGTCCCACAAAGCGACGCGGCGACGCCATGTCGCAACTTGAAGCGATGCGGCTGAACCTACTATCGAGCCGTGTCCGTGTGCCTGAGTCAAAACACTCAGTATAGATAAGACGTCGCCAAACATGTTGACTTCTCACCTGTTTGCTTCCTCGTTTGTCCATCATGTCCTCCACTATGATTGCTTATGCGGTCAACTTCCAAACCCAGTCACGACTCGTTCAACTACCGCAAGAAATCAAGAACATTATCTTTGATTTGTGCTTCACCGCTGATGGCGCTGTCGTCGAGCCAATCTCAAACTACGGTCTTTCGAAGGGCAACGTCTCGCGCAGAATGGGGGTAAATCTGTTACAGACTTGCCGCAGACTCTACCACGAGACAGACTGCCGATCGTTGTTTACACAGAACACTTTCCGCTTCAGTACTGTCGACCGCATGAGCTCGTTTCTGAGCTCATTAAGCCCCGTCCACAGCGCATGTGTCCGGGATGTCGAAATTGACGCGCAAAGCATGCATTCCAACCACCCAGCGCTGGCCCGCGAATGGCTGCACTACCTTTCCTGGGGTAACGGCCAGTCAGACGAGGCTCGAGGCTCCTTGCATGTGGACGCTCCTGGGCTGAAGTGCCTCCGACTAAACTTCGAATCGTGGCCCAAGATTACCATGAAGAGGGTCGAGCTTTGGGACCAACTCAGGAATATGCTTTCAAAGATCGAAGGTCTTGAGCGAATCATCGTAGTTGGTGCAAGCAAAGGAACTGCAATGGCTAAGCGATCCCCTTTCTCCCCGGTTCACTATGTCGGTGGTGACGATGTCGGCATCAATGACCTTGTCCCACGCATGTGGAACAATGTCAGAGCGCCAGATAAGTCGAAGATTGTGAGATGGACTCGTCAAGACGGAAAGCTGGAGCTGGAGGTTGTGTCTATATCTCACTTGCTGAAGAACGTTGATCCATACTGGTGCGGTCCTTCGGTGAGGAAAAGTCATACAGACCCCTGGCCAGAAAATGGCTCCTGCACTTTGTTTGGATACGAGAACCGACACTCGGACGTTACAGAGCCTACTACAAAGGGGTTCAATCCCAGCGCCGCCGAATAATAGGCCTTGCCGGGTCCCAGGGCCCATGAATCTCGTTTTTGTACTTCTGCAGGCCGATCAGCCACCAGCTGCAGATACCCATCACGAAGAAAGTCAGGAAGCTCCCAAGCACCACTCCCGCAATGAAGGCACCCTTTCCGCCCCCGGTCAGAGTTACAAAGACTCCGCCCCACGCGATCGTGACAAGCACGATCGTAAGCGTGAGATGTCCTCGCCAGGAGCGAGCCCGGAGTTCGCGGCGAAAGATGGGAAAGAGGCCAAAGACTTCAATAGAGAAGAGCGTCAGAGAGAACACATGTGTAGTTGAGGGGAGACGCGAAGCAAGGACAGTTGATGCCATCATGGCCGAGTTTGTTGAAATTGACGCTGGGAGTCTATAGCATTGTTAGAGTGCACGGCGGACAGAGATCGTCTTTAGTGTCTTACTGAGCTCCTGGTCCACTACTATAGTCGAAGAAAGCCACATTCATCATGAGTAACCATGTGCTGATGGCCCAGATTGAATCGCTTGTTGTCGACTTCGTCAAGGATTTGAGTATGGGACTGAGCCCTAGCAAAGCAGCGTAGATCAACACAGCCGACTTAACTGTCGACACTCGCTGCTGATATCGAGAAGGCGGAGATGGTATCGATTCCAAATGCGAGTTATTTGCTTTACCTGCATTTGACAGATTTGCATCTGTGTTGTCAGTTGCTTCCAGGTTTTGCCCCTGCCAATGATCCCAGAGAATCCAAGCCAACACCGTACAGAGCGTCGCCCAGCCCACTACAGATAATGGCGAGACGTTTCCTTGGATGATGGCGACAAAGCAGCAGCAGAAGATGGCGACTGATGCAAGATGCTGCACGATGATAGTCGTATCAGCCATAAGCGACCAGAACTCATATGGCTGCAGGCGCGGGTTGCGCTGTAGGTGGTCGAGAAAGGTCTTCTCGTCCGTGTAGTTGTCGGGGACTGCGTTACAATTAATCCTGACCCACCACAAGCTTGAGTGTGAACTAACACGGTTGCTTGAACCAGAGCAACTTCTTATAGTGGCTTTTTGACCTGCGGCTCGTGCTCCGCCCGTCTCTTCTTCTCCTGCCAGAAGCAGACGGCTTGAAGAACGCGTCAACTGGGTCCAATAGTCGACTGGACTCCATGTTGCCGTTTGTGCGCGAGGAAGATGAGGTTGTCCAGGTGCAGGAGAGGTCGTTACTGGTATAGGATGTTCGCGCTAAAACGATTATTTGGCCCCACTTCTAGATGCACCTTCCACAGAAGCTCAACGTCACAAAATTGGTACATGGTAATGGCTATCAGTCTATTAATTGAGCTTATGGGTATACGCAAAATCATCGACTATGGTCCGCACCGAGACTTGCTTGTCTGGTTCAATGTCTGCCAGGCCACAAGCAGTCTTCTCCACTTTGGTACAGTTGCGCGTCCGGCCTTCACTACATAGCCTTCTTGTCGCAATGTTCTTCCAATCTCCATGTAGCTTTCGACTGCCACTCTGATCGGACCCGCAGCTTCAGGCGGCAGCTGCTCGATCGAATGCTTCGATTCAGCGTAAAGCTTGAACGCATTGTCCAGAAGACGATTGCGTATGCTCTCGATTCTTGGCCCCGAAGGTTCCTTGAGAACTTGCTCCTGGGTCAAGCCTACCTCAGACAGCCATGTTGTCGGGAGATACACACGGCCGATCTTCGCATCGACGGCGATGTCTCGGGCAATGTTGACATATTGCAGTGCAACCCCCATCAAGTTACCGGCACTTTCTACCTTGTGCTGCTCTGCTTTACTCAAGCTGCTTCCATACGTGTGGAAAATGAGCTCGATGCACATTTGAGCTACAGTGCCGGCGACTCGTTCGGAGTAAAGTGTGAGGTCACCCTCATTCGCGATTGGAGGTGATGCTGTGTCGAAGGCCAAATCCATATCGAAGCCAAGGAGCAAATCCTGCAATGGCTGGCGCGACAGTTTGTCAGTGGGAAGCTGCACAAGAGCAGAGCGCGTATCAGGAGGGAACTGCTCATGAACAAGTCTAATAAGCGCAGGTCTGGATCTTGGCCCACTGTAAGCAAGGTCCAAGAATTCGTTCAAATGTGCAATCCACTCTTTAGCTTCTTCGGCCGTAGTAGCGTTGTCAACCAGATCATCAGCTACACGGCAGAAAGAGTACAGAAGCAGCAGGTCGGTACGAAGGAGACCCTGAAAAGTTGAAGATGCAAGATAAAAGCTCCTGCTTTTGCACTTCAACCGGTGTACAGCCTCTCTCAGACCCTCGAGACGAGCCTCATCGTATTTCTTTGGGGAGACAAATAGTGCCTGCATGAGAACGACTGGCGACGGTAACTGTGGTGCTGGGTCTGGAAAGAGCGAGGGGAATGTGTGCAGGATAGCAAGAGCGTTGTCAAATGCGACCAGTCCAAACACAATCAGCATGTTCGTGGCGAGGAAAAACAAAGCTTCCTCAATCTCTAGCCCATCCCACAGGTGTATGCCATGCTTTGTACCAGCGCTGATGACCCAGGTCCCTCTGCGCAAGGCCAAGGTGTCGACTATCCAGAGGTAGACAGTGGGAAGCCAGATGGGCAGTGCTGTGTTAGACAGAGGCAGCCCCAGAATGAACTGGTATGCGAGCGTCCATAGCCCCAACAACACTGGCCCTGCCCAGACAAGAATCAAGCCAGTGTAGGTGCCAGTCACATTGGCCTTCACACAATACCAGCCATATGCAATTATTGCTGATATAATCACCTGTCCAGCCCACTTTTGATATTTCCAGGGCGCAGGCGAGGACGGGGTTGCGGCGCGCAGATAGATGGGCTGGTATGTAGGCTTGCTGAGGAGCAGATATAGCAGCGAGGTATTGTAGGTCTGTATGACGAAGAAGAAGACCTCTTCAAGAGGGATGTCGAAGAGCGTTGGGCCGATAATCACATGGCTAGGGTAACTCCATATGCCGGTGCGAATGAGGTACGAGTCCCATGGGATGGTCGCGGTAACAGCAACCTGCAACGTCAGTACCATAGAGACACGGAAGAAGGCAGATCAACATACGAATATCAGGAAGCCGACTCTGTAGGTATCGAGTCTCGACCAGAGCGGGCGGTAGAGCAGCGTGAGCAGCACAGCCGGCGGGATGGTGTACTTGACATGGCTGGTCACTGCGCATCAGCATGGAATTCAAAGTTCTGGAGATCCTGCGCAGGGCGCGTTCACGTACACGAGCGCGTAGTCTGAGCCCATTATCGCAGATCGTCGCGACTGTCAACCCGAGCGTGAAACTGAAAGCGTGCAATTTCACGTCAATTCGAGAACCACAATGCAGGGAACGGACTAGGCGCTGCAGCGAGAGGGCGTCAGGCACAGAAGAACGAACTCAACACAATCCATCTTGATCGCGCTCCGTTGCCGCCGAATGCCGACCACGGCAAGTATGGAAAAGAGCAATTCGTGCATGTGCACGTTGCGGCATGGGAGCTGTGCGGCAGATAAGCTTTGGACTGACATCATTGACTTTGGTTGCGGCAGGTGCGGGACCCAACGTCAAGAAGATATCAGCGGCCAATGACGTTGCAGCGCATTGCATCATGTTGGTGGAGCTCGTTCGGTCAACACGCCATTACCTGTCTGGCCAAACATGTGAAAGCTCAGGATACTGTCATACCAGGTGCCACAAGCTCGTCAGACTAAATCCCCATGGCCGTTCAGCCTTCAGGACTCCCCAGCGCGCTGCTCTAATATAAACAGCACCCGTCAATTCACCATGTCCCGCAACGGACGTAGCAAAACTGAGACGAGGAAACACCCGTACCTTGCTGGGAACTTTGCACCAGTGACCCAGACATGGAAGCCAACGCCCGTTGCCTGGACGGGAACCCTTCCCAGAGAGCTCCATGGCGGCATGTACGTTCGAAATGGGGGCAATCCTTTGGCCAATTCCGATCTGGGACGCGACGCCCACTGGTTTGATGGCGATGGCATGCTCTCAGGAGTCTGGTTTCCGCGTTCAGCCAACAATGCCGAAGAACTCGATGTTCAATTCGTCAACCAGTTTGTCCTTACCGATGTGTATCTGTCTCAACTTGAGAGCAGCACAATCCAAACGCCAATCTTGCCCAGTATTGCGACCTTGACAAACCCTGCTTCGAGCCTCGTCTGGATCATCTGGAGGATCATGCGCACCGTCTTCATTGTTCTACTATCACATCTGCCTGGCTCAGGGATCGCCATCAAGCGCATCAGCGTTGCCAACACCAGTGTTCTCTATCACGATGGACGAGCATTGGCCACTTGTGAGAGCGGCCCGCCCATGCGGCTTACACTACCGGAGTTGGAAACTGTCGGTTGGTTTGACGGAAATGCAGTAGAAGGCGAACCACGGAGTAAGGACAAGAAGGAAGAACCAACACTCGGTGGCACAGGACCATTGAGTTGGATGCGTGAATGGAGTACAGGACACCCGAAAGTCGACAATACCACGGGCGAACTGGTCATGTTTCACTGCAGTTTTGCTCCACCATATGTCCAGTACTCGATTATACCCTCTACGGACTCGAACATCGTGGATCATCAGTCAGCACACAATGCAGGCCGTATCATAAATGCTGCCGTTCCTGGTTGCACGGGTGGAAAGCTCATGCATGACTTCGGCGTTTCCAGGCACAGTACAGTCATTCTCGATCTTCCGCTCAGCCTCTCGCCTCTGAACCTTGCGAAGAATTCACCAGTGGTAGCTTATGAGCCTTGGAAGTCTTCTCGATTTGGTGTATTCCCCCGTCAACATCCGGAAGCGGTACGTTGGTTCGAAACCGACGGCTGCTGCATCTTCCACACGGCCAACACGTGGGATGAGTATGATGCTGATGGCAACGTGGCAGCAGTTAGTCTTCTAGCCTGCCGCCTCACTTCTGCATCTGTTGTATTCAGTGCCGGAAACATCACACCCCCGCCGCACCCAAATCATAAAGATGTGATCAGCGAGAAGCCCATGTCATTCTTCGCCAAGTACGACGAAGAAACTGATGGGCAGGATCTTGAAAAAGTCGACGAGACATCTCCCCTGATATCCCATAAAGACGCTGTACCTAATCCATTCGGCGCGTCCTCAACCTTACCCATATCCGACGACGACGAAGAACAGTGCCGGTTGTACTATTATCGTTTCGCTCTGGACTCTGCAGCCGAGAATAGCATCACGCATCAATTCGCCCTTGCAGCCATACCCGTGGAGTTTCCTACGGTATCACCGTTGACTGCTATGGACTCTGCACGTTACATCTACGCTTGCAGCACGTCAAATGAGTCTTTCGGCGCAGCGCTGGGCAAAGCTAGCAAAATCGATATCTTGGTCAGATTTGACGTAAAAGCTTTGCTGGAGAGAGCTCAAGTCGAACCACCAGATGCAATCACAGGGTGCGTAGACAACCGTACACTAAGCCAAATCATGGCCTCCAATGATCCCAACGATCCGATTAAGGTTTTCAAGTTCCCACCAAAGCATTACGGACAGGAAGCAACCTTTATCCCTCGCTCAAGGCGCGGTTCCGCAACTAACAAAAACACGGCTTTCGATGAGGACGATGGTTATCTTGTCTTCTACGTATTTGACGAGCACCAACTGGATGAGCATGGAGAGTGTAATGAGGATGCAAAAAGTGAACTCTGGGTTCTGGACGCCCGGACGATGGCACGAGTCGAATGCAAGATCCAGCTGCCAACTCGCATTCCATATGGTCTCCATGGCAACTGGTTCACGGAGGAGCAGATCGCTCACCAAAAGGGAGTGGAGAAGGTACGGGGGCTGCCGGCAGCCGCTGCGGATACAAAGTGGAGTCGCATCAAGCGAAGCATCCATGGGCGTTTGGGTTAATACCAGAATTGTACAAACAGCATGAGCGTACGGCGTTCAGAGTCATACGTAGGCATATTTTCTGCCAAGCCATAATTAATGATAATACTTCACGACACGAAATACTACACACGATCTTCATGACGCAGTCTTATTTTGCAACAGTGCAACCTCAGAGTCGCGGTCTAGATTCTCAACACGGCTGGTGACAATCGCCATCACACCGCTCAAACTGCCGGTGCCGCGGCGCGTGTATGACTGCCGTCACTGTTAAAACACAGACCCTGCAGCAAGAAGGTTTTCTCCGATGGCAATAAAGTTTATGACGCAGTCACTTGAGCTACTGACAGATGGAAGCATCCGCGATCATCGACACCGGTCTTGTGAAACGCAGATCTCTCAGAGCGTACTGACAACTCAGAGATCTCTGTAGCTCTCATGTCAGGCGACCAGGTACGTCTATAAAACTTTTAGATCTCCTCACAATTTCGCGATGGGCCGTAGCGATGCCTCGACAAAGGGTCGTGTCACCATCTTTGCCAGTGCCCCCTGTTCCCTGCAAAGATACTAAGCTTTCGGCTCACAAATCTTGCAAAGCTTGGCTACGCCCTTGCCATGAGGCGCCGATCTAAAGCGGCATTTCCGTAGATTCGATTGCCAAAGTTTCGTTGTGTAGTTGTAGTGATGACTTCATCTTCTCAAAACGTTGGCGCTAGACATGCAGAACGCGTTTCATTGGCCACCAGCCTCATCCGACAGCTCCGTGCTCCCAGCGATGCGAGAATGCTGTTTGGTGAATATGCAGTGCTCGTCGAATCGAGACCCTGGGGATCTGTAGGCATCACATGAGCGATGTCATCATTGACGTAGTCGTGATCGGGCGCCAGCGCTCTGTTATATGAGATTCAGGTGCTGCTGTGGAATGTGAACCAGATGAACATCTAACAACCAAGCCTCTCTGCGCAGGAAACAGTTCTTGGAAAACACTTAGCAGCCATGGTATCTAACCTTGTTGCGCGTAACAACGCCCTTGCTCTTAATGGTGAGCTCTTCCAAACGTACACTCCCATACCCCCAGAATACTGACATCGGGCAGGCAACACAGTGAACGGTGCTACGGCCGACATTGCCATCACGACTCATGGCTCCGACCTTTACTTCGCCATTTGCGCTGCCATGGGCTTCGCTGGCTTCACATTCATCGGTCTTGCCATGCGCAAGCAGCGTCGCGACCGTCTTTTCCACTACATCACCGCAGCCGTCACCTTCGTAGCATGCATTGCTTACTTCACCATGGGCTCCAACCTTGGATTCACTCCCATCCAAGTCGAGTTCCCGCGCAGCGACCCTGTTGTTCGCGGTACCTACCGTGAGATCTTCTACGTTCGATACATCGATTGGTTCATCACCACACCGCTCTTGCTCCTTGACTTGCTGCTCACTGCCGGCATGCCATGGCCAACAATTCTCTTCACTATTCTTGTTGATGAAATCATGATCGTCACTGGCCTGATCGGTGCGCTCGTTGTGAGCAGGTATAAGTGGGCGTACTTCACCATCGGTAAGTAAACTTGCACAAGCCACACATGCCACTTTCAACTAATAAATCCCAGGCTGCGTCGCTCTTTTCTACATCGTCTACGTGCTCGTCTGGGAAGCGCGCCGCAACGCCACCCGCTACGGGTCCGAGGTCAGCAAGACCTTCCTGTACTGCGGCTCTCTGACGACATTCCTCTGGATCCTGTACCCCGTTGCCTGGGGCCTCTGCGAGGGCGGCAATGTCATTTCCGGCGACTCTGAAGCCGTTTTCTACAGCGTGCTCGACTTCCTCGCCAAACCTTGCTTCGGTGCTCTCCTCATCTGGGGTCACCGCAACATCGACCCTGCCACGATTGGCATGGCTATTAAGGATTACGACAACGACGCCATCGTTCGCGAGAAGCGCGTTCCTCACAACAACGGCATCAACCCTCCTCTTGACGGACCCGTCGACACTCCCGCCACCAATGGCGTTAATGGCCACCAGGTCTAAGCGTTTTGAAAGAGCAAATAACGCGAATATACCCATGTGTTATAATCAAATTGAAATCAATGCAGATGAGGCCATGTATGGCCGGTAATTGGATAATATTTGGAGGTGGAATATGCCTTGAAGGTTGAGTATGTAATATAATACATTAATGACACTCCTACGACACTCTTTCTGCTGCATATTTTGATCATTCATCCAGCTCAGAAGAGTGCTTTCTCATAATGTTGACATCTTCTTTTGAAACTTCTTGAAGAGTTGTAATGCATACTATATTCTATATACGAACTTCACAATCATGTGCTCATGGTTAAATGGTACTGGATGGAATGCTGAGCTATCAGCAATCCAGCTGTTGAAGCAAGTCCTCGATATCACACTGACCAGCCATGTCACACGTTCACAGGCCCGCAATTGAAGAATTCAGAAGAAAAGAGCATTATCATTAGGGTATCACGCTAGACGCTAATCTAGTTGTAAATAGTCAAAATATCCGTGGAGTTGTTGTACTCGGTCGGTGCACACTTCTCAGTGTACCCACCAAACATCTCGCCCCTCTGCTGGATGAATTCGGTGAACGACCCCTCAGAGCAGCTGTCACCAGGCCCAACAGCGCACTCAAGCTGCTGCGGGTCCTGGTTGACAAGGACGCGGACGTATGTTCCGGCAGGATAGCCGTAGCTATCGCATTCCATTCGTTCGATGGCGATGTTGGTCAGGAACGGCAGGATGCGCGACGACCTCCATACACGCTGATAATTCTGCATTTTGAGCGGCATGGTCTCATTGACGTTCGCAACGCCCGCGAACTCGGTGTTGTTGAAGATGCCGAGGGCGACGGCGACGGTGGGGGGCAGCTCGCGGTGCGTGAACGAAACGTACAGGTCTTGAGTAGAGTTGGTGGCCATAAGCTGCTGTGCTGTGGCGTTCAGCCAGGGGTAGCCAAGGACGCCAGATATCTCATTGCCATAGCCGGTGTTGTAGAAGTACTGAATGTCGTTCATGTACTCGAATTGGAGCCACTCGTCTGCGCTGAACAGTTTGAGCGAGCAGAACGGGGATGAGCCACGGATGACGGTCTCGTATCCACACAGCTGCTGCATAGCTGTGATATCATTGGCAGTCCAGTTGAAAGTAGGAGCAAGGTCGCGAAAACGTTCAATAATCGGTGCTGTGTACACCTCCTGGAACTGTCCTGATTGCTCGCTACCGAACGAGGAACTGTACTTGGGGCAGCCCTTGTAAGGTGTCAAAGAATCAGCACCCTCAGATTCATCCTCGGATATGGTGACTCGCTCAGTCTCGTTGCTCTTGGTGACCAAGCCCTCGATGAAAGACTTAGCGCTAAGCTCCGTGCGCTCAGCTGTTGATGTCCAGACTTTCTTAGGGTTCTTTAACCCAGGGTAGCGAATATGAACTTCGGTGCCCAGCTTGTACGACTCAAGACGGCCAATAGTCGTAAGATCCTCCAGCTCCTCATCCGAGATAGGTGTCTGCCAGTTCTGCAGGAAAGACAAAGCACCTGCAGACTTCCAGTTTACAGACATGTTGCCCAACTTGTCTGTGAATGGCTCGATGTACTCCTCGTAGTCGAAATCATTCGCGTAGATGGCGGCATGGCGAACAAGGTAGGCTGCACGAGTGACATTGCAGCCCTGGGGTGGAGCAGGATCAGATTGAGGGTCCTCAAAGTATGGAGCGATCTGATATAGGTCAATAAGAGCTTCTGAAACGTTTGATCAAGAGAACGTACACCGGCCAAATGTGTCAATGGATCGAAGGAGTATGCGGCGTTGGCGGCATTGGCCACTGCAAGGGTGAGGAGCGCTGAGGAGAGCATTATGGGCTGCGAGTTTGCTACAGAGACACACTTTTAGTTACAGGCGCGCCTTTCCAGGCTTTAAGAGATGTCCATATTCCCAATTGCTCTCTAGCGCCCACATAAACATGGCAATGCGACAATTCCAGCTGCCGGAATTCGGCACTGAGGATTTACAGCGCTACGTGAGAATCATAGGATGACATGACGATGGTGATGGCTGTAAACAGGGCAGACTTAAGCTCTCTTGGTCAATGCTTGACCGTGAAAGGTATGGTGGCCGAATTTGACGCGGCCAGGCCCATTCGCTACGTCATGCTGTATACCACATGTGGACAACCATAATCAACAAACTTTCATCTGGCTCAAAAGGATTGGATCTGAACACAGGTGCATGGCAGATAATTATGTTCATTGGATTGCAGCTCCCTGAGCCGCAAGTGTGCTATGTTTCAGCCCAATCGCTAACGCTAATCACAAGAAAGATGATAGATCGAAGGTCTATCCCAGCCACAACACCAACCCCTATGCAAACGTTCGCCGCCTATCTGCACTAGACAGCCATTGTCCGCCGCCTCAAGCTTTGCACGTTGAGCTCCAAAGCGTGACACTCGTCCTCTTTCGCATGCAGGAGCTTCTGGAGCGCTTCCTTCTCTGACCTGAGCGCCTGCAGCTTTCCACCAACTAATTCGCGGTATGAGCCATGCTCCTGCACAATCGCCTCTATCCTCGACCACTCACTGGCGCTCGGCTTAGTCTCGGTTGCGCCCCCACCTGATCGTCTTGCCAATTCGATGTCCTTGGCCTTAAGCTGTGCCTCGAGGTCTGCAACATGATCCTTCCAGGCCTCGTGCGCTGTCACGCGATTGAGGTCGTTGATGCTGGCACCTCCTCTCAAGGTCTCGACTTGCGTGACCAAATCCGAGTTCCTCTTCTCTAGTTCCAACACGCGCTGCTCCAGTGCTGCTGTTTTGGCCTGAGCAAAGAGATCGTTCGTGGCCCGACGCTCGATGAAGCTTCCTGGTCGTCCTCGAGTTGGACTCTTGGACCCTGCTTGCGACTGTAGGCGTTCTACCTCTCGTATCTTCTCTGCCAATTTGTTCCTCACGATCTGAACGTTTACTAGGTCTTCGTCACGGAGAGCCGTCATTGCTACTAGCTCACGATCCTTCTTGGCCAACAGCCCGCGTATCTTGATATTATTCTCCAGGTCCTCATCTCGCAGAGTCCAGATGGCTGTGTGTCGTTTCCAAAGTTGTGCCTTCTCTTCTTCGAGCTTCCTCAGTCGCGCTGTCATCTCTTGGTACTCGGCTGGCTCGACTGCTGCCACGGGATTTGATCGCTCGATGTAGATGAGCTTTGACATCAGCGCAGAAAGTTGGGACTCCAAAGGGCCTGGAACGTGCGGCGCAGGAGCGGGCGACATGGGCTCATCATTTGCCTCGTCGGCATAGAGCATTACTGGAATTGATGTTGGTGTCTTCTCAGGGTATTCAGGAAGCTGGTCTTCGCCATCAAGCGTTGACGCAAGAGACTCAGTGTCGTTATCTGCCTCACTGCGAGGAGCAGTCCACTGGCTCTGTGGCATAGTATTCAGGACCTGTGGCCCAGCGCTGACGACGGGTTCTTTGATTTGTTCGTCCCGCCAAGCCTCAATAGCTGGCGGTTCTGCACGTGGGGCGAGTTTGGGTTCCTGGCGACGGGGCTGCCAGATCGCTGGGATGACGACCTTACTTAGGGGGCGTGTTGCCACTTGCTCGTCACCAAATGCTGTGTCTGACGATTGGTCTGATTCGTATTCTCTCATCTGCGAGAAGGACTGGTTCGAAGCCACTGATTCTGGTCGACCCCCGTAAATCGAGGCGACGGAGTGTATCGATCCTGTGCGCTCAGCGCGGGGCGTTGCACGCTGTGCTGTCCACATTTTGCCGGAAGGTAATGTGTCGTGTTGGCTTGAATAGTCTCAGGAATTCCTAAAGGTATCTGTGTTTGTCTGGCTACAAAGCTGGGAGCGGCGCAACGAGTTAATTGCGTGAAATTCAATTCTGCGCAGTGTGAAAGATCTGGTTCTAACCAAGCTGCAGATTTTCTGCCAGCTTATATTCTTGTTTCTCTTTCAGTATATCATAGTGACAGCTTGCAAACACATCCTGAAACCCTGCTGCGACGGAGGAGTGGGCACGGCTAAATCCGCGACAAGAATGGTAGAGTGACAGCGGCAGACGGGAAAGGCTTGACTCCACCATCGTCTATCGGTAATTGCTATTGTTTTCATTCGTCTTCTCTATCAAGATCGTTTATCATCCTTAGTTGGATTCAACCGCTTATAACCAACATATGAGGAATGTTCAACTTCTTGGTGTTGCTCTTTCCTCAAGTAAGGTCGAAAACATTCTCGAAGAAGTTGATCATTGCAACGCATTACTCATAAACAGACAGACAGTCATGGCTCCGAGGCTGTTGGCATGTACAATAAAGTTGAGGTTGCAGGCTTGCGGAGGTTCAAGGTTCGACGAGTCAAATCTGAAACCTGCACAGTCACATATGCGAACTCGCTTAGCTGCACAACGATGACCTTGTCACAGAATTGATGCCTTGGCTACACTAGATGCCTCAGCCACGGATCTACAAGCCTTGGATAATCTGTTGCAAAGGAAGAAAGAACACGATGCTATTGCTGCTCGTTTCCTGCAATCAAACAGCCGCTACATTGCCTTTGAGAGCAACTGCGGGGCCCTTCCCCAGACAACCTCGTGCCTTTAGACATCGTACCGGTCCGACTCATGCTCGATCGGTCTGTACAGAAAATAATCGAAGCTAGCTTTTGTCTCCGTTCCATTCAGATCGCTCGCTGCAACCCCCACGAACGCACCAGTAAAGCTGCCGTGTGCCTGATGCCCTCCACACTCGTCACTCAGAAGGCTCGCATCATACACAGGACCAATCTCCTTCAGCTCTTCTCCCTCCAGTGCATACGAGAACTGCAAGGCTTTGCCGCGAATCCTGAGCGCCAGTCTCACCTTTCCTTCTTGAGGAATCTTTACAGGGTCCGCTAGAGGCATCTTCAGATTGCCATCTGGCCACGACGCCTCAGAGGACAGAATCAGCAGCTCGCGTTTCCCATCTGTGTGCGCCGTGACAGTCAGGTAGAAGAAGTTATAGCGGCAGTAATATGCCGTCAACCCGGCAAATTGCCTCTCATCGGTGGGCGAGAAAGTGATTGTCGTCTCTGCGTCATACGAGAAATGGGTTTGACGTCGAGCAATAAGAGCTTGCTCGAACCAGCTACCGATTGCTTCGCGTCCAGTGAGCTGCAGTTCACCGTCTCTGACACTGAAGATGCGCTCCGGTTCAGGCGTGCGTAGCCACTGGAAGTCCTTGTGTAAACCGTCTGAAGTGGAAAACGTGTACCTTTGCTCGGCCCAGTACGCCGTGTCGTCTCGGGTTCCAGGAACGTCGACGTAGAGTGACGGAACGGGGCCGTTCTTGACGTAAAGCCAGTCATCATCACCCCAATAAGCTTCCTGGATTGCTGTTTCACGACCGAGAACGCATCGTCGATCCTGAGTAGTCGGGCGGCCCGTAAGGTGAACAAGATAGGTCCTGCCATCTGGAGTCTCGACGATATCGCCATGTCCGGCTCTTTGTAGGGCAGCGAGTGGAGCGTCTTTGGAGGTCAGGATATACTTCTGAGGGTGCAATTCGTAGGGTCCCCATATGTCACGGGACCTGGCTAAAGTGCAAGCGTGCTCATACGCTGTTCCACCTTCAGCAGTGAGAAGGTAGTACCAACCGTTCCTCTTATAGAGATGAGGCCCCTCTACCAGATCTAATTCGGTTCCGTGGAATATTGTCTTGGTTGGACCGACTAGGCGACCACTTTTGGGATTCCACTCTTGCAAACGTATACCTGCGAAGGATCTTGGGCGGCGACGGTGGTCTTGCAGCATGTTAACAAACCACTTTCTACCATCATCGTTGTGGAACAGAGATGGATCGAATCCGGATGAGTTGACATAGAAGGGATCGGACCAAGGACCCTCGATGCGATCTGCCGTAACGATATAGTTTGGAGTGTCCTTGAAAGAACCATCCTTACGCTTGACGTCGGTATACACCAGGTAGAACTTCTCGCCGTCGTGACTCAAGCATGGTGCCCATACTCCACAGCTGTCCGGGTCACCTCGCATGTCAAGCTGGCTCTTCCTGTTTAGCGGACGTGTCACGAGTTCCCAGTTCGCAAGGTCCTTGGAGTGGTGGATTTGAACGCCGGGGTACCATTCGAATGTTGACGTAGCAATGTAGTAGTCATCTTTGACACGAAGTATGGATGGATCGGCGTTGAAGCCTGGTAGAATAGGGTTGCGTACACGAGGCATTTTGGATTGTGTAACCTACTATGATGAAGCAGAGGCTGGAACTGCATTGCATTTGTTGTCTTCCACAAGATCTGCTTACCTTAACATGAGGCTGAAGTCGTGAGGAGAGAGGCCCACATCTGCATTTACCCGGAGGGTATTCGCCTGAATACCCCGCTTCCGCTTTTGAGAGTTTGCCTTTGCTTCAGTATTCAGACAACCACAAATGAGACTTCAGCTTTGTTCCATCCCTCTGCTATGTGTAGAGTCCGAGCTCTTCCGGAACGACTCTCGAACTTTGTATACTCCACTATCACGAATTCGGTAATCTGCTTGTAAACACTAGCCAAGACTCAGCTAGAATGTTGCCGCCGGGCCAAATGTGAGCACCCGCAACATCGCGTAGCCTTGCACTAAGAAGTGTGTGCGTCCTTCGGTGGTACAACAGCGCCGCTGTCTTGGTATTCTTGACTTTCAATGTCCAGCTTTATCGCGCGCCACTAGGCAAAATTTTTGGTCTTCGGATCACATCAAGTTGGTTAACCAGAACTATACACAGAGGCAGAATCTTGAGTACACCGTTCGAAAGGACCATAGAGCATCTGTATAAATCTAAATCTACGCGTTGTGCACTGGGTAGTCGAATGGGACTTGAGTCAATCGCGTTCATCCGTTTCCTAGGAGCACGCAAGGTTGCTGTGTTGATGGTGCGGAGAAAGGCCCGGCTCTAGCGCCAACCAGCGCGGATCAGATAAGATGAGCGATAATTCCTAGGCAACACCAGATCATGAAGGCGTCTGCCAAGCGAGCGCCAGCGCTGATCCAAACCCGTTGGCTTATCAGATCCTGAGGGTTTACGGGCTATTTTCGTTGATCAAGGCAGGAGCTCCGTCTTTCTCTCTGCGGAGCGCCCGCACTGAATCAGCCACAGATGCTTCCGCGTGCTGCTGTTCGCTCTTGCGCAAGACCTCGAGACCACTTGCCATGATGGAGGTCTGCAAATTTGCAATGGGAGGGAACGGTCATCGGTTGGTCAAACCTTGACGAAGCCATTTGCCAAGCAAGTTGTGGTATAAGCAGGGACGGCTTGCTCCCACCGCATTTGTACTGTGCACTTCCCAACCTTGAGTGGTCTCGTCCCTCTGTCAAGCTTCCTCCATTGTCACGTCTCTCGATTTACCATCACCATGAGGAACCCCTTCAGAAGTGGCCCTCACCTAGAGCAACCCGTAGTCGAACATTGCGAAACAAAGGATATCAACAAGGCTGTCGAGGCTGGTCAAGCCCCAGTGGTCGACGTCAAGCATCCTGTCGACAACTCTGATTCTAATAGTGTTGAGTCATTCACTGCAGGGGCACAAGATGGTGTGAAGAAGATGGAAGCTACTACCACTGTGTGGGACAAGAAGTCTCTCATCGCAGCCTACATCATGATGTGGATCATCACCTTCGTGGATGGTAAGAAGTCCTCAGTCCCTTGGAGATGTCTCGTCACTAAGACATCCTAGCAATGCAACAGGGCACTTCGGGGACTCTCGTTGCTTACGTTACTAGCTCATTCCAACAGCATTCGCTGACAGCTTATACTGGAGTACGTACTGTCATTTTAAATATTCAAGTACGCAACTCATCTTTTCCAGGTCATGTCCGGTGTTATAGGCGGAGTACTCAAGCTTCCTCTGGCCAAGATCTTGGATATCTTCGGCCGACCACAGGGCTTTGCTCTCATGACTGCTTTCCTGGTTGTTGGCTTGGTGCTGATGGCAGCTTGTAACAATGTGCAGACATACGCTGCAGCTCAGATCTTCTACTGGGTTGGGTGAGTTTATCTATCAGGAATAGTCGCTGTCATAATATGCTGACCCCTTAGATACAACGGCATGTCGTACGTCATCTCGATCTTCATCGCGGATACATCCCATCTCAAGAACCGTGCCTTTATGTTTGCGTATGTCAGTTCGCCATACATCATCACCGTCTGGATCACTGGTCCCTTGGCAGCCGCCTATCTTTCGGGTCCTGGATGGCGCTGGTTCTACGGCTCCTTTGCCATCATTACCATTGTCGTTACGGCGCCGTTAATGGCGCTGTTCTGGGTGAATTACCGCAAAGCAGTGCGAGCCGGCGTCATCGTTCCAACTAAGAGCAATCGTACCTTGATCGAATCCATCAGGTACTACGCCGTCGAGTTCGACGTTGGTGGCCTCTTCCTCCTAATGGGGGGCCTAGTCTTCCTCCTCCTACCATTCAGCTTGTACTCATACCAAGATGGACGGTGGAAGAGTTCCCTTGTCATCTCTTTCCTGATAATCGGCGGGCTCATGCTCATTGGATTTGTTCTCTATGAGAAGTTTGTTGCTCCAAAGAGTTTCATGCCCTTTGAACTGTTGCTTGATCGCACAATTCTTGGTGCTTGCATTGTCTCGGGCGTCTTCTTTGTCAGCTTCTTCATCTGGAACGCATACTTCTATTCCTACCTCACCGTCGTAACCGGACTGAACGTCACACAGGCGACGTATGTTGTCAACATTTACAGTATCGGAGCCTGTTTCTGGTCCCTTGTTGTTGGTGTCCTCATCAGATGGACTGGCCGATTCAAATGGATCGCCCTGTACTTCGGCGTGCCAATCTCAATGCTGGGTGTAGGACTCATGATCCACTTCCGTAATGACCCCGATGTTGGCGTTGGCTTCATCGTTCTGAGCCAGATTCTCATTGCGTTTGCGGGCGGGGCTATTGTCATCACCGAGCAGATGGCCGCCATGGCTGCTACTACGCATCAGTATGTGGCCGTAGTTCTGGCTGTTGAAGGCATGTTCTCGAGCGTCGGCGGCGGTATCGGTGGCTCAATATCTGCGGCTCTGTGGACTGGTGTCTTCCCGAAGAAGTTGGCAGAATATCTGCCCGCTGAAGCGCAGGGAGACCTCATGACCATCTATGCCGATATCTTGAAGCAAACGTCGTACCCCAAGGGTACTCCTACGAGGATCGCGATCGAACGGGCCTATGGAGATTCGCAGAGGTACATGGCGATTGCTTCCACGGCCGTTCTTGTCATCGCATTTGGAGCGGTGTTGATGTGGAGAGGTAAGCTTCCTAGACTAAAGCCTCATTCAAGTGTGGATTGACTGACTCGACACAGATATCAAGGTCAAGGATTTCAAGCAGGTCAAAGGCCGCGTCTTGTAGAAGAACGACTTCCGCTGATGTCATCGAATTAGTCTGTCAAGCTATGGCGTTGCCGAGATCGCCGTCGTAAAGTGAGACTGGTGCCATATCACAAGAGACAATTTGGATCACCAGGGACATGCGTTACTCAGGCATGCTCAATATCAACGTTACATCAACTTAGCTTATCCTAGTGTATACCCAAGACCCATCTGAACGTGTCGTTAGGCCACAGTTCCACAAACAGTACCCTGGAAGGGATTTGCATTTGTGAAAAAGACTGCCAGTAATGGCACGTCCGAACAGTACGTAAGCTTCACTATCTAATAGAGTCGTTATACTTGACGTGAAGTGAGAGAGCTTGTCCTGCCTACTCCAATCTGTGAATTGCCTGTTCTAGACAAGTAGGCGTTGGATAATCAGATGAATAAGGGGTTTAGGGAGCCCAATGAGAGCAGAGTCAGGGTTGTATTACGGATCCATGAGAGTTTCAAAAGGGGCAGTAGCTACTATGCTGCTACTTCCTGTTCAGCATCTGTGCGCGGCCCCTCCTCCTCTTCCTGCACATTGGCACGCCCATTTGCAGATTCGTGCTGTTCGCCTGTAGGCGAAGCGACAACACCAGCCGGAGGAACGAATGTCTCCCCCTCTTCAGTGTCCAGTTGCATGAGGAATGTTTCCCAAATCTCAATGAGCTAGTCGTCATGTCAGCAACGTGTCAGGATGTTGGGAACTAAAAAAAATTCAACGTACCTCCTTCTGTGCCTCTACAGCACTCTCCAGGTACGTCTCCACGCCGGACTTGAAGTCCTCGACTTTCTCCCTCTCGAAGCGCTCTAGTTCGCTACGCATCAGCCTACCCATGTCATCAAACAGGAGCCTAGCCTGGTGAACCCTCCGCTCAGCATCGGCGACATCGGCGCTGAGTTGATTGAGGCGATCTTGTTGTGATCGGCCTTGTCTCAGGAGCTTGTCTTGGTTGGTCTTGCGCTTTTGCAGTTCTTGCTCAGCCGCGTGCCATGAGTGGTAGGACTTCTGTCGCTGCTGGAATGCTGTCTTGACCGAGCCGATCAGACGAATGTACTCGTCGATCACGATGCCCATTGTCAGGACGTCTTGCTGAGCTTGGCGTTCGTATAGTTCGCGGATGCGTATTTGGATGTCAGAGAGGCTATCGAGGGGACCTGAGAGGGAAGGCGAAAGCTCGACAGCAGAGAGTGAGTGCAATGAAGCAGAGAAGTCTCCGCATGCCTCTGCAAGGCCCTTGCGTTGTATAACGACAGTGTCAGTGGCCTTGAGGAGCGCCCTGAGCTGGCTCTCCAGTGCGTCCAGGTAGACCTTGCGATCATGGAACCACTATAGCGCGTTAGCGAGGGAATAACTGTAGTCAACTGGTACTTACGTCGTCGTGCTCAACAAACTTGCCACTGCTGCCGGAAAGCATGCCGCCGAACATGCCTTTGCTCTCGCCCAAGCCAACATCCTTGCGTTCTTTGTTCTTGATGTCCACGTTGAAGGCGTCGCTTTCGAGGAAGAGCTTCAAGTCGCTGTCGTGTTGCAATATGGGGTGTGCAGCAATCTTGTTCAACATGCGTTCCAGCGCCGCTCGTCTCGACTCCACAAAGTCGGCCTCGAAACGGCCAAGGGACTGCTTCTCTGGCGGCGGGGGGATGATGATACCCGGGCTGTTGCTATGAAGCTGGTTGTACAGCCAGAGGAAGTCGCGGTATCGACGAGAGACTGTGAACTCGGGATTGCGGTAGCCTTTCGAGGTGGTCTTGGTGGTGACCGAGTACTCCGTGTGCGAGCTTGTCAAGTCGCCCACCTTGTGCGGGTCGCCGACGTAGATGGAGAAGGTCGGCTTCGCAGCCTGCTCGACACTCACGCTGGGCTGTGCCTGCCGCTGTGGTGCCGCATGCGCCGGTGCCTGAACGGGCGGGGGCACTCTGGGGCCTTGCGATCGCAGGCGTTCATCGTCATCGTCGTCGTTGAGGTCGACCGAGTCCATCATGCCGCGCAGGGATGACGAAGTCGAGGTGCCGGTCGCAGGGCGGTTGCTCCGCGACGCCACATCCTCCTTCTGCGGCGGTGCTGGAGGTCCGACATCTGAAGCCGTGGGCGGCGTGGGAGCTCCCAGCGGGCCAAGCGGGTCGTCTACGGCTTCGAGCTTGGTCGACTGGGTGCCGTACTGTCGCCGGCGGGGCCCACGGCTGGCAGGCGAGCGCGGCGCGGCTGAAGCGCCGGGCGTAGAGCTGGCAGTTTGGTTGTTCGGCGTGGGCGAAAGCGTGCTGGACTCGTCCTTGTCTTGCTTGGGGGGGTCTTGTGCCGATTGCGACGGCACGTCTGTAGAACGGTCAGCTTGGCATGATGCAGCCAGAGCGCGCAGAAGCCCTTACCACCCCAAGGAGAATCATCACCGAGATCCATTGTGGTGTGATTGGTGTTGTGCAGTCGACCGTCTGTCTGATGGCTCCAGGTACCGGCGCTCCGCAGCATCAGATGCCAGCCAATGGGGGAGGGTGCGCACGGGCAGAGCATCCCAACGTCATCTTGGACGTTCCAGCACCGCCAGCACTGCCAGCAGCACTCCTAGCAGCAAGCTTACGAAGTAGGCAAAGTATTTGGAAATAACTAATTTGGAGGTCTACAGATGCTCTCTTGCTAATCCACTCCCCTTACAGACTGGATTGCCCCAAAGCAGCTTTCCCGTGCTCACATGTATACGCTATCTTTCCATCTTCTGTCTCCAACCGGATCTCTCCTTTCGTAAGCCCTTGCCGTTTCCCCAAATGCACCACTTCGCTGATCACGTAGACCTTGGTGCCCTCGGCGGCAGGGCGCAGGTAAGTGCAGTTCAAGTTCCGACTGACATGGCCAGTGTCCCAGAAGCCGTCGCGGCTTATAGCAGTGATAGCCGTCGAAGTGCAGATGTCGAAAATCAACGCTACGGCTCCACCATGCAAGTTTCCTAAGCCAGTTTGAGCCAGAATTAAACTGCTGCTAGTATGATCATAACGTACCTCCCATGTTGCACAGCTGCTTGGGTACTGTGAAGCTGTAGACTACCCGGGAGTTGTGGGGATCTTCAGAGGTAGGCGCGACAGTGACAGATTCGAGATTGAGTATGTGCGTCAGCATCGCATCGTGTCCCTAGCAGCGTGTCAGAACCATTGAATTTCTTCTGAAGACGCCAAACGCACCTCATAGTCTTCTGACTTTGCGATCTCGAACTACAAGCCTGTTAGTACCGGGCCAGATCAGATGTACGTGGATGTCACCATACCCATTTCCTCGCCTTCTCCTCAGGCGTCAGGTCACCGTGTTTGGCAAACATCTTTTTGAAGTGCTCTTTCATCTTAAAAATTCCGTGTAGCCTCCAGGAAAGGTTGACGACGTGCAGTATACATGTACTACATTCATACCTCGGCACATGCCAACCGCAACTAAGAACGCGCTAGCCTGCTAGCTCGTGGACCCTGGTCTATTGTTTTCCATGTCAAAGTCCACCGCGCCCACAACCCGCAAACCCAGCTGCCATCGCCGCCCGCCATGGAGTCCTCAATCCTCATGCGCCAGCTGCTCCGCACACCGGCCGCATGCCGCACCACTCTGATCGCATCGCGCAGCTTTTCCCTCGCGCCCTCTCTCCCTCACGCCCGCTTCCTGTCCACCCCAACAATCCTCCGCCCCAGCTTCTGGGCCTCGATGATCCCTAAACCGCTCAAAGACCGCGCCTCGGGCCCCAAGTCGCGTGAATGGAATCCAGCTACACCGTTCATCATCCTCTCGCTCCTCGTTGGGTCGCAGGCAATCCAGATTCTGTGGCTGAAGCAAGAGCGCGCGCACAGTATGCGGAAAGCAGAGGCGAAGATTGGCTTGCTGCGGGAAGTCATCGAGAGGGTGCAGAACGGAGAGGATGTCGACGTGGAGAAGGTGTTGGGGACGGGGGACGAGGCGAGTGAGCGGGAGTGGGCGGAGGTGCTGAGCGAGATCAAGGAGGAGGAGGCGCTGTTTCAGAGCAAGAAGAAGAGGAGGGCGCTGAGGGAGGAGGCGGCGCGTGAGGAGAGAGAGAATGCCAGTGTTGAAGACGTAGCAAAAGAGGAGGGTCTGGCAAAGGTGGAGAGCATTGGTGGTGTGAAGTTCTATTAGGGATAGGGGGTCGTCACTTCGTGGGATTGGCTTCATCCGTGTACAGTGCTCGCCAGCAAGGACTGCGTTCTTCGAAGTGCTCCAAGTCGTTCGCCTTCGCCGACATCATCTTTCCAGCTACTCCTCATCATCCTTCACCGTCAAAGCCTCCTGACTACCGGACTGCTTTTCACTCTCGACTTCGACCTCGATCTGTTGAACTTGGCGCGCCATTTTCGCCCTCTCATTCGTGGCCGTCTGCTTCAATCTCTCACCCCGCTTCGCGTTACCAGCGTCATTCGACACCTTGGTGAATCTGCGCGCCTCGGGATTATCACAGAGAAGAGCAAGCGTAACACCACCACGAACCGCATCGTCGACAGCGCTCTTCGTCTGCTGCAACACCAGACAAATTCTGCTCAATCGCAGCTCCAAACTTGTCCCGCTGATATCCACCAACTTGCCGCGCACCGTGTTCTTGTAATACACCTTGGGGCGATTCCAGCCGCGCTCGTGCACCGCGATTGCCTCGTCGAAGGTGTGGTGTGCCGCAGCTTCGAGGTCAAGAGAGTCGAAAGCAGCGCGCTTGGTGAAGCGGGTGCGGTGGATGGAAGAGTCGCCGTCAGTGATGTTCTGGCCATGGGTCATGGAGTTGAAGATGCGGCATACCCAGTAGTCGCGGCCGTAGTTCTTGACACGTGCAACATCAAGAGCCTGAGACTTGGGTGGGAGACGAGCGCGGCGACGGTGTGCTTTGGCTTGGGCGGAGGTGCGGAAGTGGGATGTTGTGATAGGAGCGTAGAGAGCGTTTGGATCGACCGGCGATTCGGGTTGGTGAGCGAGGATACGCGGATGAGGCGTATAGTTGGTGGATGTCAAGGGCGTATTAGGGGTACACAGCTTATCGTTGAGTATGATAGCGCCCACATCGTCCAGCGAATTGGAAAGCGAGAAGGTCGAATCATCGCTGAGGGCCTCCGAACGAGCAGGATTCGAAAGGGCAGTATCCAAAGGGCCAAGAGAAGCGAGAGGCAACAAAGGCGACGCCGTACCAATAGCATCTCCAAAGTCTTTCAGTTGCTCGAATGTACGCTCAGAATCCCGGTTGGCGATTCCACCACCCTCCTCCACCTCCACCTCCCACTCATCTCCAGCACTCCGCCGCACCTCTGCGTAGCCATCATACCCATCACCATACGCCGTCACCTCAACAACCGAGTCCGCAAACGCATGATCAGCACCCCACTGATCAAAAAACCCGCTGTCCTCGAACCCAGCGCCGCCACCACTGGTAAACTCGAACCATCCAGACATGAGTAAAGCAGACGCGATAGTCAAGTACGATAAGATACAAGAATGAAAATGACGGCCAGCGCCAGAGTAGAGAATGTTAGAGTAAAAGAATGCTAGAGTAGAGAATGCTAGAGTAGAAAATGCTAGAGTAGAAAATGCTAGAGTAGAGACAAAAGTGGCGCTCGCCAGGAGCAGAAGAGAAGAAGCCCATGTGCTTTGAGAGTGAGTGAGTGGGCGGGCATGCAGAGATAAAATATATAACCCTGCATTTACTGTGGGCAGCGAGCTTGCCATTGTGACAATAGGAGTCATTGCTGCTCCGCTGTTGCTTGAGGTGGGGGAGAGTTTTATTGTTCACTGGCTGTTGAAGATGGTGAAGGTGAAGGTGAAGGTGAAGAGCGGCGGCAGCGGCGGCGGCGGCGGTGTGTTGGTACGCGCGCGCTCTGTTCTTTCACCTTGATGGCAGTACAGACTAGAACAAGGTCGTAGTGGTAAGAACAAGCAAATAGATTAAACATTTGAGAATGGTATATAGTGTCTGAAGCAAAACTCATGAACCTGGCCGGCCTCAAGAGTAGGCTCGTTATGGCCTGGCCAAGCCAACTTGCAATGTGAGCGCTCATGTATCGGCTCTTAGTATCCTGCTTGCCCGTGCTCCAATTGAAATAAACAATCATCAGAATCATCAAAGCATGCCAGCTGGTGGCCCATTCGTCGCCGGTGCAGTCGGGGCCTGCGCTTGTGCCGGCTTCTTTGGCGTGATCTCCTGGACTGAGATCTCAGAGTCAACCGAGTCTCTCCATTGCGAAATACCCTCGTTAGTGTCGTGTCGATCCTTCGTGGGCGTGCGTTCAAAGTCGAATCGATCGCTTAGGCGATATGCCTTGTTCGTAGTCTCCCAGTGGCTTCTCAGAGCATCAAGCTCTGAAGCAAGGTTGTCCAACGCCATAGAATTGCGAGTGCCGGTAGACGCCGGACGGTTGTTGGGTGCTTCGGGGGTGCTCGAGCCGTCGTTGTGGCTGTAGAGAGATTCGGCAGAAGCAATGCTGTCGTGTGTGCGGTGACGCGTGACTTCACCATTGCTGTTTTCTGGCACTTGCGACTGTCGGCGGTAGTTATCAACAGAGTTCTCGAACTGGTCAAGGAACATTTGCACTCGGTTCTCTGCCTCACGTGCACGCTCTTCAACTACCGTGTACTCCTGGCGGAGGGAATCAAGTTCAGTGCGAGACTGGTTGGCCGTAGACTCGGCCTGTTTGGTCTTGTTCGCTGCTACTTCAGCTTCTTGTCGTGCTGTGGCCAGCTCGGCTTGTAACGTGGATAGCTGACTCTCAAGACGACTGACGGTCGTCTTCATATTGTCCTGGACGGTCGAAAGTTCGGTGCGCAGTGATGTTCTCTCCGCTTCCCATTCTGCAGTCTGCTCTTTAGTCGGGCTTCGCGAGGTCGACGTTGCTTGTTTGAGCTCCTCTTCCAGCTTTGTGTTCGCGTTCTTGTACCTGTCGAGCTCTTGTTTCATCTTGGCAAGCATCTTCTCTGTGCCTCTGAGGTACTTGACAGCTGCCTGATGATCGTTGTGCAGAGCCTGCAACTTTTCTTCCCAATCCTTGCTGACTTCGTGCTCACGCTGCTCAAAAGAAGCGCGCAATTCCTCGTGCATCTTATTCATTGAGTCGATCTGTTGCTCAAGCTCCTTGACACGATTGAGCTCTGGAGTGCCGAAGCGGGAGTTCGGGCTATCTAACACTCTTGAACGGCGGTGATCGGCCGGGGTGACACCTCGTTCTTCAAGCAGGTTCTTGAGAGTCTTCAATTGAACCTCAAAAGCGTTGCTCTCCAGACGCAGGCGCTCATGCTGTTGGTGAAGCTCAGCCTTCTCCGCCTCAGAAGCCTGCACGTCCCTCATAGCTTGTTGCAACTGCTTGCGAATAGTAAGACCTTCGCGGCTGGATTGTTCTTGGTACGCCTCGAGTCCAGCAATCCTTTCCTCAGCGCGACGCAGCTTTTCGGAAGCCTGGTCGGCAGCCGCCTGATTCTTGCGCGCCATGGCATTCGCAGCTTCGACCTGTTGCTGCAGGATATTCACGCGTTCGTTGGCAGCATTATCGTTAGCCGGAGCATGGGCAGCAATACTTCCTAGACCGGACAACACAGCTGCCTGATGAAGACGGGCTTCTGCTGCATGCTTCTCAGCCAACTCTTCAGCGTCGCGCAGTTTCTGAGAAGCGGTTTCCAGCTCTGCTGTACGGGCTTCGTGTTCAGCACGAAGTTGACTGAGCTTTTGGCGTATATCTTCGCTTTGACTGCGTTCTTCTTCGAGCTTCCTTTCCAGCAGACTGGACTTTTCCGAAGATGCAGCGACAGCTTCGCGCAGTGTCTCAAGCACAGCAGTGTGATTCGTTGACTGAGTCGAGAAATGAGCAACCTTGGCGCTCAGCTCTTCCTTGTCAACAGCGAGCAAGCGGGAGGATGTCTCGGCTTCTGCGGCACTAGCAGACACTTCTCTTGCTACACGTTGCGCTTCATGCAGCTCAGCTCGCAGGCTCTCAGACTCGGCAGCTGCCTTTTGTCGAGTCGAGTCTAGTTCTTGCACACGTGCTTGCGCAGCTTCCGCAGTCTCATCGGCCAATCGTTTAGCCTTCTTTTCAGCTTCGACCTCATGAGTCAGCTTCTCAACCAAGCTGGTCAATTCCGCTTGAGCGGCCAGAGATGCAGCCAAACGTCTGCTAATGTCGTTCATGCGATCGAGGTCGGGTGTTTCCGTGTTGCGGCTACCGTCAGGTTGGGGAGTGCCTGCCTGACTGCCGCCACCATGAGCCGCCAGCTTTGTCTTCGCATAGATAGCTTCACTGATGGCAGCGTCTCGCTGCCGTTCAACCTCTGCAATCCGCTTCGCCGCATCCTCCCCTTGTGTCTTGATTGAAGTCTGTACCCGGTCCACTTCCGCCTTCATCTTGAGCAGAGCCTCGAGTAACGGTCGATCTTCATCTTGGAAGCTATCGGCGGATCGCTCGTCAAACATAGGGCTCGTCGAGGTGGCCGGATGATAGCCAGCTTTACGCGCTAACGCGAGCTCCGAAGCGTACCATGCGTTGCGGCTCTTTACAACGTCAAGCTCCCGGATCACCTCTTCATTGGCATGAGTTATTGCCGGCGAAGCACCAAGCCCGCTATCAACTTGTCGGTTATCTGCCTCTCTGCTCAGAGCTCGTTGTTGCGGGGTCTCAATCGAGCGTCTGGGTGTTTCCTGTTCAATGCTAGCTATGGTGTCGTGAGATGGTTGCTGCCTGTGTGATTGCGTTCTCGATGCGTTCCGCGAGGTCAGACTTCCAGATCGTGTTGTGTCCATCGACTCCTTTTGCGTTCGTTGGCCGATGGCGTCGGAACCTTTGCGTTGAAGCTCTGCAGCAGACGGGCTGTCTCTAGTGGTTGGCGAGAGGTTCTCTCTGTCAAACGGAGACACGGTCCCGGTGTCGACAGAAGGGCCGAAAGATCGCTCCGCTTTTGTTGGCGTCTTACTTCTAGAAGCTGGAATCACCTGAGGGTTGGTGCCATTCATCCTTGGTTGAGGAGGCTGCTGAAGGGGTGGAGGTCCGGAAGGTGCTTGTCCAGCGGCACGAGGCAATCTTGACCCATTGGGTCCTATTGCGTTTGACATGTCCGGACCTCGCTGTTGTTGGGGACCAGGCAACATACTTTCACGACTCGGCAGTGGTCCGTTCCTGCTCTGAGGGATGTTGCTACGTTCACCTCCACTCAACTTTCGAGGCGCATTGATCGCTTGTTGAGGAGCCGCGCTCTCATTTGGAGGATATCTAATCTTGGACGTGTCCAAAATGTAGGCCATACTCAGCTCGTTTCTATCAGCGACAGAAGAGCTTGGCTCGCCCGCAAGGGTCACAATGTGTTTCCCAAATGCAGTCATACTGTGACCTGACCGAGCGGAGGGAGAATGCCCCATATTCTGGAACATGTACCAACGGCGAGAGGATATGCGGAAAGCTGCGAGATCCCCCAAATCGACACCCTCCTGTGTGCGGCCACCGAAGATGTACATGGTGTCGTTGACGAGAGCAGCAGAGTGACCCTCGCGGGCTACAGGGATGTAGCCAATGCAGTCAAGCTCAGTCCATGCGTTGGCGCGGGGATCGTACGTCCAGACATCATTGAACCAGGTAACGCCGTCTGTACCGCCAAACAGGTAGAGCCGGTCCTGCCATGTTACTATCGAGTGGTTTGTGCGAGCTGGCGGCGAGCGGCCGTGTGGAGACGAGCCTTCTTTGGTGTTTTGGAGAAGGACCTCCCAGCGGCTGGCTGATGATTGGAGCGAATTCAGGTCGAAGGCCACAAGATCGTTGAAGAAGAAGCCTTCCACTTGACCACCAAAGATGTAGATCTTTGAGCCCAGGATGTTCAGCGTATGGCCGTAGCGTCCTGTGGGGCGGGGTCCTTGGGGCAACGCACGCGACCAATGCTTAGTGGCTGGGGGGTTGTAAGTTGCAGCACGAACAACAAGAGAGAGGTTACTTACAGGTATTCAAGAGGTAAAGGGTATCATCCAGGTCATCGTTGTCGGCCAGCTTTGTGTCTCCACCAAACACAATAAAGGCATTGCCAACCAGCAGACTGGCATGTCCCACACGGGGCCCAGGTCCGTCTCCGGTGGTGGAGATGGGGTAGCAGGCCATGCTCCCATTGCCCATCTCAGTCAGCCAGAGGTCGCCCTTGACTGTTGCGCCGCCAACGAGACCTCCCATGATGTAGATGGTGCCATCCTTGGAGGCGACGGAGTTGATGGCGGCGCCATAGCGCGGGAAAGGGTTGCCGGCAGTGAAGTTTAGACGGCGAGAGGACCAGGGGTAGGGAGAGTCTTGGGGCGGGCCTGTAGGCCTGGGATTCTGCAGTGCGCCCTGGATGTCAGCTGTCAGCAGGTATATAGAGGGCGTTGGTGGGAGCATGGCGGCGCACTTGTTCGTTGGACCCAGCTCTCTCCCGCAGCGCCTTTGGTTCAGGCGCGACGATGGGCTGGCCGTCACGGCCCTGCAGCGAGCTCAGCGAATTGTTCACGCTCCCGCTCGGAGTCGACGTGTTCGTCTGCGGCTGGGGCTGCGGCTGGGGCTGCGGCCCTGGGCGGGCGGCGTCCTTGTCGCGGGGGGGCGCATTGAGCGAGGCGGGCTGGGGACCCGGGCCATGGGACGAGGTGATGTCTCGCGTGGCCGAAGGGAGCGCGTTGGCCTGCTGCTTGCTCTTCTTGCCGAACAGGAACGACATGGCGCCGGCTCTGCAGGCCGAGGGAGGTTACAATGGCAGCCGGAGCCGGTCACGCACGCATTCGGTCTGCGCGCAGGCTGCAAGTGGGTGGGTGTTGGGGACGCTCGCTGGGGGATGTGCGCATGTCGGGAGGGCGCAGAAGAATGGCAGACGGGGGTTGGCAGGGCTATGGGGGAGGTCCGGCGCCGCAGTCTGGCAGTGCTGGTGTCTGCGGAGGGCGGCCGCTTGGCAGGCTCGGGGCCGGCGACGGGGTGCAGCTGGGAGACGGCGCGCACAGCGTCCAGCACGAACTTGACGGAGGGCCGGGGGCAGAGGGCGATGGCAGCAGGCAAAGGCGCGCAGGGCGTGGGAGCCTCCAGACAGCCTTCACCGCGCGCTCCCCCTGAGACGCAGCACGACAGGGATGGCGCCCGCGGTGATTGGTGGTCGGGCTGCTGCTGCACGGCGGACGCAGCACTGGACGGCATGCAGGCGCGGCGACGGTGCGCCAGACAGCCTCCGGCCAGCGAGCGGACGGGCCTGGGGCACACGCAGCGCATTGGCTCGCCGCAGAGGCTCGACCTTCACGCCCGGCCCCTGGGCCTGCTCGCGGTGCAGTCGTTGGGGAGCAGCGGCGATCCACCCTTGACCGCGGCCGATTGCACTCTAGCGTCGCCATCCGCTTCGAAGCTTGTGCGCCCGCATCTTGAGCTGTACACGCCGCACCACAGCCAGCTGCCAGCTGCCTCTGCTCTCCGCCGCCGCCCGCCGCCCGCCGCCCGCTGCCTCTGCCCGCTGCCCTCTGCCCTCGCCTCTGCCCCCGCCTGCGCTCCCCTCCAGCGCACACAGGCAGCTCCTGCGACATGGGCCCTGCTGAGCGCTCCGTCACCGCACGCTCGAGCTCGCCATGAGAACAGCCACCGCCTCGGCCCATCCTCTGCCCAACCCACTTGCCTCACACGCGCCTGCCACCATGGACGGCGCTGCTGCTGCCGCCTCGTCGCGGCCCAGCTCCTCGTCGGCTGCCGCCCACTTCGACCTGCACTCGCCCACCTCGACCCCCCGCCCAAGCATCAGCGCCGCGAGCTCCCACCGGCCCAGTCTTGCGCGTGCAAAGAGCGACTTTGGGCCCCGCCAGCCCGCACAGCCCCACGACCCCCTCGACGACGGCAGCGTCGACGGCCACTTCAAGATTCGCCATGGCTGGGACGACCAATTGAACTCGGAGGAGTACAGCAACATGCTGACCTCGGTGCGTTGGGTGAGCCTGTCAGCGTGTTTGCCGAGCTGACCCCCTGCTACAGAACTTCTTCATGTACTACACCGACAAGAAACACGAAACGGGCGGCCATCCCAAGGCTGACATGGGCGCTTCCACCGTGCAGGAATGGCGCATGCGAGACCGCCTGAAGACCGTCTCTGCCGTGCTGGCTCTCTGCCTGAACATTGGCGTTGACCCGCCAGACGTCATCAAGACCAACCCGTGTGCCAAAGAAGAATGCTGGATCGATCCCACCGTAACCTCGCAGACGCCCGGTCACACCCCCATGAACCAGATCGGGAAGGCTCTGCAGACCCAGTACGAGCAGCTGAGCATGCGCACGCGATACAAGCTCCTGCTCGACCCCACCACCGACGAGACGAGGAAGTATGCTTCCACTCTACGACGAAACGCCCGGAACGAACGCGTCCTGTTTCACTACAACGGTCACGGTGTACCGAAGCCGACCTCGAGTGGAGAAATATGGGTCTTCAATAGGAATTACACCCAGTATATCCCGCTGTCGCTATACGACCTGCAGAGCTGGATCGGCGCTCCCAGTCTCTTTGTTTACGATTGTTCGGATGCTGGTCTCATCATCAGTAACTTCAACAGGTTTGCTGAGAAGCACCAGGCCGAGTTCGAGGAGGCTCGCCGACGAGACCCCAACGTCGAGTATGTCGACTTCAGCGACTGCATTCATCTAGCCGCCTGCCGGGAGAGGGAGTCATTGCCAACAAACCCAGAATTACCCGCAGATGTCTTCACCTCATGCTTGACTGATCCTATCACCATGGCTGTGCGATTCTTCATACTGCAGAACCCTCTCCCAACCAAGGTCGGCTTACGAGACGCCCACAACATTCCAGGCAAGGTCTCGGAGCGCCGAACCCCTATAGGCGAACTCAACTGGATCTTTACAGCCATTACTGACACTATCGCTTGGAACTCGCTGTCGAAACCCCTGTTCAAAAAGCTCTTCCGTCAAGATTTGATGGTAGCAGCCCTCTTTCGCAATTATTTGCTGGCACAGCGTATAATGCGCGTATATCATTGTAATCCAGTCTCTCATCCTGAGATACCACAAACTCATGACCATCCGTTATGGCGAAGCTGGGATCTTGCTGTTGAGCTCATACTTGCTCAGCTCCCCGATCTGCAGGCCGAAGCTCGTGGCGAAAAGGAGTACCAGTACAAACATTCCGAGTTCTTCTCGGAACAGCTCACTGCTTTCGAGGTATACTTGTCGCAGGGGGCGGTTGAGCAGAAGATACCTGAGCAGCTTCCCATCGTGCTGCAGGTCCTTCTAAGTCAGGTCCATCGATTACGCGCCCTCATTCTCTTGTCAAGCTTCCTGGACCACGGACCATGGGCTGTCAACCTTGCTCTTAGCATTGGTATATTTCCATATGTACTGAAGCTTCTACAGTCTCAAGCGAATGAACTGAAGCCGGTCATGGTCTTCATCTGGGCCCGCATACTCGCGGTGGACTCTTCGTGTCAAGCCGACCTGCTTAAAGACAATGGTTATCAGTACTTCATCAACATCTTCAACCCCAGTTCAGGTATGTTCCTCTCTCCAATGATCTTATCGACATAGATTGACCACGTTCAGGCATTCCTATCCAGAATGCAAGTGAACACAGGGCGATGTGTGCCTTCATCATCTCCATGTTCTGCAAGGACTACAACCAAGGGCAACGCGCATCGTTGAGTACAGAGCTCGTAGAGAGCTGTCTGGATCATCTGAAAGACATGCAGAATCCTTTGCTCAGACAGTGGTCATGTCTCTGTCTAAGTAAGCTTTGGATCGACTACGAAGAGGCCAAGTGGGTGGGTATTCGTTGCATGGCACATGAGCGACTATGCGAGCTGGTCATGGACCCTGTTGCTGAAGTACGGGCCGCGATGCTGCACTCATTGACCTCCTTCTTGGGGATCCGCGATGTCACAGCACAAGTCGCCAATATCGAAGAGTCCATCGCGTCGACGGTCCTTCTCATGACCACGGACGGCAACAGCATGGTTCGCCAAGAACTGCTGATATTCTTCTCTACTTTCATCGCACGCTACAAGACACGATTCATTGTTACAGCATTCGAACACTTCTCGGAGGAGAAGGATAGCGATATGCTGGCACAAATGGAACAGAAGAACGGTGATGGTCTGTACATGAAGATGCGTGCGACCGCGAACGGGTCTTCTGCCACGGCCAACACCTGTTCAAACAACACAGTCTATGCTGCTATCTGGAAAGAGATGTTGGTCATGTCTGTCGACCCCTACCCTGACATCGCAAAGGATGCCGGGATCGTCGTTGACTACGTTCTGGTCGCTCTACTTGAGTCATCGCTCGGCCGATTTGCGCAACCCAAGTTCAGTGAGACACTAAAGAAGAACTCTGCGGTCCGCCCTGCCCGCCGTGTGCCAGAAGAGAAGCCACTTCAGCAGATGGTATCTACCCCGCCTACACCATCCAAAGAGACCAGCTACTTGTCACTTTTTGGGGGTATGCGCAAGTCGACTGCATCCCTCAAGAGTCTTTGGACTGGACATGATTCGTCCACTTCACCTCAAAAGCCGGCTGCGAGGAGCAAAATCGACGACTCGGATGCTACGCTTGCGGAGGCACGCCCTGATACCCCTGAAAAGTACAACGTCGAAGAGGAGCCAAAGTCGAGGGGTTTCAGGCCTCGATCTCTATCGGAGAAACCACAGATACCGCTCAAGAGTGTCTTCTTTGAGTGGTCTGTTGAGTACTTCCGCGAACCCCAGATGAAGCCCACAGAAGCGGACGAACCAGGCAGCACCGACTACAATGGGCGACTTTGGCGCAGAAACCGCAATGATAAGATCATTGCTGAGACGCAGCCACTCAAGGATGTAGCAGTCACGAATCGATGGGATGTTCCTCGCGGCTACTTTGACAACCTCAGTCAGCCTATGAAGATGACTTTCCATCAGTTCGAAGATCACCTCGTCGTGACCGACAGTTGGAATACCGTTAACGTCATTGATTACTCAGACATCGTGAGGAGACTCAACTGCTTTTCCAATGGTAACCCGTTGGATTCGAGGATTACGGATGTTCGGTTTATAAATGAAGACGATCAGGCCTTACTGATGACTGGCTCATCGGATGGAGTCATCAAGATTTTCCGCAACTACGACTCAAAGGGGAAGACAGAGCTTGTGACCGGCTTCCGCGCTCTGACCGATCTCGTAGCTAGTAACAAGAATGCAGGGCTTGTCTTTGATTGGCAGCAGGGCAGGGGTCTGGTGCTAGTGGCTGGAGATGTGAAGGTGATACGAGTATGGAATGCGGGCACAGAAGTCTGCATCAGCGTAAGTCTTTCAGGGCGTGATGTTTGCATTCGGCGACTGACTCCTACAGGATATCCCTGCACGATCAGGGTCGTGCATCACCTCGTTGACTTCTGATCAAGTCGAAGGCGACGTCTTTGTCGCAGGCTTTGGCGATGGAGCTATCCGTGTGTACGACCAGCGCCAGAAGCCTGCAACTGCCATGGTAAAGGTTTGGAAAGAACACAAGCAATGGGTCACAAACGTACACTTGCAACGCGGCGGACAGCGAGAGCTCGTGAGCGGCTGTCGAAGCGGAGAGGTGAAGCTATGGGACATACGAATGGATCGTAGCGTCAAGACTATACAAGCGACAACAGACCACCTGCGTACGCTAAGCGTTCATGAGCATGCGCCGGTCTTTGCGACGTAAGTTTGAACAAAGCGAGAGGAGAGTCATCACCGCTAACAATGTCGCAGTGGAACTCAGAAGCATCGCGTTAAGATCTTCAACATCAACAACGGAAAGCCAGTATCAAACTTTGAGCCCTACTCTGGCTTTCTCCGCGACCGATCCGCTCCCATTACCGCCACAGCTTTCCATCCGCACCGACTCATGATCGCCGCCGCGGCTTTGCACGACAATCATGTCAATATTTTTTCATGCTACGAGCCTAAGAACCCTACAATGAAGACTGTACGGTTGTGGGATGGTGGTGCTGTTGCTTCGAGTCGGTCGTCGATACATGGTTAAGAGGGTCGACACACACCCTTTGATATGGCGTTTCGTAGCGTATTCCATGCTACGGAAGCAGGGTGCTTTGCATTGGATTGGGTTTGGCGTGACGGTGGAGGTCTTTTACGGTTGGCATGGGCATAGCGTGGACATTGACATTGAGCGACAGCATGAAGGTTTCGAGGTTCGTTTCTTTCGATACCCACTGCAGGATCTTTGTAATTGTAATTACGCCCTTTTGAGTCCATAGAACTAAAGCATTGTGATTTCCATTCCCATTCCAGGAATCTCTCTCTCACGTTACTATAAAATAAAATAAAGTCAGGCACAACGACAACCACCTTCCAATTTTTTTAAGCAGCCAAGAGGTCTCTGCCAGATTTATGGCTATACTTCCACATGAGCAAAATGCACTGGATTCCTCTGTCTATTTGTGGATCTGCCAGTTTTACGCAAAGCCGTTCTGAAAGCCTCCTACAAGTCAGCGAATTTCGATTTTATATCCGGCTTGTTTCGCAATATGAGAGCTTGCTCACAGAAGTGTGCCTGACTCGGTCAGGTTCGTCATACTCGAGGTGGGAATGTGGGGTATGAGTCGCACCTGCTGCCCCTCCAACGCGAAACTCAAGTAATTTCTTAAGCACTCCACCACCCTTTCCGCACTCTCCACACCCATTGCACTATGAGTGACGCACCACCAGCAGCTCCAGCTTCAAGTGAAGCCCCTCAGGGCGAGGCACCCTCCAAGAATGCCTTGAAGAAGGCCCAGAAGGAGAAGGAGAAGGTGATTCTCAGTGGTGTGCTCGCATGACTGGCCTTGTAACTAACTCTCTTACCAGGCAGAGAAGAAGGCCGCAGCCAAGGCCCGCGAACTCGCCGATCGCACAAAGAAGGAGGCTGCTGACGCCGAAGATATCTCCAAAGACTCTTACGGCGAGCTTCCTCTTACCGGCTCGAAGGACTTCAAGCCCACGGGCATCGCACGCATCAGCCTCGATGAGATTGCCGATAATGTTGACAAGGAGATCACCTTCCGCTGCTGGGTCGAGAACGCCCGTGTCCAGTCGGCGAAACTGGCTTTCTTGAACTTGCGCCAAAACCTCAGCACCATTCAGGCTGTCATTGCTGCCAGTGACAAGCTGAGCAAACAAATGGTCAAGTTCTGCGGAACCGTCAGCACCGAAAGCACAATTGTCGTCACTGGACTGGTCAAGAAGGCCCCAGAGCCAATCAAGAGCGCCTCCATCCAGGACTTCGAGATCCACATCAAGAAGCTGTTCATCGAGGTCAAGGCCGAGGTACCGCTGCCGCTACAAGTTGATGATGCAGAGAGGCCGCTACCGGCTGAAGCCGCTGCCGGTGAAGAACAGAAGGAGGAGCAGAAGGAGGAGGGCGGCGAGCGACCACTTGTCAGCCTTAACACCAGGCTCAACAACAGAACGCTTGACTTGAGGGCAAAGATCAACCAGTCTATCTTTGTTATCAAGAGCGGTGTCTGCGCGATCTTCCAAGAATTCTTGTCGAAGAAGGGCTTCACACTTGTCCAGACGCCTAAGATCTTGGGCGCTGCTTCAGAAGGAGGTGCCAACGTCTTCGAACTGAAGTACTTTGACCGCCAGGCCTACCTTGCCCAATCGCCACAATTTTACAAGCAGATGTTGATCGCTTCGCGTTTCCAGAAGGTCATGGAGATTGGACCCGTTTTCCGCGCCGAGAACTCCAACACTGCTCGCCATTTGACAGAGTTCACTGGTCTTGATCTCGAGATGGAGTTCCAGGAGCACTACCACGAGGTCATGGGTGTCCTGGAGGACCTCATGCTGTTCATCTTCAAGGAGCTGAATGTAAGATACAAGCGCGAGACGGACCTCGTCCGCGGTATTTACCATGTGGATGACTTCAAGCTCCCTGAGTCAGGAAAGGTACCCAGGATTCCTTTCACAGAAGGTATCAAGATGCTGCGTGAAGCAGGCGAAACACTCAACGACTACGATGACTTGAGGTGAGTCTGGACAACCCCCTACCATAATAGTAAAGCACTAAAATTACGCAGCACACCTCAAGAAAAGCATCTTGGACGTCTTGTTCTTCAGAAGTACAACACCGACTTCTACGTCCTCGATCAGTTCCCGCTCGATATTCGTCCCGCGTACACAATGCCCTCCCCTCACGACCCTAAGCTCTCGAACTCCTACGATTTCTTCATGCGTGGCCAGGAGATCTGCTCTGGCGCTCAGCGTATTCACGACTCCGAGCTGCTGGCTAAGCAGATGCGCGCACACGACCCACCAATTGACCCTAACGGCGCCGGTACCAAGGACTACGTCGACTGCTTCCGATACGGTTGCCCGCCACATGCGGGAGGCGGTTTTGGTTTGGAGAGGATTGTTCAGTTCTGGCTGGGTCTGCCCAACATTAGGATGTGCAGTCTGTTCCCCCGTGACCCACAGAGGGTTGTGCCGTAAGCAAGTCGTAGTGGACTGTATATGAACAAGGACTGGTGATCATTTGGACGAGAAGGAACAGTCGCATGAGCTGGCTTAGGAAAAGAGTGAATGAAATCGTTGTAACAGTAAGCTGCATCTGAGCCGTCTACCTGACCATGCAAGAGCAACCAATGACAGTTGCATAGCAAAGGGAGGAAATATGCTGCAGAATATAGAAAAAAGAGTGACCAAACAAGATCCCTTCGTAGAATGACGTGAGAAGCGCAACACCAACAGCGTGGTTGTGCTGCAATTATGCCATTCCCACCAAACTTTTCATTGCAAACACTCGGAATTACATGTACTTAAGTCCGCTGGAGGGGAGACAAACGTCATTCTCCATCCACCGTGCCGCCACGCTTCTACACGCGACATTCTACTTTTGGATAGCGACAGTAGCCCCGCAACTACTACTGAGTGCCCTTTCATGACCACATACGCAAACTATCTGCCCGATGAAATTCTACTTGAAGCCCTGGCCTACATAGAGGCTTGGGATACTCGCTCGAGACAAGCAACACTCGCAAACTTCTGCGCCGTGAATAGGTAGGTTGCACCTCCCGCCTCACCTTCCTGTACTCAAACTCTCTAGGCAATGGTACGACGTCGCAATCCAGCCGCTCTACGACTCGCCCTTCCTCACCGGCCGCGCCTATGAGCTCTTCGTGCGCACCATCTGCCCCTCGGTCCTCGCACATATCAAGAAGCAAACCCTGTCAAACCTGGTCCGCGTCCTCGACCTCTCGCATATCATCCACCAGGGCAGTAAATCCCTAACCGCCCGTCTGCTCGGCCGTACGAAAGCGAGTCTGCAGATCTTCATCGCCCCACAGGCCAGCTTCGCGGTGAATTGCTGGGCCAGCCTGTCCAAATGCGAGAGGTTGCGGGTGCTGGATCTGAGTCTGGTGAGCGAGTGTATCAGTTTCCAGAGCCTGGCGCAGACGCTGCGGCGACTCGGCGGCGTAGAAGCGATCTACCTCCCGCGATGTACAAACAGAGATGATGGCGCGGGTCCAAGCATGAACGTACGGTGGCCGCCGAAACTGCAGCATCTCAGCCTCTCGGGCAGTATCTACGGCAAATTCCTATGGGACCTGTTGAGACAGCCGGACCACTTCCCGCCCTCGCTGCACAGCCTGAGCATCCTGCATTCCCCCGGGCTGGACCACACCGGCATCCGGCCGCTGCTGCAGAACCTCGAGAACAGCCTGACGACGGTCGAATTGAGGGATCTGCCAAACGTCAAACACGGCCGTCTCAACAGCGTCCTCGAGTGGCTCCCACACCTCACTTCCCTTACTATCGCGCTCGACTACATCGACTCCCGCTTCGGCCATATGCCGCCGGACTGGACGGCCGCCATGTGGCCCGCCGCCCGGCCTTTACAATCCCTAACCATAGTCACGTCGGGGCAAACATCCATCGACCCATCGCGATGCTTCACGGCCGTGGATCTGTACACTCTAATCGACGAGCGGTATCTAGGGCGTCTGCGTTGGCTGAACATTGCGCAGAGCTCCGAGTGGGAGAACGAGCAGGAAGGGGCCGAGATTGGGGCGCTAGAGATGTTGCTGCGCGACGATTTGGACCGCGAGAACTGGGAGTGCAGAAGGTGGCATTATGCGGATTTGGATCGCGGGGCGCATGTCACATATGATGAGTGGTTGCAGACGGCGCAGGGCAGGAGGATGGGGGCAAGACTGAGAATGCTGAAGGATAGGTGACATAGGGGGTTCAGGGTTATGAGCTGATTCGGAATTGGGATCGATGTTTTTGGGCCCTGAACGTGATCTCTTGAATTGTCCATGAGGAGCAGGGAAGTGGATTTGGATAAAAGTCAGAAGATGCTGAGATAGTCTATAGAGCGTTTGCTCACTCAACCGAAGCTAGTCTATTCAATGAATCGTTAATCATCGCTACCAATTCCACTTTTAGGCACTGCCATTCTGGCTGGCTTTCCCCTGCACCTGGCCACGGACACCGCCTTTCCCACCAACTTCGCGGAAAAGAGCAGTGATGCTCAGGTCGTTCGCAATGTTGATCTGGACCTCGACCTTGGCACCCTTCTTGACACCACGGAGCGCAGCCTCGCTGAGAGCAGAGCCAATCTTCCACGTCTTTTCCCTGAGCTCCTCCTCTTCCTCCTCGCTGTCATCATCATCGTCGCTGTCGTCCTCGTCCTTCTCGGCCTTCTCGGCCTTCTCGGCCTTGGGCTTGGGCTCAGGCTTAGTGACCTTGATGTGTCGCGAACCCTCAACGAGCTTGATGAGGACATCACCGCCTTCCCTTGGTGTTGTGATAGTGGCGGTGCGGCGAACGGGCAGAGGTGTCTCGGCGTCAACGATGGCATGGAAAACACCGTTGGACTCATCGCCGGAAATGCAGAGAACACCGACGGCGGTGGAGAGGTGGGGTGTGACGGTGACCATGGGGTGCAGGCTCTGCTCAATGTCCTCGGCCTCGAACTCCTGGATCAAGCTAGCTTGGATAGCGGCACCGCGGACAGCGAGCTCGGAAGGGTTGATGGCGGTAGACGAGGTGGAGGGTGCGAGGATAGTTGTGGTCTCGGGGAAGGCGGCGCCAACTGCGGAGGCAACCTTGGGGGTGTGGGAGTTACCACCGGCAAGGATAATCTCAGAAATGTCGAGGGGGTCGAGCTCGGCCTTCTCGACGGCGTGAGAGACGAGACGGGTGAAGGCGCCAAAGAGCTTGTTGCCGAGCAGGTCGTAACGTGTGCGGTTGATGGTGGCAGTGAAGTCCATGCCACCAGCCAAGCTCTCTACGGAGAAGCTGGCGGTCTGTCCAATGGAGAGGGCCTTCTTGACGGACTCGCACTCGAGCTTCAGCTTGGCCATCGATCGCTCGTTCTCGCGGGGGTCGCCAGCAGCCTTGTGCTTCTTGATGAACTCCTTGGCGAAGTAGTCGATCAGGACGTGATCGAGCTTGGATCCGCTGACGTCGAAGTCGTGGACAGCGGCCAGGATGGTGTAGATGCCACCACGGGAGGCAATGACGGTAACGTCAGAGCGGGTGCCACCGAGGTCAGCGACGACGACAATCTTGTCGCTGAGCTTAGCGTCGGGGCGGGCATCGTAGGCCAGGACGGCAGCGGTGGGCTCGTTGATGAACTGCAGGACCTCGATGCCAGCGTGCTTCGCCGCGCTCTTCAGCGCGTCCTTCTGGGCATCGGAGAAGTTGGTGGGCACTGTGACAACGGCGGCGTTGACGTCCTTGCCCAGGTAGTCGGAGGCGGAGGAGCGCAGCCTCCTCAGGTGGCGGCTTGTGATGTCGGCGACGGTGACGGTGTTCTCGGCCTCGGCCTCGCTGTCGCGGATCTTGAAGGCGACTGTGCTCTCGTTCTCGACGGGGTGGGCGGACTGGTGGGCGGGGGTGGGGTCAATCGACTTGAAGCTGGGACGGGTCAGTGGCAGTGCGGGCAGGGGCGCAGCGACTGGACTCACTCCTGGCCCAAGAAGTCGCGGAAGTAGGCGACGGTGTTCTTGGGGTTGCGGACGAGCTGGCTCTTGGCCTGGCCGCCGTGCAGCTCTTCGCCCTCGACGTAGGAGAGGATGGAGGGAATCTGGCGGTCGCCGTCCTCGTTGGCAATGACCTCTGCCTTGCCTTCCTGTTCTGGAGTCAGGCCCGTCGACGGCACGCAGGGGACGGGGCACTCACGCTCGAGGTAAAGGCAATGGAGCTGTACGAGTTTCCGAACGAGATGCCAATCGCAACGCGCTGGGCGGGGTCTGCCTGGGCGCTCATGTTGGCTGTGTGTGCTGTGGCGGCGGCGCGCTCGTGTTCGAGTAGGTCCGGGTGCTGTGCTGGGCGCGGGCGACGGGTCGGGAGGCAGGACGCTGGCAGTGCGAGTTTGCGACGTGGTGTGGAGCGGCGAGGCTTTCTGGACTAAGGTCTCGAAATTTTGTTGCTCGACGGCTCCAACCAGCGCTAGCCGGGGAGCCCCCAAGCCCAAACCAAACGTGCCCGCGGTGACGTTCGACGCTGCAACACGCGCACAGCGACGCCGCCATTGCCATTGCCATTGCCGTTGCCATTGCCGTTGCCGTTGCCGTTGCCATTGACGTTGCCATTGCCGTTGCCATGGCCACAGCACGCAGCGTCGTCCTGCCCGGCGATGTCATCCCCCAGCATGCGCTGCCCACAGGCACGGGCAAGAAGAAGACGCTCACACTGGGCCCCGGCCTGCGACACATCCCCCCGAGCACCGTCACCACCACCGTCGCCGGCACCCTCGTGACCGACAACCGGAAGAACGCCGCGCTGGTCGAGTACAACAGCGGCCGCGTAAGCCAGGCTTGCATGCTCCCACGCCCGCCCCCGCTGACCCCCTTCGCAGTACACCCCCTTCACCGGCGACCTCGTCATAGCCACCGTCAACGGCTCGGCGGCCGAAAACTTCAACTGCCTGCTCACCCCCGAAACCCCTCCCGCCGCCCTCCCACACCTCGCTTTCGAAGGCGCCACCAAGAAGACCCGTCCCCAGCTCCCGCCCAACTCGCTGGTCTACTGCCGCGTGGCCAGCGCCGGCAAAGACCAGCCGCCAGAACTGACCTGCGTCGACCCCTCGACTGGGAAGAGCGAGGGGCTCGGCCCGCTGAAGGGCGGCATGTTGTTCAAGATCAGTCTTGGCATGGCGAGGAGGCTGCTTGCCCCCAAGAGCGAGCTGGCACTGCTCGATGTCATGGGCGCGAAAGTTGGGTTTGAGATTACCGTAGGGAGGAATGGACTTGTGCATGTGGATGGTGGCAACGTGAGGACCACGCTGGCTGTGGGCAGAGGGATCCAAGAAGTCGACCAGAAGGCGCTGGGAGAGAGCGGACAGCGGAAGCTTGCTGCTGATGTTTTGAAAAGCCTTTGAAGCACTTGCTTGTATGGAAAACGGCACGGTGAAGCGAGAGGTGGAGAGCCATGGGGATATCTTGGTGCGCGCACCATCACAGTGCAGCAAGCACCAGCCCCGGCGTGCGGACCCGCGGTTCTGGAGCTGCGCTATCGCAGACGTTATGCGCGTGAGCAACGCAGCGCTCGCGCCCTTTGCCCACTGCCGGAAGCACACTTATTCGCCTCCTTTTGGACTTGGCTCAGTTGGCCTCTGCATCACATTTGGAGCCAATGCCTGACGCACACATCTGCGATTACGCATACGAGGATCCATCACCAAAGTTCCGATAGTGGAGCCGAACGATTGCTTGAGTCGTGAGCGAGAGACGTCGTCGAGGAGAAACCAGCCGAGCGACCTACGTTAGAAGAAGATGTGCACAACATGTGCAAAGTCAAAGTCAACTACTCATTTCATTCATTTGTGACGTGTTCAAAACGACTGTGTCGGTTCGCTTTCTGTAAAGACACAATTCGCTCCATGTTGCCTTGAGTCTAGCAGGTGCGGCAGGATGGCAGACAACAGTCGTCTGTTACGCACCATACTATGGCAGTTGCTCGACAATGGACCTGCAGTAACCTTGTGTCGTCCTCCTTCGTTTCGAATCTGATGCGAAGTACCGTAGAGCTCCACAAACTACCATGTACTAGGATCAACCTGTCCATTCAACCCCACCTACGTTCTGCACGTCTGAACATCGCCAATTTCGGCCAGCGCGGGCAAACACTTCTCTTGCTGAAGTAGCTAGCCTTGTTATCAGGTCCCACTTCTCGAAGATGAGGAGCGCCGGGTTTCCATCGTCGCGTGAAGTACGACTCGCCGCTTCGACTGCGATACTCCTCCACGTACTCGGAAAGGTTCTCGTACAAGCGTACAAAGGGAGCAGTATTCGCATAAGGTCCTCTCTCTTGCTCAGAGGGTGCCTCGCCAATTGCCCCAAGGTACCGGGTCTTACCACTGGCCGCCGCAGCCGCGATGAGGGACTTGGTGTACTCTATCTGACGGGCCGGACGATGACCATCCCGAAACCAATTCACAAGCTTCTCTTCCTCACTAACACGCACCGACAATGCTACTGTGGGGTCGTGAGTGGTCGGCTTGGACTCGGTGAAGAAAGGGCCTTTGAAACTCTGTAGAGTTGGGGCTTGTTGGTTCAAGCCGTTTGTAACTTCATATTGTTGCTTTGTGCGCAAGCCATCTGGATCACTATAACGAAGACCGACTTCTGCAGCGTTAACAGTGCTGCCGCTGGACTCAGAGATCCCAGATCCTGCAGTTGCTGTCGTCAACTTAGCGTAAGGCATAGCAGTAGCATTGAGGCCTGACGTCATGTAAGTGTCAGGAGCGAATGAATGTGTTGGCACGTTGTATCGAGTGGCAGGATCTAGAATTGCAGCACTTGAGGTGAGACCGTCGTGTATTGGCAGTGTCGATCGTGACTCCTCGACATCACTTGGAATTTGCAGGCGACCACGGAAGCGCTGGTAAGCTACATTTGTAGGAAATGGTTGGAGATATCTGTCATTAGTAGAGGATGTCTCTCGTTGGGACGCGGCTTCCTTATCAAGAGCAACTCCTGGCAGTGTTGACCTAGACAAGGAGGTGGGAGCCAAACGTTCTGCACTTTTGACACTAAAGGCGCCACGCTCAGTAACAAGAGATTTTTCTAAGGTTGCCTTGGTGGGAAATTTGTAAGTAAGATCCAATGACCCTGTCGAGCCTATCCAGTTGGATTGGTCCTGGTCACCATCCGAGGGATCTGGTATGGAGGCGGCAACGAAAGGGTCTTCGAGAACTTCTTTCGCAAATGGGTTGCAAGCTGTCGAGGGTAGGAAGGGTCCCATCTCGCTTTGAGTCTGAGCAGTAACTCGGGCGTCCTTTGCTAGGGCATCTCTACAGATCTGGGTGGACGCGATGACATTCATTCCTAAATGCAATCCCCCTGTCGCTATTGTGGTGTGGTCTTTTGAACGTCCGTTTTCGGTGACGAGTGTTTGTCGGTTCTCAGCAGCCAGCTTGAAATACTCGAGCGTGTCATGTGGTGCGCCAATACCCCGAAGGCGGTCGGATGCCAGTGAGCCCTCAACTTTGCCTCGAGCGTTGGAGTACCGTCCAATATTCGCCCACTGGAAGGAAGATGATGACCACTGATGTGCTGAGATATCTCGGTTGGGGTGACCTATGAATACCACCTGTCCGTCGAACTTGCCTGGCTGCTCACTAAGTCGAATGAGATCAGGTAGGTTGACAAACAGCAGTGGAAGATTCTCCCCTGTCGAGTAGCGCACCTCGCTTTGACAGATGACCTCATTACCAGGTTGAGGGAATGTTGCAATGTTTTCGACAGCTCTTGTGCCGTCGCGCGTATAGCCCGACTGGCCTCGATCGGATGGAGTGTGCGAGTAGGTAGAGAATTTTGTGCTTTCGAACAAGTAGCTTGAGTCAGATGTAACAGTTACATCTGGGATGCGTTCTGTATCGTCGAAGGGGAGGCTGGCGCTGCTGCCGCCACCATCGACCGTGCCATATTCCCCAAGATCACTTACCTGCATCGGTTGCCAGGTCTTGTTGCCCTTGATGCTAATTGGTTGTGATTTGATATTGCCGGCCAAAGAAAGGCTACAGTGACTAGTTTGATTATCGTCAACCCTGTCGTCCTTGTGTGGGCGGTCAGCCATCTTTTCGATTGAGCATTGCTGGTCTGTCGGAAGTCCAGCGGAGTTCTCGATCAGATGTGGGCGTGGGCAATAGCAAAACACTGATGCAGCTGCTTGATTGTGGGCTCGAGCAACATGAATATGCATATGTTTTGGCCCGCCGTCAACCTTAGGAGTGCCCGCAGGCAGCCGTTCCGTTGCAGTAGCGCTGTGGCGACCTATAGCATGCTTAACAGTGAAGTACATCACAGGCAAGCCACAAGCCCGGAAGAAGCCAGCCTGCAATGCTTGAGAGGTGAGCACTTACTGCGCCGGCTATCGCAAGCTCTTGATCTGACTGTTGTCCTGGTTGAAATAACGATTGCGAAAGATTACTGGCGGGGAGGCGGAAGAGGGAAGTCTTGTGAAGCTCAGAGGTGTTTCATTGCAGACCCTGGTCAAGGCAAGCGCAACCGGTAAGGAAGTGAGAGTGAACTTTTGTGGTCGACCACGAGGAACAACAAGGTCTTATGTCTACCAAGAGAGCAAAGGTCGGCAGCTTTTCACATCCAAAAAAGAGCGTTTGAAGTGCACGATTCAGCAAAGCTGTGATGATAGTTGCAGCCTTCGAAGATCAGCGTCTAGATGTTGCAACACACAGTACACGTTTTTGAGCGTGAAAAGGCATCCAAAAGAGATGGAAGAAGAGACTGGGAAACGAAATAACCCAACATCGAACGTCTAAAGTGAGACATGCTTGTGAGCGCTTGCAGCACTTTAGAGATGAGTGTAAGCTTTATTAGAGTAACAACGAAGTGCCAATGCTTGCTTTGAAGGTACAATAGGACAAGCAACGGAGGGCCAATCTGAACTGATTGCCTGCATCGATACCTATAATTTGCACGAGACCGGTGGCTAGATGGCCAAAGAGATTGCTTCCATGTTGATAGAAATCGGACGTTAGGACGTTCAGAACACTTACCTCCACTCATTGTCGACAACGCTAAAGTGCAATGCAATCCTGACAGCCGGGTTGGGTCATCCATGAAAGTGTGTTAGACTTAAGGTCCGACTCTTGTATCACGGTTCCTGTCTAAAGTTTCGGCTTGCGTAACCGTCCGTGATTCATGAATAGCACATGAACAGTTCGAACACTACTTGCCAATAGTCCAACGCCATGGTGACCTTCGCAAGCCAAGCTGGTACTGACTTGAGGCGGAAGGAGACTAAGGGTATAGTAGGGATCGTGCATCACTCAGCCTGTCCAGCCTTCTTGCGCAGTAGCCCAGCTTACCGCATCCCACACATCGCCCACAATCTGCCGAGGCTGGACGGCCGGTGGTGAGCCATCTACATAAACACCAGTCTTGACCAAGATGCTAGCCCAATCAGTTCCATAGGGACTTATGTAGTTGTTTCCACCTGCTATGTCGCTTGCAGGGTTGTCGCCAACCATGTATACGCGCTTCAGAGCCGCAAGCTCATCGCGGTCTCCTTGCAGGAGATGGCGACGATGTGCAATTAGTCGCTTCTCGGCAAACTCATATGTGGGCTTATAAGGTTTGCCCATAACAACCTTTTGTAGCTGAACACCTTCCCGCCCGCCTCCAGTAATTGCCGCCCATATGCCCTCGAGCGCCTCACGGAAGCCGCCTTGACCGAGCCTGGGCAAGTGATACTTTGCAGCCCACAAAAGATCAGGGTTTGAAAAATAGAGAGTCGGTTGTCCGTCCTGTTGATACCCCTTGTTTGGCAGAGCCGCGTTCCCGTTCTTGGAAGAAAGCGTCCCAAGGATTCCGCGCTCAGAGAGCAGGACATCTTTGATAATTTGAGCATCGAGTCCCCAGTCACGAGGATCGTTGTATACGAAGACCGCATCGATACGAAGGGAGGTAGACGGCGAAGTAGGATCGATCGGAGCTGGAAGAGGTCGCGTGAACGTTTTGTAGTAAGATAACAGCTGCTGCGAGAAAGGCCAGACGTCCGGATAAGCGGCGAGTATATCGCCAGGCGTAACAACTGTCTTGAACCTGCACAAGCTGAGCACAAAGGTTCTGTGAAATCAGTTGCCTGGCGTCAACTTACCCATAAGCTTCCGCAACCTGTCTGCACTTGTCCTCGACCCCTCCAACCACCATGACAGTTTTATCTTTGTATTGATCCATATCGGCGAAAGGAGTGTGACTCTGCACGAACATGCTAGTATCAAGAGGTACATGTAGCTTGCGGCTCAGGTCAGCCACTCGTTCAGACTCGTGCTTACCACCGCCGTTGGTGAGTAGGATGAACGGTATACGCTGTGCCTGCAGATATGAAAGCGCTTCTTGAGCACGTGGTAGGGCATCCGAACTTCGAACCTAGATCCTGAATCAGCATGTTCTTTTTCAGTCCTGAAGATAGCATGCATACCAGAACGCCATCGATGCTGCAACTGTTAGCAGAGCTCTTTCCTAAAGCTTAGCAACGTGCCTTCCTTACTCAAAAGCGAACGCGAACTCAGGAATACGATGAGAGGCGACAGGAGCAGCTGTTTGAAGACCTCTGCGCAGCGGCAATCTTGCTATACGCGGAGATAAAGTGCGGAGAACCATGTTGTCGATGGGGGAACAACTGGCACGTTCGACTACGAACAAAGCTTTGGGTGTTGACTGCAGGGTCTACGCTTCGGCTCTCCTGCGGCCGATTAGTCACTGCCACATTGTTTATCTCAACTTCCCAAGAGCTTCCGAGGTCAGAATCAACCGCCCAATGCCTCATAGCATATACTGAGCACTGAAGTATATCCTAGTCATGCTTCGTTGACAGCGAGAGGGGCGTACCAATTGTCGCACCAAAGTAGGGAATCCTGTTGAACGCTAGCAAGCCCATCACACAATGGCTAGCGGTGGGAAATCAGACAGCCGTTGCATCGTCGGGAGGCACTCTCTGTGAGCATAGATTGCGCGCTGCTTTTGTGGAAAGTGATGCTTCTGTACAAAAAGGTCACACCCGACAAACAACTCAGTAGCATCCCCATTGCCAATGTATAGAGCCTGCAGAGAGCTATCTTGGCAACATCTAATTTAGGATGCCCAACGAAGACACCTTTTACTTCTGCTCCAAGGACCGGGAAACCTGAACCAGATGTTTATCAATTCCGTGTTGGTTCGGATGGGGCGAATCTAGAAAGCCCTTGCGCTCATTTGGCGTACTTACATCACCTGGATTACTCTAGTCGCCGGTAGGGGCTGACCCCTTGTCTACTCCTTACATTCTGCCTTCTCAATCCTCCTTCGAAGTTACATTTAGTTTTGCCGAATGTATCTAATATCAGCAGCCACATGTTGCTTGTGTTACAGAACAAAGACTTTATATTGAGTGGTTGCGCGCCATTGACAAACGTGGTCCTCCCTATGTATTGTGGTTGGGCGCGACCTCGAGAGAAAAATTGGTATGCATTTCAAGTGCAGGCTTCGCTTGGTTCCCTGCATGATCATTTCTTTGTTCGTTCGCCACTAGCATCTGCCAATCTGGTATATAAATCAGAACTGTCTGCTCTCTTCCAATTCCTCACTCACAACAGAAAGCTCACTCATTACAAGCTCGTAAACACTATTTTCGACCCCCAACCACCAACTAACCGACCAACCAGATAAATCCAAAATGAATGATGACGGTTCCGTTCGTGGTCCCCAGTGCTCAGTCCAGAAGTGTGGTGGCACCATCCGTGGTACTCAATGCACCATTCAGTAAATCACTCATGTAATTGAACGGAACCGCATAGGTTGGATAGTCACTGATCGAAACGCTTTCCAGCCTAAATCGAACTTCACTTCGCTCGATACCCATATAATACCGGAGACAACAGTCTCAGGATGCTTAACCCAGCTTTCAGCAAACCGAGATTTGTTTTCACCATCTCTTCGGTCCCACTTCGGCAGACAATCAACATTGGCAACTTTTTTCCTCGACAAACTTTATGGGCGGACGTTCATGTTTATTTGGGGTGGAGGCAATGCTGATGCGCGGGACGAAGGGTTTTGTTTACTATGTAATGTTTATGAACCGGGAATACCCGCTTCGTTCATCCAACATGATGAGGGGTTTCTTTTATAGAGCTTGTTAGAATCCATGACATTGTCTCACACGTCTGCTTGACCATGAGATATCGAACCTTAAATTGTGACACCACGTCACTTGGACAAAAGCCACCCATTGTCCTTATGACGAAGCGCACATTGGAGGGAACTCGATGGGCCCACAAAACTCATCAGTCTGGGGATTCATCCTGCTTATCTTATCCAGATACAATGACTGTAGATGCGTGTTTCTTGAGTCGACCGATACACCATTCAGCCATCGTTCGATGAGAAGCGAGAGAAGTTTCGTTCTTGAGACAAGTTATATTAAGAAAATGGATGACTCAATGCGATGACAGGGTAAAAGCCAGCCGTGCACGATCACCAAAGTGAACGTGAAAGACACACAGGCCCGCTCCACCAATGAGGACATTACTATAGACGGGCGTACTAATGATCCAGCTGCAGTACAATGACCGTTAAGCCCTGGGAAGAAATCTGAATCCGGTGATCAGTGTCTGGGCATTTCAAGAAGAGGTGTAGCTGGAGCGGGTAGCTGAAGTGGAGTAAACTCACCTCCCTCTCATAGTCCGTGGTCTGCTTTGTGCGGGGTGATATGGTTTCTTTATACCCGCACCGGTGCCATGCAAGCTTCGTGGGGTGGAAGCGAGCTTCTGTCGTGTAAATCTGGATCTGTTTGCGAGCGGAGCGCGGGTTGTTCCACCACGTTTTGTAGTTAATCGCGGTGGCGAGGCCTGTGAATCGGAATCAAAGTTAAAGACTCGCTTTCTGCCTTCCTTCGACGCACTACGCAACGAAGCTGGTGTGATATTGGGAGACGCGTCTTCGTCAGACTCGTCATCTTCGACGTCCGAATCCGAAGTAGGAGTGCTCGGTCTTTTTGAGGGTGCCAGGCCTTTCCTGCCGTTCAACGCTGGGTTGGTACGTCGCGAGGTTGCGTTTACACGCGCAGACTTGTTGACAGCCTTCAAAGCACCAGGTTTTGTTACCTTTCGCTGCAGGCTGACAGTAGTGGTTCTTGTTGATTTGAGCGAGCCCTTGACTGTGCGCCTCACTACAGTTGGGCGCAATCGTTTCGAGAGGGTCAAAGCGGAAGATCGTTTCATAGCACGGTCCTCGCGGGACGCGATCTGCCTAGAGTGCTCGACTGCGTCGATTTCGGCTTGTTCGCGAGCGGCTCTCGTTGCGGCATCAACATTTTTCACCCTCGGAGTTGCAGAGTTTCCAGTGTAGATCTTCCGCTTCTTAGGGGAGTTGGCATTACTTTCCGATCTCGCGCGGCCTGAACCAAGGAGATTTTGGAGCTTGCGCTTGGTCCCAGCAATGAAAGCAGAAGCGATGGACTTCTCCTCTACCGGCTTCTTTGGCTTTGGACCAAGAACACCCCGGCAAGACTCGGTGCCACAGCGGCATTCTTGTATGTTCTTTTGGGAGAATGGGCTTTACAGGGTTAGGAAGATATTACCAATAATATGTCTCAGTCGACTTACTCGAAGTTATAGTCGTACGTCAGCTCTTCGCCAGTCATGACTCCGCGAGAACCGGCAAAAAGGGCCATTCTTGGCTCTCCACCAACAGTCCACTTGATCATTTCGCAGTTGGGCTCGCAGGAGTGATTTACGAATCGTGCGATAGTACCTCGAGTAGCATCGATGATCATTTTGTTGTCAAAGCTCATAAGATAGTAGCACTGGTCTATGTTAGCCTAGATTCCAGTGCACATAATTTTCCTTACCTTATCTTTTTTGTAGATCTGCTTCATGCGCCTCTCACACTCAGATTGAGTGATGATCTCACCAGCGTATTCGACAATGATCTGATGGGGCTGGAAGGTCCTCATTGCTCGAACGCCATACCCACGGCCGTTGGTCTCCATAACTTCGACGCCATAATCATATCCATTTCCCTTACCCCGTCGCTTGAGCTCTGCAAACGGGCGGTTCCCGCATTCCTCTGGTGTGAGTCTACAGTTCGTGCTGTCACATTCGTACGCCATGATACGATTGTGGCAAGCTTCTCCACATCCATCCTCAGGATCACAATAGCATTGAGACGAATCTTGCTTGTCGCGCTTCCACAAAGCAGACGCGTCACCAATGAATCGGTCTATGTCAGTGTTAGTTAATACTGGCGGAAGAGGGCAGGTACCATACTTTTAGAAAGTTTGACCCAACCGTCCACCTTGACCTTCCTAGGTAGAGGATTGTACGTGTCAAAAGGAAGCTTGAAGTGTCGATACACATGGTGAGGGTCTTCGTCCAGCATACGACCGCCAGCAAACATAGGAAGAGGAAGAATCTCGCTTTCCTTCTGCTTCCTAGCTCTCTTCTTTGCGCGATTCTGGGTCTCTGACAAGCGAGCGTCGAAGTTGCGATGTTGACCAACGTACAGACCCTGCTTTAGCCAAGCCTTGGATTTGGGCTTCAGATACTGTTTCTGCTCTGAGGTAGCGTCTGTGGCATCCTCCTCGGGAGTGTCTGTCGCGGTGCGTGGGCGTCTCGCAGACGACGGACTAGCAGAAGATGTAGTAGACTTACGGTGGGAATCTGATGCACTCCTCCGGAGAGCTTTCTGGACAAGAGACTTGGCTCCCGCAAGCGAGGCTGCCACAGGCTCGCCAACCCCAGTACTGTTGCGCAGAGCTTCCTTACGAAGATCTGTGCCCCGCGAAGAGGTGCGGCGACGCAGGGCTTGAGCGGTCTCAGCAGCGAGCTGTTCGTCTGCAGAGTCAAGGGCGCCAGACACGTTCGCCTTTTGCTTGGGTGTCCTTTTCTTCGCTGGTGTGTCGCTACCCCTGGGAGCCAGTTCCTCGAGCGAGCCGTGCAGGACGTTTGTATGGTGCTTCTCAAGGTACTTTGTGGGTGTGTGAATCGCGGTTCCGGCGAGGATCTGTACGTTGTACGTGACAACAGACTTGCGCGAACTTCGAGACGGCCGGCGGCCCTCAGTGTTCGGCGTGTCGGGCGCTGAAAGTGGCGTGTCCATATGCGCGGCAGCTCCTGGGCTCACTGAAGCCTCATCGTACAGTTCCGTCGTCTGCTCCAGCTTTGTTATTTCGGACATGATGCTGGCGCCGTCGTCGAGGCTCGTGGGCGGTGTCGAGATAGGCGGCGACGCGCTGGACGTGGCGCGGGCGCGGGTGTGCTGGGTCGCGTTGTTGGACAGCATGGACGATGTAGACGTGGGCGAACCGACTCGCTCAGCCATTGTCATCAAGGGATCGCTTTGCGGGTCGCGTGGCAAGTGTTTCGTTGCAGGGCAGGGCAGTGACGCGCAAAGGAGGTCGCCGGTCTCACGGGCGCTGGCGGAGCAACAGTGCCAAAGTACACGCGTGGTAGGCGCGCATGCACTCCCAAGACGGTGCAGATGGGTCAATCAGGCCTGCACAGAGGTGCGTGCAGACACGACCAACATGGCGACTAAGAACAAGGTCGATTGCGAGTTGAGGGTTGGTCGGCGGAGGTGCGTGAACCAATCCAGGTAAACATATCAAGCTAGTCAGCCAGCCAATTAGGCTACTCAGATCTGCCAGTGTCACCACCCACGCATTCCGTCTCATTAGCTGGAGAAGCCGAAAGAATTGCTGTATGAATCCGAGTCGACTTTCGCCAGCAGCAGACCTGTCATCGGCATCTTTGCACTGTGTATCATCACTCATTATGCCGCGGATTCGACCTCTGCACATGCCCAAGGCACACTGGACATAATCAAACAACGGCTGACAGCTGCAGTTGGACGTCAAATTGATTCATTTACTACATATACCAGAGCATGCTCATCACTCATTGTGCAGTGTTCGCGTCGGGTGGCGTTCGAAGCGCTCTTCCAGCCGGCCCTTGGAAGCCTTGGCTGTTACTAACATCTTGCATTTCCAACCCTCCGCCCTGCTGCTCAGCAGCTAAAGGCGCCGTGCGCTTGCCTTTGCGAGGGTTGAATCTTTGGTCTCCTTCTTCGTACTCCTTCTTGAAGTGCAGGTAGGTCGGTGGGCGCGGACGTTGCAACACTGCAATCCAGTTCTTGATAAGTGAACCCTGCGTAAAGGGTCGGTGTCTGTCCTTCTTCATGAATTTGTGAGAGTTCAAGTATTCGCGGGTAGTCTCGCCTCTGCCCACAAGGAACAGATGATATATGCCAAGGCTGAAAGGGTATGCCCATCCCAACAGTCCATAGATGGACATTGCAAATGGAACCCGCCAACGGTTTATCGCTTGGCCGAAGGAAGCAGAGTTCCTCGCACGCCAAATCAGGATATGCGCCAGGCTTGCTCCTAGCAGAAAGAGTCCAAGCAATGTTGTAGCGCAGACAAAAACAAAAAAGTAACGATAGTTACGACGGCCCACACAGTTGTTGAGCCATACGCAGTGGTGATCTTGGGTTTCAACACAATTGTCACATATGCGGCAGTGGTGCGCACGTGGAGGACGCCAGATGTTACAGCTCTTGCAGTACTTGGTTGGTACCTCCATTGCTGCATTTGTGCCAGTTGCCGAAACGACCATCGTCCACTCGGTTGTCGGTGGACCAAGATTCAAGGGATCTTCATTAGGGTTAGTGGGTGCAAAGGGGTGTAGATTACGAGGCAGGATCTATCAAGGTCAGCGTTGAACAGAAAGAGCCCAATACAATACTTACGCCTGGGTCGGAAGCAGATGCATGGACGAAGGACGAAACGGATATTAAAAACAGGTAAGCAAAGATAATGGGTATCGATGGAGAAACATTAAGCCATAGCCATGGTGCACTGCATATCAATCAGCTAAGTTGAAAACACGGTTTGTGGGAGGTGAACACACGAAAAGCCGAAGAAGAGGGCGGCCGGCAGTATCATCATAATTGCAGTTGCAATATTCACAGGCCTGTCGCGCGTATTTTGTAGTCGTCCGCCCCAACAGAAAGCCGTGTTTCCGGAGAAGTACTGATAGTTCTTGCCAAGCTCTCTCTTCACAGCCTGCTTGGTGGATTCTCTTCGGGCAAGTCTGGGGGATGATTCCGCAGAAGTGAGCTTCTCGTGGCCCTGATGAACACGCATCTGAGCGGAGCGGCCATCACGGCTGGGCAGCATGAAGCTAGAGCGGAAAGAGCGAGGTGACTTCGCTGGAGTTGGGAGCTTGCCAGTATCATTGCTATGCGTGTTGGCGAAATCCAGGTGCTGGGGTCGGGGCCGCTGAAGAGGTGTGATGCTTTCATCCCGACTGCGTACAGTCTCGGCTCCTGTGGGCGTTGTGTTCGCGGTTGTCCGGTCGGGCATGTCTCGGTCGGTGATGTCAGTTCCGCGGGAAGGCGGAGGCTGGTCAAGCTCGCGATGGAGGCCCAGTGTAGGTTGGCCGCGCGTTGTCTGTGTGGAGCCAACGCTCTGGCGGTATGAACTGGCAGTAGAATCGCGCACGTTGTCGGCGTGAAGAGAGCTGTGGCCGAGGAGGGATGTTGGTCGCTGGTTGCGCTGTTGCTGGAGACGCTGCGAGCTCATGGGTCGAAAGAATCCGTGGGCAGCCAGCGGGACATGGGTTCTGCTCGCAGCCGTCGTTGGGCGGCTGTGTCCCAGGCTGCCTGCGACGCTCATGCCGCCTCCCCGTCGCGGCGCTGTGGGCTGCGACCATCGTCCCTGGCTGCCCGAATGTGCGGTTGTGATGGAAGATGGGCGTGAGGGAGGCAGCGACGGCTCGCCGACCGGGCCAGTCATGCCCAGCACGCGGCTGCCCGTCGAGCTGCGCTTCTGTTCGATTGTCGTCATGGGCGGAGCGTGGTGGTGGTCAGGGTTGTGGCTGATATCCTCATGACATCGACGGTGGAAGGCGCGGAATAGTGAAGGGAAGGTGCGAAGGAGCGACAGGAAGGGAAGGGACGCGCAGGGCGAGCGGCTCTGTGGCGCGGCGAGGGCGCGCGTTGGCAACAGCGGGCGCTGAGAAGATTGTGAGTTATGAACGCAAAGGGGCCGGTGATTAATGCTCGACCGGTTGCCCTAGGGCTGCTGCGAGGTCCGGGACCCACTAAGCCGCTTCGGGATACACGCAGCTTGGCTCGAACCACTGTGCCCAGCTTTGTCGTCAGTCCCGCCAGTCCACCACGCACTCTCTCCGCAACCCCCGTCGACTCCCACCCACACCGACACAGCCATGTCCTCCATCGCCGCCCGCTCAGCCTTCCGCGCCGCCCCCCGCCTTCGCGCCGCCGCCCCTGCCCGCCGCTGGGCCAGCAACGCCGCCGCCTCTGACTCTGGACACGCCGAGAGGCAGGCTGGCAAGGACGCCCTTAAGACCGGGGCGAAGCGCGACCCCGAGCTCTATGTATGCGGCGAGCTTCTGCCATGTCGGAAGATGCAATTGGAGGCTAATTGAGTCGCATAGGTGCTCTTGGCCATCATGAGCGGTGTCTTCGGACTCGCAGGCTGGCACTTCTGTAAGCTCCCTAGCTCGTTGGACGACGTGCCATCGTGCAATTCCATGCTGAACTCGCGCAGCCCGTTCGCCCACCAGCGCCTCGTCTGAGCGAACCGTTTCCAAGGCCGAGCACAGCGAGCCCTGGAAGTCTGGTGGCTCCAGCCCATACCAGTACCACCCTGGTGGTGATACCAGCGTGAAGAAGGACGCCCCTTCGGCCCTGAACGTCGTCGTAATTCCGAACGTGACACTCCCCAAGGTATGCTAGCCCTATGGCGTTGTAATGACTGTATCTGTGAAAGCACTGCTTAACGATTTGCCAACAGGAGCTCCACGACACATACAACAAGTGGGGCAAGGACGGCTACTAAGCTGCTATTTGTCAGCCGATGCTTGAACTCCCTACGATTGCTTGAGAAGAGCAGACACCAATGCCTGGACACCGTTTCATTTAGAAGTCAACTGTACATAAGCCATGTAGCAGGAATCGAAGACCTAGAAGTATTTGTCCTCCCACTGATGATCGTGATTTGAACTTGGAACTCTCAAAGCTCATGAAAAAATTATCATCATATCCTTTCTGCGCTTGTATAAGATGGAAACCGTAGCTTACGAGAGTAACGAATTGCCAAATTTGCTGCGCAATATGCGATGCATAGCTCAAACAAAAAAGAACGACAGTGGTCTCACACCTGTGCATATGTTCAAATCTCGTGTCAGTCACATACGGGAAGTACATAGCTAGAGCTTGATATGAGCACGCCGAGGGCATCAATATCTATGGGTATCTTATGCTTTTTTTGGAGTCCGATCAGTCACCGAACGTATGATTATATGCCGTTAGCACTGGGCAGTCGCTTGCGAATCTCGGTGGCCATGTCTTTCCTGTCAACAAGCACACCATCCTTCTCCGGGTTGTTCTCATCGGTGATACCCATAACCTTGATCTTGACCTTTCCTACTTTCAATTCCTCTTCTCCCAAGATAACCGCCAGTGGCACACCAGCAGACTCCGCCTGTTTGAACTGCTGCGGTAGCTTTGGCTTGAGCTTGTACGAGAATTCGGTCTTGATATCCGAAGCCCACAACTCCTGAGCAACCTGCATGCGTTCTGTCAACATGCCTGTAAAGCCCTTACCGCCGAATGCCATGACAAAGACGTCAACGTCCTTCGCACGTTGCGTCGATTCACCCCGAGCTTTGATAATGCTGATGATGCGGTCGATGCCGAAGGAGATACCCACACATGGGATGGGTTTGCCGCTGAACATGCCGACTAAGTTGTCGTAGCGACCTCCCGCTGCGACGCTGCCAACGCCGATCTCTTGTTTTTTGCCATCTGTTCGAGGAGCGGAACCGTCGGTGACAACTTCGTAGATCAGACCAGTGTAGTAATCCAGGCCTCTGGCGAGTGATAAGTCGAAAGACACGTGGCTCCGTGCATCAAAAGCGTCCAGGTAGGCAAATAGTAACTCCATGTCATGAATGCCCTTTTTCACGTCGTCGTTCTGCGAGAGTACGGGGTCTGACTTGAGGAACTCGATAATGTCATCTCCACCCTTGCGTTGCACCCATTCTCCGATTTTGTCTGCAATGTCTGCGGATAGACCCTTTGTCTCCATCTCTTGCTTCACCTCTGCCCAGGGTAGCTGTGAAGTGTTAGCGAGGCAGTTTTTACGTAGAACTGTCTTTCAAGAGCATCCGTACCTTGTCCAGTTTATCCACAGCAGAACTGATCGGTCGTATCAGATCATCTTTCACACCGGCAGCTTTAAACATACCGTCCAAGATCTTACGGTGGTTCATCTTGATGGTATATGATTCCCAGCCGAGAGCCTTGAAGACATCGTTTACGATCTTGAGAACTTCGGCGTCAGGGATCATTGCATCGTATGCGCCAGCGATGTCGAAATCGCACTGGTAGAATTCCCTCATGCGGCCCTTGGTCATGGCAGGTTGATCACGACGGTAGACCTTAGCGATCTGGTAGCGCTTGAAGCTTTGAACGCTGGGGTTCATGGCAAGCCATCGCGCAAGCGGGACCGTCAAATCGTAGCGTAGCGAGCAGAGCTCTCCTCCTTGGTCTTGCAGGTCGTAGATGAGCTTCGAGTCCTCTCCATATTTGCCACTAAGAATTTCCTTCAGCTCGAAGACGGGGGTGTCAAGGGTCGTGGCGCCGTGGCGCTTGAAGACGGTGGTCACAGTCTCGAAAAGGCGATCACGGAGAGCAGCATCCTCGCCAGTCCCTGGCAGTATCAGCACACCTTGGCTCAGTCCAGACGACGCAAAGCTAGAGCGTAAAGTGTGGCCTACAGTCTCGCGTGCCCTTGGGCACCTTCAAGTTGAAATTCTTGGACTTGTCGTCTTTGCCCATGTCGTCATCAATAGCATCAACCGAAGGTTGAATGCTGTGTATGCGGCGGGGTTGGAAAGGGCGAGCTGGCGCAGTGAAGCAACGAATTTTACTGCGAACAATTGTGTGTCGCGGGATGTTTTGGAGGAGCGCGGGGCAGGCGAAGTGGGGTGGAAAGAGCCGCATGAGCAAGAAAGTGACTCAACAGGGAAAGGGCAAGCGCGTCAGAGCAAAGGAAAGTTGGAGAACCCAAAGTCGCTCGGAAACTGGCCCGTGCGTTTCATGTGTAATTCACAGTGCAAAAGTTACTTGGGAGATGCACGTCCGTTTGTTTGATAGGGTATCTAGAGCGCATTCCTCGTTGGAAGAGTCAAACAGAGAAGATGAAAGATGCTACCTTTTGTGGGTACCTACTACCACGGCTTCCGCCAGTTCAATAAGTCTCTTTGTCCATAGCACTCAGCGACCACAGTCAAAATCATGTCAATGGTAGCCCTAGTGTTCAAATCGACGATGCATGAGTTATGGTCCTCAGAGACAGGATGCATGGCATTAGAAGGCTCAGTATGAGGAGGATCTGGCCCTCTCAAGCCTACGGCAGCTGAATCTCGTATCCGCATCATCTGGCGCTGCCTTTCAGCTTCTGCCCGAGAAGGTATTGGGCGGATCTTGACTTCTTGCTGCGAGTCATCTGAGCCTCGGTCGAGCTGTTCACTATGATGTGGATGTGTTTCGTCAATGCTGACTGCGGTGGCCGGTATGCCAGCTTGCACCAAGTTATCGCCGAGCTGTGCAAGTAAACGCGCACGTGCTTGCTCGAGAGCAGTATCGTTGGTGTCAGTATTAGTACTTCCATGAGTTTGAGGCTGCATGTCATTCTGAGTTCCTGACACAGCCCGGTTGAGCAACATCTCCGGCGTTAATTCCAGCTCCTCGTTGGCACCAGATCGTAAATACCCCGTTTGTGGATTGCAAACATCTCCACTGGCATCGGAAGAGACGGGTTTGTCGGCTTGATTTCCGTCATCCTGCCCTTCGTCTGCCAGATCTACACGGAGCAAGTGATCCTTGACTCCTTCGTTCTGCTTGTTGGAACTTGAATGCAGGCTGGTACTCATTTCACCGGCTTTACTTCCAAGATCTCTTATGTGACTCATCTTCTGGGAGTCCAGCGTCCCGATATCGCCAGATAGTGCCAGCAAGGTCCATATCCAGCAACTCTTCTGTTTGGAGATTGTGTCAAATCGATCCATCGCGTAGACGCAATATTCAAGGCCACGCCTCACGTTCTTCTCGTCTATTTGAGATACATGATTTGGTGTCGGGTACTCCCGATCGATCGTATACAGCCATTCGTGTCGATTTGACGGTGGCTTTACTGATGATGAACGGCTTGCTTCAGCATCTGACTGAACCTGCTTGTGGGCTCCGTGTTCATTCAGCATGCTGCGGAAGGCCTTGAACCGCTTAATTAGCTGCTTGTAGTATAACTCTTGTGGATCTACATAGTCGAGCTCGTAATCATCGTCGTATGTTACTCTATAGCTTTCGTCCACCGATATCCAAGCGCCATCTTGATAGAAGGCACGTTGGCTGGTCGAAGCCTTCGAAGTCTGTGGAGAAGTGTTGTCTGTGTCCTCACCGTGTGTCGTCGAGGCTACAAGTAGATTCGGGATTGCCGATGCTTCTGATCTATTCGAGAAAACCAGTCAGCTACATGTCAACACATAAAGACTCTTCCAAAGCAGAGGCTTACTAAATGCTTACCGTACGCTACGAAGATATGCGAGCGCATCTCCCAAGGAGTCGTCTGAGTACTGTGCTTCTTCTTCGTCGATCGGGAGAGTTGAGCGCATGCCACATTCTGCAATTGGCGCGGCGCTACGATACGGATATCTGTCATCGAAGAGTGGGAGAGCGTTGACCGTCGAGTCTACATGGTATGCCTTTGCACGTTTGTTTTTGGAGACCGGCCCTAGTGAAGGTCTGTTAACAGCTGCCCGCTCGCGCTTGCGCTCGTTTGCTCTATCCAAAGCTGCAGATTCATCAAGGAATTTGTCCGGTCGCTGCAGCTTGTTGTAAGTTTCGCCGTATTTTGTCACAGCCAGGTTGGTGCGAGGTCCCGCCATGCCTGTGCGGATGTGGGTGGTGGAGGGTTGATGTGGGCAGTAGAGCGAAAGCGGGTGCATCGTGGCAAAGCTCCGGACCGACCAGAAAAGTTAGTGATCTTCTCAGGGAGCATCGAACAAGTCAATGAACAAAATGTAGACCCTGAATTATCAAATTGTTTTCTTATTCCGATATTGAAAAGGCTGGTTGTATCGCAGTTTAATATTTTCTATTCAGGATACTTCCCTCATCTCTCCAGACTTCCGCGCTCACTGCCCCTTCTTCACCTTCTCGATGTTCTCCTTGACCGGCTGGTAAGGGTATTTAATTGTCAAGCACCAGATGTCAAGGTAATCGCAGATAGTCCAGATGACATCGACGATGAAGCTTCCATGTACACCAACAGCCAAGCCAAGACACATAAAGACAAAAGCGACCTGGTAAACATCGTTACCTAAAGCGCTCGGCCAGCCCACACCGATGTGTTCCTGTAACCACGGACCCAGTGAATCAAAAACGCCATAGATCAACGGGTAGATGAGGACATTGCCGCGAGGGAACCGAGACTTTGTCAAATGCGAGATGATCATACGACCGACCGAGTAAGCGTTGATAAGACCAGCGTAGAAGACGAAAGGTACCAAATGGTGGCGCAGGATCACAGGCTGCAAGAATAGGTAAGCGACGATGAGAACCCAAGCTGCTGCAAAGGTGAGAAGACCAAGGAGTGCGACTCGTGTCTTCTGACCCCGGGCACGCCGTGCTTTCATCACATTTCGTGCGCTGTAATTTGTTAGAGGCCGTCGCATAATGTTCTTGATACCCATGAACTTGCCTAGAAACCGTATTGAAAACAAGGACAAATCCTCCGTACACCATATACCACTCGTTCCAAGCGAGATTGTAGATAGCATCAGGAATGATGTCATGGTTCTGCAGTCCCACGCTTTCGAACATGGAGCGCTGCCAGAAGCTTCCTCCGCCAAGGAATGCGGTGGAGGCGTACACAATGCAGAGTGTCAAGATGCCTTCGACTGGACCAGAGATGACTCCAAGAGTGAGGGTGTGGGTATGATACTCATCCCAAGTTTGGACATAGAACGTCAGGGAGGCTGTTGCAGTCAGTATCATGTACTGCAAAGGGCCAGTGCAAATAAGCAGTATAACACTCACAAGCAAAAAGGGTCAAAACCGTCTTCCAGCCCTGTCCAAGGTTCATCGTCGCGGAGAAGAGTAGTACTTCTAGTGTTGTGTTGATCGCGTCTACGCCATGATCGAACAACTCGCCCAAAGGTCCACTTTGGTGGGTTCTGCGTGCCTGGCTTCCATCGACAGCGTCAAATGTTTGGTAGAGGAACAACCCGATGGCCCAACTAAGATACACCCAAGATGGGCAATCCTGATCTAGTGTAGGTGTATACCATAGAAGAGTGAGGAAGTTCGCAACGACAAAGCCGAAGCCTGAAAGCGTGATCTGATTAAAACTTGTTAGTCAAAAACATACCACGACTTGATAACTCGACAAAACCGACACGTTAAGAGCAACAGGTAACTCACGAGATTTGGGCTGTTATCGTTAGTTTCCTATCTGCCTTGAAGAAGCCTGACTTACGCCATCCACATTGGAAAACATTTTATGACAACGTGTGTATAGAACGGCTTGAGAACATATTGTGAGAGAAGACTGTGATCAACACCAGAGTACTTGTACTCCTTGAGCTTCGGCAACTTGTCCTGGCGAATGTAAACCATGACTATAGGCTCCCTGCGGGGCGCGTTGGCGGTTACAGTCTGTGTTGTTGTTCGTTTTGTTGTGTGTTGGGGAAAAACACAAAGTGGAGGTTGCGAGGCAGGCTTGGCTTGTGATTGCGGCAATGACGTGGGTCACCGCGGGGCGCGACCGCCAAACCGGAAACATAACAGCTGTTCAACGCTATGGTCATGCAACAATAGCAAAACCATGAAAGTGAACAAAATACTGCGTATACTGCATCTTAGCAGCCACTTGGCAAAATGCAGGAAAGCTAAGACTAGGCCTGTTCTTTGTGGAAAGGACCTTCTCATTCGTGTTCCCTACGTGTAAATGGAGGTTCTCAGCACAGGTCGGCAGCTAATCTGCAAACCCGCTTATTGTAGGTTGAAGCTTTCAGAAATTCAAATGGCTGCTTGGAGCTGGATAGGTGCAGTACTTGTACTTCTACGTTGCTAACAATGATCCCCGCAGGACCTCTGCGCTCCTGCCCATCTGTCTTATTGGAAATCACATTCGTCTCTCCTCGCTGGTGCGCATTGATGATTGACGACCCAGAAGTTTGGCCCGTTGTGCGTTTATGCCATGCCACTGGCATGTGTTCGCTGATCAATAGTGGCTCAAGCGACAGTGCTCCATGCACATGGCACCAAGATCCGGCTCTTCATGGTTTGAATCAGCGGTACGGTCTTATGCACAGTCTCGCCCCATCCCTCGACATTCCAACTCTGTTCACGGCGAACTTTACGCTCCTCCAAATTTGCGAACTGCCACAAGTGATGCACAGTGTTCAATTCGCCAATCTGGACGAACCAGGCACCGACACCCTCCATGACCTCCCTGCGTGCCTTCAAACCACGTCTCCAGTGAGTCTCCCACTCAAGCAAGTTGCCCGGATGTAGTGTGTAGGAGCGCAACTCGAAGAGACCGCCTAGCTGTCGTGGTGGAGTTGTAGGCCAGAAGGAGAATTCCTGCATAAGCGACGTATGCTTCGATCGGATGAGACTTTTCAGCTTGGCGTCGAACGCAGCGAACTCTGGATGCGACTGGATGTTGTGCAGTGATTGGTGATAGCCCTCGTAGCGTTGATATTCCCAGATGTGGACTACAGTGTATGTCAGCACTCTGTAAACTTAATGAAGCGATGCCAAATACACTCACCAAAAGTGTTGCAGTCACCGACCTCAGTCCTCCAGCTGCCCACAAGGTGCACCTTGTTCTCAGGGATGGCTGCCATCTTAGGATACCAGCTGCCCACCAGCTCGTTGTACTCTTCGACCTTGTCTGGCTTGACATCGTGAAACACAATCGAGTGGACGTACTTGCCACGTGCAAGGACCTGGGAAAAGCTTCGCTCAATATCCTTGTCGAGCTCGCGACCCTCGGGCGTTCCATAGATGAGGGAAGATAGGGCTCCGCCCTTCTTCTTTCCGCTTTCCTGTTCGCGAGCACGAGCTTCTTCTGCATTTGAAGATGTTAGTAGCCCTAGGGTCTTGCCAATGACAGCAGCGGAACGGCCTGATGCAGACAGATTACTGGAAAGGGACGCACTTTCTTGCTGCTCCTTCTGTTTCTGAGCGGCTACAAGACCATCTCGGAATTCCTTCTGCTTCTTGTTGAAGCTTGCGGCGGCATCAGGCGTAATGTCGGCTAGCGCAGGAGCTCTAGTTGAGCTTTGCAATGAAGCGCCAGCTGCAAAAGAGCGTGAACCGACAGTTATTGAACGAGTAGGCAAGATGCCGCGTACGTTGGTACAGGCACGTCGCGTGAGCATTGTGATAGAGCTGCGTTGGCAAAAGTGTGGACGGCTTTGCACACAGGGTCTAGGCTGGCGGACTGGAAATGTATAGCCTTGTCGTAAGGGAGCAACGTGAATTGTTGAAGAAAGGTTAAAGCTTTGGCGTCTTGTGCTTCACACAAGCTTAGGGAGCTTTCCCCTCATCGCCCGTGCTGCAGCTGCCCCTGCTAGCGCAGCGTGAGTCGTCCAAACCGCCTACCGTAGAGGCCGGAGCCAGAGTCAAAAACTGGGGAAGATCCACCCCACTCGTACTATCTTGTCAGGTGTGGAGCCCTCTCTTAGTCGCATTTGCTCGCCATGGTTGATCAGCTTGCAGTACCTGCGCGATCCTTACTCATACGTCACTCTGCATCTACACTTGTCCGACCATTCTGTGTAGGATCCGCGGCCGAGACGAGCACTGTAGATTTTCACTTTATACTTTCACTGGATGAACGCCTACTAAGAGCTCACGAAGTGTAATAATGGAGTGATCAAAGCATGCCAACCTGAAGCAAATCTATTGCTATCATGGCTCTCAATGTATGTACATGAACACCTTTGATTCCTTCCCATCGAGACAGATGTACTATCATGCATGATCGTGCAATGATTAACCCAGTGGAACTGGACTAGCTGCACATATTCAAGACACTACACATTGTAAGAGCAGTTATAGCCACAAAGCACGCACAAAGCATGTACGCATGCAGTCATAGCAATATCAATCCAGAGCTGAGAAGGATCCTAGGTAAATATCCAAGTACAGGTTATGCTCTCCGAGCGACAATGTGGAAAGAAACCAAACTATATTCTACATGCTCGTCATGCCTTGCTGAGAGCAGATAGAGGTTTCAATTGCCGCAATAGTTTCCACAGTTATGCGTAGTGCGCCTCTAGACTTCAGGATGACCTTAAATAGGAAGGCGAGCGCATTAGATTCATAATGATATCGAAGCAATCAGTGGCTGCATGGCTGTCACCAATGCTCAGTTCGTTGCAGATAGACTCATTGCGGACGTCGAACGACGATTGACGTTGTGTTCCCAGGATATCATTCCGGCACTGTATGGATGTTCATGACAAGCTGGGCTGTGGGATAAACGTCTTATGCCACGGTGGAAGTATAGACATCCAAAGGCTAGTCTTCGTCGAAGATCTGCAAGACGTTGTCCAGGATGGTTATTATGACACGGGCTTGAAGCCCGGCATCTGCCATGTTGTTGCCTTTATGAGGACCCATGATTGACGGACTGCAAATATTAGTACACATCTCAAAATCTACAGAGTTGTACGTACGCCCAGCAAATTCCTAGATTGGCCGTGCTCATGCGATTGATCTCGGAGGATTGTTGCACTCGGTGCAAATGCAGTACTAGTGCGCGAAGGGTTGCATAATTGGGGTCAGGAAGTGCGTTGATAAGGGCATGCATTGAGTCTCGACGCATTGTATCATCGTCAACTTGAGCAGCATCAATGAACTTATCGTAGAATTCCCTGGTGAGAAGTGGATCGGGAAGCTCCCTAAAGAATTGCTTCAACAAGCCGGCAACACTATTGACGTCATGTTGGAATGCTTCGGGATTTCGAAAATCAACCTGCGATGCATCTAGAATGAATTAGTCCCGAACTAACAAAGAAGGTGCGACCGACATACCGCTATCGAACAAAGCCTTCATCTGTTGAATATGAGACGAAGTTCCGGGTATGCGATAAATACCCTCCACCTCCAACCCGAACAAATCCACCGCTTGGATACACTGGTAGACCACCATGGGCACCGGCGAGCCATCTCGGTGGAAGAGGTCCTCGAGAGTGATGCCGAAAACTGGGTTGACTGGAGGCTGTGGGTTGTTGTACAGTATCCCACTTGTTTGTTGTGCAGTCGCCTGACCAACAGGTCCACGTGGGTATTCAGCCTGCGAGAAGGAGTTTGCTGCAACTGGAGAGTAAGGGGATTTCCCAGATGTTGACGCCTGAGCGTGGGTTGGCTGCGAAGGCGCCTGGTACGAGGAGAACCCGGCTTGGGATTCTGAATCAGGCTGCTGAGGATGGGGGGGCTGCTGCGGGAATGACAATCCATTTGCTTCTGGTTGCTGTGAGGAAAAAGATACTGGTGGTTGGATTTGTGGAGGCATTGACGTGCGACCGTCGTTGTTATTGGTCGGGGTCAGGGAAGGGTAGGATTGTGCGGGGGCCTGAGTAGGGTGCTTGACATAGTGCAACTCGGGCTTAACTGAGACTTTGGTAGCGTTCTTCAAGATGAAGTCGTCGAAGTCTTTGTCGTTGTTGATTTGGTAGATGAGTTGATTGACACTTGGTGGAGGCTGTGCGGTACTCCCTTTGAGCGGTTGTGGGCTGACTACCTGGCCATTGTTGACGACAAGCTTCTCGTTAAACGATGCTGTGTAGATTAGTATTGTCACTAGAGGCAGGAAAATGGAGTGAATGTACCGTATTTCTGCATCTCCATAGTCAGTGCAGCATCCGTCTCTTTGATGAGATCTAGCAGGCCAGAGACGGCTTGTGGGCGTGCTGTCGCCAAAAGCTCCTTCCGGTAAGCCTGTGCCGTCTGGACCTTGGTTGCGTAGTCCTGGTCTGCGGCTTGTAGTTTTCGCTGAAGGTCCTCCTCGTGCTGGGCAGCTGATTTAGGACCTTTCAGACCAAATTTTCTGCCAGCACCCGTATCTCCGGTCTTGACTCGATCTAGATCTTCAGCCAATTGGTCGTACTTCGCCTTGGCCTTCTCAGCGAGCTTCTCAGCATCCTGCACCTTGCTCTCCGCGGCCAGACCGGACTGCTTCAACGTCTTGCGATTTGCGTCCATCTTATTTGCCAGCTGTAGGAGGTTCTCGTGCATGGCATGAAGTGCGAGGCCGAACTGGGTGCCATTGTCGGCGATGCGTTCGTTCGCGTGTAGTACGTGTTCGAATTGGGTTGCATACGACTCGTGGCGCGCATCTGCCTTGCGTAGGCCATCGAGCGTAAGCCGGCTCAGCTTCTTCAGACTGCCAGCATGTTCCTCCTCTAGGGCGCCGCGACGCTTGAGGAAGCTGGCAAAGTCCTGCGCGCAGCCGGTCAGCCAGAATGCCTTAGATGCGGAGAAGGTGCACGAACTCGGGCGCTCGCAATGCTGGCTTTCAACCGGTTCAGCAGTGTTGTCACGCCAATATCCGAGTGAAGGACCTCGTGCACGCGTTGCTGTGTCTGCGTATCCTGGGGCGGCGCGCGCTGTTCGGGCGATGCGGGTGCGACTATGTCGTCAATGGGCGAGACGGGTGCGGCGTCATCGCTTGGGCCGGCGGGGGTGTTGAGTTCTGGATTGAAGCTGTCACTGCTGGCCATGGGCGGTATAGAGGGCGGTGCAGCCATTGTTGGTGTTGTTGACGTGGATGACTAGGCAGCTGTCAGCGGAGGACATGGCTAGCCGGTTGGCTGTCGCACTCGGCGCTTCTCATCGGCCACACTTGCATCACTGGTGCTTCCTTCTTTTAACGTCATGTCATCAGCAGGCTCATCATTGTCTACAGGAGTTGCCTGCAAAGCTATACCACACAGGAATATCTTTCTACGTAACCCGTCCCTGAGCGCCTGAATTCTCACCCCGTGGTAGCTCAATAGTGTTCACCATCATGGTCTCCGATCAAGCTCCTACTACGTTAGGATCATCATCCACCTCCAATAATCTACCCGAGGAAGTAATAACTTGTCTCCAGAATGCGCGCTTTGTAAGTCTTTTCACCTCTTATTTTATGGTGACAGTCGTTTCTTGCCATATGTATTTGGCCCTGCTATTCCTGTATCTTTTCTGACAATGGCAGCTCCATCTTGCGACTTGTTCGAACAATATTCCTCATGTCTCCTTGATGAATTATACATATCTCCCCAGCACGCCATACTCGCTAGGTCCCATCATCATCATGACAACGCTATCCTCTTCCCGTAAGACCGATAACTTGGAATCCAACACCCGCGTGTCGCTCCTGGTACACGATTGGGTTTCTCATCGACCACCTACCCTTGGCCACCAAGGTCGCTCGCCATCACCTTCCCGACCAGGTCCACGTTCCGGATCGTTAGCTGAGCTTCTACTTGGCATGAACACGGCTTCACTTAGTAGAATCAGTACCACAATCAACGGTGTGGCCGAGATTGTACCCGCCGGTTCTGAGCAGGAAAGCTGGTACAGGGCGCAACACCTTGCAAACAACACGTTCGGACCTACGGATGAGGACGTTTACTCCAGTTCTCCAGTTGGGGGTGGATTGTGGGGTGGCGGTGGTTTAGCTCACACGAATATCCACGAGGACGACACAAGAGAGGGTGATGGTGGCACTCGGTGTTACGTGGAGGGTGACGCGGTCAAGGTTGTGGTTGTGAAGATCAAAGATGGACGAATTGCAGATTGGAAGGGGCAGGTCAGGGATTGGACTCTCCAAGAAACAAACAGAGCTTCTACAGTGAACGGATCGATGTCCTGAATACATTAGCCTGCACAATCACCGTGCAGGCGTGCATATTGCGTTGGTCAAGACTCGATGGTGTAAAGCGAATAAACAAGAGGTTCGGCACGACGTGGGTCCTCTTGCACGACATGTGACAGGAACCAGATGTGCACTGCTTTTATCGATGTTCAAGACTGACGAACATTGAGTAGGTAATGCGTTTGCTAGCAGTGATTAACCGGTTTCCGCCTTGCGCAACTTCGCTATTTTAGCGTTATGCAAGGGGCCCTAGGATTGACACAGGCATACCTTGTAATCTCATTCTATTGCAATTTCATATCAGCATCGGTTTGGGAAAGATGACATTAATCCCTTTGGTGTGTGGCGGCAAGCTACCTGCCCTTGTTTCAGTCTGCCACCAACAAGAGGTACATGGTCAATGTTCATGTATTTTTTGGTTCCCTCAATATTTCGACCTCTTCTAACTCATGCCTCGATGATCGACTTCGAAAAGCATAGAGAAAGGTTCAAGGATTAAGTTGGAAAGCGTTTTGTGTTCATGTTCTAGCCATCACTGTACGTTCTTTTCTTCAATCTGACACACTACTCTAATCAGTGGAACGACTGAGTTGGTAAGCCGATGGCCCTACTTCTGCAATTGGTAAGAGGGTTTTACAAGTCACTCACAGAAAAGATCGAATGCCACTCTATGCTCAAGCTTACCTGTAATGACCCGGATACCCTGTTTCATCATAAAATTGACGATTGTCCCACAGTGATCGTCTCCAATGAACATACCGTCATGGGTGTCTTGCGCAAGAGATTGTTTCCTATCGATCTATTGGTCAATCCATAAGCTGCGATTGAATTGTTAGACGGAGACAAGCCGAAGGGGTACTAATCTGGTAAGTAGAAATATTCGGAGTACGCAGTGAATGCACTGACCAGCGGTGAATGTGCAGGCTTTCAATCCCACTAGCCTTGGCGCCGGCCCCAAACTGCTCCTTCTCTGCGCCTCCTCTTATACCTCTCACCTGCCCCTCACAGCAAACTTTTTCCAACTTCTCTGGACTCTCTCCGCAACGATTCTTAAGAACTCACACCAACCACACGCGACAATGACTGCCCAAGTCTGCCTTTCACCAGCGCCTACCCAAGAGTTCTTTCCCACCACTACCGCAGATAGAGACGCCATGGCACAGTTTCAAAGCGCACTTGATTATTGCGTACAGAGCTGGCACCAGGGTGAGACCATAGTACTTCTCCAGAGCAACATCCAAGAGCTCTTCGGCGATATGCTCATGCAATATTTCAAGCACAATCTGATCCTCCAGGTGGGGCAGCCTGTTACCTTCACTTTTTTGAATAGCAGAAACGACGGTCAGACGATCGTTGAGATGCCAGAGAACAAGAACGCCAACCTTCACCTTCAGACAGCCGCGGACCCCCAAATACAGACATCCCGGCAATTAACCACACAATCGCGCGACAACTCTCTCGGTATTAAGAAGGCGCCTCGCCCAATGAATTGCTGGATCATATTTCGAGACGCTATGCACAAGAAGCTGAAAGTCGAAAACCCTCACCTCACTGTGCAGCAAATCTGTAAGCCTTTCACCTGCCTACATGTCCAAGAGCGTCGTCACTGACACTGCCTGTAGCTTCACGATGCTCACAGATTTGGCACGATCTCTCTCCTACAGAGAAGAAGCCGTGGCAGGCAGCAGCCAAATCCGCGAAAGAGGAGCACTTTCGTGTCCATCCGGACTACAAATACAGCCCTCGAAAGCCGGGCGAGAAGAAGAAGCGACAGTCTCGCAAGGCAAAGCGAGCTCCCACATCTGCTGCTGACTCTGGCATGTTCGATTTTCCGCCTGTCACCGAACTGACAACACCTGCGCACAACGGTCTCGAATCAGTTGCTCTTACAGAGCTGCCACCGTCTACAGCTTATGAGGCTTCCGTTGATTTTGGCGTCACTTTCGCTGCTGATGTAGCACAGCTGATTAAACCGGCAACATTGCTAGGGATGGAGATGGATGATCTGATTCACGTTGATTATCTACATGATTCAGAGAGTCTCCGTCACGATAGGCTCGAGGCCGAGTTTGGCACCAACTTCGAAGGGACCATGCCGTTCGAATTCTCTGGCGAGGAGGCTTTCGCTTTCCGCGCCGGCGCAGATGGCAATGCGACGCTACCTTCGATATATTCTGATCTTTACTGATCATGCCCGGATGCTGTGCTGTTGTTCGCACAGGACACACAAGGCTATACAATCAGGACAAGATCTCTGTTCTCTGTTCCATTTCTCTATTTTTCATACAGTGCCTGCAATCCGGTTCTGTCCAAAGTCGACTTTTCGGCTTTCGCATCACCGACCTTCACTCATCTCTTCACCGTTGGAAGCGTCATCTTCGACCCAATACGGGCCTACTCTTATGATACCCAGTCTCCTTCTATCTTGCATGGTTTCAAGGCGTTTCTCCAATGCACGGTTACGCGACAGGTCCTCCTCGATACATTTCATGACAGTAACAAGCTCAACTCCACTTACATCGCCATCCACATCAGCATCCGATCTCAACATCCCTTGCAATTCAACTTTGAGTTGGGAAGAACTAGGACTTAGAGCGCACGCTCAGGGATCGGGTCTTGTTACGTCCAAAACACTCATGTTCCTCCACTGTGTTGATACATGGGCGTTGTTAGACGGCTTTCATTTAGTGGTGTGTATTTATACATAGGAAAAATAATTCATCAGAATTGATCAATGTGCCCAGTCCTGATTTATGCCATCACCTCTGGCATCACATGTCGCTTTTTTATCGTCTGCTGACTCAGATCGATTAGCACAAGTACGCGACATCCTGACCCCCAAGAGTGGATTCCGCGGGTCCTCCTTGCGCAATACGTTGAGCCGATGTTTGCCTCTATCCTTCAGAAAGCCTTGGTTTGTAGGGCGATGGGAAGAGAAGGGAAGGTGTGATTGTAAGAATGAGACCCTCGAGAACGTAAATGAGCAGCTGCACTACACTTTGATATGTATCGATGTAAATGATCTACCGTCCACGCTCAAGATATCCATGATATGCTTCTTATTTGAATCACTTCGTATCGCGCCTGCTTTCTCACTTTTCCACTTCCTTCTCGCGTATACCTTCCTTCGGTCCCGTACCTCAAGCAGACTTTCAATATCCTGATACGCTTTCTTTATTCGCCAATATTCCTTCAAGAAGCACAGCGAAGTTGCACTTAGACCTTATACGCCCATAGCGGCATCCCTGCTCAAAGGATGCCCATCCCTGTCGTAGATGGATGCCGTTCGCATCGCGTACCCGCGCCTCAACCGCCGCTCTTCCAATCACTTGCCCAGATGAATGTTCCGCAGCGCCACTGTGTGCCCGACTCCTTCTGTCCAGACGGACCTATAGGTCTAGAGCATTTGTAGTCAGCACACCCGTACAGTCCTCTTGTGACACATGTTATGGATGCTGATCTTGCTGCATGCACGCTTCCGCCCCTTGCAGAACGGCAACACGATAAGTAGAGAACAAAGGCATTCTTGCAGACACACGCATCAACCCGATTTACGTACCTTGGACACATCCAGAACTGCCTTCCTCGGTTAACACCAGGTTTCTTGGTCGTGAGGCTAATGCACGGCTCGGCGTGGCCTTCGCATCGGGGTGGCGGCCGCTTAGAGAACAACTTCGTCCATCCTTCCTTTGACGCTTGCTGCGCCGCACCAGGGTCGCAGACCGTGGACGGGGACGTGGTGGTTTGACTGGCGGATGCTGCCGGTGGGGCCGCTGCTGGTGGGGCAATTTCGGTTCTGGCATCCGCGGATAAATTCAGAGCATTTGATGGCAGGCTTGCATCACCACCGGCAGGTGCCAAAGACATCGATAGTGGGGCGGTGTTCGCAGAAGGGTTAGGTCCAGGGATTTTGGAGCGCGTTTGAAAGAATCCTTTCAACGACTGCTGACCCTTGGCAAGAAAGGCTGCGTCCGAATTGGGGACCGGGTTGGAAGATTTGTATCGCTTGCTCGATTTGTTAGGCGATGCCGACACAGATGCACGTCGCTTCTCAGGCGAGTTGAGAGGGCTCGTGGCGTGCACAATCAGACCATTTACGGGAAACAAAGCGTTTGTCGTTTCCGCCAGTTCGGGTCCTTTGTTTGCCCCTTGCATTGGCGGAATCGCAGCCCCTTCCAATGTCGCCTCAGTTGATGGAAATATAGGTGCGTTTGCAGGCTTCGGCGCCGCAGGTTTCTTGCTGAACATGTCACGGATGTTTTGTCGTTTGTTGAACTCGGTGAGTAGCTTACCCGAAAGGGGGGGAATGTCTTTCGTGCTGTACTCCCTCAATCTTGTGCCGTTTTTGAACGTTCCAGGCGGGTTCATAATGTCGAGAATATGGTGCTCTTCAGCCTCCGCGGCTTCAAGTGTAGCATTGCCCATCCCTAGCACCTTATCTTTTATCACAGCGTACACTGGGCAATGATCTGAACCCATCAAGCCTTCCTGGATGTCCGATTCCCCAAACCAGTCCTTGATCCTAATGCTGCAGAGCACAAAGTCGATACGCGAACCAAAGTTGCCTGGCCTTGCGTTGATTTTCTGCTCCCAATGCGTGTACATGCCCTCGCGGTTAGGGTGGAACTCGCGGCACAAATCATATAAGACAGGCTCTTCTCTTCCCTCGTCTCGCTCGCCCACTACCTCACCATTATACAGAAGCTGATTGAAAATTCGCCGGTTCGGTGTGCTGAGGTACTCGTCGTGCGTCATGCCTTCTGCCTTCATGTTGTCTTCTGCTTTCGCTGTGTCGATGAGATCGCGAGAGACGTTCAGATCGCCGGTCAATATGACGTTCTTGCCCATCTTTGTGAGGTTGCGTATTCGTGTATCGAGCATGTCGAGAAACCCATACCGGAAGTTGTCACGCAGGCCATTGCTGTTGGCAGGGCTGTAGACACCGAAAAGTACGAATGCGGGAAACTCCAGGACAAGACACCGCCCTTCTGCATCAAGCGTGGCTGGGTCAATACCCAGTGTCTCAATGCGTGCCAGTGATGGATAGCCTCCAATGCTGTCTGATTCAGGTCGTTCACGGTAGGGTGTTGATGAACCGGGTGGACAGAGGACTCCGAGCAAACCTTCTTCAGCGCGGATTGGGGCACATACAGATTGACGAGTGTAGATTCCAACGCCTGAGTACCCTACAATACCATCAGCACGTGATACAATACTATATTAGGCCTGATAGCAAGTGTACCCTTCTTGTGCTTGGGCAGGCTGAAGTAGCAGTCCCATCCGGGCACCAAAACCATATCATCAGTCAGGTCTTTGCGCTGGATCTTCAGCTCCTGCATGATGACAATGTCTGTCTCGAGGATGTCGAACATGGCGCTGAAGGTGCGGTTCTTGCGCCATGGCTCGTAGCCAAACGGGTTGCGGATGCCATTGACATTCCACGTCGTGATGCGAACCATTGTGCGTAGTGATGGAGACAATGCCGCCTCATCTTCGTCTCATGCTCACGACATTTTGTTGATGACGGAGACGCGTTGCGCGACTGGCCGGTGCACTCGAAGCAGTCACGACGTCACATGGGGCTCCTGGAAGGCAAGCGCAAACCGCACAAACGTGCCAAGAAATGTAGAGCTCGAGCTTTCGCTCACACCACACCTCAGAGCTGTCATCGCACGCAACCGCCCAACACCGCTTCTACGCACCAATCTCCACTCCACCACTGCCCACCATGTTCGCCGCCCGAACTGCTGCCCGCCAGACCCCGCGCATGGCCCTTGGCCGCGCCCCTGCCCGCGCCGGCCGTCGCAACTACAGCTCCGAGAGCCCCAAGCAGTTTGCCGGAGCCGAGGACAACGAGTTCAACCGTGAGCGTGCCCGCATCCAGGAGCACGGCGGAGAGAGCGGCGAGTTCTGGCGCAAGTTGAGCCTCTAGTAAGTCGCTCCAAGTGTGCGGGCTGGCTGCCAATCAGCGGCGGCATATATGATATTAGGACGAGGGAAGAGGGAGGCTGCAGGACAGCATTGACGGTGCCATTGGGTCAATTGGGTCGCGAAAACGTATACTGACGATGCACCCACAGCGTCGCCGTCCCTTGCATCATCGTTGCTACCGTCAATGCTAAGCTGAGGTGGGATGCTCACTGGGAGCACGTCGAGCACGAGCAGCACCTCAACCCCCGCGAGGAGAGGCCCGAGTACCCTTACCAGAACATCCGCACCAAGAACTACTTCTGGGGTGACGGTGACAAGGTAAGCCAGGTCTATTGACTGTCGCGACAAATGCTGTACTGACGCGGTGCTAGACCCTCTTCTGGAACGACAAGGTCAACTTTCACAAGAAGGACGAGTAAATGCTTCTATATCCATCAATCGCTTGGTCTCATGGTATCTTGGAAGCCCACTCAGGCCCAATGTGTAAATAGTAGAACGCAAGCTGCAGGCGTAGAACCAGCAACACATTTCTTTTGTACCTGATCTGCGCCCGCTCTGCTTCTGTGCCTGCCTCTACTATCGCCTATCCTGCAATGCAGCCCCTACGACTCAGGCTTGCTCAATGCTTCTCATGCCCTCTTCCCACACGTGGTTGTGATTCTGACTCCACTCCTCCGCCAGCTTCTCATCACCTCTCAGCTTCGCAATAATCGCCTTCTTCATAAGCTGCTCGCACTCGCCATCCAGGTACGAGCTCCTCTTGAAGCACTCCCTGGCTCTCTCGATGTATAGCTCGGCCTTCGCGATATAGCTCGTCTGCAGTCGAGGCTCAGTCGTCTTTGCTGGATCCGCGAGGCCCATGAATGAGTCTCCAAGATGCGAGTACAGTATGCCGGAAAGCATGCTGTCTCCATTTTCAAGGGATTGTGGAAGTACCGCCTCAAGCAGACGCTTTGCATTTGCGCACTCGCCCAGCCCGTTGAGAATGTTGGCGAGTAGTCCGACTGCAGACCATAGACTGGGCATCAACTTCGCTTTGTATGCTACACTCGCTGCTCGCAGTGCGACACTGAACCCATGCTCCGGCTTCCCTAGTTTTCGGAAGAGGTCCGCCTTCATGAGCAGCACCGAGATACGTTGTAGGATGTCAGCGTTGTCTTCCTTGAGCGATTGCGCAAGGTCCGAGATAGTGGTGAAGGCCATCGAATAGTCGCCTTTCGAGACGAGGTAGTCGATGTAGGCTTCAGAGAGTAAGAAATGAAGCTCAGGATCGAGAATATCTGAAGATGAGTTTGTTGAAGGCTTAAGGGTTCCAAGTAGGTGAGAACAAGTTGACCAGTCAGATCTAATAATGTTAGGTACAGTTCGTTCATCATCTCATGAGGCACTGAGAGAACCGTACCTTCTAATGGCGCGCTTGAGCTTGATGATGCCCACGCAAAGGATGAGGTACTGACTGAATTTCAGTGACTTGCTGTGAGCGGTCATATCGACGGACTCAAAAGCTTCGATAGCTTCATCATAACGCCCACTTTGGCTCATCTTTATGTTGTCAGTCAAGATAAGCTGAGACTGCGTGGAGATGAACGTACAATGAAAGCTTGTCGTCCTACTGCTCGAAGTTTCTCGTCCACCGGGCAGCTAACTCCGTAACAGTCAAGAAGCAATTCACAATGCACATTTGCGAGATGCGGAATTCCAAGACGAGAATACAGGGTGGATTGCAACAGCATCTGAGCGCCGTAGGTATTCACGTTTTCCCTGATGTTGAGGTGTGATGATTGGTAGATGTGCTCAAAGGCTCGAGATATCGAATCGCCCTGATTATTTCCATTAGCCACAAGTCATGTCAATATCAAGTGCATATTCACATACTGTTGAAAGACACAGCTTTGCCTCGTTGAGCAATGTCGCACTCAATAGGTTGTACATCTTGGTCTCGCGAGCCTTCGCCTTCAGAAACGTCAGAGCATCTCGCTCGCTCCCCAACATGCTCATATAACCTACACCCTTCATCTGCTTGGGGTATGCTTTGTTCATGTGATTGAGCCAGCTCAGACTGAAACTTAAGCATGTCATATCCTGACTCTCTCTTGCCGTCGCAATGGTTTCATTGATGGCTGCGATTGCTTCGCCGAAGCAACCAAAGTCGGCCTGTAATATCGCCATGTGAAGTAGTGCGTACTGATAGTGGATTTTCTCGCGAGTATGCATAGCATAGTCGTAGTAGCGGTGCAGGCTGTCAAATGCCGATGTGTAGTCTCCTGCTTTCCAGGCATCAAAGAACTGGACAAGATGTGCTTGCCGATGTACGGTACTTGAAGACGCAAGCATTCCACGAAGCTGTGTTCTCATGTTCTCCGGAACTCGGTCTCCAAAACGTTGTAGGCGATCAAGTTGAAACTCCAATATACGGTCAAGGTCGTCTAGGCTAACGCCTTGCGTCTCGTCATCTGGCTCGTTAAGATCCCCATAAGCTATTTCGTAGACATCGTCGCCTTCTTGCATACCCATCTCCGCAATAACGGCATCTACACCACTCGCGGCAAGTCCGGCAAGTCGCTTAGTCCATTGCGCTGTGGGGGCCCGATACTTGACAAAAGACGACCAAAGCACGATTGTGTCCTCGAACTGCAACCTGTCGAATTCAAGCCGTGCTCGTCGAACGAAGACACCCAAAGGAGAAGTTTTGGAAAGATAGATGCGCTCTTGCGCTTCCCCCTCTTGATTTGGAGCGCTCATCAGAAGCTCGCCAAGGTTGTCGAAGAGAGAATGCAACGCATGGAACGAATTCATCTCCCACATGCTTTTGAGGAAGAGGTCCAACAGTGTGCGACCCGGCATGTTGGAGGCATGGCCTTGGAGAACTTCTTCGAAACTGTCGATAGAGAAGGACGGGTTGTGGGATGTAGACGAGCGCTGGGATCTGGCGCTTGCAGAAGTTGAAGGTATAGTAGTTAAGAGGATGAATGAAAGTATGGGTATCGTGGCGGAAGATGGTAGCGTGGAACTACAGTACAATCGTAGCAGGACCAGTAGACTGATCTTCTGCGCTGTGAGGTAGCGTGCTGCGCCCATCTTGAACTTTGATAGTTTGGCTTGCGACCGAGAGCGCTTCAGAAAGCTCACTGCTTGTGACCCTAGTGCTCTATTTGCGCTTGCGCCATGATTTTGCAGGTATCCTTCTGGCTTCAGACTGTGGCAGTAAAGCTAGGTGAGCGGGTGAGCATGGTCTTGGTGGAGTAGAAGTGCTTGTTGTTTACACGCGGTGTAAGGCAAGCGCGGGTTAAGCGAAACGCCCAAACGCGTAGTCACGTTTGCGTTGATACAATTGTATTTAACATTATTATTGTCAACCCTTCACTTCTGAATCCTGAAGATCTGTCTTGGTATGTAATGCTGGATGCGTTGTTATAAATGCACGACGCAAGGTGCGCATGAGACACTTGATGAACAGGTTGGATAATTGCACTGAGTAGTCAAGCTGTGTTGTTTGCCCTAATGATTTGTCTCGGTGATATCGCGTACTGGTTCTTCCTGCACAGAGTCCTTCCTCCCAACATTCTTATTATAGTCCCCTCGCCGGAGCGAACCTACAGGAAGACCTTGAATGACGCCCGGCGCATTCTGCAGGATCTCGTCCTCCGCGGTCGCATTCGTTGCCCAGATGTTACCAATGCTCAGATCGTAAGGACCGGGTATCCTGTCAATCAGTGAGATGCCTACTGTGCGTACCTTCTGCGTCAGCATCTCCCTCTGTGGCTCAACAACCTGACCATGGTTCGTTCGCACGAACTCGCTCCACTTGATGAGCACCGTCTCCCACTCTCCTGGTGTCTTTGAATGCAACAGATGCTGGTGAATGTCTGTGGGTACGATTGAGTCGGTCTGCACGTTCACAAAGTACTTGCGCCCGTCCGACTTGAACTGCAAGGCTAGATAGCCGTACAAGCTCACATCCCAGAACGACGGGCCGAAGATGGTACGACCGCGCTCAAGTGTCCGCCACCCTGCATATCCCGTCCTCTGGATGTGTGGTTGATTGTGGGGCAGTTGGGTCGATATGGTGCCGTGGAAGCGTGCGTGTGCGGGTTCATTCTGGGTAGCAGGGTGGTGGTCGAAGTTGGCGGTGGAGTAGCCTCCGATGTCCTGGTCGCTCATCTTTTTGCACTGCTTCAGATCTTCGGCAGCATCGAAGCGGACCAGAGGGAAGGCCTTACGGGGAGTGCTCAGGCCTTCAAGCTTGAGAGCTATGCTGGTCAGCCGGTGTCGTATGGGACAGCTGCAGGCGAAGCATACCAACCTGCGAGAGGCGCTTGAACTCCTCCAAGCTGCGGGAGATGAAGCCGCCGGACGCGAGACGCTGTGCAGTTGGGCGCATCGTGTTGTGTGGTCAACGCGACTCTTGCGTGCTGTGAGATGGCGACTTTGGCTGCAGCGGTGCAACGATGACGACCGCGGCGAACCATGCAGGTGCCCCCGGCCTGCCTAGCGACTAGCCAAATTTTGGTCTGGATGTCCTGCACCTGCATCTGGCACGCCAAAGTTCTGCATTGGATTTCACCTTCGACCAACCTGTGCCACAGCTCCAAACAGCGTCGCTCCTTCTCACTCATACGCATATCCCACCGTGTGCACTTTACTAATTTGATTTGTTCTTTCGACGCGCCGGCCAAGCTCTAGATGACCTTCGAACACGCCTCCGCGCCTCGACGCCTTCGAGACAATAACCCACAATTTGGACAGACATCACTACCTTCCTCACGCGAGCTGGGCGAAGTGGTCCCAGCAAAGCAGCCAGATGGCACTCCAGTAGCTGCCGGCGGTCCGGCTTTTGCTAAGTCATGGGCGCATTTCGTTGCCGGAGGGTGAGGCAAAACCTATCGAAGACCAGCGAGACAAGGTGGAAGGCTGACAAGATGCAGCCTCGGTGGCATGGCCTCCGCGACCCTGACCGCACCGCTTGACGTCCTCAAGACCCGTCTACAATCGACATACTACCAGCAACACCTCGCTGCTATGAGAGCCGCCCGAGGGCTACCACCCATCGAGACCATGTCATTTGCCCGCAGCTCGTTGCTCCACATTCGAGAAACCGGAGAAATCCTGTGGCAGGTCCCCAAGGCAGAGGGCTGGCGAGCTCTTTTCAAGGGCCTTGGTCCCAACCTGGTTGGTGTTGTACCCGCTCGCGCCATCAACTTCTACGTATATGGAAACAGCAAGAGGGCCATCAGCACACGGTTCAACAACGGGCAGGAAGCTGCATGGGTTCATCTATGCTCTGCGGCTGCAGCTGGTATTGTAACTGGTACTGCAACGAACCCTATCTGGCTGGTCAAAACCCGACTACAGCTCGACAAGAACACCCACATCGACGGTCGTGGTCGCCAGTACAAGAATGCTCTCGACTGCACGATGCAGACTGTCAGAAAGGAGGGGTTCTTTGGTTTGTATCGTGGTTTGACCGCCAGCTACCTCGGTGTGTCAGAGAGCACGTTGCAGTGGATGATGTACGAGCAGATGAAGCTCGCGCTCGCAAGGCGTGCTGAGCGAGTTGCGGCGACCGGACGGGCGCCAACACTTTGGGACCAGACAGTCGACTGGACAGGCAAGGTCTCCGCCGCCGGCGCTGCCAAGTTCATTGCTGCCCTGGTCACATACCCTCACGAGGTTGTCCGCACGCGACTACGACAAGCCCCTCAACAGGACGGTCGTCTGAAGTACACCGGTCTGGTACAATGCTTCAAGCTCATCTGGAAGGAGGAAGGCATGGCCTCGCTCTACGGTGGACTTGTACCCCACATGTTCCGTGTCGTGCCCAGCGCCGCTATCATGTTTGGCACGTATGAGGGCGTGCTCAAGCTACTCGGCGAGTCCAGCAACATGTAAAAATACCCCTTTGGCTTTCTTCACTTCGCATGTATAACATTTGGCTGCATGGGCACGGCGTTGCAATTATTTAAGGGCATGTACTGACGGCGTCATCCACTCGGTGTGAATAATACCCACCCATCTTCGGTCTTATAGAGCGCTTGTATAACAAAAGATGTATAGAAACTGGTGTGGTTTGGCCTGGGTTCTGGAGTGGGCTTGGATGTAAGAGTACGATTATGGTATGAGCGAGCGTCAACTCAGTCACGCAAAGATGTATATGAGAAAGCAAAATAATGAATAATCACATCAAATCGAAACCAGCCAGTGTGATTCTGAGTGATTCTGAGTGACTAGCGCGATTGAAGTGCTTCCCTGTGCAATTCAATGCAACGATCGGAAGAGTGGCCCATGCGCTGTTCCCTCTCCGAAACATTCGAACTCGGTGAACTTTTGTCCCATCCCCAGCGCGATCCATTCGCGCCACAGCACCCAATATGTCGACACATATCCCGCTTCGAATAGCACGATCGCCCGCACACCCAATGCGCCGCCAGTGCCTCTTCCAACGGCGAACTGTGCCTTCCACACCACGATGCATCGCCGCAACCTCGGCGCGAGCCTTCTCCTCTACCCCTGCACGATCACGCAAGAAGGAAAACCGCTTAGTAGACACGAGAATGCAAATGGCAGGCGCAGAAGCGACGATTTTCGGTCAACCAGCTCCGAATAAGGAGTCGGACAAGCGGGATACGCAAGAGATGGCCGAGGACATTGGGTTACTGCAGAACACCATCATCCGCGCGCCGTTTGGCAAGCTGCCCAAGCCGACGAGCTGGGAATTCTACAGCTACTTTTGGACACTTCTCAAGGCGAGATTCACGGCTTTGTACACACGGAGCCACTTCAAGAGATGCGTGCACAAGAAGGGCATTGCTTCGTATTTGCCCGTGGACTTCATGAAGCAGAAGGAACTGAAGAACAAGGCGAAGAAGATGTACAAAACATACTACGATGCGTTTGCTGCGTACGTTGCCTCTAGCATTTTCACTCGTTGCCTCAAGACTACATACTGACTGTACTTCAGCGGCGACGCCAAAGCCCTCCGAGGTCTCTGCCTGCCGCCCCTCGCGGCTTCGGTGCGCTCTCAAATTGCCGCCCGCGGCCCCGTCAAGATGTCGTGGCAACTCCACAAGTTCAAATCCGCGCGTATCGTCTCGCACCGCTGCTCCCCACTCGGAGGCGACCACCCCGACACCTCGTACCGCCAATGCATCGTACGCTTGGAGTCGGAGCAGCAGCTCTCCATGACACCCATTTCCTCTCCCACCACCACGCACAAGGTACGGGCGCCGAAGTGGGCCCCCAGCTACGCGCAGAGCAAGAACGAGGTTATCAGCACCACCACAGAGCCGGAGCAGAATGTGGAGGTCAAGGACAAGGGGAAGGTGGAGACTGTCGTTGAGTACATGGTCATGCAGACAAGGGTTATGGATGGAAAGGAGGAGGATTGGAAGCTATGGGGTTTCGCGAGCGAGTCTACGCCTGCAAAGATTGAGGAAGACGAACAGTACTGGAAGAGGATGCTAAACATCCAGACCGCGTCGGCATAAGAGTGAGACCAGACAAGACATCTGGAAGGGCGGCAGTTGTGGGAAAAAGAAGAGACGATATTGTAAACATAGTCATGTACGTGCCTGGACATAGGTAATTGTATAAACCACTGTCATATTTAACGACAAGGCTGTTTCCACTTCTGCATACCTATAGTAATTTTGTAATGCTCATTCTGAGCCACAACTTGCATCTTCAACTTGGGATGGGCTCACAGCATTTCGCGCCAGGCAGTCGGCAACGAAATCCGCAGTGCAACGTCAAGAGTGGGGCGGCAAAGTGGAGCAAGTGCTCAAGTCTCGGAGCATGTAAAGATCCATGTCGTGAAAATTCTAGCCATTGGTATCATTACAGACGCATGAAGCATTCTGGACCTTCAGCGCATATCGCGAATAGTCCCATAGTCTCCGTCCTAACGGCAGGTCGTGCCGTTCCTTCCGTGTCAGCCTCAGCAAAACGAGCGTCATAAACGCATGAAGGGAGACGCCTGTATCACGCGGAACCCGGCACGAAGCGGGTGCCTGGAGGAGGGGACTTGCGCTTGATAGCGTTTAGAAACCGTGGACCTGTTGGGTGTCAGCATATGGCCCTTTGACTGCGAGTCTCGAGTGCGTGACTCACCTTGATGGTCTTTGCATCAAGACCAAGGCCCTCCTTCTTGTCGGTCAAGAAGTCCTGGATATCCTTGCGCTGATCGCCCTGGAGTTGGATGACCTCACCCATCTCGGTGTCTGCGACTATGGTTCCATTGCAGGCGAACTTCTTCTTGATGACCTTGAGGATCTTCTTCTGGTCGAACTTCTTGGGCAGACCTTGCACGGTGGTCAATGTCTTGCGTCCATTGCGCTCTGCTTTGTCTTAGCGTGTGTTCCGTGGAAGCTCGGTAGCGACAGAGGAATGCCCTGTTGGGGAGTTCGAAGAATTTTAGGGGGCTGGAGTTGGCGGATGCGAAGACACGACTGGGCGAGCTGGGGTATGAGGTCAAGGCCGTAAATACGTACGTTGGATACGGATGTGGATGTAATCCTGGGACTGCGCTGAGGACTTCTCGCCGGTGCCTTCATCGGCTTCCGCGAACGGGTCGAAGGTCTTAAGATTCTCGATGGACATACAAACAACTGTTGCGTGTGCGCTGTGGGTGGGTTTGTTGTTGCGTTCGCAGGCAGATGCTATAGCGGTGGGGCTGGGGATAGGAGTGCGTGCGTCTGGTGGGCTGGGTGTTTGTGTGAGTGGAAGGTGAGAGTGTTTGTCCAGGTGTTTCGTCAAGGGAAGTAGTTGGTGGGGCGCCGGCCGCTCGCTCCCCGCCGCACGGACATTTACGTCGTGCCTTCGAGTCTTGCTTCGCAAAGCACGAGTGAGACATCAGACTGCAAGATGCTCAGATTCGAAGCTGACTCGCTTGGATGAATTACATGGATTTATTCAGCATTTCAATATTTGGTCCTTAGGCGCCCATTAACCGGCATTTCGCACTGCAGGCTATTGCCTGCCTTCCTCGTTATACAGTTACACAGTACACCTGTCGTGCTCAACGGCCTAGCGCGCCGACGCTGGCCACGGCAACGCTGCATGCATGCATGCACGGTGAAAACTACGATGGAGGCGCCGCAGCTGGTGCTGCCTGGGTTCCAGTACCTGTGCCGATAGTGCCAGGGGCGGGCGGCAGAATGAGTGAAGAGTAACTCTGTGATGCCAAGTCAGTTATTCACAATTGGCTCAACGACGGGTGCGATGACCTACGACGAGCAGAGACATGACTGGTGCACGTTAGCGGTGTTTTTGTCGATGAAAGGGAGTACGTACCGGCCATGCCAACCGAGAAGTAAGCCGGGGTTGTGGACGTCTTCTTTTGCTCTGAGGTCTCAGCGAGCCACGACTGCACGGAGTAGACCACGGACACCCTGTAGCGAATCAGGAGGTGATTTGGCAAAAGCAAGCAGAGCAACTCACCAGCCGATCATCCTATTCGCGAAGAGCCAGGTCAGTGCTGCAAGCCAATTTAGATAAGGGAGCTGTACTTGTTCCGGGTGAATATCTAAACATCATATCAGCCCCGTAAGGTATAGGCAGAGAGTGGTACGTACAGCAGCCATAGGCAGCGTGCTTGCCATTGTGCCTGGGACCGTGCATCAGCATACTGTGGGCGCACACAGGCAGCCAGACAGTCACGTACCGGACATATCGCCGTCTGACTTGTCCTTGGCCGGCTCGGCGTAGGGCACGACTGTGAAGCGTCAGTGCACGTGACCTGATATGAGGCGGATGCATGGTTGCGTATAGGGGAAGACGGCGCATGAGGGCGATGTGCAATTGGGGGCGGGCGTGGGCGCATACTGAGGTCGGCGCGTCGCATGTCCTTCTTTCCCTGGAGCGAGGCCATGGTGGAGCTGTGTGGGCGGTGCAAGGCCGCGGTGGAGACGAAGAATGAGATGGTGTTGTCGGCGCGGTAGGGTACTGGTGCGGTGGAGCTGAGGGCCGACTCGCGGGCGGCGTTGGATTCGGCAATGTGAGCGATGAGCGAGATGATCCCATCTGCGTCGGGGCCTCTCAACACGTCCGTGTCCGTGACCACCCACGCTTGGCAGGACCCTGTGAGCTGCCGACCATACTCTCCCTCCCGCCTCGACCGCCGACCGTCGAGCGTCCTCGCAGCCTCCTGCTCGCACATGTTGCAGCCCGCCGCACCTCGCCCCAGCTGCCCGACGTCGTCCCGTCTCCCTTCGCTCCGGCCGCGCACCACGTCAACGATGAGCCCGCTCTCGGTGCGATGACCTCTCGTCCTGGCCCGGGAATCCATGAGCAGTCCCGTGGCAGTGGAGTGCTGCCCCGGAATCCCCAGGTGCGCCCGCGGCCCTCGAAGCCGCTGACCACCACGCTTCCACCGCCCGACTGCATCGATCCCGCGCTCGAGGCCGACCGACCGTCTGCACACAATGGCGCCGGCGAGCCAGCACGACCACTGCCCCGGGGGCGGCCACAGCTCTTCTACGCCACCGCACCGCGCGACGCCTCCGACCTGCCTCTGCACCCCTCCTTCCCCTACCAGCCGACCGCGAACCTGCCCGTGCCGCCGAGGCCCGGCTCCGCACACCTGAGAGACGTCTCGACCCAGCCTCGCATCCTCCCCGGTGGGACGGGCGTAAAAGAGCATCCCAGTGTCCAGCCGCCCGAGGTCGTGTCTGCGCCCGTCCACCTTCCTGGCGGCAGGGCCGCCGACGTGTTCCCATGGACCGGCAACAACCCCGAGGATACGTTGACGGAGGCGCTGGTCAAAGGGGGGGTAAGCAACAAGCCGCAGATCATGAACGAGACGAACACGGCCCGTCCATCGCTGTGGTCCAACCTGAAGAACAAGTCCGGCCTCTCAACACTATCAACCCTGTTCGTCGCCGTGCTGGAGAAGCGCCAACAGACCGGGCGCCTTCAGGAGCCAAACACCTTCAAACCTCCCCCACGCCTTACCCTCCGCGACACTGCAAGAGAACAGTGGTTATACGATCTGTCGAATCCAGTCATTGGTCTTCGTCGCTTGAGCCGTACCATACCCCACGGCCTCACTGGCAAGGTGCTGTTGGAGCAGTGTCTCAACAAAAACATCCCTCTTCCAAGAGCATTGTGGCTGGCCAAATGCGTGGGCATCAACGAGCTGCGCGCGCACAAGCGAAAGGGCCAGGCGGGTACTGTCACGTGGGTCCGAGGATGGACGAGCTCGGTGGAGCAGTTCCTGGACAGTATCCTCGCTGGCATTGGTACTGGAGAGTGGAAGCAACGCATTACATACTCGTATGCCACCCTCAATACTGGATGGCGAACAAGCTAACCCTACGCAGGCTTCAACTAGCAACCTTTCTGTACAAGGAGTGCCTACTGGACGTGGACCATTTTCTTGACTGGATTCTTCACAGTTTGGCAGTCTGTACACCTGAGCGCCTGTTCATCTGGCTTCTTATTGTATCTATTCCCGCCTATTGGAAAGATATCACATCGTGTCGAATGCGTGGCAAACGCCTGGCAGAAGCGCTGCTCAACCATGTGATGAAGGCGAGCTCTTCTATATACACTCAAGCTTATATCCGCTAACATACAACAGCTTTCTCAACAAGACGCTCAGGCACCGCCGTCTCGAATGTCACACTTCCTTGAGAACACCCTGATCAAGCTCCTCGCCGTACGTCCTGCGTGTCTACTCCTTCCAGACTCCTGGGATCAATACAACACCATACTCTACAGTCTTGCAGGAAGGATTAAACACCCTCAGATTGCACATGGAGTGAAAAGATTAGACGAGCGGAACCAGAGGCTACAGCAATCCTCCAGGATCGCTCCCGCAGCTTCTACAACATCTGCCGGTCAAGTGTATCGCATATTGGACAATGTTGATTACAACAAAATAGTCCGTATTGAGGAGGTCTCCACCGGCTGTATGGAGGTCATTCCGAATCCTGTCAATCTCGTGTCAGTCCTGCTTCAATGGGCGTGTTCATGTTATCGGGAAGGATCATACAGAGTATGCTTGGCAACTCGTTTGCTGCGCAGGTGGGCACATATTGGTGCAGACATATATGAATGTATTACGACATATCTTCAGAACATGAGTTGGGCCAAGAGTGGCGACTCTCGTATGGTCTTTAAGATCATTTCTGAATTGGTACGCTCGAGGACGTTTGCGGCCGGTCGCTATATGCAATGGCTCATCGCCACTGGATCAATTGCACAGAACCTGGATCTATCACTGGTAAGACATATCTTTCTCCATGCGGTGTACAACGCTCACCAACAATCAGCCTGCGGCGTGGCCCATACGTCTGATCACAGAGATACCCATCAGTGGACTGCCAGACCAAGTGCGCACTCTGCGTGCAACACTTCTTCGTGGGACAGCTCACTCGGCAGATTGGGAGGAACAGATCTTGAGCCATGCAAAGCTTGCCGTTTCGCAGCAACTGCCTGTGCTATGCGGTGTGGGCTATTCAAGGTCGGACCATCCTAAGCTCGACATTACCAAGCTTGGATCTACAGTTAGAGTCGAGCTTGGCATATGGCTACGTCAGCAAGTAGCTCGATATGCTGAAGTCAACGAACAGTAAGCCATCTCACCGTGTTTTGCTTGCATAACGCTAAACTCTCCAGCGTACCCACGAAAGATCCCAACGTAGAGGAGACTGCTATGGTCTCTTTAATCACGCCACACGACTTCCACACGGTTCGGTCTTACCTCGAGCAGTTTGAAGATCTTCCTCTTCTTGCAGATGTTGTCAACATTGTAACATCGTCATTGGACCCTAGTGTACTTGCCTCTGCTACAGATACGATGCATTACCACCTGAAAGCGTTCCGTGCTATCGGCGCCTTCGACTCTCTGTTTGCGAGAGTCGTGACCAGGTATGCAGCAATCCGGACTATACGATTTCCCGAACGCGAATTACTCCTTAGCCTCTCCAATCTGACCCGAACGCTACGACTTGAAAATTCACTCCTGCAGCTACTCAACTACGACCTAAGCCGACTGGATCAGAAGAACTCGATGGCCGCCTGCTCTCCAGCATCCGACAACATGGGCGAGGTGATGTGCAGCATCTCATCAAATCCCGAGGATGAGATCGAGCGCATACTTTCGAGCGGTAATTCTATGGACCATCAAGTGATGGCCCGTGTGCTACGTAAGATTACTGGTAGCCTGCAAGACTGTGTTAACAAGGGTCTCCTGCAGTCTGATAGCTACTCCAGTTGGTTCTACCGTTTGCGCAGCTTCGACGATTCGACCTTCGATGTGGTTTTGAATGAGTGGGTGAATCTTTGCTTACTAAACCATCAAGTCGAAGTCCTGTTTCTTGCATTACCCACCCTGGTAGGATCAGGCTGTATGCCTCTTTCTGGATTCTTGGATAGCTTGCGAGCTTACTTAAGCAAGTCGGCACCTGGGCAGCCTGAGATGGCCTTCCGCGTTGCTTTGGAAGGTGTGCAAAGCCTGTTACCTTCCGAAGTTTTAACAGGCACGTGGTCACCACAAGACAGATACCGCTACCGGCTCGAGCAACAGAATTTGTGCTACGAGCCAAAGGCGCGTGTGCTACAGTTTATCAGCGAAATAGTTGAGCTTGGCTCATCTTTGCCGACACACAAAGTCGGGCAGCAACTGTCCAGTCTCTTATCCAGTGGTGCTGTGCTTGGCATCTTGAAACATTATACGCTTGCCGACGTGGCTTTACTTTCTCGGCTCAAAACGGCAAGCTCGAATGGAAGTCTGAAGAGGCAATACCTCAAGATACCATTCAGCTTGTTGCTAGACCCTATTGGTAGTCTTGGTAAGCAAACCCGTAACACCCATCTATGTGGTCAACTTCTAACGCCAAGCCCAGGTCTAGCTACGAGAAGTCCAGAGCAGCAGATACTCGCAGTCTTCGACATGGCTAGTGAGCTTTCAATGCCTTTTTGCAGATCTATGATTCAGCAGATCTTCGAAACGGATTCAACACCTACGGAGCAATTATCAGACGGTCTTTCCGCTGCGTTGTTAAGTGCTATCAAGTCAGCCATAGAAAAAGACCAGCCCTTCGGGTTAGAGCTTCTAGCCACCCTAGATACTACTCTCACAGACAAGGTACGTAAGGTGGTCACGTCCAGCTGAGGCTGTACTAATATGTACAGATACGACAACACGCCGAACGAGAGATCATCGATGCGTCATCTTTCCTCACTACCTCGCCCTTCGACTCGCATGGTGTAGGCCAGGCATCATCGGCACTAGTTCAGAAGTACCTTGCAGTCATCGACTTGACTGCTGGAGGAGCTTCAGACCCTGCCGATCAATCGGCGATGATGATGGCCCTGGTTGATCGACTCAAAGGCATAGCCCAAGCTCTTACTCTTCTAAGTGGCATTGGAAAGCCGTCAAGCCATACTGACGACTTGACAGTGTCAGACTTGTACACGTGGTATGATTGCCGTCTGCCGTGCTATGTCTTCGCTAATCGGTAGTAGGATGAACGCTTTATTCCGCATACTTCTTTCGCATAGTACATTCCTTGTACAAGCCGCAACTCATCAGCACCAAACTGCCCTGATGGTTGTTTTGAAATCTTTGGTCATTCATCCCGTCCTCGAGCTCTATCCACAAATCGCCGAACATGTATTTGACGTAGCTGTGGTTTTGTCCGACCTTCTATCCGACGATGTCCGTATCCAGCTCGCGCGTTCTGAAAGCGCTACATGCGTGGATGACCCACGATGCTCGTTCATTATAGGCTCTGCAACGTCGATCGATGGCTGGCTTGTGTTAACCAAGCCTGTGAATCAACCAAAGCCCTCCCAAAACCTTACGCCCTCCCAACCTCAGACTGCCGCCTCCGTCCAGAATCAGCATCAAAACTCGCAGATGCCTGGCTCAGGAGCACCGACACCTCAACAAAGATACTTCAACCAACAACACCAGCGTCAGCAGCAGGTGCAAGCGCAGCAGGTTCAGCAAATGCGAAGCTATCCTCAGTATCCACAACACACCCACCCACACAACAAGATGCTCCCTGCGCAGCTGCAACGAAATCCATCAAACCATCCCACTCCGACGCCATTGCAACAAATGCAACACATGCAGCATATGCAGAGCCTTGCGCAACAGCGTGCCACCCAGCCATCGCCAGTCCAGTCTCAGCGTGCTACTCCTGCAGCGGGTGGACCTGGGACTTCAACTAGCAAGCTGCAAGCAACACAAGCAAAGGAAGTAAAGCAATTCCCTTATACGCAACCAAGATGGGAAATACTGGCTGAAAGCTCTGGCAATCCCAACGCAAACGAGACAGCGATCAATCTGAGCTTGTTCGGTGCCAGAAGAGCCTGAGCAGTCTTGGATGTCTCGTTGACGTTCCCTTTTCTCTCTTCATATATATCCTAGTGTTTCCTTTGTTCGTCAACTTCGAGATATGAGTCCACATGCATGCAGCGTAGCGGTGGCGTTGATTATTAGGAAGCTCCTCATGACATGCTTGCATTACAACGGCGTTGGGTGTTTTGACCAACTAGCGTTGAGCAGTTGTATATATACGAATCTTCGGTACGGCAGAGTATGGTTACAGCATTTGAAGTGCACATGGTGAAAGTGGGAGGCGGTTTGGCTTGTTGCACACGCACGCTGTATTTACGGTAGATCAAGAAGCCCAAGGGCACATTGAATCAATTACATTCTTAGTTCTACGTCCACGCGCATACCAGTGAATCACTTACAGACCCACTTCATGTGGACTTGCCAGTAATTTTCTCATAAGCCTCCCGATACTTCGCCGCCGTCTGCTGCACAATTTCCTCCGGCACCTTTACCCCCTCCTTTCCCTTCAACCCATTACTCGTCAACCAATCGCGCAAAAACTGCTTGTCAAAGCTCGGCTGCGCCTTACCCAGGTTTTGCTCCCATGTGTCCTTGGGCCAGAAGCGACTGCTGTCAGGCGTAAGCACCTCATCAACGAGCACCACCTCATCATTCTCATCAAGCCCAAACTCAAATTTCGTGTCCGCAAGCACAATACCCACAGACTCGGCCCGCTTAGCAGCCGCCTCGTAGATCTTCAGGCTCAACTCTTCAACGCGTGCGGCAATCTTAGCGTTTGCGATGATCTCGCGCGCCTTCTCCGGTGAGATATTCTCGTCTTTGTCGCCTAGCTCGGCTTTGGTGCTCGGCGTCCACAGCGCTTGCGGCAGCTTTTGACCCTCGATTAGTCCCGACGGAAGCTGGATGCCGTTCACCGTGCCGGATTTCTTGTACTCGGACCACCCAGAGCCGGTGATGTAGCCGCGCACAATGGACTCAATGGGGATGATACGCAGGCGACGGACTTGCATAGAGCGGTCTTGGAAGGTGGTTAAGGAAGAGATGGGGCCGGGGAGGGTGTTGCTGATGTAGTGGGTTTTCAGACCGGGGACATGCTGGGGGAGATAGTTGAACCAGTAGATGCTGATTGCGTTGTTAATGTTAAGTCGAAAGGATCGGTTGACTTGTTGGATTGTACCTCATAGCAGTGAGCAGAGCACCTTTTCCAGGAATTCCCTATGAACCCGTCAGTTCAGTTTCAAGAATAAATAGTTGAGGCCTGGTTTTGAGATTGTTTTGGTGTTCGTTGCACTCTTCAACTCACATTCTCCATGATCACATCGTACGCCGATATGCGGTCGCTAGCGACGAAGAGCAGTGTGTCATCGTCCACTGCGAACAAGTCGCGCACTTTGCCGGATGCCACCTTGGGCAGCTTGCCTTGAACATCAATGGTGGTGACTACTTCCGACATCTTGACTATTCAATTGGTGGTACAGGTGTTGTGCGACTCATTCGATTGCCCGACTTGGAGTTGAACATTTTATGACGCTACGGTGGGGCCAGGGTCTGCGGGGCAGACGTCCGTCCTCGAGTGAAGGACGCACGCATTCTGCCACTCTACACTCTTTGATCGACTTTCGACCAAGAAAAGAAAACTCCTCACCCTTGATTGCATAGCGCGATAGAGTAGCTTGGGATCTTCAAACACGTAGATCCAGAAGTGACTATACCCCTGCTCTGTGCTTGGTTGAAGAATGGCTGCCTGCGCGTTCATTGGTTGACGCGCTTCCTGGACCGTTTAGCCTCATCGCATGTCGACCTCATCCATCTCACGCGAACGTACTGCATCGTATCCAACACTTTCCCTATGACCTCGAATCAGTTTACAGCCCTTATCCGGCTGCCTTTCCCACGCGGGAACTTCGTAGATCCACCCCAGGCACAGTGGGATGCTGAGAAAGACCGCCAGCTATGGAAGGTCATCTCCAAGTCGTCCAAGACGAGCGATCTCAACTGGGTTGAACTAGCATCCAAATTCCAAGTGCCTCCAACTTTCCTTCTTCAGCAGGCAGCATGGCTGTATGAACGACATTTCGAACATGTTCGCAATCAGATGAAGAAGGTCAGTGGTTCAACAATTACCGCGCCTGCTGTATCAGGTGGCGGAAGCACCCTTACTCCTATCGGTGGTGTCGCGATGCAAAGAGCTGGCAGCGGTGGTGCTGGGCCACCACGAACAACTTCTGCTCTATCGGGCCACCACAGGAACAGTCCAAGCCTCGGTCTGCAAGAGGCTATTGAGCCTGCCTCAGCCTTGACCAGGACGCCTTCTACGACCACCCTCACGCAATCTCGTGCCCAGACCCAGCAGTTACCGACTCGAACGCTGTCTGCACGATCGGCGCAAAAACCAACATTTGCTAGACCATTCAAGGATGATCGATCTGTCTCTCCCGGAACGACGACCCACACAGCGCAACAAGAACCCCCCGATTCTCCAGAGATTCCTGCCTCATCATCATCCAGCTCATCTTCACTGTCCGACACCGACCATCCAGCTCATCGTAGCCAACTGTTCAAGAGACCACCGCGCTTTCAGCAGAAACGACCCCGTGAGCTAGCCCCGTTCGCAGAAGGTGATGGCACGCAGGAAGGGGACGAAGCAGGGTCACAAGGTAACACTATGCTGCCATTTGCATCCGCCGCCCGCCGAGCGCCGGGTTCGTTGAGACAGAGCCAGGCCGAGCAGAAGACGCGACTCGAAGTTCGGCAGAAGGGCAGCATGACAGCTAAGCAAAGCAGTCCACAGTCCCAGGTGACAACGGAAACAGCGTCATCTATGACCAGTTCTGCTTCTGCTAGCGATGCGCCTTCTGGCCTGCAGGCTGCTGCAAAGAGTCCTGTGAGCCCCAACTTTAATCACCGCGCTGCAATGGCGAACCTTGGGAGTCCGAGAGCGCAAGCATTAAGGCGCAAGGAGGGGAGTGAGGGCACACCTAGTATGGGCAGTAGTTTTAGTGACATTGATGGTGTGTAGCTTTGCATGCGTGAAAATCTGACAAAAGCTGACCTTTACAGATGCGGGTATTAGCCAGTCGGCATTGGAAGAGGCGTTGCTCAGCAATATGCAGCATGGAAGAATGAGTACACTTAGCCGGATGTCTCATGCGTGGAAGCAGTAGCAATCTGACGGCTTTCACTTGCCTTCAATAAAATAAGCACACTGCGTTTGCAGGTGATGATCATGGCACGGGTCACTATGTTCTACCTAAACTCAAACTGAAATTCACAGACCTATCTCCACCTTACCCAAGTCAACCATGGAGCTGCCATGTATCCGTATTACAGAGAGTTATGGCACAGCCTCGACTTTGACAAAGCGATACATCTCCGGCGAGAATGACCTTGATCTCAAGACTATCTATACTAATGTATGTACTCTTCTCGACCATCCAGGACGAGCCCACCTCGACGAAAGGCGCAAAGTCATCCCATGCAGTAACATCTTCCTCGATACATTCTGGTCAGCTGCAGCCTCTCTACTCGACTACTTTAGCGACTTCTACGCTACTGACACCGCGGTGATGCAGAGCATATGGTTCCACCTGCTCGACACATGGCAAAAAGCCAACCCAATTAGCCTCTTTCACAGCGATATTGAATACCGCTACTCAAGAAGCGCTCAAACATTCGAACAAGACTACAAAGACACCATCAACCTCATCCACAGACTCATCTCCTCCAGGTCTCGCGCACATTCAGACCATGGCAAGTCCATCATCCACTGTCCCAGCGGCAACGCCAAAGGGCCCGGAGGCTGGTACGAAACAGGAGCCTTCATTTCAGGCCTCAAGCCATGGCATCAATTCCTCTACTCGGGCGCACCAGGCTTCGAGCCGGGTCTGGTCGGAAAAAAAACCCTCATCGCACACTGCCCCCGTGTGCACGGAGACGCATCCACGCGCTACATACCGCAACCCGCCATCGCCCTCATCCAAGCACACACTGCCCGCGCCCGCGCGCTGGCCGCCAGAGTCGCACGAAATCACGACGCGCATCTCCCAGAGACACTTGCCGCTTTCGACGCACATGCCCTTGCTATCCCCAGCACTACGACGCGCTCATACACGTACCCCTCGTTCGTGCACCGGGGCAAGTTGATGTGCTACCAGCTCGTGCAGGGCGCGCCGCCGGTGAAGAGGCATGAGGGCCTTGGTGATCCGAGCATGATGATTGACGACCCGGATCTTGTGCTCTTGGACGAGGCGGTGGGGATGTGTAAGGGCAGGGAGGCGTATGTGCCGATGACCGGGCCTGTGGGGCAGGCTGGGGTTGGGTTCGATGTCTGGGCTGTGACTGAGAGTCAGCATGTTCTGGGGTGGTGGGGAAGCAGCGCGCAAACTGATGGGAAGAAAGTGTTGATGGATGGGATGGGGGAGCTGTTTGATGAATGGCAGTTTGAAGACGACGGGTTTTGAGCGCAGGTTCAAAGTAAATTGTGTTCATTACGTGTGTACAAAGCAATCTTGCAGAGTGTACAATCGCTAATATATATAATAAAAAAATAACATTAAAGTCATGGATATCATCTTACGTGTCCTCCTACATCGTCGTTTCCCGATCATGTCACCTCCATTAGATCATTATTACCTCCCCCTCTCTTGTTGCTCACTGCTCGCACTTAAGCAGAGTAGTCGTCCTTGACCCTCCTCTGGCTATCAGTGTCCATGAAGCTAGCGCGGCTCCTGGTGCTCTTGGTGGAGCGGCGACGGCTGACGCCCGAGGAGCGGTCACCACCGAGCGCACCACCGAGGCAGAACAGAACGGTTGCAATGAAGAAGCACGCGAACGAGGCCCAGGCGAAGCCGAGCAGGTAGCGGCCAACGTGAGCTTCGAGGCCGGCGGAGCGGAAGGCGTTGCGGCCTTTGATGATCCATGCGCTGCAGTTTGTTAGCTGAATGGTGGAGATATTCGGGGGGAAGGTCAACGTACGTGAGCAGGGAAGCAGCCAGCGCCTGGAAGAAAAGAGCAATGGCGACGGTGAGGCCAGACAGGTAGCCTCCGAGACGCGAGCAGAGCGCCAACAGGCCGGTGAAGAGTGCGCAGACGGCAAAGAACAGGGCAATCAGGTAGAAGGCAAACATGAACCTCGACAGGTAGAAGTACATGTGGGTGCCCACAAACTGCTCGGGCACATTCTCAGTGGTGCCAAAGTTGCGAGGCGGGTCGAAAGGCAGGGCGGGGACCGGGGATCCGCAGTTCGCGTTGTGTCCTGAGCTGGGATCGCGGCCGCAGATGGCGAAGAAGGTCCATCGCGAAGGGTTGCGGGCGTTGGGGATGCCGTTTGTGGCGGCCTCGAGGAAGTAGAACTGGTTGAGGGGCGCCGAGTTGATGGCGCCGGTCAGGATGGTGAAGAACTGCATGACTATGCCCCCGGCGACGAGGACGAGCGCGGCGAGGCCGAAGATGGGCTCTGTGAAGAATCGCATTAGTATGGAGTGGTGGTTGCGGTGGTGGTGGAGATGGGTGGGCGGGCGACAGGGGTACGTACTGGCTGCAGCGACCATCTTGAAACGTGAGCGTGGTGTCTGGCAGGGAGGGGGGCGGTTAGGATTAAGAGCTGTATTGTGGATGGTGCAAAGGGAGAGTGGACGGCAGCGATTGGTATTTGAGAGCCCGAAACGGAAGCCTTGTCCTCTGCGCAGTCAAGGGCAGAGTCTTGTTTTTGAACTGGCGATCCACCGCAGCCAAGGGTGACGTATGGCGCCGACGCCGTCTGGAGCCCGGCCGCACGCTATCCATGACCTCAGGCCTGTCCGCACCGGCGCTTTGCATCATCCCGCCGCGCTTCAAAGACAGAAAGGGCGGCGGCTTGCTGGATGCAGCCTGGGTGTGCGGACGGGTTGCAGACGGCGCGCGCTGCGCAGGGAGAGTTGTGCCTGACAGCTGCGTCGGGGCTGGATGTTTGCGGAGTCGAGCGGCCGGCGGGTGAGATGCGCTGCAGGCATCGCCGTTTGGCGAGGGAGCGCGGTCGCGGCCCTGCCTTGGCTCGGCAACAAGCGAGAACCCCGTGCATGGCCGTCGCCCGTCGACGGCATGCTCGGTGGTGACGGCGACGACCGCTGAGACCGCCCCTTACCCACCACCGTGCAACGCCAACACGACCATGTCGACCGCCGTGTGGCCGCCCATCGACGCTGCCGAGCTGGCCCGCGAGCAGACGCGGTCGCAGCAGCGCGAGCTCGACTGGCTGCTCGTCCAGCTCCGCGAGACGCTGCAGTCGCTCAAGGCCGGGCTGGAGGAGTGCGCTGCGCTGCTGGCGCCGTCGGAAACCGGGTCGACGCTGGTGCTGACGTCGGTGCGCTCAGAGAGCCTCAAGGGCGTCGTCACCCGCGTCGGCACGCGCATTGTCAAGGGCGTACGTTGGACCACCGTGTGCGTGTCGAGGTGCCGGGCTCACAAACATGCCAGAATGTCAAGCTGCGCCTCGCCAGCCTCCCTCCGCTGCGCGGCTCGCCGTCCTACGACCTGGCCATCTCCGCCGCCCCGGCCGCGCCCACGCTCGTCGTGCCCCAGCTCACGGCGGTGCGCACGTCCATCAACAGCTGCCTCGATGCCATCGACGTCGTGTCCTGGGGCGGCGACGCGACCAATGCCGCCTTCGTCGCCGGCCAGCTGCAGCTGCTGCACGACCACATCCTCGAGGCCCGCCAGGCGCTGAAGGGCTACTCGGACGTGCACATGCCGTGGTGGGAGAACCCCGCCGACGAGCACACCTTCGACCCGCCGCTGCCCCCAAATCTCTCCTTCCACATGTTCGTCTTCGACGCCGCCCTGTGCCTGGAGGTTCGCACGCTGGAGTCCAAGCAGGACGAAGAGGCCGCTTCCTTCACCGGCTTCAACTTCCGCGACCGCCTGTCCTCCGCCCTCGGCGGCACACGCACCCCCGTCCACGACGAAGCAGACAAAGTCTACAGGTACAAGGGCCAGGACGTCCGCGTCAAGGAGAAGATCCGCGTCGAAACCCAGGACCCCGCCCTCATATCAGCCTCGGCCAAGCTGAACGCCCTCGAGCACAGCCTGATGTTGAGCCGCAAGGCCCTCGACATCGTCATGGGACGCGACGAGCCGGAGAACTGAACGCGACAAACCGCTGACAGCAGTCAATTATCTTCGCCTTTGCTCCCAATCCGCCGCCGCTGATTGGCCGCATCCGTCTACATGCCACTACGCTTTTCCGCGGGGGTGTGTTAGCGCGGATTGCGTTATCACTATCTCGGAAATACTCGAACCAACACAACTAGCATTCGCCCCAAGTTGACCATGCCACCAAGACAAAGCTTCCGTATATACACGCTTCCTATACCCCTCCTCTGCTTGAGACATTGATTTGTTCTTGGGCTTTACTATCTTTTAGTCTTCACAAAATGGCGCCCGCGCTACTTACTGCCGTCGACTCGGCTTCACACATCCATCTGATCATTGGCTCGAACCCACTTGCAGGCGCACGATGCACACGCTCGATCGAGGTCGGCGCGAACCCCATATTGATTGCCCCGGAAGATGCGACCTTACACTACGGCTTGGTGAAGCGCATTGAAGACGGCCAAGTCAAGTGGATCAAACGGAGCTTTCAAGAGGACGACCTGACCACGTTGGGTCGCGCTGAGGTGGACGGCGTTGTTGACGCTGTCTTCGTAACAGCAGGTGGAAAGCAGGGACAGGGTATGTCTGGCCTGCACAAACATCCCAAGCCTCCTCTAACAGCAGCCAGGCACACAAATATCCAGTCTTTGCCGCCGGTTACGAATTCCTGTCAACGTCGCCGACGCGCCCAACCTCTGCTCCTTCACCCTCCTCTCCACACACTCCGACGGCCCTCTCCAGATTGGCGTAACAGCATCTGGCAAGGGGTGTAAGCTTTCAGCTCGCATACGGCGGGAGATTGCATCTTCATTGCCACCAAATCTGGGTGATGCTGTTGAGAGACTTGGCACACTACGAAGACGCATATGGGAGGAAGAGCATGCTGCAGAGCTGTCACAGGACCTCGAAGCCGAGGACGAAGAAAGCGGTCAGCCCGCAACCTTCAACCAGCTCATCCTGGAGGAAAGCAGGGAAGCAGCACGAGGCCGCCGCATGCGCTGGCTCTCCCAGATCTGCGAATATTGGCCCCTCCGCCGCCTCGCCGCAATTACAGATGCCGACATCGACACCCTCTTCCGTGAATTCGCCAGCAGCAACGCCTCCAAAATCGGTCCAACATCCACAGCAATGCCAGAGAAGAAAGCAGGCCGCATCATCCTTGCCGGCTCTGGTCCGGGCAACCCCGACCTCCTCACCCGCGCCGCCCACAAAGCCATTCTATCCGCCGATCTTATTCTCGCAGACAAACTCGTCCCAGCACCCATCCTCGACCTCGTGCCCCGCCGTGCAACCGTCCACATTGCAAGGAAGTTCCCCGGCAACGCAGACCGTGCGCAGGAAGAGCTTCTGGAATGGGGTCTCGAGGGGTTAAAAGCAGGCAAAGTAGTCGTCCGCATCAAGCAGGGCGACCCATACATCTACGGCCGTGGCGGCGAGGAGTACGACTTCTTCCGCTCTCACGGCTTCATACCCACCGTGCTCCCTGGAATCACAAGCGCGTTGAGTGCGCCGCTCTTCGCCGCTATCCCAGCAACCCACCGCGGCGTGGCTGATCAGGTGCTGATTTGTACCGGCACCGGCAGGAAAGGCGCGCCCCTTGATCCTCCAGAGTTTGTCGCCAGCAGAACCATCGTGCTGCTCATGTCTCTGCACCGTCTGGAGGCGCTGATCGAGAGCTTGGTGGCCAAGGGATACCCCGCCGATCTCCCAGTCGCCGTCTTGGAGCGCGCGAGTTGTCCCGACCAGAGGGTTATCCGGACAACAATCCAGCACGTCTGTGCTGCAGTCGAGGAGGAAGGCAGCAGGCCGCCGGGTCTGCTCGTTGTAGGCAACGCGTGCAGGGTGCTTAGCAACTACACGCAGCGGTGGATTGTAGAAGAAGGCTTCCACGGGCTGGACGATCTAGGCAGTGATGGCGAGCTGCAGTTGAGCAAGCTTGGGGATGCTGTTGCGCAGGTCGCTGCATAGACCAAGGGGGATGTATGTAGATTCCGACATTGATTTTGCGTGGCACATATGATACCAATAGACGTTTTTGACTCATCTGTTAAGAGAGAGAAAAAATTCCTCGTCCGTCGTGTATATTTTCCGCACAGTGAATAGAATCTGAGATGCGGCAGTTGATGTCTTTCTTCCAGACATTCGAGCCTCAAGCTCTCCAAGACGCCTCTAGCGCGGTCAGAAGATTAAAAAAAAAAAAAAAGCTGCCATCTTCTGGCTATTCATGAATTGACGGGCCATTCAAGTCAAACGGTATCAAAACGTCACAAGCTCAGTCTCAAATGTAGAAAGATACAAGGTACAACGGTGCGTTTTTGGTGAATATACGACTAAGCAGCGCTACTGACGTTCGCTCTTGCCCAACTGGTCTGGCTGCTGCCGCCATTTCCCACATACATGAATTACGTCCAGCGTATTACTACTACTCAACCACCCCAGAAACCCACAACTCACGGGGTTGCGACAATGTCGGAACGGCGTCATCTAAACGTACTGAACAATAAAAGAGGGGGTATGCGCAATTTAAAGAAGCAATGCCAAACAAAAGGTACGTACAAAGGTACGTGCAGATCTGAGGACAAACTCGACCGACATGGTAAAGGTTTGGGTATGGGTACAAGATGTCAAGGTAAAAGTGTGGGAAGAAGAGAAATGGTGATGCTCCGCTAAAGTTCAAAGATGTAGCTTGTGGATCTGTCGAATCATGTTTGGGAAAGTCTTGGTCTGTGGGTTGGTTTCGCGGCCGGTAGCATAGGTAGTTTCCTGGTTACTGAAGACTCCGCCATGAACCATCAGTCCGAATCCAGCCTATGGATACTGTGCTGCTGGACCAGGCACTTAGATGTTGTCGCTGCGGTAGGGGCGGTACTGGCTACCAGCGGTCGATGCACGTCCAATCGATTCAGGAAAAGAGGCTTGCATCGCCGCAAGACCATCAGAAGGCGCAATGCGTCTCCTGGGGTTGTTGCCCTTCTGCAGTCGGTTTGTTCGCCATCCCTCGTACCATTGCTCGCGACTTGCCTCGCGAAGCTCTGCTCGCCACTCGCTGAACACACTTTCCCTGAGCCTGACGAAGTCACAATGTTCAGGGTTATAAGGATCTGCGAAGCCCCAGGGGAACTTGCGGCCAATGACATCAGGCTCGTACGGATCCGGCGAGATGATGCTCAAGGGAAGGAACGGCGTCTCAGCATCCTCCTTCTGTATCGCCACAGACATCGCTGACGGCTTGCGGCTGTGGTTCCTTCGAGCGCTTGGCGGAGATGTTGGTGGGGAATGCGAGGCAGAAGACGAGCGCGATGATGCAATGGAACGAGCGGCCTCGGAAGATGTACGTCCAAGGATCTTGTTCAGAACACCAGCCTTGCCTTCGTTATCCGATGATTGTGCGTAATCATCCTCATCGCGCTCATCCAGTCGGTCGGGATCCTCATCATCGAAATCCGCAAGGTTCAGCGCCTCAAGGGGATCTAACTTCGCTCGCTTTATCGTGTCCCAGACCATCTTCTTGAGGTGCCGCATGTGTGCGCCAGTGATAGTATCCGCTTTGCTGATGATAGGGATGACAGTGGTCCTCGTTTGCAGCTCGCGGAGCACGTTGAGATCCAGGCTCTCGTCAAGACCACCAAAGATGGCGCTGCCGACGTTGATGACGTTCGACTTCTTGCGGGCCTCGGCGATGTTGGCGTCAAGGCGCACAGGATCCAGAATCAGGAATACGCAGTGGATGTGCGTGTCGCTGACGCCTGGCGAACGGATGACCTTCTGTTCTTCACCAAAAGTGTCCTCGAACTTGGACTCGAGGAAAGAAGTAACAATGGGCAATTGGAAGTCGACAATGTTCTTCTCGAGTCCCTCAGAATCCCAGAGAGTAACGCCAACCCTCTCGCCATCCACTTCTGTCTCCAGGTATTGCGAAGTGAATGGTGAGTCTTCAGCGACTGCGCTGGGTGGCGGAGATGGGGTGTGTGGGCGCTTCCTGACGGGCAGCGCAAGTGCAGTGCGAAGGAATTCAATGAAGGATGACTTGCCGGAGCCTTTGGAGCCAAGGACGAGTATGCTATGGGATGTTAGTATGAATCGGCGGACAAGAGCTTGGTTCACATACTTGAATGGCGTAGGCTGCTTCTTCTTTCGCACGCGGCGCGGGCTGTTGACGGCGCTGATCTGGCTGCTGGCGTAGCTGTATCGGCCACGATTGGTCATGCTCTCTGTCCTGGCGTACGGGTCGGTGTCAATGAATGAATGTGAGCTGCCGGGCACGGGCGGGAGCACAGCAAGGTTGGTGACAGGTGACATTCTGTGCTGCTCGACTGACGGTCTGCTGAAGTTGGTACTGTGGTGGCCGATCTTGTTGGAGACAATGGCAACAGAGTCGGGGCGGTTGTCTCCTCCAAAACTAGCAATCTGGGGAAGAGGCGAGTGAGAGGGAAGGCGGGGCGGTTCCCTGGGCAGCATTGCGGCTTCCCTCTGCTTTCGCAGCGCCTCCTCTTGGGCAAGTGCCTTCTGCTTGCGGCTCATGCTGGGAGCTCTTGAAGCGGTGACCTTGTTCTCAGAAGACCGTTTGCGAAGGAAAGAGAAGCTAGATCTCCGTGCTGCAGCTGCCTGGAAGTCACCGTTCGATGTGGGCGCGGCAGATGGATCAGACGAGCCGTCCTTGGAGTAGCTATTAGAGTGTGTGTTGGAAGGAGTAGTACTGGCCATCCTAATCAAGCGGGATGCGCCCGTTATATCAGCGGGTGACGAGCAGCTTGTGTGTGTAATTTGAGCTGCCAAAGAAAGGAGGGCAAGTGCGGAGCCAGCAACTTGGGCTTGGGTAGCAAGAGCCAGGTACCCTGTCCTACGGTTACGGGACAGTGAATTGCAAGAAGTCGCTGGGACGAGAGGATGAAATTGGAGGGTGACCGCTGGAGATCAGACTGGTCAGTCAGAGCCCTCAAGCAGGCGCGCGAATCGGGTGGGTCGGTGCAACGGACTGAGTGAATGGCTCAGGGTCTGTGTGGGGAGATTAGGGTTGCACTTTCCAACCTAGCCGCGGTACAGCGGTCGATTCGTCGCAGCGCTACTGCAAGGTACGGCTGTCAGGCCCACTGAATCCGAAGACAGAGTTGGAGAGACGAGACCCTCTTTCAGTGTGGGTAGAAGTGACTGTTCGGGGCTAGAAGGTGCGAAAAGGAAAGCACAGAGGATGTGTTGGGTAGTGTGACACGTGGTGAAGGGATTGCTTACTGGCTTCGAGAACAGTGAGCTTTCAGGGGAGCAACAGGAAGGCCGGGGTGGCACGACCTTTCTACAGCGCGAAACGCTCAATGCGAAACCTGCCACCCGCTGCAAGCTAATCTATGACGCCTAATTCGCAATGCGTCTGTAGCGGCGCGTCTTCAATGCAATTATACCCGGTGGTCCGCTTGTGTAATCGTTATGGATGCACGCAAACGTCGTTGTCAATGGCGACCGGAACAGGTTGCAGTTCGCGAAAATGCCCACGCGTCTTTTCTCCGAGGCCGCATGCTCAGCGAAGGGGTCAGTGCAAATTGGGACGGAGACCGTTCCCACTAGGATGTGATCGTCCCAGTGCGTGGAGATCCGGTCGATTGAGGCGAGCGACCCCGGTCGCCTGTGCATGAAAACGCCCTTTGAAGTTGACCATAATGCACCCAGGAACAACCTCGAACCTCTGTTTCGTAGGGGTCCACCACCCTCTATGCCAGACCGCTGCTTTGTTACAGGAATAAACGTATAAAGAGTTGGCGTCATTGCGAATGTCACTTCCAAGGACTACGTGCAATAGGGGCACATCGTTCGATGTGCTTCGCCGATCAACCTCTGTACGACGGACCGTATCGATATGCCTCCACACTGCTTCTTCACACCTCGTCTTCGCTTACATGCTCCGGCCACAACTCCAGGCATCAGACCTTTACTGCCACGTGAGCTGAGGCTGGATTTTTGCCTCATCTCGTAGAGAAAGCTGGATACAATTGTGCAGTCACCAATTATGCCCAACTATGCACGAGGCAGTCAGCGCAGGTACAACTAGGCTTCGTAGGCCGACAAGTAGGTCAAGGAAAGCAAAGCGTTTTGCCAATTCAATTCAGGTTTTCTAGATCGGCTGAAGACCTCTCCGGTCTTTTTGCGACATGAGAGGCAGCTGCAGGCCACTGCAGTAGCGTTGGTTGCTCAGCATGTCAGCTACATATCCACAACATCGTGTTGTGTATGAAGGCACCTACCTCGCCAATCCCACCGTTACGAGTCGATTTCGAGTCCCTCTGTGCCTGCGGGTAATTTGCAGTATGGTTTTTGCTAAAGCCTCATAGAGATGACGCGCATCAAGTTATGGAAGCGTGTATGCCAATGCACTCCGTCGGTGCACGGGTCTTGGAATCATTTGTTGGCCACCATTGCGATCTGAAACGGGCCGCTACGGAAGAAGTAGAGGAGCGCCTCAACCCAGGGTTCTTCATACAACGCCTTGCTCACCGTGTTCCAACAATCGCCGAAAGCTGCCAGGAGCTTATCAAGTTGCTCAATAAGCATACACCTGCCTGCCGAAAATTCGATTGGAGGAAGAGGTGGATCTATGGCCATTCGCCTGTATTAGTTTGGCTGAAGCTGTCCCAGGTGACTAAAGTTACAACCAATGTTATTGGCAAGGTGATCTGCGACCGCGATTTCAAAAGTTTCGCCACCGATGGTGATTTCATGTGCTGGTGAGGGGCGCATTGTCGTAGAGATTCGACTTTCAATCATTCGATCCTTCCACCGTTACAATCTGTTGCGGCCGCTTGCCACGAAGTACTACCGCTTGAGGATGAGCACATACACTGGCAGAGTCTTGTCGACAGGTTCGCAACGAAAGCGGTTGAAACCACAATGAATGGTAAAGGTAAGAGTGCGGTCAAACTGGCGATTGAAGAATACAATAAAGAGAACAACAGACGGCTGGAAATCAGTCCAACCACGATGAATGCAGACTTTCAAAAAGCCGCCATAGACAATCTCCTAGTCCTGTTGTTTGCCCGGCATGACACAACAGCCTCGACATTGTGCTGCTGCTCCAAATCACTCAAAAATTACCCCGATACCCTTACAGGAGCCCGCAAAGAAACGGATGATTTCTTTGGCACCCACATCCATGCCGCAGACTATCTCACAACCACCCCTTCTCCCGTCAACAATCTCGACTACACGCTTGTCGTCGTCAAAGCGCAGGAGAACTTTCCCAACTTACCGCGACTTTTTGGTGTAATATTTTTACGTGTTACGCTGCCTTCTTCGTTGAATAATGAGCCTTGGAGTGTAACCATTCGATCGTAATCATTCGAGCTACCATGTTCAAACCCATCATCACAAAATCGAAATCTTGAACCAGGAGTTTCAAGATCACATAACAATATAGGTAGATTACAATCACTCATCTCAGAGCCAACCCTTGTCTCTTAGCATGAAGATGTAGCTAATAGCTCTCACCAGCTCCCCTCCGGTACACTGCCTGACTCCTCCCACTTTCCGCGCCTGTCTTCAGTACCACCTCGTGATTGTCATAGCCATTCATCCGCAGCAAACGCCTGACTTCCAAATCCGTCATGTTCGAAGCATGATGCATCGTATCCATAGTATCACTCGAGGATACCTGTGCGACAGCCTGCCATGCGTTCCCAAGAAGCGAGTGATCTGTCTTGGACAAGAAGAGGGTTAGAGCCGTGATAATCAATACAACATGAAGGATTAGCAAGCCCATGACAAGACCGAATCCAACCCATTGTGCCGGCACTTCGACTTGTTGGGATGCGGAGTAGGTCGCATTGCTGGCAATGTTGAACTGAGGCAATAAATCGTAGTATGTCATCTGAGAGATGACTGTGAAGAAGGCCTGGAATGCCAATGCGGGATTGTTAGTACTTTGTATGACGTCTTGGAACAATGTTGCGTGTGTTCGGTGGACGCCGTTATAGGTTGAGAATAGTGTGAAGGCCGCAGTAGAACCCCAGCCTACTGCCTGTGCTGGTTTTCCTCTGTTCACAAGAGGGTTCACAAGCTTGGACAACCCGTTGTAGATGGGGGTTGTCAAATAGTCGGATCCACTAGATTCAGCAGGGCCGCCCATCAGTTTTGCAGTCCAGTTCGAAGGGGCATGGAGCTTGAGTATGCCGCGCTCCCTTGGTGTCAGATTTCCATCCCATTTATTTAGCATACGTTGAACTGTAGAGGTGTCGTATCTTCTTGATCCTGCAATCCACGACATGTTCTTAGGCTCGGCGAAATCTTGTCCACCGTCTATGTGGACGACGTAGTTGTTGGAGTTGAGGTTAGCAAAGCAAAGCGTAGCACTCAAGCCGATATCTAACGTATCATTGGAAGGTTTAAGATCTGCCCAAATACCAGACGAAGTTTGTGTCCAGTTGAACGGGCCAACGGGCAAATGGTCGGCGTAAGCCGAGACAACTTCATCCAGAACCGATTGCCAGCCGCTTCCGGTGGCATTCAAGAGTAGTAATGGCATAGTGCTGGTGTTCTCAGGATCCAATACATTATTGGTAAAGCCTTGGACGCCTTGAAGTCTCGGCATCATGGTGTACGAAAGCCTCCAGTCTGTGCTGTTGACCCAATAGATTCTGGCCACCGCACTGATCAAAAAGAAGCCTTCCAATCCTGTAGGCTCCCCCTTTTCTTCCGTGACCTCTGTTATGATGCCAGGTATACTGCCCTGCAGCTTCACCTCACCAGCGATTGCTATCTCGTAGTTTGAATTCGATCCCGACTCGAACATGAATGTAATGTTGTGGATATTGAGCGAAGGTAAAGTGCACCTTACACGAGAATCGACTACCGTGGCTGGACCATCATAGCCCTGTAAAACGCTTCTAACTTCAGGCAGTCCAAATGGCACATAAGCCCGAAGAGTGGCGCCAGTATCTGCGTAGTCGGCATCCAGATGTGGTGGTTCAGCGTATTCAGCAAAGCGAGCATAGGTAGATGGCGCACTTTGGTAGAAGTCAACACCATAACCCGCTTGGATGTTACCAGCTCCTTCGTCATAGAGACCTGGAGCAGTGTAGAGGACAGAATGGTAAACAGCTCCTTGAACGACTGTCGTTTGTTGGAAGTCCGTAATGAGAAGAGTCGATGTAAACTGCAGTACAAGAGCGTCCAGTATCGCAAGGATCACGATGATCGAATACAAGTATTTCGATCCAGTTTTGACCGAGTGAAACATATTCCAGATATGTGATTGAGGACCGTTGTTGACTGTTCGAATGATTGAAAGCATTGGAAGATGCTCAGCAGAAGCCCCAGTGGTTTCAAGGGTCCAGGCCGCGACGAGGGCAGCAAAGATACCCATTTGAGCGGCAGTGGCGAGGCGAACCAGGACCGAAGCCACCGTGACGACTCGAGTAGCCCAACCCATCTCGACGATAAGCCACCAAACGTAGGGCGTGGGAGCACCTTTCCTCGCGCTCTCAGAGCCAGCCCACAGGAGCGCAAGGAAGGCCATCGCCAAGAAGCTTGCAATAGCACCGACGATGAGTACAAATATGTTCCATGGACCCAGTTTGGCGACAAAGCCCCTCCGGTGTGGTGGCGGCTGGAATCTTATGTCGAACTCTGGCGAGACTTCTGAATGTTGCACATACTCATTGGCTTTCCCATGGTCGTCCGAGGGCATGACGGTACTCGATTTCATTGTGTCGTTGTTATAGTTCCTGATTTCGTGGTCTTTCGCCTGGCAACTAGGCTGTCAGACAGTAACAAAGTACGGACCTTGAGTCCAGATCAGTCAAAGCTAAGGTGCTAGGTCAGCATAAATTCCGAGGCTAGTGGTGATTGCGTGACTTCTTTCTTCAAAACGGCTGGGTTTTTTTCTGGGTGGAGATGTTATAAGACGTTTTTATATATTTACCTTGACGATCTCCACAGCCTGGCTGTTCGCGCTTTCAGCAAGATGGTGTTGACGGCCTTTCCTACACGTCAAAGGCTCGTCACACAGAGTAGTCGCAAGTCCAGACGCAGATGAAGGAACAGTCGAGAGAGAGGCCATTAGATGCGGCCAGCAGAAGTCATATCTCCTATGAGTACCATGGATGCAGAGCTACAAGCACCTTGCATGGTGGTCAAGAGTTCAGCCGCGATATGTGTGTAGTATGTACCAATCACATAAGCTCGTGGCGTTTGATAGTGGCCTCGCGCGAAGCTGAAGGCGAAGCTGAAGGCCATCCAGACCCCATCCACGACAATATCAGAAATGCACCGTGCAAGCGGAAAATGGATCGGACGGGACGCACGTCGAATGGCGGGATGCAATTCGCTGGGCCAGAGCGTTCAGCTCTTGGCTGCGATGCTGGCCACAATAGCAGTGTGCTCTCCCAGGCCTCGAATGCACATGCAATCACCCGCGTCATGCGAGTTGAGTTGAGAAGGTGGCACTTTGGGTGCCTAGAGAAGAGGCGGGAGCTGTAACGGGCGAAAGCGAAAGCTGGTGACACGTTAGTGTGGTAGTGATTGAATGTAGCAGCGCTGTGATGCACTTGCTCTCTGCTTCGTTCTTGCATATGCACGATCGCAAGTTGAGTCCATCACATGGCGTTTGTCCTGCTGTGGAACGCTTTCAACGTCAAAACATTCGTATTAACACACCTCTCTCCATAGCTATAGCTCCAGATTACCCCGCCACTTTTTCTTCCATCTACTACAGAAAATCGCCACATAAACACCATGCTCGCAGATAGACCAACCAGTACTAATACAGGGGTAGCCTTGCGCTAATGCCAAACAAAACGTATGTAGACGTCCAAAAGGATGCCGGGGAAGGGTATTGTAAAAGCAGATTGCAGCGAGTATTAGATATTTGTGCAGATGCATCGATAAGACATGTCAGGTGAAGTATGCTCGCGGTAAGATGTATGGTCGCCTCAAGTTGTGGAGACGGAGTGTCGATGCACATAGAACAGTCAACAGAACACCAGTGTCAGAGAGGCACCTAGAACAGCCTGCCCCGACTTGTTACGCTCGCCCTACTCGTGGGACTCGCCCTACTTCTCTCGTCCTCTTCGGGCACATCGCTCAGTCTTGTGGGATGGTGGTGCCGCATGCCGATCCACTCGTCCCCATACCCGTCGCCACTGTAGTCAGGCATTGGCTGAGCTGTGGCGTAGCCTTGGCCATGCGGACTGCCCTGCTCGGCGCCGGTCGTTGCGTACTGGCTTGGAGGATTGGCGGCAGAGCCATAGCGCTGAAGATGCTCTAGCTCCCTACGACGGTCTTCGGAGACGTCGTATTCATCAGACATGGGAGATTGGAGGGAGCGAAATGGGATGCGGTGGCCAGCATCGTCAAGGATGTAGTTGCCGCGACTGTCGATGGCATATTCTTCGTCGCCTTCTGACATATCATCAGGATTGCTGGTAACGTAGGATTGGGTGTCTTCAGCCATGGAGGTTCGGCCTTCGTGCAGGTATGATTCTGGCTGCTGATAGAAAGCTTCGGGCTGTGAACTTGCTGACTGCACGGGGGCTTGTTGGCCGTGCGAGCTTGGCATTGGATATTGCACAAGAGGACCCGACGCTATTGGGTGTGCTGTAACCTGGCTGGAGCTGACTGGCTGAGAAGATGACGCAGCGCCTGAGGGAGTGTAGGCGCCTTGCGATAAGTTTGCGATGTCCTGCACGCGATGACCATGACGTCGCTCGGTGAAGGGATCGGTGTCTGTGGGAGATTGGCCCTCCTCGTAAGAGTAGTGCTGCTCAATACCACTGCTACTCTGTGCGCCAGCATATGTGTCACCTCCACTAGATCTTCCTGGGCCGCTCATGCCTTCTGCCATGGGGACCACTTGCACTCCACCAACCAACGTGGGTTGGCCTTCACGCAAGGAGAAGGTCCGGTCGCGCTCTTCTTGCTCTCGCCTTCCAAGCTCTTCCCACGCGCGTCGTGCCTCCTCTTTTGAGATTTGCAGCTCACGCTTCATTTCCGACACAGCACGCTCAGCATTCTTCTTCTCAGTAGCCATGCGTTCCATGTTAGCTTCAGCAGCCAATCTCGCGTCACGCTCAGCTTGGAGGGTCGCTTCAAAGGATGCTTCGCGCTCCTGAGCCTTCTCTTGATCTTGGCGGTGCTCGTAAAACCATCTTTGGAACTTGCGCTCAGAAGATGCGCGGAGGCGCTGAAGTTCGACAACAGCATGGAACAAGTTGGCTCCGGCTGCTGACAAATCCGTGATCTGTCGTGACATCTGCTGTGCCAGAGGCTCCCGGCGTACTTCATCAGTGTTCTGTTCCAATCTTCGTATCCAGTAAGATGTCAGGCCTTCCCAGTGGGAGGAGAGGGTCTCCCAGCGTTCGAATGCATGAGGAAAAGCCGACGTCGTGGAGTCACGAATCTGAGTTTGTGAGGCGTCTGGTGGAGGTACCGGACGCGGTGGTGCCGCTGTTGATGGCCCAGCTTGCGCGGATCCGGTGGAGCCTGTGGGACGTCGTGTGTGCGTGCGGTCTCCGGAAGGTTGCCGCCTTTCACCTGTGGATGCAGGTGCGCTTGGTGCAGGACGAGGTTGCTGTTGTGCCTGTGAGTTGGCTCTGGAACGTGGTTGCGGTGCGCCTGACATTGCGCCTTGTGGCTGGCTCGATGTGGGCAGCATGCCGTCTGGCGGACGAGGTGCGCCTGTAGATGGATATCTGACGTGTTGGTCGCCTGATCGCGAAGGGGCGTGCTGGGGTTGTCTTTGTTGCCCAGGCTCAGTAAGGGGGTTTGTGCCAGCTACGCCAGCAACAGCTTGTGCTCTTCTCTCAGCGCTTCTCCTGCGTTCTTCGTCCACCTTTCGCTGCTCCTCGGCCTCAGTCTGCTGCCTTCGTGCCGCCTCTCGTTGTCGTCGCTCGTTCATGATCATCTGGGGTGTCCGTATGTTTGATCGATCGGCTTGGGTGACGGGTGTTGGGCCTCCGGTGGTGCGCGCACCGCCATTGGCGGGACGGCTTGCCATGAGGTCTGACATGGCTGCGTTCTCTTCTACCGTGTCCGGTGTGAAGGCGTAGGGTGCGCGGATCGCCTCTTCGAGCACAAAGCGAATGGCAGAGGCTGTGCGCCGCGAGATGCGTAGAGCCGGATGAGGCTCGAAGAGAGAGGGATCGCGCGACTGGGACGCTGCGCGAGGGCGAGGTGCTGGGCGAGAGGTATCGGAGAAACGTACAAGACGCTGCTGCTGCTGAATGGGGTCGACAGACCTGGCGCGCTGGTGCTGCTCGAAGTTGGGCGTGCGGCGCAAGCTGTGTGCGGCGCTTCCAGAAGAGCTCGAGACGCGCGAGTGGTTGTGGTGGGCGCGGTAGTATTCGTCTGCCTGCTGCTGGCGTAGCTGTAAGGATGTTTGGTAGGGTTCGTCGCGGTCGTGGCGTGTCGTGGTCTCGTTATGCGGTGGTTCGTAGTAGGGCAGCAGGTTGGCGAGCTCTGGTGGGCCGGCAGACGTCAACGTGAAAGCGGTGGGAATGATGCAATGGCAATGGCAATGGCAACAGCTCTAAAAGCCTGCTCGGGAGGCAGTGCTTGACTCGCAGGCGCAATAGCACCCGCCAGGTCGAGGTGAGTCCCCGGCGGCTGGCGTGGTGAAGGTGGTTAAAGCAGCGCTGGATGCTCTGCTTATAGCGGGATGTGCGGCGATGGTCGCAATGGCTGGGATGCAGCGTGTTAGTGAGATGTGAGGTGGAGAGCGCTGCCGTGGAGCCATTGCTGGCCGCCGAACCTGCGACGGCTGCATGGGGGGGTTGGAGGTGCGAAATGGGGGGGCTGATGGAGGTGGCTGGTGGACTGCAGAGCTTCACTTACAGCGCATCACTCACCGACACTCAGTGCTCCAGACTCCCAATGCGCGGCAGGAGATGCGATTCGTGCAATTCGAAAGCGCTCGTATGCGCTGGAGGTGTGTGCGAGAGTGCCAATGCTGTCGTCCTGTCCTGATGGAACAACGTCATTCGATAGCTAACGAAGCGCGCGTCCAGCCTCAGCGCACGGCTGCGCGCCCTCGGTCGCAGCGCAACTCGAGGAACGGGTGGTTCAGGAAGAAGAGACGGGCAACTGGGCGTCTGCGCTTCGGATCTGCATGCTCAACCGACCGTTGGAGATGGCTTGGGTGAGTTGAATCGAATCCAATGCCGTGGAGAGCACCGAGAGCACCGAGAGCACCGTCCGGTGCACGCTCGCCGGGTCGTGCAACAAAGGCAGGCTGTGGGCCGCACGTGCAGCTGGTCTGCGTCGACGCGGCTGGAATCAAGGCATCGTAGCGGGCGCTCCGGCTGGCATCCAGCAATAGACGACGACCTGGCGAGGTGACGACTGCTCGCGGAGTGCCAGTTCATCGTGCAGCATCACTAACCCATGTCATACAAGCGAGGGCGGGCCAAAGCAGGAACAGAAAGAACGAGGCAGTCCGGCTGCATTACAGCGTCATCGTAGTGAGGCGCTCGATGATGAAGTTTACCAAGATGGACGGAGTCGTTTTGTAGACAGCAGCAGATTATCTGATGTCGCTGCATGCCGCTTGAAGCTTGCCTTCCGTCATGGACCTGCGTTTCCTTGCCGCAACCTTCTTCCAATCACATGCTGCAATGCTGCTTTTGCCTCTGGCTTCGCGGGAGCGGGCCGAAACGTGAGGCTACGGTCCCAATGCTGCCACGAGTGCTGGGCCTGGTTTCACAGCCGAGCCAGAGTGCATTCAAAGCATTGTTGAACCACAGTTCGGCAGTACAACTCATCTCACAATCTCTTGTCTTGACAGCTCTACACATTGAACATATTGGGTTAGTGTGCAGATAGCGCAAAGATGACAATCGATAGCACGCGCAAAAGCAAGTCTCCTGCAGCATGCATGATCCCTGGGCCAGCCCCTCAACGCCAGATCCTGCGAATGTCAGATCCAATCTCCACCATTGTGGCCAAGAACACCGGCGCGAATTTTGATGTTGCGATGTCAGCCCTCCTGGAGACTGAACAAAAATCTGACATGCATATGAAGCCTGTCGGTATTCCCTGTGGAATGCTCTTGCCTCTCCTAACTATGGTAATTGATTTTACGAGTCTTGTCACGCAGCTAGATTTACCCTAGAGGCCTCCAGGCTCAATGTCTAGATGTAGGACTGGCAGCAGCAGCGAACGAGCTTTTCTGTAACACAAGAGCTTGCGAACCACTGCTGTACAGATAGAAACCAACAACAAACCACATAGTGACACGAGAAACGCGATGAACAGATGGTTTAGGAGCATGAGAAAGGTGTCGTATTCACATAACAATTTCATACATCTACCCAAACATTACTGCCCGCAAGGACAGCAACTTATAAATCAACATGTGGTATAAGAGAAGCAAAAAAAAAAGTTACTTTCCATCTGTGCAACACAGGCATCCTACGTTCCATCGTGACACAACCACTTACAACATGAAGAAAGCAAAGACGGCAACAGCGCCAGTCATGCCCATGCTGAGCTTGCTAGCCGCACCCTGGAATTCAGGAGGAGCGTAGCTGGAAGGCCTGACGGGCTTGCCAGTGCCGGTAGCAGACGGCTTGACAGCACCGGTGCCTGAAGGAACAGTGCCGTTACCGGCAGGGTAGCCCTGGTGCATGACAGGCGTAGCGTAGGCGACGGGAGTGTACGCAACGGGTGTAGCGACCTTGGTGAGAGTGACGTACTGCGAGACAGTGACGGTTGCGTCATCGAAGTAGGAAGGCTTGAGTGCAATGACAGATGCGGTAGGGTATACCGCAGGCGAGGAAGTCTTGGGGGAGGCGACAGGGTACTCAGCAGCAGACGCAGAGGGCTTCTCGGCTGAGGGAGCCTCAGGGTACGATGGGACCTCAGGCTTGGGGCTGGGTTTTGTGGCCTCATAGGGGACAGAGGAAGACTTAGCGGGTGTCTCGTACGAAGGGACCTCCTCCTTGTCAACGGGGTACTCGGCGGCAGGAGTAGATGGCTTAGGAGCAGTGGGATACTCGTAGGCAGTGGTTGGGTAGGTCGGGACGTCAGTAGCCGGGTGAATGGGCTTAGTGATGGTGACGGTGAGAGTCTTGGAAACGTAGACGCTGGTGGTCCAGTCCGAGGGGTAATCGGCCTCAGGCTTGTCAGAGGGCTTGGTGCACGCGTTGCAGACAGTCTTAGTGATGACAGCCGTCTTGGTGGTCAGACCAGTGGAGCAAGTGTCAAGGTAGGTTGTGGTGATGACAGTAGTAGTACTCTCCGCAGGCTTGGTAATTGTAGGAGTCGTAGTGCTGTAGAGCTCGTACTCAGAAGTCTTAGAGGACTCAGTGGGGACCGGGGAAGACTCTGAGTAGTAAATGTACTCGGATGTAGAAGAAGAGACCTCAGGTGTCTTGGCGGAGACGATCGGGTAACTGGTCGGGTATTCAACAGGGTACTCAGAAGCCTTGCTGGAAGCCTCAGGAACCTTAGAGGACTCAGAGTAGTATGAGTATTCGGTGGCAGACGATGCCTCAGGGGTCTTAGAGGATGTGGGGTACAGGTCGGTCGAAGTAGTCCAAGGAGTAGATGAGGCACTTGCGGGACTGCTCGAGCTGGCAGAGTAACCAGTCGAGACCTCAGGAGTCTTGGTGGACTCGGTGGGGTACTCGACCGAGTAGCTGGCAGCGCTGGACGAAGCTTCGGGAACCTTGGAAGACTCAGAGTAGGAGAGGTACTCAGAAGCAGAGGACGAAAGCTCGGGAGTCTTCGAAGATTCCGGGTAGAGCTCAGTCGATGTAGTGCAAGGTGTGGATGAGGCGCCAGCAGGTGTGGTAGAGCTGGAGACATCGTAGTCGGCAGTGCTGCTCGAGACCGGGTAGACAGAGTAGTCGGATGACTCGGATGCAGAAGCGGCCGGAGTAGAGCTGGAGGCACCGGAGTAGTATTCAGATGCAGAGCTGGTGACGGCCGGAGCGGAGCTAGCCTCGTAGTAGCTCGAGGCGCTGCTGGTGATGTCGGCAGAGTAGCTGGAGTGAACATCTGTGGAAGAGACATCCTCAGGATAAACAGTGCTAGGCTCAACAGAAGTGGAGCTGGCGCTGTAGTCGGTGGGGATAGCCGTCGAGAAGTACTCAGAGTACTGAATACTGGAAGTCTCGGAGGGAGCGACCGATGAAGTGCTGGCGGAGTACTCCACGGAAGAGCTTGCGTGGACAGAAACCGAGGAGCTGCTGGCGACATAGACAGAGCTGGAAATAGCAGAGCTGGAGGCTGATGCATGGTAGCTCGACGACGAGATAATGACAGAACTAGAGACAGAGTGCTTGGACGAAGCTGCTGGCGTGCTGGAAGGCTTGACAGTGGAGCTGAGAGCAGCCGAAGAGCTCTCGATCGAAGTGGAGATTGAGCTGCTCTTGGAGGACACGGGAGTGCTAGTTTTCGAGGACACAGGGGTGCTGGTCTTGGAGATGACAGGAGTGCTCGTCTTAGATACGACGGGAGTGCTCGTCTTAGATACGACGGGAGTGCTCGTCTTAGATACGACGGGAGTGCTCGTCTTAGAGATAATAGGAGTGCTGGACCTGGTGGATGAGACAAGAGTGGACGAAGACCTGGTCGACGACGAGACGACGGGGTGGTACTTCTGCTTGAAGGTGCCCTCAACACTGTATTTGATCCAGCTGGAGTAACCCTGGCCGTAGACAGTGTTGTTCTGGGAAACGGTGGCTTCCCAGAGCATGACACCACCCCACAGAGGAGTGTTTTTGTACTTGGTCACCAATGCATCTGCTTGCTCAGGCAGGAGGTAGTGGTTGGGGTTTGCGCCGTTGGCGCCGGCAGGAAGACCCATGAAAAGCTTGACGTCCTTGTTGTACGAGATTTTCTGGAGGCGTTCGGTCCACTTGTCGAAAGTGAAGCCAGTGTTCGCTTGTTTGATTTGTTCAAATCCCCTCTTAGCAGAGCATTCGTCGGTGTTGTAGAACTGTGTGAAGACATAATCGAAAGGCGCCCTGGCGATGGCGTCGTCAAGGTGGGCGTCAGGGACAACACACTGGGGAGCCGAAGAGATCAACATGGCGGAGTTCAGCTCCTTAATGTAGTTGACGAGCTCCGCGTAGAATTGGTACTTTTGGGCACCAACAGCGGTTGAAGACTCAATGTCAAGGTCAAAACCGTCCACGACAGAGTCACCAAAAGGACGAGGCCATTTGTTGCTGGTCTTGGGACCGAAGGATCCAACCAAGACTTCTGCGAGCCACTTGGCTGCATCCTTGCTGGCAAGGTAGTAGTCTGCAGGTGTTAATGAATATAGCAGTGTGCTGGGTCTGTTGAAGCTCACTAGTAGGATATCCACCACCGAGGGACAGCAAAACCTTCTTGCCGTTCTTGTGGCATTCCGTGATACCATCTGTGATGATGCCGCAGCTCGCAAGGAATTTGCTCGTTGTGCCATCAGGGTTCTTGAAGTTCTCGCCTCCACACGCGTTTCCTGGTAGCTGTTAGTTTGGGTATAGCCCAAGAGAAAGTATGAAACTTGCCGAAGTTTGTGTCGGGGTACGTGTTGCGGTCCTTGGGGAAGCCATTGACGAATGCAATGTTGACAATATCTACACTGGGATCTTTGCAGACGACACTGAGCTCCTTCTGGTAGGCACCCTGACCCCAGTAGATAGCAACCTTGCCTTGGGCAGCTACAGTCGAGGCGAGAAGACCAACGGCGACGGTCGCGATGGTGGAGATTGTGGAACGCATGATTACAGAATTACTCGAATATCAACTGATTGTAATGAAGGGACGGCCAAAAGCCAGTAAAGATCGTGATGAGTGGACTCAACGAGAGGACGCAAGCAAATGCTCGCTATTAGTGTAGATACTCGAAAGAGCGACTGAACGACAACCAAGAGTAGGAGAAGTCGAGCATGAAAAGGAATGGGAGATTGCGATATATTAGCCTCTAGGCAGCTACAGTTCCTGCATGACAGCTCGGGGGCTTGTCCACGCCGTTGCTAGCATGAAGCCATTCTACACTTCAGGACGGCAGAGGCACTCTGACCCACTGTAGAAAGCCAGCGCCAGGTGACACTATATGCAGGAACAAAAACGATAGAGGACGTCCATTGGCGGGAAGCTCAACGGACTAGCTGGATCTGAATTGACGGGATTGTGTAGCGTCTAGATTCATGCAACCACGCGATGCGCCACGCTTGGTGATGGCTTCCGCACCATAATCCTCACGACGCCTTCCCAAAGCTGATTGACCGGTTACTGAGCCGTTCTAAATGGGCGATGGGTCATTTCGGCTAAAGCTGATTCACAATGGAACCGGCTAAGTGAAGGTTGAAATACTCTTACTCCATGGCTGAGTCGGGACGGACGGTCAGACATTCCGCCGATGTGGTTTTCTTCCAACATGATGTGATTGTCATCCTCGAAAGAGAGAATCCTTTGGAACTGTTCCTCATCTCCTGCCCTTACAAAGATTGAAATGGCCCCTTTAAAATGCGCCATGTAGCTAAGAGCCACGGGTTTTCCGGGTGACCTTTCAGGACTTGGTGGGCGCTTTACAAGGTGGGCCTGCGGGCCTGTGGCTTGCTGTAGGAGACATCGTGAGCGGCATGGAGACCTCTGTCTCGTCTTCACTAGGTATAGTGCCAAGTCGAGATCCGGTTCGGTGGATGCTAGAGTGAGCACCTGAAGCCTCGGGTGGTATCCGAAAGCTTACCGAGCATCTTGGCAGGTACCGCTCGATCAGGGGCATTCAGCATTTAGCGACATGTGGTTTGCTGAGAGACTGCAAGTGTCGCCCACTCACTTGCATATGCCCGTGGCTCAGCTGTTGACTTCTACGAGTTGGTCCAAGCCTTTTAGTTTGCCTCGATTGCTGTGTCCGTTGTGATTCCTTGTCAAGGAATGGATTGTTGTGGCATGTTTTTCGTCTCAAGGCCTCCCGTTTCTAATGCAATTTTGGCGCCAACGCTATTTTGAACAGGTGGAAACTGCGGGACTAGGCCGAACTCAGATCTCCCGTCGCGAAATCATGGCCGAATCGCTTGACTCCGGCATGTTCACGATGTCTTGTGTGAACAAGGAACGCGACTCGCTGCCGCTCGGAGATTCATGTGCTGTTTCTGGCGTGCAAGGCGCGAATCGTATGAAGGGCCGGGATGCATGGCGTCTTGTTATGCTGTGTGCTTGCCTACGCAAGAGGTGTGACACTAACATGCAAGCCACATGAGGTTTGTTGGAAGGCAGTCAGAAGGCGGAGCCTTGTCGCACGCGCGTGGCCTAGTTGCGGCTCTTTCGTGTTCAACGATGTGCTAAGATGCTAGGTGAAGACGAACGACAAGATGCTTGTGTTGATCATCGGCGGTACGAACATGCAGCTCTGGGCTCTCTCGGTGAACTGACCCAAAGGCGATGTGTCATGAGTTGCGCTCTGTTGACGTTGGACCGCATCTCGATCGGTGCGTCTGCCACAACAAGCCTCTTCGTAGACACTGCTGATCTGAGGAGGACGATAGGTTCGATGGACCTGCTCCAAGTGCAGATCCAACACGTCTTCGATGCTCCACCCAGCAGAGATAGAAGCCTGGTGCGCATTGCCCCTATTGCGAGGTTGGCAAGACAGACAACAAGCACACTAGTCCACCTCTGAACAACACTCGGCTTTCAGTGGCATTTAAGCCCTCAATAACAGTCACACCTTTGGAATTAGATTTCTACTTCCAGCATTGTGTGGCTGGGGGTTTTCTTGAAATTTGCCGAGGCTCCCGAAATGGGGCGTCAGTGGCGGTGAGATCGAAGAGGAGGATATCCTAGAGCCGCGACTCGCGATAACGCTATCAGTGAGCAGTTGTAAATAATCTTCCAGGGTCCAACTGCGGCGGTACTGGGAGTAGCGGTGTCGCTCTTTACTTATTGTGGGCTCACGCGCGGTGAGCTCTGATCAGCTGGGCACGCGAAGCCACCTCGGCGTGCGTCATTCTTGCGATTATGCAGAGCGGTCTGTTACCACACGCGCAGCTTCACGCTTCATCCTGGCTTCTGTGTAGGCCTCAAGCACACAGACACCCCACAGCTCATTCCCTTTTCTATCACCTGCCCATCGTATACATGCAACATGGTGGAGCTAAGCTTAAGTGTGGGTGTTGCTGCAATCCCATGGGGTATAACCGAAACATAGTGTACCGTGTTCACCACATTTGATCAGCGCCTTTCCTTCATCAACCCTTCTTCTGCCACATTCTGTTATTGCTCAAGATATTAGAGGGTGTCTTATTCTTCCGCAACATTATGGGCATATTGGGAGGCTCGCGGAAGCCTGCGCAAGGCAGCAACGAGGCACCAACTTCTTCGCCTCAAAACGAGAAGAACTCGGCTCCAAGCAGAAAGTGGAACCTTGGAATCCTGAGTGATCCCCTTACTGATGAAGTGCCTGGTAAGTTGAGCGTTTCGGCGCCGTCGCATTCTGCACACTGACAACTCCAGGATCTGTCATCCTCCTCTCGAAAGCACACAACCGCAACGAGCCGCTCGGTCTACAGCACGCGCGCGCAAGAACCTCTGCGTCTTCTCTCCCATCAGCTTACGGACATTCTCGAAGCGCCTCCCGTGGCTCCCGCCACTCATCACGATCACGGCAGCCGGAGAAGAAGCGCACCAAGGATGGGAAGTTTATATTAGAGCCGCAGCCTGAGGACTCGGCAAACGACCCGCTCAACTGGAAGCAGCTTCGACGAGATGCGGCACTAATATCACTTGGTTTCTACTGCATGCTCGGTGGAGGTATGACACCTATCTTGGCTGCTGGTTTCAACGACGTTGCAGAAACATACGGTGTAGGCCTCTCTCAGGTGGCTTTGACAACCGGCCTCTACATGCTGGGACTGGGTCTTGGGAGTGTTCTTGCATCACCCACTGCCATCTTGTTCGGCAAGAGGCCCGTTTATTTGGTTGCAATTGTCTTGTTTACGCTCTCTTCAGTATGGTGTGCCCTCTCGCCAAACTACGCTTCACTGGTTATTGCACGGATCGTCCAAGGATTCGCGGTTTCACCGGTTGAATGCCTCCCGAGTGCTACAATCGCTGAGATCTTCTTCCTTCACGAACGAGCCTACCGTCTGGGTGTCTACACTTTGTTGTTGCTAGGCGGGAAGAACTTGATACCGCTAGTCAGCGCGGCTATCGTACAAAGTCTGGGATGGAGATGGGTCTTTTGGATAGTTGCTATCGTCGTGGGATTTTCTTTCTTCTTGATCTTTTTCTTCGTGCCCGAAACCTTCTGGGACCGTACACCGATACCGCGAGCTCGAGGTCACGCGCGCAGCCGCAGTCATAGCCCGAGACGACAAAAGCATTTTCATCTACCGACGAGGCACCACAAGAAGTCTACAGATGAACTGACAGGGCCAGCGGTCACCTCCACGGCTGCTGCTCCACTAGCCGCGACACCTCTCGACCATCCCAAGAAGACACACAAGACTGCTCATGTTGGTTTTGCAGACGACTTGGAGCACAACACGCCTGGAGCACACACAGATGGTGGACTACAAACACCACGCTCTCCTATCAGTATCCACTCTTCACCCCCAGGAACTCCACGACACGATCACTTCCCACATATGCCAGACCACGCGATCTCGGATCCTGAGAAGCAGGACCAAACTTCTGGTAGCCGGAGTCTGTCCTCTACAGAGCCCGGACGGACACTGGATGCCGATCAAACTTCAGAGCAGCTTTCTATACACTACACAGACTACTACCGTACGGCGCCTGCAAAGACCTACCGCCAGTCGCTGAAGCCTTGGAATGGACGTCTCGCCAAAGATAAATGGATCAAGGTCATGGTCAGACCGTTCATCCTCTTTGCGTACCCAGCTGTCCTGTGGTCTTCGTTGGTCTACGCGCTTGCCGTTGGTTGGCTTATCGTCTTGTCAGAATCTGTTGCGCATGTCTACCAGAACCGCGAATCATACAACTTCACCGCGCTGCAAGTCGGCCTCGTGTACATATCACCTTTCGTAGGTGGTGTGCTAGGAACAGCCGTTGCGGGGAAGGTATCAGATCTGATTGTGAGGTTTATGGCACGTCGAAATGATGGTGTGTACGAGCCCGAGTTTCGCCTAGTCATGGCTTTGCCCATTACAATCAGCACGGTTATTGGCCTTATGGGCTTTGGATGGAGCGCTGAGGAGAAGGATTTGTGGATTGTACCAACGGTAAGAACGCTACTCTTACTGTTAGGAAGTTGATACTAACGATCATAAGGTCTTCTTTGGTGTCATCAGCTTCGGTTGCTGTCTAGCTTCTACTACCGCGATCACTTTCGTTGTTGACTCCTACCGTGTATACGCTGGTGAAGCACTGGTCACGCTGAACTTTAGTAAGAGTACGTTAATTCTTCGCGCGTTGCTGGCATTTGACGCTAGTACGATGACGATGATAACGACGATACTGACGACGTATAGACGTTCTCCATGGCTTCATCTTCTCATTGTTCTTCCCTCACTGGCTTGAGGCTAAGGGACCTAAGAGCACCTTCCTGGCAGTTGGTAAGTTCTCGAAGACTGTGAGATTGAATGCCATTTGACTAATTACGAACCAGGTGGTATTCAATTGGGCTGCATGCTCTTCTCAATTCCAATGTACATCTACGGCAAGCGAGCGCGCATGTGGACGGTCAGGAAAAACCTTATGGAGAAGTTCTGAGTTTACACTGAGTTCATACTGAGTTCACGATGTTCGGTGATGGTACCGACATCCCCAAGCGCGGCTCCGGCACGACGTTACGATTTGCTTGGCATTACTCATGGCGTTCTTCTGGAAGCACACACGGCATTGGAGTGGATCTTCCCCATGTTTCCCCCAGACTCTCCACGCAGCAGTCACAGCATTTTCGGTGCGTATCCCGCCAGTCTCCATGCAAAGGTCTAGCATTTCCGCGGGGTAAACACGAGCCTCCCGTTCTTCGGTGCAGGAAATAGATTTTCATGTCGTAAATATGGATTCTCGTGACTCGTCTAGATGTTTCTGTAGGGTCATCCCTCCTATCTTGCATGTTTGTGGCCGAACTGGCAAGCCATTGCGCCAGTCAAGACTCGCTGATCGGCCAGAGAAAATCGTAGAAGCAGCAGAGCCGCATCAGCCATTGAGGCTGTAGTCTCAATGTCCAAGATCCCTATCACGAGCCATCATCAGCCAGTGTCAGCTGGACGATATGTATAATGCTTTCACCGTCTCTTGCCGCAGGACTGTCCTCGTGAGCCGTATCTTCAACGGCTTTACTGCTGCTACTGTATCGGAGCTTTCCCGACTCTCGACAGGCAGTCAAAGATAGGTCTGGATGCCCTGCATGAAAACCTGACGATGTCGGAGCCGCACGCTTGCAGACGTGGCATTATCATAGTTCGCGATATCGTGAAGCGCCATGATGCATGATGTGGAGGGTACTATCCTAATGCGGTAACTATACCCATCTTCCCCACATTCACTCGTATCAGGGATAACTAGCGGCGTCGATCCACGATTCGCCTCAATGCAACAAGATAACATCGCGAAGAACATCTTCGAGATGCGACTCATGATACTGTGCTCAATAGACGGCCATAATCTATCCAATCCGTGTCGTGTTTTCCGCGTGAACGGGCGTCCTCCCATAGATGGGTTTATTGAGGGTTAAAGGTCAGATCCGGTGCTGTGGCTGGCCAATCATCCTCGCACTGATGCAGCTGCGACGCAAGACAATGCAAGCGCACTCGCCTCAAATCCGAGTTCGGGCGATCTAGGCTGGTTTGCCTCTATTCCCAACCACAAGACGAGGTTTTATCAGCTGCTCTATCTTGGCCCCTTGTTACATTGATACGCAACGGTTCCTATCGGCTGTGTCATCATTGCATCTTCACCTGCATTAATTGGCGACGGCCCCTCTTGCATCTTCTTTCCATCCTGGGGTATCACACCATCGTCTTTCGACATTTCCCATTCTGTCAAATTGGCAAATAACAGACATGCCCGCTTTGGCTGAACAGAACCCACTTGCACAAGACCTGAAGACCAAGAAGACCAAATCCAGGAATGGTTGCGGTCGTTGCAAGTTGAAGCGAGTAAGTCTCCACAAATACCCCTTCCAAGCATGACCCTCTAACTCTGTTCCAGCTCAAATGCGACGAGACCGCCGGATCGTGTCTCCAATGTAAGAAGAGAAACGTCCCTTGTCCTGGTTACGAGAAGACCCTGAAGTGGTCCACCAAGTATGAGGTTTTCCAATCCACAGAGTTCACATCATCAATCTCCAAGCCAAGGACGGGTTCAGCTGGAGTTCGCAAGCTTTCCAAGGGAACAGGAACTTCGCTTCCAAAGAATGTTGCCAACGGCATCGAAGCACTTGCTGCTGTGCTTCCTGCAAGTAGGAAGGGTGCAGATATTGAGATGACCGGCAATGACAAGCATGCGACACCTCCACTGGCCTCACCACCTTCTTTGGAGGAACCCATCATCACTCAGGAGTCTTCCACAGAGGACGAGGCCTCCCCTCGAGACCTTGAGCTGTTCCCAATGGATGACATCAATGTTTTGAATCCTGCAATGCTTGATGGTTTCGTTGGCGCACTCCCACTTCCTAACGAAGAATTTCATTTTGATTCGTTCGACAACACTGACCTTGACTCTACTGGTCTGGACAACTTCGATAGCTTCAGTGGCTTCGACTTTGACACAAACCATTCTCATTTCGAACACAACGAATCATCAACAGAGTCATCAGTGTTGACCACTCGCGAGTCCAGCCGAGAAGCCAGTTCTCCTCGCCTTTCAAGGTCACTACTTTTAGGGTTCTACAGGCTTCCTAGTCCCTCACCCAACCCCTCGTCGCCGGACGACCAGGAGTCACTTCTCATTCAGCACTACTTCAAAGATGTGTGCGCAGTTTTCTCTTCTTTCGATTCACATCTCAATCCTTTCAGGACAACGATTGGCAAGATCTATCAAGACTCACCTTCGATTAGCTACGCCATTCAGTCCATGTCCGCAGCCCACCTCGCGAACACATTTCCGTATATGGCAGCGATTGGGAATGAACTCCAGCGCAAGGCGGTGGCAGCACTTCAGGAAGAACTGCCTTTGGCGCAAGCTGGCCAGATCAGCTGTACAAGGACATTCCTCAGCATCATGATGCTTGGTCTTACCACGTCATGGCATGACAGCAATGCCCTCGGTACAGAATTTCTCGCTACTGCCCGGGGTCTTATCCTGCCGAAGCTGATGGACAGATCCCAGGAAGCCGAGGTGCAGCGTGAAGCACAGTTCTTCGAGGAGTCTCTCATCTACTGGGAGATGGTCATGGGCTTCGTGACGGAAGATGCTATGAGCTTCTCGCGACCATCAGGTATGCGCCCCCGGGTAGTATCCAACAAGAAGAGCACTCCTGCAGGCCGACGTCCAGACGGTAAGATTGTGCCTCATCCCTGGACAGGCGTTGCCCCGATGATCCAAGCTCTTTTCGCTGAGGTTGGCCGCCTTGTCCGCAGTGAGCGGTCACTCAACAGGGACTCTGTCATGGATCTTATCCGTCGCCAAGAGAACCTCTTCAACGCAACATCCCTGGAGGAAGACCTTTTAGCTGTGGACTACCCCTCGGTCGACGAGATTGCGGACACTGGTGATGACCGTACGCCAAAGGAGCACTTCACTGTTCTTGCGGAGGCATACCGTTGCGCTGGCCTGCTCGAGCTGTACCGTGTCTTTCCTTCCATCTTACGCAAGCGTTTGGGAAGCAACAAGCTGCCTGTGTCTGAGAGTGTCGACTTCCGCTTTCCAATGCCCCGCTTCGAGACTCCATACGAAGACGCCGACATGAAGCTGTGGCTCAACTCTCTTGCCATGCACATCCTGCAGAAGATCGAGTCTCTGCCAGCATCTTCGGGCACGTTCTGCATCCAGCAACTCGTCCTTACTGTAGCTGCCTGCGAGCTCAGATTCGTCTCGTCGGTCGACTTCTTCGACGTGCACGCCAATGACTCCAAGGTGCTTCAGGCGAGAGAGAAGGTTATCCGACGTCTGGAGGTGTATGCCCACCGCCTGCCTGGCAAGCCACTTCGTCAATTCATCACACTGATCAAGGAGACGTGGCGACAGTCAGACGAGGGCAACGATGCCTTCTGGATTGACATCATGAACGAGAAAGGATGGCATACCATCATGTGAATGATGCGTTGTCATCTGCCTTATTCAACGACCTCATGTGTCCACGACCTTTACATCTTGCATAGCGCCTTCAAACTGGAGCCTCCCAAAGGCACCACCTTATTCCGTCGTCCTCATGCTACGACATTCTGTTTCAGCACATCCTGTACTTCAGCGTTATCTGGCTCACGGCGTTACATCTTTCCTGCCTCGAACCGTGTTGCCTACAACTTGGCTCCATCGATGACTGGCCCTCTGGTCTCGATCAGTGCGACATTAATCCATACACTCGGTTCGACTCGAACCTTTAATCACGACTGTCATCTAGACTATCCGAACGAGTATCATATCACCGGTGATGTGAACTAGTGACCCGATCACTCGCGGCAACGCACACGATACCCTCTGCGACAACACGCCTGCAGCCCTCCTCTGGACTTTGCGCCCTGCCTTGCAACGACACCCTTTTGCGACCTTCTGCAATTTTCCGGAGCCCATCTGCGGTTGACTCCCACTGCAAGACCATTGCTACATACCCTTGCGATACTTACGATAATACCCGCTGCGACTTCAGCCTCCAGCCGCCTAATGGCGATATAATACAGATACCCATAGCGACAAGCCTGGACTCTCTTTCTTCCCAAGTGCTTTGCCCATGTTTGTTTGCATTTCCTTTTGGGCAGGTAAGGCAGGTTATGCTTGTGCTGTTGACACTGTTGGAACCGCGCAACAACCCTCGACTGGTCTGCGTCCCTTTGCAGCTGCCCACACACGCGACGCCCGTCTGGACTGGAATACACATCGCTTCGTTTTGTTTTCTAGCGCACACCTGTTTTTCCTTTGATTGTATATAGACGTCTTGCTTTACGATACCCCAGCAGCGTTCTGTCGGCGTTTTGTTTACGATACCCATTTACTTTGTACCATCTTTGCATGGCAATGGCGAGGAAAAGAAGGCATCATGACGGAAGAAGAAGGGGGTGAGATGTAGGTGTCGCCATCGACTGGGGATGAAACCTCACTCGACGTCTTGCAGTGGATGAAACCCTTCAAGAGCGCACCTGAACGTGTATCATACTTCATTAGGGTATATAGACCATACATACGGCCTCCTGCATCGCTGAAAACGCATGCCTAGGCATTAGATACCAACATAAGCGCCGCATGTGCGTGAAATCACATCACCGGCCTGTTAGACTCATCATCGTCTTCACTGTCATACGCAATAAACTCCCTCCTCCCACTCGAACTCTTGACAACAAAGTACCGTGTCGCCTCGTACGCTCTGATCTTCTTGTCTGCGCCAGGGCTGAAGACACTATCCTTCTCGCTCATTTGAGTAGGAATAGCAAGGAGCAATCGTTCGGTGCCGGGAAGTCGAAGCGCCTTCTCAGACGAAATCGCATCCTCCTCAGAACCTGCGGAGGAGCTGGAGAACCAGCGCATGCACAGATGAATACCCTCAGCAACACACGCCAGAATCGTAACGGCGACGATGATCTGCAGCACCCAGAGCGTGAGGCACGAGCCGTTGTACGCTGAGAACGTTTCGGGCTCCGCGTAGCACACTATTCTCTCGTCTGGTCGCGACGTCGGTCTTGGCTTCAAGTTCATGAGGACTTCTGTGGGCAGTGGCTTCTCCTCATCATGGCTGGGGTAAGCTGTGCTCGACAAGATCTTGTCGCGCACGTAGGATTCATAGAGATCGGGTCTCGCGTGGCGAAATTCTTCTAGCTCAGGACCCAGGTTGGCACATTTGTCAAGAGTTTGTTGGTGGTAGGGGGAGGCGCTGGGTGTTGGGTCCGTGGGTTTCCAGTTAGCGGGTGTCCAGTGTGCGGCTGAGGGGGTTTCGAGGGGGTTGAGGGCATCTGAGACGAGGACGCAGCGGCAGTGTGTCCGTGCTTGTGTCCGTGTCGGTGCGGCGAGTGTTGTTGTTGTTGTGGAGAGTAAGAATGTTGTGAGGAGTGTTGAAGTGCGCATGGCTGCGGTGTTGTGAGTTCGAAGGCTGAGCTGCATAAGATGTTAATTGCGAGTTCCTTTAAAGCAACAGGGGATGTACTCACTCAGACCCCTGCTCTTCCTCAGAATAGCGCTCTTATCTATTGGGAATGTCGACAATTGAGCTGCCGGATGCGTCGAGATTGACGTGACACAAAGTCAAAATACTGCTGCAAGCTGCTGACAAGGCCCAACGGTTTGGTGTGGTGCTGTTGGTATGTCGATCAGAGATGTGCAGTTGCGATCCTTCGTATCTGACGACGTCTACAATGATTTCGCAGTAAATGGAGAGTAGCAGCCAAACACGAGCGGCGTCCGCTCCGTACATGTACTCAACCGGTCGCTTGTGAGCCCGGTCCCAGTCGAACCTTCCCACCTTGGTGTGACATGCACTAATATCGCACTCACTCTCGTCTCAGCTCCGCCCGCGGGCGGCCGGCTCTAGATGCCCTCACCATGCCCGGTCGCTATCTACCAGATCCCGTCCAAGCGCCACAATAAGCATGCTATTAGGCCGCTAAGAGTTGCACCGCAAACGCAGTGCTGAAAACGTGCAGTGAAGGGCCTGTGCACAAGGGCTAGATCTTAGGCTCACAGGCGCCCAAAGCTCGGCAGGCACAGCCGTACTGCTGCTTGATTGCAAGTGCACTGGCTTCGGCAGCCCCGCAGGTCCAAATTGAACAGTTGCTGAGACTTTGCGGTATTTGGGCCTGAAGCGCGTGATTTACGGCGCTGGTTTCGATATTATGCGGAAGACGTGATGCCGCGTTCCGGGAGTCGCGACTCCAACCTCGTAAAACACAGACCCAGCACACAGACTCACATCACGCTTTTCATGATCTACGACAGCGATTCAGAACTTCTCGTATCCGAGAGACAATCGCTGCAGCCTGCGGAAACAACCCCGGGTGCACCCTTCCTACCTATCCTCTGAGAGCACCGCCTTGACCACCCTGTCTATTAATATTACCTTCCCCATGCGTTGTATGGCTGGGTCTGGCATCTCATTTCGCAGTACGAGGCTGCCCGTCCCCACGTGCGCACCGGTGAAAGGTGGTGCCACAACGCTCTTCGTGCCCGTTCGATGTAGCGCGCAGACAGATTTGCAGAAAATCACACTTCGCTTCGACAAAATCTGCCTTACCACCGTTGGTCCCACCAGCGGAAAAATGGAGAGAGGAATCAGATGGACGCATTGCACCACACGGGGCACGACGTGTTTGCGGGCCAAGGGCGCCGCGGCCTCCGCACTGCCAGACGTCTGATCTTTGTCCAAAAGCATGGTTCTCTGCGGAGTACAAAACTGTGCACGTCTGGTGCAGTTGTCAGGAAACACATGATAGCTGTTGCGAAACGAGCCAGGGGCCAAGCTTCGCGTGTAAAGCTTAACGGCTGATAACGTAGCCTTGAAACCGGCGGCCGTCGAAACCACAGAGCTGGAGTTTTGACATTGACAGCATGCAGACCCAGCGTAGAGACTGGTGTCACCATGAAGCGGGTTGTGGGTGCGACACGGTTCGCAGTCAGGCGTTCAACACACTTGAGTTGAAGACAATCGCTGCACGAGGAGCTTCAGGGGTCAGGTTCGGCATTGCAGTCTTCTTTGTGGGACCACAAAAGACATGCGGTGGTTACATATCGAGAGAATTGACTGTCTACATAGGAATTTCACACCGGTACAGACTCACCGTTTGCGGGGATGGTGTCAACGCCTCTCCTCACATGCCTGACTGGACCACCCTTCTACTATGCCAACAATCCGACAACAAGGCTTTCTTGTAGTGATGGTGTGCGGCATCAGCATCAACACTCAGCTCGTTGCTTTTTGCTGCCACCGAATACATGCGGCTCTAGGCTGCGAGATCTGCTACACAAAATGCTCATTACCGTTCCGGTGTTGTGGAGAAAGAAAGTCTTCTGGTATCATTGAATACGAAGATGACTGCAAAGTGTTACAAGGGAAAAACAGCTTCTTTCTCAACTCTCACATGAGTTTCCAAGCCTTCTACAGGGCAGGATAATTCATCGCGACATTTTGCGTCCGCATCACGACTTGTTAATGTCTTCCTGAAACGGCAATGCCTCGAAGTTGCACAAACAAAAATAAGTAAGCAGCCGCAGCCTTGGAATTATGCATATTCGGAACCCAAAGGCAGTGCCGGAGACTTTTAGGCACATCAAAGAGAAGGGTTACCAATCAAACCAAGTACTGTCCGAAGGTCTTCGTCCGTTGTTTGCGCCATCTGTCTGCTGACGGACCCTGAGAAGCGACCAAGCTACTCGAGGCAGCCACGTTGCGTAAGAATCGCGGAAGTCGCTTCAACTCACCATGACCATCGACCAATTACCAAGAAGAATGAACGAGGAACATGCGCTTTTGTCCGCTTAGAATTGTCGCTCAAATGCGCAGCCCTCATATTGGTAGACCCTTATCTTCCGCTGACAGCTTAACGTGAAGGCACGATGCCTAACGCAGGTAAACCCTCTTCTGCCCTATGGTACTCAGGTGTATACATCACGTCGATCCCATCAGCGCCATCATCATGTGGAACTTGGCATCATACGGAGTCATCGCATAATGCAAGAGAGTCTGACAAACGCCGATATGTTGCACGGCGTTGAGATGGACTTAAGGCAAATGCGTGAATGCACGAAGATATAAACCAAGTATGCGTGTAGAGGCGCCAGAAAGGCAACTAGCACTGACCATCTCCTGTCTCCTACTGCTCAAACAGTTCTAAACACCGCTTTGAGGTGTAGCCTTCCAAGCTGTACTTGGACAACTCTCACTTCTTGCACCTACGTACGGCCTTTCTCCTTCACAATGTCTTATCTGTTCCGGCATTCGACGGTGGGAACGGTTCTCCACTACATCCGCCATCGCAACTTCGACTTTTCCCGTACCAAAGCGAAGGCAATATCACCTTCCTCCTCAACCGATGACGTCCCTGTTGCGGTCCCAGCAGACAGTATTATTGGTGCTGAACTCAAACTCGAGCAAAGCGCAACCCTCGTGGGCTGGGATGGTCCCAATGACCCAAGCAACCCTCAGAACTGGCCGATGAAGGATAAGGTCCTTATGACCACTCTTATCGGCCTCTACACGTTCGCTGTGTACGTCGGCTCGTCCATCTACACACCCTCGCAGGAAGCGGTACAGGAGGTATTTCACAAGTCGCACGTGGAAGGCTCGTTGGGCCTCGCACTGTACGTGCTAGGGTACGGCATAGGATGCCTGCTCTTCTCGCCCATTTCAGAGATCCCAGCCGTTGGAAGAAACCCTCCATACGCCATATCTGGCTTTCTCTTCGTCATTCTGTGCATTCCGACTGCGCTCGTGAACAATTACCCGGGCTTAATGGTCCTGCGGTTCCTGCTTGGTTTCATGGCCTCACCTTGCCTGGCTACTGCAGGAGCGTCTCTAGCCGACATCTGGGCCATGGCTGAGTTTCCCTTTGCTGTGGCGTTGTGGGCTGCTACGGCGACGATGGGGTAAGTGAGGCTCATTTCTTCCGTAAGATACCTACTAATTGTTGAAAGACCTGCTCTTGGTCCAACGCTTTCGACCTACGCCGTCCGCGATCTAGGCTGGAGGTTCTCGGCTTGGGAACTCATGATCATCGCTGGACCAGTCTATATTCTGATGCTATGCGTTCTGCCCGAATCCTCAGCTCCTACGATTCTGTACTACAAAGCGAAGCGCCTCCGCGAAGAAACTGGTAACCAGAGATTGATGTCAGATGCAGAGAAGAAGCAGATGAACCTAAAGGCCTCCAGCCTCTTGTTTGATGCTCTGATCAAGCCCTGGGAAATTAATGCGCTTGATCCCGCTATCCTGTTCACTACGCTCTAGTGAGTAGGATCCGTGTTGTGATCTGCCACAGTCTGCTAACAGGTGCAGCATGGGTTTGTGCTACGGCACATACTATTCCTTCTTCGAGTCACTACCTCTGGTGTATCCGGTCATGTACGGCTTCTCCGGTGAAAGCACCGGCCTTGTGTTCCTCGTTGTTGCACCAGCTGGACTGCTCGCGTTCACTGTCCACTGCATCTACCTCAAGTACAGATGTTTCCCCAGGATGATGAATGGCACTTTTGGGGAACTGGAGAATCATTTGCTGCCGGGTCTGTTCGCGAGCCCCGTCATCTGCATTGGGCTGTTCATGTTTGGTAAATTACATCCCTCTTATGGCTGCAAGCAGGGTTCGCTAACGATTTCTACAGCATGGACCGCTCGTCCGTCAGTACATTGGATGGCACCAACGTGAGTTTAGCAAGTTTTAATTGACAAAAGCGTACGCTAATGATGCCTGCAGCATTGGTCTGGGCCTCGCCATCTTCGGCACCTATTTTGTCGCTCAATCTGTCCTACTTTATATCCCCAACATCTACCCTCGTTATGCCGCCAGCATCTTCTCAGCAAACAGTCTGTCAAGGAGCTTATTCGCATTTGCGGCAGTCCTGTTCTCGAGACCCATGTTCCGAGGAATTGGCATCGATGGGGGTGTCAGCCTGCTCGCTGGATTTATGGTCCTGTGCACTGTTGGCATGTGGGTATTGTTCCAGTTCGGTAAGAGTATGAGAGAAAGGAGTAGGTTTGCTGTTGCTTAGAGAATGCCTCGAGTGAATCGGATGAGGGGTAAGCGCGCATGAGATATTTGCACATAGATCTAGACGTATTAATTACACATGTACACTTTGGACATGTTTATCAGATCCCGTTTTCACGTTGTAGGCCGAAGATGTTCGCTCCATTTCAGACGGCAGTCTTCTGCAGTAAAAGTACCCGCAGTCTAGTGTGTGTTCGTGCATCGAAGACGATTGGGGTGTCGATTTGAGCGCGTGCTGTTAATTTGTACGCTTATGTCTGGCTTCACCTGCAACGTGGGGAAAGAGGTGATGTGAAGGGATCGGCGTGTCGGGGCTCGGCAGGACTAATGCTTGCATGCGGTGGTGGTGGGGAACGCACGGAAGTGCATCGTCATTCCCCGCATAGCTGCAACCTTGCCAGAAGTTAATGGGGACAATTACCAACATCCACTCCCAGCAGTTCGCGAATGCGCCGCAATGCGTGTCAGCTTCTCCTACGCGAGCCCGGACCTTGAGAAACTCCCGCCTGACTGATTAAGCCTTGGCTGCACTCTCGTGCATCGACGCGTGGAGCTCGGCCGTTTGCCTCGCCGCTACCTTGACACTCCCTCCCGAGAGCTCGCCACCACCCTCCCACGAAGGCCGGGTCCTGCCCAAGATGAGGTACTCGCTGTACGATCGCTTGCTGAAGCGAGAGGTTGGCCACCAGCGCAGGACGTACACGGATATTCGAGGCATCTATGGCGACAAGCACTGGGTTAACGACCTCGATATCGTGAACGAGTTGGAGGGACACAATGGGTGTGTGAACGCGTTGAGGTATGTGTGCGCTTTCCTAACGCCTCGTGAAGCGCTGACTGACTGTCCACCAGCTGGTCAAGCTCTGGCCGCCTCCTTGCTTCTGGCTCGGACGACCACCGAATCAACATCCACTCGTATAACCCTGGCTCGGACACAGAGCAGTTCAGCTTGACCACTTCCATCGTCACGGGCCACCGATCCAACATCTTCTCTGTAAAGTTTATGCCCTACTCGAACGACCGCACCATCGTTTCCTGCACCGACGATGTTCGCATTTTTGACATTGAACACTCTGGACACTCGGCCTATGGCTCGGGAAGCAGACAACGGACTGGCGGAACAAGACCAAGCATACACCATCTGCGCAACGCCGTCACCCTCACTGGCACAGAGACGACCGAGCGGGCTTTCCGCAGCCACAACGACACAGTGAAGCGCATCGTCACAGAGGACAACCCCTTCTACTTCCTGACTTGCTCCAACGATGGCGATGTACGGCAGTGGGATGTCAGACAGCCGTCAAGGACATATCCACCCGCACAAGATGGCCACCTACCGTCATGGGCCAGAGACCCAGACGCTGCCGACAACGTGCCACCGCCACTCATATCGTACAGTCGTTATGGTCTTGACCTGAACACTGTCTCCTGTTCGCCATCGCAACCTCACTATATAGCACTCGGTGGTGCTCACCTCCACTGCTTCCTTCATGATCGTCGTATGCTGGGGAGGGATAAGAACCGTGAGCGAGGATCCAGACTATCAAGTCCAAGCAACTGGACGGAAGCCGATGAAGAGCTGATGGGACAAGCTACACAGTGTGTGAAGAAGTTTGCACCCAACGGCAAGCAGCGTATGAAGCGTAACGATGGCGGCCACATCACAGCATGCAAGATCAGCGATGCGCATCCGAATGAACTTATTGTGAGCTGGTCACAAGACAACATCTACAGTTTTGATATCCAACGGACGCCGGATGCGCGTGAAGAGATGACGACATCAAATGTGGCGGCTGGCGACACTACAGGCCGGGTCAAGGACAAGAGCCGGAAGCGGAAGCGCCCAAAATCGAGCACGCAGGAAAGTGCAGACCGAGCCGGCTCAAGACAGCGTACTGGTAGCGCTGACGAAGACCTCGCCCTTCGAGTTAGGTATGGAAATGGCCAGTCTGAGGACATACGCATTGGAGCCTCCACAAGCCACGGCATGTCGCAAGAGGAGCTGAATGAGCTGCGTGGCACTGATCACTTCCGCATTGCAAAGACAACAGTCAAGATCAAGAAGCGGATATTCGACTTGGGCGAGTATGGCGCAGATGGGTTGCATCTTGCCTATACGTCGCTCCTAGGCATGGCACACTCCATACTGGCTGATATGGATGACATATCAAGATCATGGGGATATCCAATCGATCCAGATGCAGTCGATGTTGCAGTACAGAACAAGCTTCGTGACGACCGCGCCGCATCTCGACGCTTCGTCCAAGCAGCTGGCACACTTTCACGCGCGATGGGTGGGCAGCTTCTGACCGGATCTAGCTCGACCTCCGATGCTATGATTGCGCAATACTTTGCCTCGATACAGCGTGCACCCCGCGAGCGAGAGCTGCCGCAACACGAGCAGTTCGGCTACGACTTCCTCAAGGCTATCTTGCTGTGGCTTGATAGTGGCCCGGGTGCAGTCGTAGAGGGCTTCTCCAGTCGCAGTGGAAGTGATCGTCTGCCGATACCGCAAGATTCGGACATGGACGCCATCGAGGAGGTACTCATCCCGTACCTACTGGACTTGGCGAGCGAAGATCCAATTGTCAACGTTGACGTTTCGAAATTCATGACCGACGACATCCGAGTGCTCTTTCCCACCGAGATTGACGCTGTTCGTGCCTTCTCACGAGCGATTCAGATCCCCTTTGCTGACTTGACTGGCGACGAAGGGGATGAGGACGAGCCCCAATCCGCCACTCAGACTCGTGACGCGGCGAAGTTGAGGTGGGGTCATCAGATTGGAAGAGGTCTCCTACTCAATGCTGCGAGAAACATCAAGTTCTCGTTTGTTGATAGAGCGTTTGGCGGTCGAGGCATCTCCGACGCCAGTATCAGGGCGGAAGAAAGGGCACTGAAAGAGCAGCAAGAAGACATTGATCCTGTTGAGGATGAGCTAGAACAGCTGGGCGCAGAGATCGCAAGGGCTGACGCTATCAGTGCGCTCGAGGCTGCGGCTTCAGGTTCAGGTACCGATGCTGAACATGTTCCTGCCGAAGTCCAAGATCTGTTAGAAGAGGAAGACGAGGAGAAAACTGAAGGGGGCAGTGAGGAAGAAGAGGAGGACGATGAAGAAGAAGAAGATGATGATGATGATGACGATGACAGCGATGACAGCGATGGTGATGTGGAAGAGGAAGATGAAGAGGACTCAGAGGATGAGGACGAGGACGAGGACGAGGACGAGGAAGGTCTGCGTCGGACACGAAGTGGGCGCATGCTCTGGAGATCAGATTTCGGCCGAAGGAGGTATCAGAGAACAAAGGTGGAACGTGACATAGCATGTGTGCCTCACATGCGTGTGTACACGGGACACTGCAACGTGAAGACAGTCAAGGATGTCAATTACTTTGGATTGCAGGATGAGTATGTTGTCAGCGGAAGCGATTGCGGGCATGTCTTCGTCTGGGACCGGAAGACAGCGCAGCTTGTCAACATCCTTGAGGGTGACGGGGAGGTGGTCAACGTGGTTCAAGGTATGTTGGCTTTTTCTCAATGTCAACTTTCTCTGACTCTTTCTAGGGCATCCGTACGAGCCTACCTTGGCCGTTTCTGGCATCGACCACAGCATCAAGATCTTCTCACCCGACATCCGAGACCAGTACAATGCCCGAAAGGGCATCGGGGTCCACTCTGCAGACACGACTGGGTTCTCAAGTATCAGTCTTGGACGGCGAAGACGACCCAGTAGGCCAGAAGCTGAAGTCGGGCCCAACGAGGATGAAGCGTTGAGCGAAAGCGATGGAGAGGTTGCGGCGGGCGGGCTGAAGAGCCGCAAGCGTATGCATCAATCGTACCAGATCATATCGAAGAACGACATGGACCGCAAAGGAGGACGGGATGATTACTTCATCTCGCAAGCAGTGTTTGCGCAGTTGGCGCGGCACATTGCTGCTAACCAAGGCGGCGAAGGCGACATGGGCGAGAATGGAGAAGGGCCAATCGTCATCTCTGAGGATGACTGCAATGTTATGTGAGAAAGGAGGTTTTCTAACAAGATTTCCAAACATTTTGCAGCCGAAACGTCGAGGTCAGTCGAATGGAATCAAGTACATTCAAGATGGTATATTGTCCCTAGTGCTGTCATCTGACAGGTTTTATGGTGTGAATTAACCCCCAAACCCCTCCTCCCCCATGCGCCGCCCATGTGCCAGAGTGTTACCCCTATCCCACGTGTCGCACTGTGCAACAGCATGCATGCAACGTGTCCCCTACGAGGCCTTCTTCTGCTGGGCCTTGAGGGCCTTCTTGCGGTTGCTCCTTATCATGACAACGGAAAGGAAAGAGCCGACGACGGTGGTGAACAGGACGATTAGGATCACAGGGATGCGGATGGCCCAGACGCGGGGGAGGAAGAGCGAGTGCAGGACGTGGTCCTCGTCGACAAAGGGCTGGGGAGGTGTCAGCGCTGGACAAGGGGTGTGCGTCTGCAGGCAACGGCCTGCTCGCAGGCGGGGAGAGACAGACCATGAACAGCGTCCAGACGGTGTAGTAAACGAAGATGGCAGTGGCTGCGATGAGCATGCTGAGTCCTACGAGGCGGTCGAGCTGCGATTGTTAGTCGCGCGTCTGTTGTGGGTACTGGCACGGCATACCATCTTGAAGCTTGGAGTGTAAGGAGCGTGGAGACGAGTGTCTGTTCGGGCTTCAATGTCGACGTGGTGAGAGCACCAGCACCAGCACCAGCACCAGCATTAGCATTAGCATTAGCATGGGGAGGCCGCAGGGGTGGCTGCCAAGCCCCGTGCCCCCGGCTGCCTTTGGACGGAGCTAAAGTTTCTCGCGACAGCTCTTGACGACTGACATCACAACGCCGCGTTGTGCAGACTCCCCCACCCACGTCGCTCGCAGCAGAGCGCCGTCACAATGCAAGTCGCCTCCGCCGTCCGCATCCCCTCGCCCGAGCCGGACGTCGAGCAGGACGCCCCCCGCAAGCGCGACCGCTCGCCCTGCGACGCCGGCCCATCCAAGCGCTCACGGCGCCACGACGACGCCGCCGATGCACCTCCACGCCGCGAGCGAGGGAGCGGCCGCCCGCGCGACCAGAACGGCAACAAGGACACCGATGTCCCCGACGACGATGCGCGCCTCAACCTGTTCAAGAGCGCCTTCAGCGCCTCGCGCAAGCTGCCCATCGACGACTCCAAGACGCGCGCAGGAGGCACCTACATCCCGCCCGCGCGCCTGCGCGAAATGCAGAGGAACATCACTGACAAGGCTACGCCCGAGTTCCAGCGCATGGCCTGGGAAGCCCTGAAGAAGTCGATCCAGGGTCTGATCAACAAGACCAACACCGCCAACATCAAGATGATCGTCCCCGAACTGTTCAGCGAGAACTTGATCCGCGGCCGTGGTTTGTTCTGCAGAGCCATCATGAAGGCCCAGGCTGCCAGTCTGCCTTTCACCCCCATTTACGGCGCCATGGTTGCTATTGTCAACACGAAGCTGCCGCAGGTCGGCGATCTGCTGGTCAGGCGCCTGATTGTGCAGTTCAGGAAGGGTTTCAAGAGGAACGACAAGGCTGTGTGTTTGGCGAGCACCATGTTCCTCAGCCATCTTGTCAACACCCAGGTCGTGCACGAGGTGCTGATTGCCGAGATCCTGTTGCTGCTGCTCAACAAACCCTCGGACGACTCGGTTGAGATCGCCGTGGGCATCATGAAGGAGGTTGGCGCCTTTTTGGAGGAGATGAACATGGCCATTGCGAACGCGATTTTCGACCAGTTGAGGAACATCTTGCATGAAGCTGATATCGACAAGCGTACGCAGTACATGATTGAAGTCCTGTTTGAGGTTAGGCGGACCAAATACAAGGAGCATCCTACAATCAGAGAGGACTTGGATCTTGTGGAAGAGGAGGACCAGATCACACACAGGCACACATTGGAGGACGATGTCAAGGTTGAGGATGGCCTCAACATCTTCAAGTTCGATGCAGACTACGAAGCGCACGAGGCCGAGTACCAGAAGATCAAGGCCGAGATCCTGGGAGAAGAGGAGGGAAGCGATGCCGAATACACAGACGCCTCCGACTCGGACGAGGAAGACGAGGAGCAGAAGGCGGAAGATGTCAAGGACCAGACCAATGCCGATCTCGTCAGCCTGCGCCGAACCATCTACCTCACCATCAAGTCCAGCGGTGGCTTCGAAGAATGTTGCCACAAGCTGATGCGCATCAACCTCCCTCACGGTCTTGAAAATGAACTTACAACTATGATCGTTGAATGCGCAAGCCAGGAGCGTACCTACGAGAAGTTCTACGGCATGATCGGTGAGCGCTTCTGTAAGATCAACCGTATGTGGACCGATCTTTTCGAAGAGGGTTTCGCACACTACTACGAGACCATCCACCGCTTCGAAACGAACCGTCTGCGCATCATCGCCCAATTCTTCGCACACCTCCTCGCTACAGACGCCATCGGGTGGCACGTCTTTCAGGTCATCAAGCTGAACGAGGAGGATACCACATCCTCATCTCGTATTTTTATCAAAATCCTGTTTGAAGAGCTGCTTTCCGCCCTTGGCCAGAAAGACGTCGTTGCACGCTTCAAGGACCCCATGCTGCAGGATAGCCTCACCGGAGTCTTCCCCACAGACGCAGACGACCAGGCGAAGACGCGCTTCTCCATCAACTTCTTCACCGCCATCGGAATGGGTGTGCTCACGGAGGGCATGCGCGAGTGGCTCAAGAACGCGGCCCCGAAGCCGAAACCGCTTCCCGAGCCGGAGAGCGACAGCGAGGACTCACGGAGCGTGTCGAGTTACTCGTCGTATTCATCGCGCAGTGACTCGCGCTCACGCAGCAGAAGCAGAAGCCGGAGTAGGAGTCGCACCCCGGCTCGGAAGCGGAGAGACTCTCGGTCTTCGTCGAGAGGGAGGTCGTACACACGCAGTCCCACGCCTGACCGCAAGCGCGTCACTGCCGGCAAAGGTCGTGCCCGTTCCTACTCTGACTCCCGCTCCCGCTCCCGCTCCCCTGCACCTCGCAAGAAGCGCAACTACTCCTCCAGCCGCTCGCCTTCGCGTTCTCATTCTCCGCCGCCCAAACGCCGCGGCCGCAGCCCGTCAGATTCGTTATCGAGGAGTCCGCCGCCTAAAAGGAGGGGCAGGAGTCCGAGTGCGAGTGTGAGCAGAAGCAGGAGCCCAGTGAGACGAAGGAGAAGCTACAGTTCAAGCAGATCCAGGTCTCCGCCGCCGAAGAAGGTCAATGGAAAAGGCAAAGCGAGGGCAAGTGAGAGCAGGAGTCCAAGTCCTGTGCGCAGACGGAGGAGCTACAGCAGCTCGAGGTCGAGGAGTCCGCCGCCGCGGAAAAGAAGCGCTTCATGAACGAAATCATCAAGTGAACAACAAACAAATCTAAATAGTAAGCTACCAAACCATCAGCGAGTTCGGGTGCATGGAAGCCGCAGATTATCAACACGTCATTAGCATAGCATAGCAACGGGGTCCTGGACAAAAGTCGGATTTCAATCAATCGGAATTCCCACCACTGTGATATTACCTGCTTCCTTTCTCGACGCATGTTAGCTTTCTCTCGTATTTCTAACGTCTCAAGTGCAATCCGACTACAGACAACATGTCAGGTTGCTAGAAGTAAGCATCCGTCCGTCTCGGACATGATCTTGTTTCAGCATATCTTTTCCAAGCTTGCATATCCCACTGGCAAAAGCTCATATCGCGTATTAGGAGATTCTTTCCGAGCAGACAAGAACAAACGAGATGGAGCAAGTATGTGTGCTTGAACGGCGTGTCGGCAACAGGGCATAGAGAGAGAGAGAGAGAGAGGGAAGAAGTCGATCTTGGAATATGCGCGCTAGTTATTAGAATAGACATTACACAGACGGACGATATAATGTTTGTATGTGCGACTTTAAAAAGCGCTCCGCGTCCAAGTTTAGAAGCAGTCGGCCCCTCTGCTATTCCTCCTCCAGCTTTCACTCTACTCCTGCAGTCCACCCCGGTATCAACTTCGCCGGTAGGCATTTACCCGGTAGGAATTTCCCCCGGTAGCAAAAGCCGTTCAGTATGAAAAGCTTCCTGATGGGCATTAGTGAACGACTGGAGTAATTAGTGAGATTCCGTTACCATTGGTAGATCGTGAACCCAATCTCATCGATAGTCTTCTGTGTGCAAATCAGCCATCCATCCTAGATCAAGCGGAAAGATGTTGCTTTCTTGCATCGAGCTGGTCTCTCCCACTGATAACAACTCGCACTTACATTGTTGACAAGATACGTTTTTGCGTTGAGCACGGGATCAGTGTGCTCTCTGCTCAAAATGTCACCTTTGCCCAAAATGTCACCTTTGCCCAAAATGTCACCTTTGCCCAAATTCCTCCCATCATCGCCATCAGGAACACCGGAGCCGCTGCGTTCGACATCATTCTCTTGCACCACCCCCTTATCGGTGCCAAGTGTCTTCAACATGATTGCTAAGGCTGTTTAGGTCATGTGATAGGTCTCATGCTCGAACAGAGTGGAACTTTGCAGATGCCTGCCTGGGAGTGTCGGTGTGTTCTTGTCCTATGGCTGATATTGACAAGTGCAAACGGTCGATATCCTCAAGAAGCGTGAGTCGAGAACCCGAGAACGCGCCGATGCAACGGTAGTGGAGACAGCCTTATGTACCGACAACAAGCTCCAACAACCCTATCCCTGGGCTTGATTGCTTGTCCTACGCACAGTATCCGCTGTTGTGCAGAGGAGCCAACCAGAGATGTAGGAGCGTTGAATGTTTAGCACGTGGGGCTGCGGTGATTGGCTTCTGAGAATGGGGATCAGCAATGCAATTCCTTGGAATCTACCCGTTGCACATTAGGCCAACCTGCTAAAACGTAAACAAGGCACATATCAGGATGACGGTCGTCTGGGATTTGTGAATGAAAAAGCCATTTCTTAGTGCATGTACGGACACAAGCCACAGGGAAAAGACGCTCGCTCAACGGATGGGCTGAAGTGATGAGAATGTAACCTAATTGGAATATTTCGAATAAGCTATACTCAAAAGGTGCAGCAATTGCTTACACTTGGGAATATTATCCTTGCAAATCTCGTTGGACATCGAGAGAGACAAAATGTCGCAGAAACATCGGCCTTGCTCACGATGTTGTGGCTAGAACTTGACCTTGAACGCCCGCTAGAAGACAGATATACCATATATTAGGATCGAAAAGCGAGATCCTGATCATCATTCCTGACCGGCTGTCGCTGGCGCCGGAGTGTTCTCCTCACTTGCGACCGCGTTGTCGCTTTCGTTCCCCATGGTGACGGGTATTGGCGCAATGCGTCTCTTTTTGTGCTCAGGTCCTTTCTCCTCCGGCACAGCCTGCAGCTCGCGCTTTTTCGAGCCAGACACTGCAGCATCGTCGCGACCTGACTCGCTCGGTTCGCTTTCTCTTCGTCCAGTTGGTACACCAGGAATACCGCTTACAGAGCTACTTGCGCTGTGAGTATTGCCGTGCCCATGCGCCGGAGTAAGTGGTGGTGTCCATATGGGCACAGGCCCTGAGTTTGTTGCCGCAAGACTGGGCACCGAAGACATCGCCGGAGTGGGCGCATTCATCGAGCCTGGATCGCCGACGCCAGGAGCAAACGATGATGCAGTAGCGATGCTAGAGACTGAGTTGCTTCTTGTCGGACTGCCAGGTCTTGCAGGTACAAACGAGCTCGGTGACGCAGGAAAGCCTGCGGAAGGTTGTCGCTGCATCGCAGGTGGCTTTTCAATAGTTTGAATGGGAATGCTCGTTCCTGTTGGAGTTGGCGTGGGGGTCGAGTGGTTCGAGGATTGCGCAGCATTGACGTTGATCGCTGCTGGGGTCGCCTGTCGTTTTGTTTGCGAGGCGAGCGGTCCTGTGTATTTCTCACCTAGTTCGCCAGGGGCGAAGGTTACTGCCGAGCAAAAGCCATCTGAAGAGGTCATGAGTAGTGTTGACCCATCACTCGACCTAGACTAAGTTAGTACAATGAGCAAATACACAAAACAACGTTGACGTACCAGGTAATGTCGGTGAAAGTTGCAAAATGCAAGTTGCTCACGATGCACAAAGGCTTCTGTTGTTGCGTGTCATAAATATGAATTGCATCCTGAGTAGCGACCGCATAAATCATTCGGTAACCCAGACTGAAAGCTGATGGCGGGCCTGAGGGTGGACCATCGCCATCAGTAGGCGCTGGTGACGCAGCTGGTGCGGGCGATGGCGCACTAGTAAGGGGTGGTGGATCCATGGAAGAGTGTGATGTGGGAGGCATGGACGGCAGAACAGGCTCCGGAAGAGATGGCATGTCATCGTCCATGGAAGTGTCGATGGTGACATGCTTAGTCGGCGGACCGTTTTGACGCAGAGTGTAGTAGACGGGTGAACACCGGACAGCTACGGAGGGTTTCTTGTGACCAGGAAGGAATGCAACTGGAGGTTTGTTCAGGCCAGCCCGAGTATAGATGTATACTGTATTAGTGATATCCTCGTTCGGCTTGCCAACGTCTGTCAACGATGGATGAACAGCTTTATACTGGCCAGCTGGCGTAAACAGCAGGCTACCATCGGGGGCGAATGTGAGACGTCGAAAGAAGGAGGTCAGCGTCTCGTTGAAGTAAATGGGTGCGTTCCGAACACCAAGGGTACCAATGCTGCTCATGCTGGGTGAGTTCGGCATGACAGCAGGCAGTGGCATCGATGGGGCCGGGGAGGCAGATCGTCGCATCGATGGCGACGACATGGCGCCAAAGGAGGAGCGGCGGCTGTGTGAAGTAGGCGGTGGGTGCATAGCAGGCAAGGCCAGGGACTGTGGAGTACCCGGCATCGAAGGCACAGGCGAGCCGATGCCGAGAGTCGAGTCTGCAGCGAAAGAAGCTCGAGCACCGAAGTCGGGAGGAGCAGGACTGTTTGAGGAAATGCGTCGAGCGGGAAGATCCATTTTCGTGACTTTGTTGTGTGGGTCGAGTGCAAACTGGCCATCCTTCGTCTTCAAAGTGTAGACGTGCACGGAACGGTCTGAGGATTGGGTTGCGATGAACTCGTTCAATGGATCCCACGCTACACCCTGCACGTAGTGGTTGTGTTCGGCGATTTGGCGCACAATAGCTCCTAAGAATAGTTAAGCAGTCGTCCCCAGGTGTTGTGAATGGTGGACCGTACCTGTCTGGGCGTTGTAGATGCGTGCAACGTTGTCCATGCTCCCTGTGATGAAGTACACACCGTCTGGAGACCAGGCAAGGTCGTAGATTTCCGACCCTATCGACCGGCACATAGTTTTGACTCGCCACGATTCCTTGTCTTCCAGGCCCTCTTCGAAGTTGTGTGTGTTTGTCTGGTTCTCAGCTGGTACCCACAACAGCACATTGCCGTCGTCGCCAGCGGTAGCCAGTATCTCGCCTTGCGCATGTCAGCTAACATGCTCTGTGGGGCACTCGTCAACACGCACCTCGCGGACTCCATCTCACAACATTCACGGCTTGTGTATGTTTGACGAGTGTGGAGAGATAGGTGACTTTGCGGTCTTCCCCGTTGCTATCGACCTTCCAAAGCTGTTGTTGTCTGTCAGCAACCACACGGCATCTCACCAGGCCTTCTAACCACCTACCCGCACATTGTTGTCACCGCCAGCTGTCGCCAGTCGTCCCTTGCCGTGGGGCTCGAAGTGGGCCGAGTATATGGGTGCATTCTCGTTGTGCCAGGACACCAGCAGCGGTGCAGCCTTCATCGTGGGTGCAGGTACGGCTCGGGGCCGTTCTATTTAGGTGTGTTCGACGGGGATTCGGTCCTGTTGAGGTGTCTGCAGCTCGAGAGCTGTTTGCTGAGATTATGGGGCACCCCCGGCCAAGAGGTGCGTTGCTTGGGGTGCGTGGGTGCGTGCGGACGAGGAAGAGCGGTTTGCTATCGTTCACGAGCGTCACAGCCAACATGTGCTGACCTCGAGCGGCGATAAAGCTACAGAGCAACCAAGCAAGTAAGAGAGTGTTCTGCAAGGCAATTGACGAGTTCCCGGGCGGTTGGCTGGCCTGCACTCACACGAAGAAGCGCGATCCAACCGCGTCCTAACCCAAAGAAGGTGCTTGATTAAGTTTCACCGCGTGCAGCCCTCGTAAGATGCATCGGGCACGGCACCGCCCACAGTAATTGACCATTCGCCGAGACTGCTACGCGTTTCAGTCCACAACGACCCGTTTTTATCGTTTCCATGCAGTCAGACCATCTGTAGGACGTGCGATCTGACATGCTCCCCGGCAAGGTACCGTGAGCTCCGGTTACTTGGGAAACAGCTCTGCAGGGTGCGCCTTCCACACCCAAACCCGACCTCCCTGAGCACTAGTTGGCAACGAGCGAGATAGGAGTCACGAGAGCAATTATTCACGCTGCGAACACTTCCAGCAGTCCTGATCTTCCTTCCTCTGAGAGCCTGCATCTGTCGATGGAGTGAGGTAGCTGACGCACGGACGGACGCATGGGGCTTTCACAATGACGAAAGTCGCCCTCCATTCATCTTGCCGACCAGACTCTGGTAGAATCAGCGACGAAACTCATATACCCGGCTAAACATGATTGCGGGCACAATGTCACAAGAAGAGCCTACACGTCTGGACAATGAAATCGAGCTGCTCACGGCAATCTACCCCGACCAAGCCACCTACTCGTCCAAAAGCCGCGAGCTCAAATTCACACAAGAACATGCAACCCTGCAACTTCGCATACCAGATACATACCCAGAATCAGGCCTGCCAGACGTGCTGGGTGCAACCGATGCTACCAAACATGACATCAGAACACAAACGAAGACAGCTGTTCACGCTCTCCATCTACCAGAAGGGGAAGAAACACTTGACGCGATCATATCAGCATTCCAACAAGTGGTCTCAGAAAGACTAGAAACTTCGAGCGTTACGTCTGCAAAGTCCTCCAAGTCGATCGAATCGACAAAACAAGACAACACGCGAGATCCCAATACCAGGAAAACGGTAATAATATGGCTGCACCACCTCCTCAACACCAACAAACGCAAGCTCTGTTTATCGCCGCCGTTCTCTGGCATCACGAAACCAGGCTACCCAGGGGTTTTGGTCTACTCAGGACCGGCAGCGGCGGTGAATGCACACGTTAACGAGCTTAAAGCGCAGAATTGGGCAGCTTTTCAAGTCAGGTTTGAAGAGGAAGTTGAGTGGAAGTTTGCACACGGGGACGGAGTTAAGGAGGTGGAGAGCATGGCTGACGTGGTAAAGTCCCTAGAGACTGACGAAAAAGAAGCGAACACGAAGAACGTACAGAAGGGAGGCAAGAAGAGTGGAAAGGGCGAAAGTGCAGGACAGGGTCACAAACAAAAGGAAGAGTTCTTGAAGGCTGTCGGTATCAAATGAGAAGATCAGAGATTTATCTCTAGCTCAGAGATATTAAGGGCGACGTTTGGTACAAATGTATCGCATGGGCACTTTTGCTCTACGGAGTACGGGACGAAGGCGAAAAAGTCAACTGTTTGCATCCGTCGAGATTCGTCTTCGATACCCGGCTCGCTTAACATGTTTGGGCCTGTCCGGCAAAGCAACCTCAAGCTTCGCAGGGTGCTTCTTGACGCTCAACGCATAAAACTTAGAATATAAAACTGTAGTACTAGTTTTTCTTCATCAAAACTCATCCGTTATGGTCTAGGTAAGCTCAACCACAACCCCTCACCAACAACAACAACTAACAGTCAAAAGTGGCTAGGATACATCGCTCTCACCAGCAAGTGCCGATGTGGCCGGGGTTCGATTCCCCGTGACGGAAGCATCATTTTTTGCCTCTTTTTGCATCCAGAGGTGCTGCACTCGTGGTGGATATTGCGAAAAATATGCAACTATCGTTTTTGCTTGTGTTTCTCAAAGCTTACGGCGGGGCTTCTTACTCAATCTACCACATGCGCACTCGCTCGCTAACCCTGGTCATGTCCTGCAATGCTGGTTGCGCAGCGAGCTGGAGACTCTCAGCTGCCATGCTACCATGGTAGTACATCTGCACTTGTTTTTGTATCGACCTTTTGTGCCGTCTTTGTCATACAGCCACGACGTCAGTTAGACGGTGAATATGTGAAGCAGGACAACCGACTATGGATTCAACACCGAAACCACACCGAGGGAAGGAGCGGGCCTCACACCAGAAGTCGAATCGTGGAAGGACATACAAGTCGCTCGATGCAACGATCGACATTGACTTGATACAAGCATGGCGTCAAGCCTGCAGCGCCTCGCACGGAGACCGCTGCAACGATCGATACTCGACACAATTATCAAAGCATATCGCTTTCCTTCACCTCGTCGATGTTCGCAGTGGCTCGTTGGTTACATTGCCCAGTACCACTCGTTTTGTTGCATTGTCATACGTATGGGGAGATGTACAGATCCTAAAAACCACCACGTCAAATGTCGAAAACTTTAGAAGGGAGGGGGCTTTTTTTGACAAAGAACACTACGAACTTATCCCAAAGACTATCCGAGATGCAATGTGGCTAGTCGACAAGCTTGGTGAGCAGTACCTATGGGTCGATTGCCTTTGTATCATTCAAGATGCTGGACCTGCCGAGATGGACCAGACACTTCGGGCCATGGCTTACATCTACGCCAGTGCAGAGATTACAATTGCTGCTGCATGTGGTAAGGACGCAAACCATGGACTCAACGGGATTGGAGTGGAACGTAGTAGCCAGAGTCTCAACTACAAGCCCTGGGATCTCTTGCATAACCAAGGATATCCTGACTCTGTCTGGTCTCGCAGAGGTTGGACATTCCAAGAATCACTGTTCGCTCGTCGTCTACTGATGTTTGGTGAAGTCGTGTCCTGGCTTTGCGGCAGAGTCGTACAGCATGAGTGCTTCACTGATGCTGAGCCGGAGACCACGACTGTTGCAGATCGCACCTTGGAGTGCCAATGGGAATGATGTCGCTCATCCCAGATGTGCCTTCGTTAGGACGTTGGGGTATGCTGGTGCAGGATTACTCGATGCGCACCCTGACCCACGATCATGACGCAGTTCGGGCGTTTGCTGGTGCTACTGAGGTCCTGGGCTCGACATTTCCTGGTGGAATAGTTCATGGTCTGCCCATCTTCTTCTTTGACATTGCCATGTTATGGCAGCCAGAGACCAGCAGCGCACGTCGGCGACCCGGGCAGCCAAGTTGGTCGTGGATTGGATGGAAAGGTAGCGTCAATTGTTGGTTACGGTGGCATCCACACTACGCAGGGCTCTACCGTACCTCCGGGTCTTCATCAGACTATGTGACCATGGCACCACTGAAAGCAGTCGCAGCGTATCAGTTCACACTATCCAGCGGCACAATAATCCAGCACAACGACAACCTCAATGGGTACTACAGATACCAGGCCTTGCGTACTGATCCCGACATTGCTCTTCCTACCGGCTGGCAACGGCACGAAAATCCTGGAGGCCATTTTTACACAAGCGGTGGGACATACCGTGCTGGTCACCAGTATGGGTGCCCACTTCCAACTGTGACGTTATCCCAGTCGGAACCTCCAACTGAGATTGCCACAATATTGGTCTGCACTGCTCCATACATTGAGCTGACATTTGGCGATCTCATAGGTCCTACAAATGGTGGGCTAATCGAGGTTCGGGTGCACAGCGAGCATGCTGCGGCATCTCTCTCACTGACTAGCTCATTCACATTCAAGGTGAGCGTGGGATTGAAATGTCAGCTCATCGCCATATCCGAAGCGAAAGTGCTAGACTCAGCACGTTTGTTTAATTGGTTTTATTCTCGCCTTGGAGGGCGTGTTGCTGCTGGCATACCAAAGTGCATATACAATTCTGAGCCATTTTACAACGTGCTCTGGATCGAGTGGATAGACAACATAGCATACAGGAAGGCTCTGGGAATAGTGAGCAAGAGGGAGTTCGATGCTCTGGGTGCTGAGGTCTTGACGTTTAAATTGGGGTAGCAAAATGTCATACACGATACATTTTGTAAAGCAGTGCTCATATTCATGGCCTATGCGGTGAGCTTGAAAGTTTGGTGAAACACAACCTACGGTGAGTTTTGAAAAAGCTCTCAACCTCGGTGCTAGCGTGCCGGTAAACGAGCTCTTGTTATCGTTCTCCATTCTCCAACAAGTGACATGGAACTCAGTGATTATTCTGAAGATGTTCTGTTGTCAAAGCTGCTGACGTACGCATTGTATGTCGTTGAGTGATGTGAGCGTCTGCGATGATCTGCGTTTGGCTGACGTTGTGGAACATCAGAGTAAGTCAGGGCTTGCTATCACAATCGTCAGAAATGGCAGTCCTCTCAAAGCTGACTGTTGAAACTGGTTCTCAAATAGTACTTGATGAGGGCGGCCATCCTGCATCCTGGCTCGTGTGGAGTACGGAGTGCGTAGCTGCAGGCTTGGGCCGGTCAGCACCTGTCAGACTCGCACAAGTTGCACTTCAGCAAGGACGGTTGTTTTGCTAGAGAAGAAATTACTCGGTACACCGCTCTCTCCGCGTAAATTTGAGATGGCTTCCTGGCATGGAGGGCGGTGTCTGGACGGGAAAACAAAGAATCACAAGCTTCAGGCCGAGCGCGCGGTACCCCTCAGCAGACAGAAGGTGGGGAGTGACCTGCATATCGACCACACCCAGGCTGCGCGGATTCGCATTTGAGTGGATCGAAGGAGTCGCAAATGCAGTTGGTCCTTCTTAGCGCAGCCACTTTCGACGGACAACATATCGCCGCATGGGTGACCAATGCCCTTTGCAGTTTAGCGACCCGTCACAGGGGATCTCGAACGTGGTCGGGTGGAGAACGGGTTAACCCTGCTATCGTTCGGTGATGGAGCCTTACAGGCCCAGACAGTGCAGCTGATGGACTCGCATGGATACTTATAGCCTGTCATGCCATCGCGGGGTCCCGTTGCAGCATTGTTTGACCTGCTATTTCGGCCTGCAATCATCTCCAAGCAAAGGTAATTGCTCACCTGCACCGACCGCCCGTGCTGCTCAGCGCACCCTCCGTCTCACGGCCCCATCCTCGCTTTCGGTCCCACGCAAGGATCCCAATTGCGCCGCCTAATTCAAATCTCGCTCCTGCCCTGGCAACACCCCTCGCATTCTGACCTCACGGAGTCCCTTTGACGACATCGCTATTTTGGCTGAAAACAAAGAGGTGGCGCGCGGTGCATTGTGCGGCCGCTTTCGAACACGCAACGAACGCACGCCACAAGAATCTGCCCATGTCCGTTTCCGTTGCTCCCACCGCGTCACCCCGTGAGAGGTAGCTTCTGCAAACAAACCGGACGCGCATAGAAAACAGCAACTGCTGGACAGAATTTGCGATTTCTCCAAGTCCACCACTATCTTTACCGCATCTCCACCATGTCTGAATCCACAGCCCCTACAACGAGGCACATGCGCTCGTCCAACCAGCAGGCGGCGCACCAAACCTACGGCTACCACAACACATTCCACACCCATGCACAGCTGCCGCTCGGCAACCCGCCTGCATACGCGCGAATCGACGACAACTTGCGCTATCTGAACGACAAGGCACAGACCGAGGCAAAGGCAGCGCGCGCTGATGTTCTGCCACCACCGTACACATGCACGGTTGAGATTGGGGGAGTGCTTGGTGTCCGCCATGAACTGCTCTCACCCTTCCACGTGTCCGGCCAGCGCGACTGGTCAGACTGCTACGTAATCCTCCGTGGAACGCAGCTGAGCATCCACCGCGCGAAGCAGCCAGGCCTGTGGAGCAAGAACAAACAGCCCGCGGCCGGCCGCTTGATCTCGTCGTACACGCTGCAACACGCCGAAGTAGGAATTGCTTCAGACTTCAAGAAGACCCCCCTTGTTCCCAAATCGCCGTTTGCACACCTCGTACCCGCCTCTGCTCGACCCAAGCTCTTCGAAACCGACCCACACCTCTTCGAGCCTGTTCGCGAACACGCCATTCGCATTCGCGTGGAGACAGAGCAATTGCTGCTCTGTGCACCCACACAGGATGTAATGCTCGACTGGATCGAAGCATTCTGCGCCGCTATCGACATTAGCTCACCCATCGAGGACCGCAGCGAGCCACGCTACCGCAGTCTGCCTAGGAGGAACAGGCGCCAGCGCATACTCGACGGAGCTCAACTTGGCGAAGATCTGGAGAATTTGTCAAGCATCGATGCTGGCAGGCGGATCATTGCCGAGCAAGAGCGCATCATCCGCCAGCTCTACCCGCATTTGGGTGGAGGCCGAGGAATGGGCAATGTCACTACAGTGACAGCCACGGCAGATGCTGAACTCGACGAGTTCGACCCTGAAGACGTGCGCTTCCCCACACGAAACAGCCTTACACGCATGTCTTCACAGGACGACGAGGACACACCACCATCAACAGCATCTTCTGATCCCAAGAACGCCTCGATCATTCGACCCACACCCTCACAAGCTCTCCGCTACCGTCGTCGCTGCGCACCAGTCTTGCTTGCTTCGTCACCCCGTGTCAGCGATGTTGTCGTTTGTGACGGCAAGCGTATGCGCATCAACGTCAAAGAGCACCGACTCGTCGAATACACATCCCACCCCCCACGCTACGATGCACACGGCTTCAAGAAGAAGCGCTCATCAAAGCCCACAACAGTCGAAATCGAGGCACCCACCACAGTTGTCATCGAAAAGATCAATGGTCCAGAGAGGCCAGCATCGCCCATCCGTGCAACCAGCGACGACTCCATTGCCTCCATCACGTTTGGCTTCGATCTGGCACCCACAACCTCAGAGCAGGAGGCTGGTCGCATTGACCTCGCCTCTTCTTCTGGCCCACCCTCGCCAACCGCTATGTCTCAAGCAAAGATGGACGCAACACGTCAACTTGGCCACATGGGCAAGATCAGGACCAGCATCGGCGCGCGTGAGAACGACATCAGCGCGGTCGCTCTTGGTGTCGGCCTGCTCATCTAAACAACCACTTCTGCATATACCCACACTCTACTGTACGTGTTTTTCTTTGTTTTTGATAGCGGTTAGCGACATGGTTTCATTATTTGTTCATGGTTGAGCGGCGCTTTCTCGACCGGCAGCTGGAGTTTATCCACTCGACTGCTTTTAGAGATACCCAACATCGTTCCGGAGGAACTGTAGATACTCGAATCACACATCTTTACATCACTCTCCGTTGCCACCTTGATGTGTTGTTGATTCCGACAACAATATGCGGGGACCCGGCGCGAATGCAACTAGTTGCACCTGCATCCCACCACGAACCTGACCTGCGTTCTGATTCACGCAGCGCTCCATCGTCACACTTATTGCTTGGTCTCAAAAGGCTCAACATAGCTACCAGAAGTTTGTCTACACGGTACTGTGCAAGCCACCAATTCCCTTCTAACAAAATGCAGCCGCCCTACCTCTCACTGCTCCTACCTCTTATAGTCAACATGGCAACGACATCAACAACACCAACCCCTCAAACGCTCATCGACCGCATCAACGCAAACGCCATAAGAGACAACATAGACCTTACCATCCTCCCATTCTTCCAAGAAGCCCTAGACTCAATTGGCCAACTCCGCCCGGATGCCGCCAAAACCACAGTCATCGACTTCAGCAACGCTACCCGGATAGACGCGCACACGCACCCGATCCCCGACTGGTTCAGGGCCCTCGAACGCTCAGCTGCAGGCCGCGAAACGCCGTCTTGGAATGTGTCCGCTCACCTGCAATTCATGGCTGACCATGGCATAAAGAGGAGCGTGCTGAGCGTGTCGACTCCTCAGGCGAATGCGTTTGCGTCGCCGTCGAAATTCGAGGCTGATCCAAAGTCAAGGAGGAAGAAGACCGCTGCGCTTGCGAGGTTGTTGAATGAGTTTGTTGCTGAGGTGTGCAGGGTGTGGCCTGAGAGGTTTAGCTGGTTGGCGGTGTCGGGGCTGCCGTATGCGGAGGAGAGTGTCAGGGAGGTGGCGTATGCACTTGGGGAGTTGGGAGCGGTGGGGGTTAGTGTTTTGACGAGTGCTGAGGGTGTGTACCCTGGAGATGTTGCATTCGAGGGGTTGTGGAGGTATCTTGACGACAGGGCGGTAAAGGGCGACGGGAGGGAGGTTGTGTTTATCCACCCCACAGACCCTGTGATCGCACTTGAAGATGGACGGCTAGTTTCTAGTAGACCATGTAAGTCCCAAGGTACCCTTATACCTCTACAACATGATCATGTCCACACGTTGGATTGTCAACCATGCTACCTCCACATCTACCTCGCCTCTCTCTCTCTACCTTACTGACAACCTCCAGCACCCCTGCGTTCCGGTCTGGGAGAGTTCTACTTCGAAACTGCCCGCGCTATATCCTCCATCACTGCCTCCTCACCTCCCTACAATAGCACTCTCATCAAGTTCCCGCACCTCCACTGGCGTATCTCGCACGGCGCTGGCGCATTCCCAGACATCAGCGAGCGCTTCCTCCTCGGTTTCCCCCAGGAATCCGCCGCAGCGCGGGAAGCATACAAGACGCGGTTATGGTACGACAGTGCGGGACCGGTGTGGCCGAGGCAGATCAAAGGTCTAACAGAGGGGATGGGAGTGGGCGTAGAGCAGATGGTGTTTGGGACGGATTATCCGTATGGAATTGGGTTTTGGGATGTCGATGAGAATATTGCAGGGTTGGTGGAGGCTGAGTTTGTCAACGAAGAGGAAAAGGAAGGGGTTTATTGGAGGAATGCGGAGGGGTTGTGGAGGGGGAAGATTGCGTTTTGAGTAGAGCGAGGAAGACAGTCGAGTGTGTCCGGACAGTAGCACGGTACTCCATTGTGAAAGACGGGGAACGGCGAAAGAGGAATTGTAGGTGGGTATTTTCAACTCCTGTATTCGAACCTCAGTCCAGAATAATACCAGAAACCTGATAACATCAGAAAGTCAAATACACATTACGCCTCCACAGTCGTAACAGCAGACTGATACCTCAACGGTAACTGAGGCGCCGGCAACGGCGCCGGCACTTCCTGAATACCTCCCGGCTCAACATAATCCCTATACCCATTAACCCTCAGTCTGAGTTTCCTACTCTCGGCATACACCACCTTGCGCATCCTATTCGTACTGCCCAGCGGCTGATGTTCCTTGAGTCCATGCCAGCTATTCACCGTAATGCGATCATCCCACCAGGTCCTGAACTCAGGCAGCCAACTATCCTGCGGCTCGAACTCGAGCGTCGCAACCTGCTCGAACGGGTACTTGTTGGGGTCCCACTCGATGCCGATGTCGTCGACAGGCTGCTCGGTTAGGTCTTGCAAGAGCTGCGCGCAGAACGAGTAGGTTACTTTGTGCGCCATGTGGAAACGGCGGGTTTCCTGCGAGATGATGTTGATTGGATCCGAGTCGTGGATGTCGATATCTACGCTGTCGAGTTGTTCTTTGGAGAGCGGGAAGACGCCGTATTTGGCGACGTAGTCGCCGTGGCGGTATGCGGATTGAGAGTATTCGGGCATGGCGTACACTGTGGACGTCAGTCGTGCTTTTACTTCGATGCGAGGTATGTGAGCTTACTGTGCTGTTTCGGCAGTCCACCTCCCAATGTCGCGACATCAGCATCTACGCGCTTCGACTGCTCATCTGCAAATTTCGGGAGGTCGTTCCAGTTGCGCTCGAGGGCATCGGCAATGTCGTATGTGGTCTGAGGGTCGCGCAGCTCCAGGACGGGGTAGTTGTTGAACGTCCAGTCCTGAGTCTTCTTGTCCTCGCCCCAGATCTTCTCGCCTTCAATGCCGAAGATCTTCATGCCGATACCACGAGGTGCGGGTGCATTGTCAGGAACGATCTTTGGTGTGAGGGAAGAGTAGCGCATGATAACATCGTAGACGCCGGGCTTCTTGAACATGCCCTGAGCGAGGTGCTTTGGGAGATTATCATGGACGATGAACTTGCCCATGACGCACTACAACTGTGTGAGTATGATCCACCAGAGCATGTTGAAACACCTACACCCTGCGTCTTCAAGTGTGTGCCCCGTAGGCAGTGCATGTGCTCGTTGAAGTTCATCATCTGGAAGCGGTTGAACTGGTCCGAGACCTCCTTGATCTTCTCCTGCTCGCCAGGCTGGATGACTTCCACACCTTCCGCATCCCATTTGATATACTCGCCCGGTGCGGGCTTGTCCTGGCCGCCAGCCTTGACAGTACCGCTGGGAACTTTTCCATTGTGGATGTTCGCAATCTTGTGGTGTGAGATCGGACAGGTTACAATCTTGGTGTCGCCCATAGTGGAGTACGAGTATCGTCGGAGTATTGATATAAATTTCCTCTCTTTGACAGCTCGCAGGACCGCGATGACCCTTTGTAGTCTATTTTATATCACCGTAACATATTAGCTTCCGTCTCCCCGTATCTAGTGCTCATGGCAATCCGATGCTTCAGCTCTAAGTCCAGACTGGATGCGTAAAAGTGACCAATATATGCGGGGTAGCGTGTCGCATTATTCCAGATCTCATCGCTGGCAGCCGTGGATGTGGGTTCGGAAGCTAATCCGGCGGGGTTGGTGTTGTGCATCATTCACTTGGAGCTCAACAAAGCAGCCAATCAGACTGACTGCATTCTCAATGGTGATTGCTCCACTTCTCCGCATGCCATGTTGACGTCCCGCAGGCGAAGATCTGGAGTCGATGATTTGGAAGAATGCTGATCTTCTAGCTCAGCCGCAAGTCATGTGCTGTAATTGTGAACCACAGGCGGACAAGCGTGTGTGCAAGTCGGCTGCTTGCACGTATCCCTCACAGACAAGAATGTGAGGACAGCGACAAACTCCAAGGTTGCGATACAATCCTTCTTATGTTGTCATGAACGGACTTGCCACGGTCAATCAAGTTAGGACAGCGGTACCTCACTTCGACTCACATACATTGCGTAATTTCAATTCAATGTAGTTAACACCGACTATACGCGCGACTCCACAATCGTATAGGCTGATACTGTCGACGTGGAGATATCGCGAATGATATCCCCTCATTTGCCTACTTTCGCTCAAGACATGAATGGTAGTGTGCATCCAAGCTCATCAAGCAGCCTTTGAAGCTCTATCATTAGCAAGAACAACCTCGTGCTGCTTATTGACGTCAATAACCCTCCATTTGCTACTGGGCCAGTTGTACTATCTGGCTAACAATCACTCTCTCGCACTGTAGCCATCAAACTTGATATAGTCAGTAACCAGGATACTTGGCTCCGCGGAACGGTCAGATGCTGTGGTTTACAAATGCCGTCATATCCGTATCCGCGCTCTTGTTCCCTGCTTTAGGCTTCTTGAAAAGCTTAGGCGTATCTTGATGTATGGGTCCTCCTTGGTAGGTTTGTGTACTCGGCGTGGGGGTGGCGGTCAATTTAATGCGTCGAGTACGTACAAAGAGGGGGATGGGGAGGGGGAGGGTATAGTAACGGAAAAAGCAATCTCGCAATGACACACATGTCCGTCATGAGAAGGCGTGTTTGCAGTAGTAGACCAGGTATGGCCTATTGATTAATGTTGATCAATTCATAGATGCTACTGTCTAGCAAGTGGCCCTGTAGGCTTGCGAATGTCTGAACTATCTATTACATTTCCATGCCTACGTGAGGCTTTCCAAATGTTCATGCTGAACCCATCTGTAGGCTTTGAAATGATGAAGCATGCAAGCGACAAGCAAACATTTTAGACGCCTAGGTCTTTTTCCTTCTTCTCTTGTAGATGTCAGCGGTATTCGAACAGGAGCTGGCACCCGGCGCTGGGATATGTGGCTGTTGGTTCGAGGACCAGGGGTAGAGTGGTGATACCTGAGGTTTCGTTCCTTCCCTTCAGGTCTCATCGACTGCCGCTGGCGTGGATACCGGTTCCTTCTTCAACACATCAATACTCTCAACTGTGTGTTCCGCACAGCTTTCATTCGAGCTGATGCCCGCCGAGCTACCCCGTCTCAACTCAGCCAACTGCTTCCTCAGCGACTCCATCTCAGCATCTTTCTGTTCCAGCAACTTGTCCTTTGCCGATACTTCGCCCTTCAAGTGCTTGATGTACTCAATTGCGCTCTCCACTTTCGCGGCTTTTGAGTTGCTCGATTGTGCAGCGGTCTCAGGGCTCTTAGCGTCCGGCGTGCCAGTTTGCGAACCGGGGGGGAGGAGGTCCTGCATTTCCTGTAGGGCCATGTTGATGCGATTCCGGCGGCCCTGTTCCGCAATCTTATGAGATGTGCGTTTTGACGTTAGGTTTGTGGAAAGGGAGGCAGGGTATGAAACACCTGGCACTGTAGTGCCGTCAAGGATGTTCTGGTAGTTTGACTTGGAGGCCAGGAGGAGGGCGTGGGTGTTATCCGAAACGCCTGTTGGTTGTTAGCTTACATGTACAGTTGAGGCTTCGTATGGACTCACCACTCTCTCCAGCTGCAATCATAGGCCTGATACTCGGCGAGATCTTCGGCCTCAATGCTGGACTGACCAGACTCGAACTAACGCTACCCCTCTTCTTTGCACTGCGACCCTTTGCCTCTGTTTTCTTCCCAGAGGTCATCGAAAATGCTGGACTTGTCGGTGTGGACATGGCGTCGAGCATCGGGCTTGGGTTGTTCGACATGGCTGCGCCAGGGGTGCTGAGTGGGCCTAACTTGGGAGTCTTGCGGGCAGACATACGCGGTGTGTCAAGCTCTCCATCGCGGAAGGCTGTATCTATCCTTGATAACGATGGCCTTGACTCTAGCGATGCTTCAGGCAGGGAAAGGTCTTCCATCATGGGTGGTACATTCATCAAGGCGTCGAATTGTGGGGAGGGATGTATGCGCATGAGCGAAGCAGGCGTGGCAGGTGCAGCTCCTTGACCCTTCTGTGCAATCAAAGCTGGCGAATTCTTAACAGACCCAGGAAGCGGAGGGGGTCGCATCTCAGAGAGCATTGGCTCCGGGGAGATGGAGTCAGTTTCCGAGTGGTCGCGGCTTCGTGGAACGTCGAGCCCATTGTTACGTGCCTCCTGCATGAGCTCGCTGACCTCCTTGGGCGGAAGTTGCATCGAGACTGTGGGCTTCCGTCTGCCGGGTTTCACTATGGGTGACTGCCGTACGCGGTTCGCAGGGGTTGCTCTCGGTGCGCTCCTCTTCGTCCTCAGACTCCGCCTCTGCTCAGCTGGCTGGGCCATGGCAGGCTCGCCCAGCATGTCCATGTCGACATCGATGGGCGAGTGCCCTGTCGAACTTGCCGAGGTCGAGGCCTGTGAGTGCAGTTGCGACTGCGCATGTTGGTGGGCCTGCGCATTGAGCGCGGGCGAGGTGAGAGGGCTGAAGTAGGCGCCCGGTACTGTGAAGTCCGGTATCTGGAACCGTGCGTCGTGAGGGGTGACTGCTGGGGAGACTAGTGGGGTAAACGACTATGTCAGGGTCAGTGAGGCTTCACAATGGCAGGTGCAGACCAACGTACGGCGTCGTCCTTGCGCAGGTGGTACCTCTGGTCGTAGAGGGCCTGCTGGTCCATTTGGTGCATGTAGCGGTGCGGATCGCCGTGCATTTCCACGCTGTTGGGGGTGGGGGGGACACCATGGTGCGGGCGGAAGACCTGGTCAGGCGCCTGAGAGAAGACAGGCGTGCCGGCCTGGCTGAACTGCGACATGCCATAGTCGAAGAAGTTGGCATTCACGTTGGACTGGGGCATGGCGTGGGTCCCCATATTTCCCTGCGCCTGCTGCGTGCCGGTTGCGCCGTCCCCATGATTTGGGCGAACCTGCGGGGGAAACTGGTGGTCGAGGTGGTGTTGGTCGAGCGCATCGGCCATGCTGCCGTTCTGCGGCCCGCCATGGCTGAAGGCGATATTGTTGAAGTCTGGCAGGTCGAGGTCGTCGAAGTGGTTGAAGTCGATTAGATTGCCGAAGTCTTGATCGGCCGCGGCGTCCATGCCCGCCCACGATTGCGCGTTTGCACTGTCCATTGCGTTCGCCGAGCCCTTGCCGGAGGAGAGCAGCAAGTGGGCAGGTAGGAACAGTCTCGATTTACGAAGCGCGAGCAATTTTCTTTGCCGTCGCTGGTGGGGCTGCTGTTCGCCTGTCCGCCTGTCCGCGTCGGGTGGAATCGCAAGCGAAGTGAAGACGCTAGACGCGCTCCTTCGAGAGAGAACAGCGGTCTCCTGGTTTGTTTCTCTAGAGAATGACTGGAGGGACTGCAGCGACCGTTCAAGCAGGCCGGAGAGGTCCTGTACAGCCCAAGAGGGCTAGCTGTGGTGGGCTAGAGAATACACCCCACGGCTTTACTAAGATAACCACCCGCGCAGCGCGTCTGGGACTCCAGACGCGCAGGATCCTGCCAGCCAACCGCAGGCCGTAGCTGGCTGAGGGCAGGAGCTTAGCATCATCTGCCAGCGGGACGGCACCGACTACAGCTCGCGCATGATGCTGATCTTGACAGTGTCGATGCGCGCACAGTGCTGATGACAGTGTCGATACTCCTACAGTGCTGGTGACAGTGTGATGACAATGACAGATTGGGCTAATGGCGTTGAAGTCAGGTCGGCCTTGAATGCACCGGCGTGGGATGCATGGGCCTCGGGCTGGAGAGTGCGACACGACACCTCCATTCCGCTCTGATCCACCAAGCACTGCGACGCCCAGCTACCAGCTCGAAAAGCAGGTCGTTCGAGGGTCCATGCTAGCTGCCCAATAACGCAGCTGCATCATTCGGCCCGGCTGGACGGGGAACTGGAAACGAGAGTCGGTGGCTCGCTGGAGCTGGAGCTGGAGCAGCAGTTCGCGTTCAGTTCATCAGTGCACTCGGCGCCTGTGCCCTTTCCGGCGAACTGGTGATGCACGGGCAGTCGCAACGCAGCCTCGTGTTGCGCACTGCAAACAAACAAGGAAAAGCCTTGACTTGGTGCGCCATGTCGTGCAGGTGTCAGATTTGGTCGATGCGTGCTCACACTCTGCCTTCTTCCATGAATTGTGGAGTACAATATTGATGCTACTGCTCGTTCGCGCCTTGTTAATCTCGTTTGGCTAGTGCCTGCCCCTTTGAGCGTCGAGGCCCGAGAAAACAGGCACAGTCAAAACAAAGAGAAGGGCTGTGGAGGGGCTCGCAGTTGCGGGTGCGGGTGCGGTAAGGTGTCTCAATTGCAAAAGTGAACCAGTTGGGCAGGGCTGCATGCAAGTAATGTGAGACAGTTGTCGTCTCGTGATTTGTGAAGCACAGCAGCCTTGGAGGCAGACTGGCCAAGTAGTAGAAGAAGGCTAGAAAATCCCTACTGCGCTGCCAGCAATGAACAGCAGCGAGCGTCCGAGTCGGCCTTTTCCGTAGTTTACACATTGCTGAAAGTACATGATCCATTCCAATATCAGCTCCCGGGACTGCTGCACACCGTGGGGTATTAACCACAACCAAACTAAAGGTAAAATAAAACACTGCCGTGAAAGGGGCCCCGCATGAACGCCGTTGCTCAGACATGACGCTGCATCTTCTTCTCGTCGTTTACATTACGATGCAGCAGCCGTTACTTTGCTGGGGGGCATAAGGGTCCTCGCGCTTGTCGATCTGCACGGCGGGTTAGCATGGGAGGTGGGCAGGCGGTGCGATGCTCGACGTACTGTTCCCCAGCGTGAAGGCACCATCCAGTCCTTGGGTTCCTTGTCTGTGAAAGCAATGAGACTGCGGGCGCGTTAGCCACCGTCTGTGTGGGGGGAGCGACTGCGGGCGAGAAGGAAGCACATACTCCAGGGCGGCTTCGGAGACGGGTATCCGGCGGCGCTCCAGGTCCTCGCGCAGGCGCTGGTTGAGCTCTGTCAGGCGGCGCAGCTTCAGCTCGGCCATGCTCTGCTTCTTGGACTTGCCGTCGCCGCCGGTCCGGATCTCGTAGGGGGCAGCAGCCATCATGGCGGGCATGGTGCGCGCAAGGTAAGTAGGGGTATCGCAGGGGAAGAAGAGGCGGTATTAGGTGCACGGCGACGTGGTGTAGCGACGGGCGGTGCGAGCGGGTGCGAGCTGGTGCGACGAGCGCCGGCGGCAGCGGAGGAGCGCAGGCGGGGGCAGAGAGCGGAGGCAGGGAAAGGAGCGGAGTTGGCCAGCCAGGAGAGCCGTCCGCGCGAAGGCCGGGCTGCTGCGAGCTGCGGCGATGGGGAGCGTCGGGCGGTGGGAGCGGTGGTGGAGTGGGCGGATGGAGGCGTAAGGAGAGGTTGGAGGAGATTCGGTGGTATTGGCCCAGCAGCCCCTTGCTCGCAAGCGGCCTAGCCCAGCAGCAGAGCCCGAGGGCGCTCACCGCACCGACGGGCGCCCGAGGGCTGCGCTGCACGAGAACAACGGCCACGGCCAGGGCAGCAGCGGCAGCAGGTGCGGCAGCAGGCACGGCAGCAGGCGCGACAACAGCCACGGCCGCACCAGGCTCGCTGCTCTGCGTCTGCCCGTCTGCGTCTGCGCCTGCGCCGTGTCTGCGCTGCGTGCTGCGCCGGGCGTTGCTGCGCTGCGCTGCGCTGCGGGGACGGGCTAACCGCCTTCGCTTAGACCCACGCACCCGCCGCGTTCTGATTTTGGCCTGCGTCGCCAAACACCACCGCGAAATCTCGCACCGCCCATCCCCAAGGCCTGCCGCCGCCCTGCGAACCTCCCCCAGCGACCCGGACTCACGGCCCCCCGCTGCCCAGCATGGCGCCCCCCCCGCACAGCAAGCCCGAGAACACTCTGTACGCGGCGGCCCCGGTGCGCCAGACAGCGCACCAGACCCCCCGCCCGCCGTGACCATGCTAACGCCGCCGCAGCAAACGCGCCCAGGAACTCATCGGCGTCAACCAGCAACAGGCGGCCCTGCAGCTCCTCCACGAGCATGTCACCTCCAAGCGCACCCGCAGCAGCCCCATCGCCAGCCTCGAGCCCGTCATGGTCCTCTTCGTCGAGCTGTGCGTCGACCTGCGCAAGGGCAAGCTCGCCAAGGACGGCCTGTACCAGTACAAGAACACGGCCCAGAACACCAACGTCGGCACCATCGAGCTCGTCTTCAAGAAGTTCATCGAGCTCGCCGAGGGCAAGGTCACCGAGGCCCAGGCCAAGGCCGACGAGGTCCAGTCCTCGCTCGACGGCGGCTCGGGCGATGCGAAGAACATTGAGGATCTCGAGGCCTCCGAGACGCCCGAGTCGATCCTGCTCTCCACCGTCTCTGGCGAGCAGTCCCGCGACCGCACCGACCGCGCCATCGTCACCCCCTGGCTGAAGTTCCTGTGGGAGACGTACCGCACCGTGCTCGACATCTTCAAGAACAACGCCCGCCTCGAGCTCATGTACCAGTCCACCGCCCACCAGGCCTTCCACTTCTGCTCCAAGTACGCCCGCAAGACCGAGTTCCGCCGTCTCTGCGAGCTGCTGCGCAACCACCTGCAGAATGCCGCCAAGTTCTCCTCCCAGATGCACGCCATCAACCTGTCCGACCCCGACACCCTGCAGCGCCACCTCGACACCCGCTTCCAGCAGCTGAACGTCGCCGTCGAGCTCGAGCTGTGGCAGGAGGCCTTCCGGAGCGTCGAGGACATCCACACCCTGCTCAGCCTGAGCAAGCGCCCGGCCAAGAACGTCATGATGGCCAACTACTTCGAGAAGCTCACTCGCATCTTCCTCGTCAGCGAGAACTACCTCTTCCACGCTGCCGCATGGAGCCGTTACTACAACCTCCTCCGCCAGTCCGCCGCTGCCGTTGCCACCGGCCAGGGCTTGAAGAAGGACAACCCAGCCGTCACCGAGGCCGACATGACCAAGGCTGCTTCTTTCGTCCTCCTCTCCGCCCTCTCCATCCCCGTCATCAGCACTTCCCGCTCCCGTGGCGCCCTGGTGGATGCCGATGCCGCCAGGAACAACAAGAACTCTCGTCTCACCAACCTGCTCGGTATGAACCAGGCACCTACTCGTGCCATCCTGTTCAAGGACGCTCTCAGCAAGGGTCTGCTCAAGCGCGCTCGTCCTGAGATCCGTGACCTCTACAACATCCTCGAGGTCGACTTCCACCCTCTGTCCATCTGCAAGAAGATCTCCCCCATCCTTTCGCAGATTGGCGCTGATGAGGAGATGAAGAAGTACGTCGGCCCGCTCCAGCAGGTCATTCTTACCCGTCTCTTCCAGCAGCTGTCCCAGGTCTACGACTCGGTGCAGATCAAGTTCGTGCTCGACCTTGCTCAGTTCCCTGAGCCCTTTGGTGTCAGCAAGGCTACCATCGAGAAGTTCATCATGAACGGTTGCAAGAAGGGTGATCTTGCCATCCGCATTGACCATGCCACTGGTGTCCTGACCTTTGACTCTGATGTCTTCTCTTCTGCAAAGGCCATGCACCCTGGATCTGGTGCTGGTTCAGCCGAGAGCGAGACCCGCTCTGTCCAGCGCCTCCAGAGCACCCCTGCTGAGATTGTCCGCTCCCAGCTCACACGCCTTGCCAAGTCCCTCTTTGTCACATGCCAGTACGTTGACCCCTCGTTCAACGCTGAGCGTCTCAAGCTCAAGGAGACTGCTCTCGCTCGTGCCAAGGAGGGTGCCGAGCAGGAGCATCAGGAGACTCTTGCTCGTCGTGACATCATCTCGCAGAAGAAGGAGGCTGCCGCCAAGGCCCTCCAGGCCAAGGAGACTGAGGAGCAGACCAAGAGGGCGCTTCGCGCACAGCAACTGAAAGAAGAAGAATCTCGCCGTCTTGCCGAGGAGCAGCGCCAGCGCGCTGAACAGCGCATCAAGGCTGAGCAGCAGCGTATCCAGCGCGAGGAGATTGAGAAGCAGCTCAAGGAATTGAAGGCCACCACCAAGGTCGACATTGACCTGCCCGAGAACATTGAGGACCTCGACTCGACCAGGATCCGTATTCTCAAGCTCCAGGCTCTCGAGAAGGAGAAGAGCCTGCTCGGCGAGACTCTTCGCATCACTGGCAAGCGCATCGACCACTTGGAGCGTGCTTACCGCAAGGAAGAGATCAAGCATCTCAAGGAGGACTACGAGAAGCAGATGAAGGCTGATGAGGAGGCCTACGAGAAGGCAAAGGCTGAAGAGCTCAAGGAGGCTGAGGAGAGGCACAAGGAAGACGTTGCCCTCAAGCACCGCCTGTCACGACTCGTGCCCATCTACGCCAACTTCGTCGACACTGTCAAGAGCAACCGCAAGGCTGAATTCGAGAAGCGCTCGAGGGCCGCACAGAAGGAGCTCGAGGCTAAGAAGGCCGCTCGCGTCAAGGAAGTCAAGGAGAGAATTGCCAGGGAGAAGCGCGAGCGTGAGGAAGCTGAGCGACAACAGAGAGAAGAGGAGGAGCGTGCGGCTGCTGAGGCTGAGGCTAAGGCTGCTGAAGAGGAGGCCAAGCGCGCAAGAATGGCGGAGGAAAAGGCCAAGCGTGACGAGGAGCGCAAGTTAGTATTCTCACATGCTGATATTCGTACACGACTAACATGTTCTAGAATCCTCGACGAGAAGGCACGCATCCAGCGCGAGCGCGAGGAGGCCGCAGAGGCCAAGCTTCAGGCACGCAAGACTGGTGGCTTCCGCTCCGAAGTTCCAGATCGCACATTCTCTCGTGGCGCACCCGCCGCTGCAGAGCCCGAGAGCCGTGGACCACCCCGTCTCGCCCTCGCTGGTGGCAAGCCCTCATGGCGTGACCGCATGGCTGCACAGGATGCTGGTGAGGGTGCTCCCGCTGCTCCTGATGCCCAACCCGCTCCTACCGCTCCTGCTCCCACTGCCACCCCTCCTGCTTCTGAGGCAGCACCTGCTCGCAGTGGCTACGTTCCTCCCCACCTTCGTGGCGCTGGCGGTGCTGCTCCTGGCGGCGGCTGGCGAGAGCGTGAGGCTGCACCGCGCGACGTACCTGCGCGCGACGTACCTGCCCGCGCCGAGTCTGGCTCTCCTGCCGCTGGTGGCCGCTTCGAGCCTCCTCGCCGCGGTTTCGGTGAAGACCGCAAGGCATCGCCCGCCACAGGTGGTCGTTGGGAGCCTCCCGCTCGTCGCGGCACACCCTCAGAGCGTGAGCCCGAGGCCCGCCCTCCTCCCCCGGCTGGTGGTGCGAGCGATGGCAAGTACAGGCCCGGTGCCTTCAGGCGCGGTGGGCAGTAGAGTGTGGTTTCATTAGACATGATTGATGCCTCTGGGTCACGAGAAAAGGGTTGGCGGTATATAGGGAGTTTTTGCTCTGCTTTTCGCGGCTCGGCGGTCATGATCATTCGCCATCATAGCTAGGTTTCCAAAATGCATTTCCAGCGGTTCACTGAACGCAACACCCGTGCCATTGCTCTCAGCGCCCATGTCATTTTACCATGTACACGTCGAACACTTAACACCCAACACACTCAATCACAAGTTGTAGTCATAAACCCGTCGAACTTCGCACAAAACGCCAGCAACTACATGCCAACATTATTCAACTCAGACTCAGTGAATACATACCACATGCACGCACGCAAATCCCTCCCCACTAACGCACAACAAAGCAACAAACACACAACATCAGCACCCCAAGTGAATTAAAAACAGCAAGTAATCCGTCCGCACCCACCAGGCCAAAGGTCCTATTCATCCCCCTCCTCCAAAGAAACGCTAGTCAGTGGAGCAGCAGCAGCAGCAAAAAAAAAATTGATAAAAAAAAAAGGGGGGGGGGGGGTTAGGTAAACAAAGGCCCTTCACCGTACCGTCCCCACTCCACCAACATCAACACATCAACACATCGACTCATCAACATAGCAACAGCCAAAGAAAAAAAAAAAGAAGAGATTTCCGTCACGGGGAATTGAACCCCGGCCTTGTCGGTTCTGTATGAGAGCGACAAATCCTAGCCACTGTGTGTTGTTAGTTGGTTGCTGTTGGTGGTGGTGGTTTCAAGATGTGCTTACCTAGACCATAACGGATTGGGTGATTATGCAAGCAGGCCGAGCATCAACATTTGTATACTAGGAGAAAGATTGAATGCAGTGGGATATGTGAAGCGTGCAGTCGATGTCGTGCCCGTGTGTTGCTCAAGGTGTGGGTCTTTTCGAGTCAGAGGTTGACATGCGAATCAAACCAATGTGAACATTGAATAACAACAGCACTGCTAGGTTTGTAAGTGATTAACAAACAATAACAAACGATTAGAAGCGATAGGTGAGATTTAGTGAGGAAGATTAGGATGCTCCTATATTCTTACGGCATCACAGCTCGTAGTAGATGCCCTCAACCTACAACCCAAAAGTCCGACACTTCAATCGCTCCTCATCGTCGCCCCCAACCCCATCCCCAGCGCCCCCCTAAGCCAGGGCTTCCCTGTATCGCCTTCGCTCCGACCTTCACCGGCTGTTGTTGCTGTTCCTCCAACTGCCCTCTTGGAGCTGCGCCTGATCCCTTTCCCTTCGTTGGACTTGTGTCTTGTCCCGCTCCAGCACCCGCTGTCTGGGTCTGCGGATGCTGGCTCGGATTCTTCGTCTTGCTTCCAAACCAGTCTTTCGTTGGCAAGTACGCGGTAGGAACTGTATCCTTTCGGCTTGGCCGTGAATTTGGTTTTGCGGGTGCGACATGCTGAGGTAATGCACACCCGTATGAGGAACTTGTATCGTACAAGGACACTGAGGAGCGGCGGTGCGGTAGCTCGGTTGCTTTCTTATCTGGCTCCGGTCTGATGTTCGTTGTCTGCAAACCGTGGGTCGGGTCTCCAGTTCCGGGCCCTTCTATTAATGGCTCCTCGGTGCCCACTGACGGTGCTGGCACTCCCGATCCAATGGTTCTTGTATCTGCAGTTCCCAAGACTCGCGCACCTACCGCTGCTGACGATCGTCGACTGGGACCTCCAAACCGGCTTGAGATGGTCGGCGCTCGCGCGGAAGGTATCCTGGTTCGCGTGGGAGGTGGGCGTCCCCCATCCTCTCCTACATCTAATGACCTGCGCAGCATTCGTGTTTTCCCAAGCGCAGTTGAAGGTCTCCTCGATTCGATTGTTGATGCCGTTCGTGCTGCCTGGGTTTCCGCGGCTACTTCTGACGCTTGTCTTCCGTTGTTTGCATGAGTTGACAGTCGTGTGATGGCTACAGCCTCTTCAAGACCTGGTGCTGGAATTCGTCTCTCGATCGAGTCCCGCGCTGACGGTCTTCCACCAGTCGGACCTTGGGTTGGCAGCTGTCCACGACCTCCACTTGTACTCTGTGCTGACATTCCTCGACCTGAGTCTGAGGTATTTCTTGTACCTTTGTGCAAGACGTCAGTTGTGGCATTGGGGGAACTGGCAGCGTCGCTACTGTGACGGGTGCCTCTGCGGGCAGGCCTTGGGACAGCCTCCCCCTGCGGTACTGGGCGCGCGCGAGGGGATTCCTCGTGAGTCTGCGGCGCACGTTGAGGTACAGGCGCTTGAAGCTGAGGAGGGGCCTTCTCTTGGTCACGAAGGCCTTGTTTCGCTGGAGGTTGATAGCGAGCGGGCTTCGACGCTTCGCTATAAATGGGCTGCTGGCGAGCTTCGTCACGATAGGGGGCAGTCAGCCAGGCTCTGGACTGCTCTTGATAGTCTGCGGGATAGCCCCTACTGGGGGGAGCTGCAGAATAGGAGGACCTCGAACTGGTGTTTTGTCGGACAGGTGTGGGCTGGGTTGGTGGATTGTTGTTTCGGCGGTGCTGTACGATCGGTGCGAGTCTAGAATGGACTTCGTCGTTACGAGCGTAGACTGGACTAGCTCGGGGGGGACGGTCGTCCTTTCGAAGCGGGATTGGAGCTGGCGCTCGACGAAGGCTTTTGTGTCCAGATGCAATTTGGTAACCCCTTGATCTTCGTAGCGTTCCCCCAGGACGACCTGGTACCGGTCCTGGTGCCGCGTAGCGAAAGGGCTCAACAAGCCGATTGCGATGGTGCTCAGCAAGTCTTTGTGCTTGACGATTTGGCTCGCGATATCGGGGCCCAGGTGCTGATCGTTGAACAGGCGGAGGCTCACCTTTAGGTTCCAAACCAAGTCGAAAGAATCTCCGCTTCTTTGAAGCAGATTTACCCTTTGGCTTAAGAGGCGGAGTGCGGGTGTCTGCTTTGGTCCACGCTGGTGTATCACGTACCGGATATGCAGGAGCTGGAGGGTACTGCCTCTCGGGGGGGTAGTTAGGCATCCTTTTGCGAATCGTCTTCTAGACTTCTGTAGGCATACGATCTCGTTGCACCGACTGTAGTGAAGGCGAAACAATACCAGGAGCTGCGGTACTGGCTCGCCTTTCGCGTTCAACAGAGATTGAGGATACCCCAGGGATGCGATCTTCTGCCACAGGGGAATCACAAGTATCCTGATACTCCAGCTCTGGAGATTGGTGGAGCGTAACATCAACATTGCGAAGAATTGGAGAAGGCGTTGGATCTTGAATATTTTCAGATGAATCACGAATTCGAGCTCCACCGGCACAGCCCGGTTCGTGCTCTAGTTCTTGAGCCGGTGTCTTCGAATGTCGTTCTGTGATATGCTCAGCTGTATCAGCTGCTGCAGATACATGAAAATCCGCCTCCCTTGCTCGTGGTGACGGACATGTAGGTGCGTGAGTTAACATCTTGCACAAACCGAGCTCTAGAATCGGCAGTGCCTCAGATGGCCTGCGAATTGTGACATGCCGTATGGCAGACTCTGGAGAAGATGTTGGTTCTGTCAGTCTACGGCTAGTGATATGCCATATGACAGGCTCGGAAGAAGTGATCTCCTCTATCGGCGGCGACTCAGAAGAGGGCAATTGCTCTGTTGCACATCGAGTCGTGTCTTTGCGCAAGATCAGTTCGAGACTAGGTGTACGTTTGAGTAATTGCTGGGTCGTCACCTTTTGCAGGATGGTTTCTGGGGAAGGATTTCGTGGTGGAGTAGGGGTACATCCTCGCATATTTGATCTTTCAATGGCCTCAGGTTCTGGTGTCGGTAGAGGAGGGTTTATTGAAGATCTTCCCATGCGAAGAACAGATACGTCGAAGTCAATGTCTTCAATGGGTGATGTAACAGACTCAGCTACCCTGGTTGTAGATGGATGAGATGGTTGATCTGTTGGTTTTCTGGTTGACACATGCGGGAATACCTCAGAGCCATGCGAAAAAGACGCGATTCGTTCGGCCGATAAGGTTGGAGAAGAGATGAGCGAGGTGCAATGTCTCGTCGGTACACTCGGCGGCATGTCTGGGTCAACTTCAGCGAGCTTCTGCTGTAAGTTGAAAGCTAATAAGCCCTCGTCGTCGAGAAAACTGCTGGAAGAAGAGATGGAGCAGACTGCTCGTTCGCTTCGCAAAATTAACTCACGAGTGGCAGGCTCGGTCGCAACATGCTCGACCACAAGAGGAGCCTCCACCTCTTCCTCCCCTTCCTAGAGTCGGGAAGAGGAGAAAGAAGAAGGGCTTTGATCTTCAAAGTGTTGCGAAATGATGGTGGACTCGCGGAGCGGTAAGGTTATATTTTTTTGAGGTGCAATCTGCTCAAATGCTGTAGGCTTAGGCTTAGACTCCACCTCATCTTCAGGTCTCCAGCCAGCTATGCTCTCGACTGAGGGTTCAAAATCCATTGTTTCTGAGACGACCATGCGCTCTAGTGGCACAGTAAAACACTCTTCGTAGTCGGAAGAGGCAAGCTGGACCGACTGTTCTCGAAGTTGGCGTTCAAGATCTGCAACGCGGTCCTGCAGCTCAACGAGAGGATCCGTGTACGAATAGTGGGATGGCGAGGCATTGCATGTAGCTCGACGCCCTTGATCATACCCAGTCTCCGGTTCGTATTCTGTTCGCTCTTCAAGATCACTGACTTGAGGTTCCAAGTCCAAAGCAGGAAGTGTTTCGAGGACGGTAGCAATTGAATCAATCGCCACAGGAAGCTCGGACTTTGCAACCTCCAGCCACTCATGTATTTCTTCTGGTGGAATCTCTCTAATATCTGGAAGCTCCCGCCTGGTAACAGACATGTGTCGCGACTGGGCTGAAGTCCGCGTGTTGACACGGCTGAGACGTCGCTCGTGAATCTGCTGATCGATCATCCGAGGTAAGCTCTCAGCCACGGAGTCGACTGAATGGCCCCTGAGCCGTTTGGACTTCCTCAAAAGACTGGTTGCGGCCTCGGAAGCGCTGCATCGGGAGGCAATGGGCGTTGTGGATGAGCCTTGTACGGGCGCATTGTTGAACAATTCGTCATCCTTTGCACTAGGCCTCCTGTCCAGATCTACACCAAAGTCATCCGCGGTAGAATTGACCAAGTGAATTAGATCAGGGACTGTCTTGATGCTCTCACACACGCTAGATTTGTGGTCGTTCATATTTGGAGCAAGTTGCCCGGGCGCTCCCACATTGAGCTTTTCGGCTGCTTTAGGAGGAACGTACAGGCACGGCGTCTGCTACTCGCACACTTGCTGAAAAGCCTTGCAACCCGGTTGAAAAGGTTCATCGACTGTTTGATGCGTATAGGCAGGCTGACACGGCGTGTGGCAAGGGTTTGTACATACATCTCCAGTCTGGCACAGGTGGACAAGGTCTTCGGGTACTCTTCGAAGCTGAGCAAGACTGGGTCTACTGTGTCTGATGTTGTTGATCACGCCTTGCAGCGTGGCTGTATGTTCTTGGAGGATGGCATCGATGATGTGTCCCAAGTCCTTTGCAAAGGTATCACTACATCTGTCTGCAGGCGAGTCTTCGGGATTCTGCCTGCTACGCCTCCAGCTGCGACAGCACGCGTCACCAACCTTCCTCGATGAGCGAGAGCTTGACAATGACGAGTCAGTGATTGCTCGTTTGTGTGTCCGCTGCTGCTTTGCCGACCACGGCCCAGGCGGAGGGGAGTTGGTTACACATTGACGACAAGGCTTCTTGGGCGCTTCCTCGCGTGATTCGGTGCTGCCAGTGTATGAGAAGTGACCGCAAGCGCGCTTAGTCCAATTGTCAGGATTCTTTAGAGGCTTGTACGTTCGATGTGTGCCGCGCTGCTTGATGCGTGCGCCAGGATAACCAAAGTCTTGCGTCTTGCGTCTCCCATATGCGCCACGCCAGTCAGCGTGGTCTGGTACTGCAACACTGTTAGTCCGTGGAACAGAACCAGGGGCAATAGTCCAGCGTGACATCAAAGGCGTGGAGCTGGAGCCATCGTGACTGAAGCTGTTGGAAGCAATGTCTGCGAATCTTTCGAGAATCTTGTCTGATGCGTCTGTGCTGTCGACTTCTGTCACCGAAGATGAGCGAGATCTTTGCTCTGCTCTTTGACCGACTGAGGATACCTCTTCGGGTAGAGGGGCGCGGTGAAATCTGCGCCTGCGTACGCGCTTGGTGGTGGATCCGTGGTCCTCTTCGTTATCTCTTCGAACAGTGCGACCAAAGTTCGTACGCCGAGTTTGTCTGCGAGACAGTCGTGCTTCCTTGGTCGCACCTTTATCGCTCTCAGCTGCTGACATTGACTGACAGGTGGAGCGACACTCCACTGTTTTGTCAGAAGGGTGAGAACCATTTAATTTGTTTGCGTACTCAAGAGCAACGAGCGGCAGATTAGAGGCTTCGTCCAGGTCTAAGATATTGTTAAGGGCTCGTTGCTCGTAGCGAAGCGGCCTCGCATCTCGATGTGGATCTTCAAAAACATTAGTAGACCTTTTGCTCTCAGATCTTGATTCAGATGGATCAGATGATGAAAGTTCGTCGTACGTAGAGGTGTCCTGGGGCGTCGTGGCTTTCGAAACAACCACGTTGGGAGCCAGTGAATCACTATTGGGGCGAGCGAAAGGGTTGGTCCGCTGAGCAAGCTCAAGCTGGGACGATGCATCTAGCGGCGGACGTGGCATGGAAGGTTCCGTATCCGAATGCGACCGTGTAGCGATACGTGAGGTTAGACTGGGGATGCTCGTAGGTTGGGTGCCTTGATCCTTGGAACGTCGACGAGACAGCGAGAGCGGTTGCTTCCCAGTTGTCGGGTTCCTTGCACTTGCACATTTGGCTGCTACTGCTGCCCCTGGAGGTGGAAGAGGAGGAGTGGATCGGGTTTGAAACGCTTTGCTCTCGAAGAAGTCCTTTGCGGCCTTTACCGAGACCGGCTTTGCTGGCGTTCTCGGAGGCAATGGCGGCGGCGAAGGGTCTGGCACAGTGACTTCTCGCTCGGGCTCCGCCTTCAGTTCAGGGCGAGTCTTGAACTGGAAAGACCCTGACGTTCGTGGTCGACCTTCAGACGTGGCACCTATCTGCGAAGGTGCCCCTCCTGTTCCTTTTGGCTTTCGATACGGATGGTCGACATTTTCCAATATCTGGCCGTAAGGATTCTTGCCTTCGAGGTATGCAGGTGACTTGCGTCCTGACGAAGCTGGCTGGAAATCAATTGGCTGCTGAGGCAAAGCCAAGCTCGGCTGGCTCGCTGACTTGCGTCGAGCTGAGATGGAGTCTGCCTCTGCAGGGGCGTCATTACGGCCTTGTCGTGTGCGCTGTGTGTGTTTGAGTTTGTGGGAACCTGTGCCGCTGGAGCGGGATGCAGAGCTTGACGTGGGCTGATCAAAGCCTCGGAGCATCTGGGATGGGATGCTAGCAAAGGAACGACACTTCAGGACGCGTGGGTCGTACTGTCAAGTGCTACGTAATATGTTGCCGATAAGCTCGTAATAGAGAAGGTTAATTAGGAAACAGAACAGACATGTAGGTGAGAGGGGTAAAGATAAGGGTGTGGTAGGGGTGTTGGATTTGAAACCTTCAATCCAAATTAGAAGAGAAGTAGATGGTAGAGGAAGCGATAAACAAAGTGTTTGGGCTGGTTCAAGATGCACCTTCTATCAATTCCTGAAGAAAGCACGCCGCATGCCCCGCGCGTGAGTCGTGGAACACTCCGGCGGTCCTCACTGCCATGAAAACACAGGCCAGTTGGCTTGATACTGTACATACCACATCGTCATGCTCCTAAACGTTTATTTACACACTTATTTGAGGGCGGCCTGCAGGCTCTCGAGAACCTCAAGCTCAATCTTGGCCTCAGCAATATCCTGCTCGCTGCCGCTGCCGTTGGCAATCTTCTGAGCCTCGGCGATCTGGTTCCTGACGGCCTGTTCTCTGTCAGCTTGTGTTCCTTGGCAGCAGTTTCTTAGTGAGTCCATACATCGGCGCTGAAGTCCTCGAGCGGGTATCCCTCGACGGCGTTGATGCTGAGCTTGGAGTCGGGCTGGACAACGGCGAATCCACCAGACAGGAAGAACTGCTTGTTGCCGCCAGACTCCTCGATGATCTCGACCAGACCGGGCTTCAGCTGCTCAATGGAAGGGACGTGGTTGGCGAGAACACCCATGTCACCGGTCTCGGCGGCAAGGTTGACCTGGACGCTGCAAAATCCGTCATGTCAGTAATCGTTCGTTCGCGTTGCGGGTTCGGTCGGGCTCGCGGGAGACATACACATCCTGGGACTTGAAGATGGTCTGCGCAGCAATTTGTCAGTATCGTTCTCGCAAAGAAGGAGCGTTCTGAGGGCATCCTCGAGATGCAGCAGGCGCGCGGGTGCGTACCTGGTGAGGCAGAGCTAGGGAGAGCTTGATCTTGTCCGAAGCGACCTCAGCGTATCCACGGCGCTGGATGGGGCGGGCGATGGCGGCAGGGCGCGCGCGGAAGGCGGAGCGGGCAATGCGGAAGGCGCTCATGATGGATGGAGGGGTGGTGAGGATGCAATTGCTGGTGCGGCCGAGAGCTTGAATGTCGTTGATTCTCGAGCGAGCCCGAGTTCTGCGCTTGCCGAAGTTGTCCCACTAGCGCCTTAGCTGGCAATGCTCACATACATCGAAGTCTGCCTGTCCTGTCTCATCACTCGTTCATGTCAAAATATACCATGGCGGTAGAATACTGCTGTTGTCGAGTTTTATGCCTCAATTCGTTTTTGCTACTGGGATTTTGAGTTTCTTGCAACATACCCTACCTTAGCCCATCCGTGTTCCCGTCTTGCTCCGAGATGCTGCTTACGAATAGAGCAATAGCCAATATGAAAAGAGAATTTGAAGATGCGAAAGTTATGAAAAGTCGTTGCAGGGGTATCTTAAACGCAAAACGCCCACCAGTTGAACTCTTCGCTCCAACCGTTGTCCCACACCTTCCTAGCCCCCGCGAAGACGCAGCTTCTGCCCATCCTTCGTCTAGTAGTCGTCGAACTGCTGAGGTGCAGCCATGCTCATCCTCAGCTGCCTCTCCCTCTGCTTGGCCTGCAGCTCGAGTGTTTCCACTGCATAGCTAAGTCTGTCTTTCCGTGCCTTCAGCTGCTTGAACCTCAGTTCCTGTTGCGCATTGACCGCCTTTGCGTTGCTTCGGCTTGCTGCTGCCCGACTCGCCGGCCTCGAACCTGAGCCTCCCGCGCTGTCACGCCCAAGTCGACCGTCATTCAGATCGCATTTCGCAATCAGCGACTGTTCGCGGCGTTCGAGCTTGTCCAGGTAGTTCTCGACGCGTTTCAGCAGGTTGTCGACTTCAGGGCGGATCTCTGAGAGCAATGCGCCTTGCGCGGTTTGGAGGTCGGTTTCGGAGATGAGTTCGAAATGCTTGTCGCAATCAGTACGCTGTGCTGCAGAAGATGTGAACTTCGGATTTGTCCGTACCCGTGTTGTTTGCAGCACCTTAGCCAGCCGTGGCATGTCGCTCACACCGTCATCGAGGATGTTGATAGTCGAATCGAGGTTCTGCATGCTGGCGCGCAGCGAGGCGACACAGCCTTCCAATGCTGATGCCATGTTGTCTTGCTGCTTTCAATCTCTTCAAACCCGCGTCCAGATATTACTCGTGTGTTCTGTGTCGAAGTTGTGGGGTATGCGGAGGGGTTGTAAACAACGTCGGCCATACCTTCCGCCGACTTCGTTCGTGCCAAGCATCGAGAACTTCCGCTAGGAGCTCGACGGTCCATCAACTCCATCTCCCACGGCACCCGCATACCCACCCATTGCCTCTCCATCACACGTCAATATGCCTCTCCTCGGTCGCAAGTTCCCCGCGCAAATCGGTACGTCATGTCGCGCAGCTCGCAAGGGTGCAGATGAAGTCGAGGAATACAGCTAACGGACGTCTGATTACAGCGAAGCCCATGTGGCCCTTCTATGTCTCCGGTACGTCGAGAATACCAATCACGAGTTGCGAAAGAGGAGGAATCACAAAGAGGGAATATCGCCAGGCGTCTGGATAACATGAAGAAACGGAAGCGCTCGCCGAATCATGTTAACGAACCTTTGTAGGCCTCGTCATCCTCTACGGTGTCAACGCTGCCGCCAATGCCATGGGTCAGGGTTAGTACCTCCATCTTCGATATAGCGGATTCCACAATAAAGAGCTGAGCTGACGATTCCTAGCTGAGGAGTACAAGAACGACCCCCGCAACCCGGCCTTCAAGAACCAGGCGGCCAACCACTAGATTCGATAACGCACGATGACGGAGGGTCATGATACCATAAGAGGCGCTGTACAATAGCCGTGTACGCGGAAGCTACCGGGAACGCCTCTTTGCGAGGTGTCTGTATAGACTTTGGCAATGCAAGCTTGATATGAACGACGGCTCCACTACCTCTGACAACTGTTTCATACAAACCCACCCACACATCATTACAGATTGTTTATACATTTCTTCTATGGGCAATCATCCAGCAATGGAATGCGTCCAACTAAGACGAATTTATGGACTCCCTGCTTCCAGCAAGACTGAAAGATGCGCAGCTGACATTGCTGCTAGAAGAGCCAACGATCGATGCACATTCACAAAGTTAGTCTTGTTGGGCAGCTAGAGATAGAAGTGCTTTCCAGCCTTGTTATGCTTATACTCAGTACATGCTGTGATATTAATAAACCCGCAATGAATTGACTTGGCCTGGAGAGACTGTGCTCATGCGTTAGAACTAGATTGGTCAACACGGATGTATGTTCTTCAGAAATGAAGCGTACAGGCAAGGAATGCAGTGGGTTTATCGACCCTGTGCATTCATCTATCTCTGAGACAGCATCAGGCCCTGTATAGAGGACCATCTGAATCGTAAAACATAAACAGGTGTCAACACATGTGTACACAGTGTCAGATGTATGAATACCTCCAAACTGTACTTTCAAAATCCCTTCGACACTGAAGATACAAACCTTGGGAGGATGTTGTGTTCGAGAAGTTATATCAGGACTCTTGTTCTTCACATTGCTAAGGTATAGATGTTAAGATGCACTCGGATAGCTTCAGACTTTTGACGCTACTGAAGTATACATAGAACACGTCGTTCGTAGCCTGGCAACGATTAAGACACATGGATTGCGAAGCGTGCTGTGTGCTGTGTCTTGAGCATACAAGACGGAACGCTGTTCCAGTAGGAAGTGTGACAGCTGTCATCCATACTGCACCACAAGCCACCGACATCAGCTCCAAGATCCTGATTCTGGAAGGTCTGGCAGAACAAACAGTCATGGTTCTATTGTTGTGAACGTCTGTTTGCAAAACCTTCAGCGAAGTGACTCGGTGGCTGTGCATCGTCAACGCAGCCGCCGATGTTACATTTAACAGGTTCGAGCTTTGAAGCCAAAAGTGCTGTGGCAGGCCGATCTTAGCCTGTGAGACCGATCTGCCGGAGGATTGCTGCCAGATCGTTCTAAACCGCGTCGTTCGTCAGCAGAACGACATGCAAAACATGCAATGTATTGGGCAGGGCACATTGAGAAGTGAGAAAGGGGAGGATGCATAAAGGGGCAGTGTCTGATGGAACTGCAAGGCCTCGGCATGAGGCGGCCAGCAGCTTGCGGCATCTGAAACGCTTGAAGCAGTCCGGCAGCGCAGAGCTGACCGCGGAGGGTGTCGAAGTGCAAGCGCAGACCGTAGCTGGGTAGCGAACCCTCCGAGTGCAGGGCGCGCTGCTCGCCGTGCGGAAAGCAGTAGCGTCGTCAACGCCAAGCAAGGTGTGGCTACGCCTTCTAGATTGCCCATCTCCTCACCTCGACCTGCTCTCCTGCGCTTTCTTTCTGGGGCTATTAGCTGTTCTGCAACGTGCAGCCGCCTCTTGCACCTCTTCCAGCAGCAAACGACACTGTGTTCGCAGCCTTCGCCCCGCAACTCAGGTGCCGCACTGTGGTAGTCCGTTGGTGCCCATTCACGCCCTGTAAGTCCAGCCCAGCGAGCGAGCGAGGTCCCGCCCTACCTGTTACCTGCCTCCACGCTCGTACCTATTTATCCCCCACAACAGTAGGCCTGCACCTTCACACTACTGTGCTCCCTACCGTCATTCACTGCCTGCCCGCGCTACCTGCACGGCGGACTCGCTTGCCCGCACCGCTTACTCACCGCCTTGTTGGCAAAAGCCTCACACTGACCGGTCCACCGCAACAGGCTGAACCTCACCTCCACCACCACAACACCACCTCTGCGTCTCGACCGACGCCCCACTACAACAACCACATAACCTGCAGGCCAGCCTCCTGAAGGTTGACCTCTCAGCAGCCATGACGACAATGGTACGGAAGACCCCGCAGCCTGCACCGACGTGCAGATTCCGCACCCACTGCACAACACGGCCAGCAGCTGACTGTCACAGGATCTCCGTGTCGGCAACAAATACAGAATCGGCCGCAAGATCGGTAGCGGTTCCTTTGGTGACATCTACCTCGGTGCGTGCAACGCTGGACACCGTCTCGCACCTGAGCTAACCTTCCACAGGCACTAACATCATTTCGGGCGAGGAGATTGCTATCAAGCTCGAGAGTGTCAAGGCTAAGCACCCTCAGCTTGAGTATGAAGCTCGCGTCTACAAGTCCCTCGCCGGTGGTGTCGGTATTCCCTTTGTGCGTTGGTTCGGCACAGAGTGCGACTACAACGCCATGGTCCTCGATCTGCTCGGTCCCTCCCTCGAAGATCTCTTCAACTTTTGCAACCGCAAGTTCTCCCTGAAGACGGTCCTCCTGCTCGCCGACCAGCTCATCTCCCGCATCGAGTACATCCACGCCAAGTCGTTCATCCACCGTGACATCAAGCCTGACAACTTCCTCATGGGCATTGGCAAGCGTGGCAACCAGGTCAACGTGATTGATTTCGGTCTGGCCAAGAAGTACCGTGATCCCAAGACCCACTTCCACATCCCGTACAGAGAGAACAAGAACTTGACTGGTACTGCCCGTTACGCTTCCATCAACACCCACTTGGGTGTCGGTATGTCTATCCCGTCTTCCAACTCGATTATATATACTAACGTTAAGCAGAGCAGTCCCGTCGTGACGACATGGAGTCTCTCGGATACGTTATGCTCTACTTCTGCCGCGGCTCCCTTCCCTGGCAGGGTCTTAAGGCGGCTACTAAGAAGCAGAAGTACGACCGCATCATGGAGAAGAAGATGACCACTCCCACCGAGGTTCTCTGCCGCGGCTTCCCCAACGAGTTTGCCATCTACCTGAACTACACCCGTTCTCTCCGCTTCGACGACAAGCCCGATTACTCCTACCTCCGCAAGATCTTCCGTGACCTATTCGTCCGTGAGGGCTTCCAGTACGACTACGTCTTCGACTGGACCGTCTACAAGTACCAGAAGAACGCCCAGGCCATCGCTCAGGCTGCTGGCCAGGGTCAGGGTGAGGAAGATGACAAGAACGGCCGCGGACGTCACGTCACCACCACTGCCGCTGCCAACGCTGGCACTGCGGCCGGCACCAAGCGTGGACCGGTCAATGCACGCCAGGAGGGCACCGGAATGTGAGTTCGATATATCTGATCCTTGTAAGGACCCCTTCCTCTGCGTTTGGTGTTCGATAACGCTTTTGCGCGGAGGACGCCACAGTCAGAATTTACTAACCTCTGATTCTCTGTTCAGGCAGCTTCGTTCGGCCAACAAACGTGGCGGGGACCAGTATGCATCTGGTGGCTACTGATTCTTGATGCGGTTTCGATTCGTCATCTCAACTCTCTTGTAAACCGGCTCATTCGAATCGGCTTTACACCAATGAATGGGAAATGCGGCAGTGCTGTCCTGGCAACATATTGGACGGCATTTCGCACCCATTCGATCAGTTCACGGGATCTATTCGTTGGAGACCTAATCAGGACCTAGCAGGACTTTTCGTTGTCTTGCAATCATTACGGCCTTTGGTTTCCAGCGATTGTCTTGGTATCTGGAAGCTTATCCCATGCGGTATCTCAACTCTTATGGCGTTACGGCAGGCGGTCATCACTACTCAGCATTATGATGTTCGTCAGCACAACACCTAATACTTTGGACGCTGAGCACAGCTCTACTGGACATTTTCCCGGATGATCACTGGTTCTACAGCGCTACTCCGCATTAATACTGCCCTTTCCTTGTCTTTTCTGCGTGGTTTCCTACAGCATTTCCTTCGTGCGTTTCCCCCCTTCGGATATGGTCTGCCAGCTTGTGGGGAGGTCAAGATAACAAGGGGATGAACACATCTAAATTGCAAACATAGCTGGAGCGGTGGCTCGGTAGGGGAGTGGGCGGTAGACCAGAGGGCGTATTGAACTGGCGGCTAGACGGATGAATGGACTTCTTGAGGGGCCGCTTCCGGGGGTGTGGAGAAGGGTCTAGCTTGCCACCATGCGTCTGCGTCTGCGTCTGGAGTTACGTGGTGGACGACGAGTGGTTTACTTTTACAATACAGTTTCCTTTGTTTCAACCTCTCTTCCATGATTCCACGTGTGTTATTTTACAGTGATACTTGTACAGTAACATCTTACAAATGTGCTGACGCCGCACAACGCCCTCTCTTGTATATGACAAGATACAGGATCGTTTCGATCAATCATCGAAAGTGTCGACAGCCTTCTTCCTCCCCTTCCTACCGCCGCTGCCCCTGATCTTCCTATCCTTATTGTACCGCCCATCACGATCCCCGAACCTCTTCCCGCCGGTGATAACTCTATCCTGCCCAACATCAACGGCCCTCCCATCCTGCTCGCCCACACCAATCTCAATCGTGACCTTCTTCGGCTGTCTGACCTTGCGCCCCTTGCGATCGAACTCGTCGTTCGGCCTGCCCAGACGTACGGATCTCGGAATGCGCGTCTTCGCCCCCAAAGCCCACAGGTCGCCCCAGCGCGACTTCTTCGCGTCACGGAAGGCTTGCTTGCTAAACGAGCGCGGTACGGTCCAGCGCTCGAGTGTGCCGGCAGGCGTACACACATCGAGAATGATGTGACCTCTGCGCTTGAGGGCGGGGAGAATGAGGCGCGGCATGGAAAGCGGATTGACCATCTCTGTTGTAGTCAAATCCGGGTTCTCAGGATCGTCGGGGTTCTCGGTCCACTCGTGGCCGGCGAAGGCCGCGTCAGTGCTCTCCTTGTCCTGCACAACGCCCCGGCCGACGAGATCGTGCTCGGGCAATCGCTGGTCGCGGCCGCGCTGTACCGCCAGATAACTGAATTGCACGTCCTCGTGATTCCTGTCTTTGGCGTTCAGTATGCGCTGCAAGTACGGCGGGCGGATGTAGCGCTGTGTGAAGAAGCAAAAGTCCTTCCTGCCCGGGCTCTTCCCGGGGACGGAATACATGGGACAGGCTGAGTGATTCGTGCAGGGCGCGATAATCATGCCGGTTTCCTTGTTCTTGAACCTAGTGTCTTGATTCTCTGGCTGCGAAACTTGTTCTTCGAGGAGTGTTTCGGTGGTGGTGCTATTGGGCGAAGATATATACCGGTCTAAAAGCATCTGTCTTGAGGCTGCGATGACTTCGAAGCCTCGCGGTAAGCCTTTTTCAATTAGGATTAGAATACCGCCCTTGGGGTTGAGGAGAGACCAGTATTTGGAGACTTGGTCTTTGCGCAGGTATTCTTGTTTGAGCGGCCAGAGAGTGTGTGGGGCGATGATTATGTCGTAGACTTTGCGCGGCTGCACTGTATTGGCTTCGTCCTCGGGCGTGACGTGCTCAGGGAGGCGGGGGATAAAGGTTGTGTTTTCGAGGAGGCGGCTTGCGCGGTGGCGGAGGGTATCGGAGCTGGCAAGGACTGTAGCCTTGCCCTTGGGCGCGGTGCCTGAGGATGTATTTTTGGGTTGTGCACCTTCGGAGGTTGGCTCTTGTGGTGTGAATTCTTCTGAAGCTTCTTGCTTGCTGTCCCATTCAGCTTTCAGAATCTCTTGCCATGCGAGCACGCCAACGCCGCCAGAGCCAGCATCAAGAATTGTTCCACCCTTTTTGGCCAACATGTGTTCTATCCACGGTGTGCCTAGACGGCGTCGAACCTCGACAAGGGCGCTCATGACGCTTGCGTATGTTCCAGGCTGTACGGCAGCCATGTAAGCATCCGCCTCAATGTTGCCCATCTCCGCTTGTGAAGGATCGAGGGTGATGGGCTTCTGCTCCTTCCCTAGCCTCGCTGGTGGCGTGCTTGCTGAATAGGGCAGCCCTTTCCCCCCAAAGATGCGATTCGCCGACTCGGTAAGGTGCTTGTGGTTTGCGCGTGTAAGGAGTTGTGCGGTGGGGTCGACGAGTGTCTCTTTCGGTAAGAAGACGGTCGACGGCGATGGCTTGAAGCGGCCGGCGATGGTCAGAGGATGTGCGCGCAGGAATGACTCTTCTTCTTCCTCCTCATCCTCCCATTCTTCAGCTTCCTCATGCTGGATGCGACTTTGCTCGTAGACATTCTCGTGAAACGTTGCTGCCTTCTGCTCCTTGTACTCCTCCCACTCTTCTGGTGTCATTGAGTCCTCGTCCTCCTCTGCAGGCTCGGCCTCCTCTTCCTCATAGAGGTCGATTTCCTCGAGCTCACCACCTTCACCTCGCCGCAGGAGCACTGTTGAGCCATCAGGTTGCTCCTCTGATATGATCTCCTCAGGCTGCTCCTCGGTCGCCAGCAGTTCCTCGGCTGTATCTACGAAGATGGGCGGTCCGTATAGTCGCTCGTACAATGCGTACTCCTCTGCGCTCAAGTGATCCCGTGGCAAGAAGTCGCGAAACTGCTGTCTTGCTTTCCGCACGTTGACCTCAATGTTCAGTTTGTGCACAGCTGGATCGAAGGAAGATTCGTCTGAGCCTGTCGCCTGGCCTTGGCCTTGCTGTTGTCGTCGAAGGAGCGTGGTAGACAGCGTTCGTTGCTGCGTGAAGGAGGTCGTTTGCGCCGGTCGCAATGCGAAAGTTGACTGCGGTAATCGTGCATTACGTGCTCGCGTGATTGCGAGATTAAGGCGACATGATGCGCAGACAGTCTGCAGGCCCTTCATCTTGAGCATGGCTGAACTCTGAGATTTGACAGTGTCGAATACCTCCGGCCTCGCGGAAGAGAGAAAGTTCGCCGCATTCACTGCCAGGGTCCACGCTAGAGAGCACGGTCAACCAATCACAACGAACGCGTTGTAGGCTGGAGTATTCGCCATAACCCCGTCCGTTATGTTGTTGACTACTCGTATTGTTCCCTTGTCTAGAGCCTTGGGTGACAAATATCTTCTACTCAAGATAATAGTGTCTCCTCGGCCGTACGTTTCCCAACCTGTCCGTAAGTAATGCACTTCGTATAGGGCACAGACGAGCACGAGTGGGTACCTTAACATGTTGACATCCCGATACATTTATCCAATAACACATCTTACGCGCCAGTGCTTGCTGATCGTTGCTGACTGCCACTTATCGGACCGCTCGCTACTTTGCGGATATATGAAGAGCTCCACCCCGCTACGCGGCCATTGACCTCCAGCTGTACTTTAACACCTCTCTTTCGCCATAACAACATTAAGAAGGTGCTGCCCAAAGTCACATATCTGAGCACTAGTTTGAAAGCTCTTGAAGAGCCTGCGCAGTATATCTTTGGGTCTAACAGACTGTCAGCATTCAAGTTCGAAAGTGGCGTGCTTCAGCCGTACTCAGGCCTAGCTCCTAAAAACATTGCATTACAAGTGTTCACGGAATATTCAACATGGGTTCTATTACTGAGAATTTCGACTATGCGTCGTTGAAAGAGCTATTGAAGGATACAAGGGCCGAAGTTTTGACTCCTGGTGACGGACAAAAGTACGAAGATATTATCCAGAGGTGGAGCGAGAGTTGCGTAAGACGAGCTGTATGTCTTGCCTCGGTCTCTTCGGACCGCCCGAAAGATCCAGCCTTTCCATTTTCGAGGTTGAGTCTGGTTGTTCAGAATGCATTCACTAATTCACATAGTCTGCTGTCGTGGCAGTCAGATCCACATCCGATGTCTCGGCAACGCTCGAACAGATCCGCAAGCATAAACTTCCCTTCACTGTCCGTGGAGGCGGACACTCGACATCTGGTGCTGCATCTATCGAAGATGGTCTCGTCATTGACCTCTCCAAGATGCGGGGTGTCACCGTCGACCCTGAGGCCCGCACCATCACTGCAGAAGGCGGCACCATCTGGGAAGACGTCGACGTCGCCGCCGCAAAACACGGTCTCGCAACCGTAGGTGGCACCGTGAACCATACCGGCGTCGGCGGCCTAACGCTCGGCGGCGGTTACGGCTATCTAACTGGAAAGCATGGGTTGACTATCGACAACCTGCTCTCCGTCGAAGTCGTCCTGGCCTCAGGCGAGGTCGTCACAGCCTCGAAATCCACCAACACAGACCTCTTCTGGGCGATCCGGGGCGCAGGCCAGAACTTTGGCGTCGTCACGAAGTTCACCTTCCAAGGCTATCCCCAGCCAAACCCCGTCTTCGCAGGCCCGCTTGTTTTCCCGCCCACAGCGCTCCCCCAGATCGTGCAGTTCATGAACAAACTCCACGACATAAACGACGGCAACCAAGCCCTGCTCGTCGCCTTCAGCTCTCCCCCGCCGCAAAATGCTCCCGTCATACTCACGCAATTGTTCCATAACGGCACCGAGGAGGAAGGCAAAGCCATATTCGCCGACCTCTTCGCGCTCAACCCACTCGCTAATATGAGTGGCATGATACCCTACCACGTGCTCAACAGTCTGCTCAACGTGTCTGCAGGCTTCGACGGGCGCAAGCTATTTGGTGGCGGAGCTTTCAAACTGCCTGTCGACCCTGCGTTTGTGGAGGGCGTGTACAAAGAATTCCAAACATTCGTCGAGAGCAAGGAGAACTTTGCGATTGCGCAGAGCATGATGCTTTGGGAGATTGTGCCGTACAAGAAAGTACTAGAGGTTGGGAACGATGAGACGAGTTTTGCAAATAGGGGCGATTACTACAATGTCGCGACTATGTTCAAGTGGTGTGTATGTATCCCGCGTGTGCAGGCTATCACTAACTGTGTGTAGGTTCGACCCGGCTCTCGACGCCGAGATGCGCACTTTCTCGCGCTCGCTGCTGAAGAAGGCTTCCGAGACTGCTGCAAGCAGGTCCAAAGATGGAGGCGTGGGTCAGTACGGTAACTACGCCAGTGGAGATGTGGCAGCGAATGACATCTTTGGTGATAATGTCAGGCGGCTGGAGGATCTGAAGCAGAAGTATGATCCGGATAATCTGTTCAGCCATGGCACGAAGCTCACGCCGCGGCCGTTGGTCGTGGTGAACTAGACATAGAAGCATTCTTCTACAGCGGACTTGTAGTAGGAGTTCTCATTCAGATTAAGAAATGCATACAACTATGCTTAAACATGAATTGTGGTATTTCCAAGGGTCGATCGCCTCCATCACACGATTATTACAACCTTGACTTATTCTCAAAACATGTTAAACTCACCAAACTCGTATCCCTCCTACCTTGTAACCGGCACTCAGTCTCTCCAACAAACCAGTCGTGATAGCCTCAAGTATCGTTGCGCCCACGCATACCCAGCCTATACGCCGTACATTTTCTTTCCTCCAGCTCAGACATCCTTCATCAACTCTTCCAACTCCTCATCCTCATCCCACCCGCCGCCACCCCGCCTGTTCACCACAATTTTACTCTCTTCCTTTTCATTCTGCTCCGCGACCGCACCCAGGATATCCTTCAACTGGTCCTCGCTGACCTTCTGCCGTATCTGGCCTGTGCGTGCCAGCATGATGAGCCGGTTCTCAATGTCCGTCGCCCGGCTCTCCTTGACCAGCCTGATACGGCCGAGCCGGTCGGCGGCGTCGGGCGTCAGGATCTGCGAGAGTATGTGTTGACGCTGGTCCGCTGGGGTGGTATTAGACTAGTGACTTTCGAAGAACTGGGGATGCGTAGTGGAGGGGTTGCAAGTACATTCTTGTTGTCTGTTGGGCAGCGTCAGCAGTGCTTCTTTTATTGCGAGGTTGTAGCATGCTATTTACCGGCGCTGCTCCTGCTCCGAGCCGTCGCCGCCGGGGCTGCCGCGCCCGCCGGATTGCTGTTGGAGTTGTTGCAGGCGCGCTTGCCTGATTTGTTCGAGGTCGGCGTCGGACATGGTGGGTGTGTTTGTTGTGTGTTTTGCTTGATGTGGAAAATGTATGGGATGACGTGGGGAAGTTCGTGGTTCGCGATGGTGGGGCAGGGCTGCGATTTCACCAAGTACGTTCAGGTTGGGAAACTGCATTCACTTCAACTATAAATTCCATTCGCCTGCTTCACTTCAAATGGGAAAAGGTGATCAGGGTGCTGAAAGGGTTTAACCTCACAAAGCTCGATGTGCGTATGTAATAGGTCGCACGACATGATGATCAGTGTCAAGCAATTGGGTCGAGTCCTCCTATTCCCCTAGGACAGGCACGATCTACTAAGATTACAGACTAAAGTCAGGAGACAACACTGTCTCCTTCTTAGATTTAAATATCACCCCCGGTCATCAGGTCTGGGTTCGACGTTCGACTAAGCACAAGTTAGCATCTGCATCCTCTCACGACACATCTTCACACTTACCTGGTTCCCGTTGTAGAATTGTTGACTCCTCGGCTCCCTCGCCCTTTGGTCAGCAAGTGTCCTCACTCTGATTCCTCCCTGCTCCTCTTGTTCAGTCCGTGACCTCTCAGACCGCTCACCACTACCACTGGCACTAGCACTGGCACCACCTACCGCCTGCCCCTGATTCGGTTGCGGCGCAGCAGCTCCAGTCCCAAGGAAAGACCCCAAAATCCCTCCAGCATACCCAACTGTCGAAGACAGCAGCCCAAACGCGCCACTAACAAGCCCCGTTGTCGTTCCAGCAAGCAGATTCGTCCCACTTTTCGAGTACGCATCCGAGTAGCCCTTGACAGGCACAAGAATCAGCGTTGCGCTGGGTGCCAGATCAATGTCACCGAGTGTCTGATTCTCGTCGCCAGCTGAGAGCTCGCGACTTGGCTGGGGCGCGAGTATGTGTCTGAAGAAGTAAGGAGGGAGCGCGCGGTTTTGAACATTCGGGTCGTCAGAGTCAAGCTTTGCAAATTCCTCGTCTACCCATTTGCGCACTTCTTTCTCGAGGGTTGCTGTTCGTGGGAATGTAGAGCGGATAGTGCGACCGTCAAAGAGGCGGACGTTAAGATTGACGTTCTGTGCTTGCGAGCCCCTTGTCGAGGGCGTTGTTCGAGACTGGGTTTGTGCCTGGGTGTTTACGGTTCGTTCCTGTTCACGTTCGGCCTTGCGTGCTTCTGCTTGTGCCCGACGCTCGGCCTTGTCCTGTTCTATACGTGCTTTGATACGTGCTAACTCCTCTGCGTCTTCCCGTTTCTTCTTCTGCAGTGCAGCGCGAGCGGCTTGTTGTGCAGAGTTTGTGGTTGAGGACGACGCTGCGAGGCCGGCTTGTGGAGAAGCATCAGCTCGTTGCTTGCCTTTGGCATTCGAAGTTGTAAAGGTAGTCGCTGGTGCTGGTATGGGCACAGACGGCGGTGCTGGTGCTGACGATGATGCATGTCTCGTTGCGGGTAGTGTAGTTGCTGTGGTTGCTGTAGTTGCTGTAGTTGCTATGGGTTCTTCGTCCCCGTACAGATCATCCTCTGCCTCTAGTGTGCTAGCTTGCGCTGGTGCTGAACCGGGGATAGACGCCGCTCCCAAGACCTTCCTTACGGAATTTACAAACTCTTCCTGGCCAACTTCGCTCCCAACCTGTAGCTGTAGCTTTCCGTTGTGAATCACCACCAACGTAGGTGCGCTCTCAATCTTGCAGAATGCGGCGAGGAATCCAGCTTCGGTCGATCCGCTCTCCAGGCGCAGGAGAATAGCTTTCTGTTCGAGTAGACTTGACAGCTGTAGGGGTCAGATCTTGGCCAGCAGATTTATGTGCCTGTAGGGGCGACTGGAGTCTTGGAACGTACCCAACCACTCTTCAGCCACTCATCCTCCCACTGTTTGCTCGTTGCGCCGTCATCTAGGCAACCGATTAGTGCTGGTCTCAGGCGACAAGGTTGCGCACATACCTCGCACAAAGCATACTACGAGCTTCTGCTGCTGTATAGCTTGGCCAATACCGCTCTGGAGAGTACCTTCGTAGAACATGATCACGCGTTACCGTGGAGGTTGTCGGTACGTTGCGGGGAGATAGCCGGAGTTTGGACCAGGGTCCACTTCACTAGTTCCCGCGGGGGTTCTAGCGACATGTGACGATCAATGTAGACAGGTGCTGGTCTATGAAATTGTTTGCAATGATGAGATATTAACCAGGATGACATCAAAGTGTTATTTGTTATTCAAAAGACACCACTCGACCTGGATCCAAGTTTCCGAGGACGTGAATGGTCACAGATCTGGGCAAGCATCACTTAAGGCTTTCAAGGGACGATATTGGCTTCAATAATGTTCTTTCATGCTAATAGTCGTTTCACCTTTTCCAAACACCTGCTTCTCATAAATCTATGCTACGCTGCCGACAACCAGCGCCGCAACACCTTCCTCTTCACTCCTGACGTCGATCTTCATGGTGACACCTGTCCTCGCGCTGAACGCCATCCTGATCATAGCGGCAACCTTGCCTCCAGTTATTGTCTTTCCGTAAAGCTTGAGGGTATGTGTTGTGCTTGACAGCGCAACGTCTGTGCCCTCAAGTGGTTGCAAGCTCAAAGTCTTTGTGAGCTGTTCTGTTGCATCTGATCGGTTGTTAGTACGTAAGTTTCTCTCAACGGGTGGCGGGAGAGACGTACCTGATATGCTCTTCATCTCGCTCAATTGCAATGTTTCTGTTGCAGAGTCGCCATTTGCCTGATCCCAGACGTTGTCGAAGCTGCCAGCGTATGCCGGAACAATGTAATCAGCACCGTTGAGATCCAGGTCCTCGACCTGGTACTCGTCAGGATACCCGTCGCCTTCTTCAGGCTCGTTCGTGCTTGGGTCGATTTCCTTGCTTGTGAACTTGAGCACGTTGGTGAAGGTGGTGGCAATAAACTGCGACTCAGTCTCAAGGCGCTTGAAAGAGACGTAGACGGTGCCGGGCTCGTTTGTGGCGAGCTTCGGTGCTGGGATGATAAACTCCTCTTCTAACTGAACATCGCCATCGTCCTCTGGAGCAACCACCATCTCGACATCGAGGAGAACTGTGTCGGGAAGTGTGTTCTTGATGTCGTACTGAAGAACAACATGGTCCTTGAAGATGTGCTTGATAGCGGTAACGACGTACTCGGTTTCTGTCTCGGTGAGCTCGATGACCTCGCTCGACTTGAGAACACCACCGTGCGCCGCAAGCTCTGGAATCTTCTGCAGCTCCTCCTGGTACTTCTGAGCGTTGCTCGCAGCCGAAGCAGCTGCTTCAGCACCAACCTTTGATGGTGCCTTGGCAGCACTGGGAGCCTTGATGGTAGGTGTGGCACCTTCGGTCTTCTTCGAAAGATCAGCAGCATCGGCTTGTTCGCGCGAGACGGTGGGGATCTTGGTGATGTCGAAAGCTGTCTCAAAGGTCTCGCGAGAGTCAGAGCTGACGTACATCGCGAGCTGGTGCTCAAGAACAGGCAGGGAGAACATCGAGTCGTTGCGGATGAAGCTGACAGCCAAGTCGTCATCCTGGTCCATCAATCGAAGGTTCAACGCAGCACGATCACGGACCTCGTCATCAACATCGTCAAGACAGCGAGTGAGGAGAACGTGTACCGACTTCTTGATCTCGGGGTCCTTCTGGCCAACACCGAACTTAGCCAGCGCGGATGTGGCAGCAGCTCGGACAATGGCGTTCTCAAGAACCACACGGTTGTAGATATATCGAATGTACTTGGTAGGGTGGGGCGTGGAGGGGCCTTCGCGTCCGAGAACGAACAGAATCCGGACGGCAAGCTTCGTAAACTCGCAATCCTCAATGAACTCACAGAGTGTTGCAAGAGCGTCTTCCTTAGCTTCGGGTACGAAGCGGATGAGGTCCATGATGGCCTCAACGACAGATCGCTTGAACTCGTAACCACCCTCGTCACGCAGGATGCCGCTGAGGAAAGCCAGGAAACCAGACTGCTTAGACTTGAACTTCAAAGCCAACGTGCGGACAGCTTCCACGATGGTAACCTTGAACTCGTCTGTAATCTCCGCCATAAAGCCGGTGATCTGCTTCATGAGCCTGTCTACCGAAGACTCGTTACCCGTCTTGAGCAGTGTAGTAATGGCGAATGTAGCGATGCTGCGGTTGGAGTTGGTGATGAGCGACTCAATATCCTGGTTACATGTGCGAACAGCATCCGGCTTGAACGAAGCCATCTGCGACAATATCCTGAGCGCAGCGAACTTGGTGACGGCGCGAGGGGATGTGAGGAACAACTGAAGGACGTGGACAGCTTGAACGAGCTCGGCATCGGTAACGTCGCGCATGTCGGCGATGGCCTTTGCAGCCTCGAAGTTGACCATCTCGGACTTGTGGCGCAACCAGCCATCGAGTAGTTGCATCATGGGCTGTGGGTACAGTCAGTATACTATAGATGACAGCAGCGTAACGGCGTACCTTTCGCAGATTGGGGTCCTCCTCAGCCAACTTGGCAGCCAACCTGACGAGCAAGACGGTAGCAGCCGGGCTCTTGACGACGCCAGCAGCCGAGTACTGCTGCACCATCTTGACCAAGCTCATCCTGTCACCAGAGCGCATCTGGTACAACAGGCCAATGGCGTGGTACTGTGTCATGTAGTTTGTGCTGGCCTGCAGGGCGGTCTGGGAGCTGCCGCCGAATCCACCGAAGAAGCCACCGGACTTGGCCCCAGAGGCAGCCTCAGCAGCCTCAGACTGCCATCTGCGAACGACGTCCTTGGCGACGGGAAGGAGGTGGTACGACGAGACGAGAGCGGCGGAGGCCACGGAGGGGTTCTTGTCGACAATGCACGTCTTGACGAGACGCTCAATCGCTTGGACGGTGGAGGCATCGATAACGCGGCACAGAGCACGGATGGCGTTGGCGCGGTATACGACATCGCTGCCCACGGAGGTGTCCTTCATGATGGAGGATGTGACCATGATGACATCGTCGGCAGAGCCAGCGAGCTCCTTGATGACCAGGTAGACCATCTGGCGCAGCGATGCATCCTTGTTCTGGAACAGCTTCGAGATACCGAAGAAGAGTGTGGTGGCCTCCTGGCGTCCCCAGCTCTCGCCTGTGAACAGGAGCAGTGCGAGCTTGGTGAGGATCACCCGGCACTTTCTTGGTGATACGGGGCTCTGGTTGAAGACGCGGGCGTCTTGGAACACGGTGGTCTTGTCGATCTGGGCGACGCCGCCAACATCCTCCTGCTTCTTGTCCATGTTGTTGCGCGAGGTGCAGCTCTCACTGCGAGCTCTCCCTTGGGTCGAATAAAGTGTCCCGCTCTTGCTCCACCAAACGTGGCCTTTGCCTGTCGATGCGGTCGCTGGTGGTGTCCAGACCTGGCGCTGCAATTGGTCGTGAACGGGTGGAGGTCGGAGGGGATGCGCCAGCGACGAGTCGGGATTACGTGGTGTTGTGAATCGGTGTACGTTGAAGTTGCACCCTGCCAGCGCCGGTGTGCACTGTGCAGGGGTGCGGTGGGCTGCAGCGTGTTTGGCTTGTTTGACGGGCTCTAGCGTGCTTTCCGTTATGCGGCGGACTCGGCGGTCAGAAACGGAAAAGCAAGGCGCAATCTTGGGGAGCATTTCTCAGACTCGACCCAACGATTGCACCCTCGTCTTCCTACCGCTCACGCCTCACAAGCACAATGGCCGCCTCGATACCCCGCTCGCGGTGCCTGTTCGCCGTGCCTGCACGACAGGCTGTCCCTCGCTCGCGGACAGCATCGCAATCCGCCCGGACTTTCGCCACAACCTCAGACAACCCCCCAGCAGCCCCAACATCGTCGAAGCCACCGAGGGCGAGGACAGCTTTCAGCGACACACTAAACGCTGGTCCTTCGTTTACCGATTTTGTCAGCCCTAACGCGCCACTGTCACCTGCCGAAGCCTACGAAATCAAGACTGCCACCGTTGGCCCCGAAGGCCGCAAGAAGACCATCACTCGACTGCCTGAGTGGCTCAAGACGCCGATTCCAGTCAACCAGAACTACAAGAAGATCAAGAAGGACCTCCGAGGTCTGAACCTTCACACCGTCTGCGAGGAAGCAAAGTGTCCCAACATCTCAGACTGTTGGGGAGGCAGCGACAAGAGTGCGGCGACAGCAACCATCATGCTGATGGGTGATACCTGTACACGTGGCTGCCGTTTCTGCTCGGTCAAGACGTCAAAGGCGCCTCCACCGCTGGATCCCCACGAGCCCGAGAACACAGCTGAAGCGTTGCGAAGATGGGGGCTGGGTTATGTCGTCTTGACGTCTGTAGACCGTGATGACCTCGCAGATGGAGGAGCGCGACACTTTGCTGAGACAATCATGAAAATCAAGCAGAAGGCTCCGACGATGCTCGTTGAGGCCTTGACAGGAGATTATGCCGGTGACATGGAGATGGTCAAGAAGGTGGCTTTGAGCGGACTTGACGTCTACGCACACAACATCGAAACCACAGAGGCTCTGACACCCTTCGTTCGCGACAGGAGAGCCAAGTTCAGGCAATCTCTGGACGTTTTGCGGACTGCAAAGGAGGCACAGCCTACGCTTATTACCAAGACGAGTATTATGTTGGGTTTGGGCGAGACCGAGGAGCAATTATCGGAAGCGTTGAGAGGTATGTCGGTATGCAATCTTGTGTCCTGATACATGCTAACCCTTCCAGAACTTCGTAAGAACAACGTCGACGTTGTCACCTTTGGCCAATACATGCGACCAACGAAGCGCCATATGGCTGTTCACGAATACGTCACCCCTGATAAGTTCGAGCTATGGCGCCAGCGAGCTCTCGACATGGGATTCTTATACTGTGCCTCTGGCCCGCTTGTGCGATCCAGCTACAAGGCAGGAGAAGCTTTCATCGAGAACGTTCTCAAGAAAAGAAGACTAGGTGGTGCGAGCAACAGCGAAGTCGCTGGACCTCAAGTGACAGAGAGCCAGGTTCTGTAGATGAGAGGAAGCGACGTGTTTAGCGATCTGTATTATATTCTGCGGGCTTAAACGCATTCAACGAGCTATAGCTCCGTGCACTTCAACGTGTGCGTAATGAAACTGGACGAACATCCGACGGCAGTCCCTGTGGCCCCATCTTTTGGTTCTTGCTATATATCCGTGCTGTTTCGTATGGAGGTTTTGGATAGCTGCACGACAACGATAAGAAAGACAAAATCCTACACAAAATCCTACACAAAATCCTACGCAGCAATATTGAGGTGCCTTACCAGCGATAAGGCCTTTGGTTCCTTGGTGGAGCCTAGTGATGGCTAACGCCAGAGAAGGTCTTATGACACACGTTAACATATCAGACTCTAAAAAGCATTCAAGTCACTTACTCAGCTATCCAATTGCTCGAGATCATGGTCAAGCGCCTCGCACTCTGCACTCGCCCACGTCGATATTTGGACACTTTAAAGCTCGATACGGAGCTCAGGTGTGTCACAAGGGAGTACATCTCATTTGCTTCCGTCCACTTCCTTCGAGATCAGAAAACGCTCAAACTCTAGTGCACGGTTATCTACATGTCTTTACTTTATCATATCTTCATTTGATTGTGTTTATTCCTCGTCGTGCGCCTTCAACATCCTTCACTAGTAAGTCCAGCCTCACCTATGGATGACATTGCCTCCATCGTCCCCAGCCTGGTTGGAGCGCGCTCTCAGGGCACTACAACCGGAGTATTCCACGTCCTAAGTTCTACACGTGTGCCCAGGTGCAACCATGTCCCACGGACCGGAGGAAGAAAATATACCCATGCAACCCGAGTGCTGTGGATATTCGGTTGCAATGAGGAGAGAACTTTTATGTCTTGTAATGCTTCTTCAGGATGGCGAAGCATAGTATATATGAACTGTGTCCATCGTCTTGTAGACTCCTCCAGTTCCGTTGGAGTCTGTTAAAGCAACTATCAACTGCTCTGGTACTTGTCATTCTTTAAACCACGTATTTTCTTTTTCGTTCGTTTTCCTTGATCTCTAGTCGACAACAACTTGGACACATGGATTAGTCTTATTGTCGCACGCCACTTTCAACATTATTTGATACGATCATGAGGCTTTCTGGAACGCCGGTTCGTGACAAGTGCGGTCCTATGCACCACTTCTCTTCACAATACTGATACTCGATCGAAGACTGGCGTTCCTGTACCTCTAGTGGCGCCACGTGGCACGGTCCAGGTGCACAGCCACCGTGTAACCTGTTTAAATATGTACATTTCCATTACGCCTAGAGTAACCTTGCTCTCTTACACTACCCCAATTCAAGCTGTTGTGACACCACAGTCTCAAGGAAATACGATGTCGACGGCTTCCGGATTTAGAAATGTTGCATACTTTGTAAACTGGGTTTGTTGATTCACCGGATACCTTCGACGTCACACTAAGCTAAGCCTATTTAGGGAATTTACGGACGGAATCACCATCCCCAGGATCTGCCAGCTGATGAGCTAAGCCACGTACTCTATGCTTTTGCAAATGTCCGGCCAGACTCTGGCGAAGTCTACTTGACAGATACATGGTCAGACACAGACAAGCACTACGAGCACGACTCTTGGAATGATGTAGGAACCAATCTCTACGGCTGTGCCAAACAGCTTTTCCTACAGAAGAAAAAGCACCGCCAAATGAAAGTACTGCTTTCGATAGGGGGCTGGACATACTCGTCCAACTTCGCTCAGCCCGCGTCCACACCTCAAGGTCGAGCAAGATTCGCCAATAGCGCAGTGGACATCATGATGAACCTTGGCTTCGATGGTACTTCACAAGCCCTCACAAACATCAAATTCCACCCATACTGACACATAATAGGCCTCGATATCGACTGGGAGTACCCCCAGAACGACGCCCAAGCAAACGACCTTGTTCTCCTGCTGGCCGAAACTCGCAAAGCGCTCAATGCATACGCCGCCGAGCACACTCCAGACGTTCATTATCTCCTGACTGTCGCTTCCCCAGCCGGGCCAAAAAACTACAACCGCATGTGTCTTGCCGAGATGGACACGTATCTCGACTTCTGGAACTTAATGGCGTACGACTATGCTGGCTCATGGGACGCGACTGCCGGCCATCAGGCAAATTGGAACCAAGATAAAAGAAATTCGTGCTGCACGCCTTTTAGTACTGCGAATGCGTTGAGCGACTACATCGCGGCTGGTGTGCCTGCGAGTAAGATTGTCGTTGGTGTGCCGCTGTATGGACGCAGTTTTGCGAACACGGCGGGCCCGGGAACGGCGTATCAGGGCCAGGGGCAGGGCAGCTGGGAGGCAGGGGTTTATGATTACAAGGCGCTCCCTGCTGAGGGAGGGAGTGTAAGGAATGAATTAGATGTTGGGGCGAGCTGGAGTTATGACGAGGACACGAAGTTGATGGTGAGCTATGATACGCCGGAGATGGTGCAGATGAAGGCGGAGTTGATCAAGGAGATGGGGCTCGGTGGCGCGATGTATTGGGAGAGTAGTGGAGATCGAAAGGGAGAGGGGAGTTTGATATCTACGGTTAGTGATCAAACGACTGAGTGTGTAATACGGCTGACAGATTGTAGTTCGTGAAGAATATTGGTGGTGTGGGAGCGCTTGATCAGAGTCAAAACGTTCTGCAATATCCTGCGAGCAAGTATGATAACTTGCGCGCTGGGTTTCAGAATGAATGACTACCCGGAATTTTTGGAGAATATGGCGGATTGTTCGGCTTGGCTGCTTTCCCTAGCATTTGCTGTTAACAGCCGACTGCAACGACGCAATGCTAGTGCCGTAGTGCTAACACAGCAGTGGGCTGCAACCACCACGACGGCTGTGGTGTTACACGCCATGGCTCAATAGTGACTTTCGTAAAGTTCTCCTATATTCTGTGATACCATACAATAGACTCCCAGTGATAATACATTCTGGCCCTTGTTGCTGAGCATAGTTCCGAGTCAAATCAATACATATACCTCATCTTTGCTTCTCGCCTTCAGCTGCTCAATCTTGATACCGAGGGTAGATGTCTGCTATATCCATACGTTGCAAAGCAATATCTACCTCTTGCCTTTCGAGCTCCTGAACCTGTAGGTGGTGGCGCCAACACGCCAGTAACTCTGCAGATACGGCCCGAAAACCCGCAATGTCCTCGTGTTCCCGAGCGACTCGAGCGCGATGCAGGAAGCACTGGCGACCGTGTCGGACAATGGTTGGCATGATCTCGGCAAGCTTGTTGTGGAGAGATTTGAACTCGAGAAAGAGCTTTGTCATGGGTGACGCTGGAATGATGTTCGTGGGTCCTTCAGAGGCGAGGCAACGTTCCCAGTCTGCAGCAAATGCGTCGAAATCTGGCATGCCTGGGGTGAATATTGGCACCGGCTCTGATGGTAGGGACGGCTCGACGCAACGATTCCTGTTGTCGTTGTGCCCAAAAATGCGGCAACTATACGTATGTGTAAGCCCTTGGTCATGGAAAACACCCACGAGACGGGGATTTCGGACACATCGAAGCCGCTCGAACGGACCAATGAAGATTTTGGTGTTGCCAAGTGCGTCTAGGGGATACGGGTCGGGGTCATTGATCTTCACGGAAACCTGCAGGTTACAGAGCTGACGAGTCTTCGCCAGAACCCCAGAGACAACCACTGCAACGTAGTCTGAGATAAGTCAGGATCCTCTGCTTCTCTAAGTTAGCGCCATACTCACTCACCCCGAAGGTCGTACAGTTCAACTTCTCCATCATAATTACTCGTTTCCGTTCTGTGGCCCTGAATGTCCTCTTGTCGGCCGACCGATATGCTGACATGGTAATTTCTGACAGCCTTCCATGCGAAACATCGAATGAACCGATCGATTGCTGTTTGATCATCATTCCGGTAGAAAAAGCTATCTCGCCTCGACGGCCGAAGTATTCGTCGACCACCTGGTCGGAGCTGATAAGTATGGCCGCTAAATTGGAGAAGGAAGATGATGTCAGACTACTCACAAAGTGTCACGCCAACCCTACTGATATCAATCGTGAAAGTTGCCGTGTTGTAAAACACATCTCTAATCTCCTCAAGTATCTCACGGTTGAAGGCAAAGAGAAGATTAAGTAGCGATGTCGGCCATATTGTGCGCAGCGAGCCTCCTACCACGATGGTCCTGAGAGGGTCGTTCCAGTCTGACTTGTACATGACAAGCGAGTCGATGGGCCGCTCTGGCATCAAGTATCTGAAGATCTCTTGGCGCAGCTCTGTTGGCAACCTGAGAAAGTAGCATGGTGCATCATGAACAATATCCTTGCGATAAGTAGCGCAGAGTTGGAGGTTTGGAGGCGTCGAGCTAGATTGTTTGCTGCATACTTCCCCATCAAAGTCTCTGGCCTGACAACAGCCAACTCGAGTCTCCTTTTCGCCACCATCGGCTTCTGGATACTGAGTATTCCGTGGGTGGCAACTACTGCCTTGGGTAGACTGGGTAGCATTCATGGTGGCGCGAGCAATCCATCTAGAGAGCACGGATGTCCAGGCTGAAACCCAGAAACACCTAGCCAGCAGCTGAGCAGGCACTTTACAGAGACTACACTTGTCAGTATCATTAGCAGGTATAAGCGTGAGATGTAACTCAGAAAAACTGTCACACGAAGGAGAGGCCGCCGTCCATGCACTTACCGACTGAAGCTGTAGTTCACGGACTACTGGAGAATCTGCGCTTCCGTGCAGATCCAAAATATTTTCGAGCCCAAAGAGGAGGATGTTGCGTGGAATCTCACCTGACCAAGCGAAGTCGGGATCCTCATGAGCTCAAGTTACACGGCGCAGCTTGGCAAGCTCCAAGGAGCATGTGGCGAGAAAATCCTTCCTGCATTGAGTCGACTGCGTTTTGCGTCGAGGCCCTCTGTAGAACCATTGCACATTCTGCATGCGAGAGGTTGTATAACTTTCGACGCAGTGCCTCAATTATTTTATAGGGCTCTCGTTACTTCTTACGTTCAGCGATATTACCGTTGCTTCTGAGACAGGACTGCAATCCTATATGCCCTGGTCCATTTGTTAATCGACATCCGTACATCATGCTCGTTCTGTCGATTGCATATGTTGTAATTGGGAGGAAGTAAAGATCGCTTTGCCACATATGCACTAGCCATATACGGGTGAAGATGCGGAGATGAACCTCGGCTCATCTCACTCCGGACTCGCGACAGCTTACCAACAAGCAACAGCTATGTAGTGCTTTCAAAGAGCTCCAGGCTGCAAAGCTCCTACACCGTCGACCCCCATAGTTTATAGTGCCTTCACCAACGCAATGTCAACCGTCAAGCCGAAGACCAGCCCTCCGCTTACTTCCCACGTCCTCCTTTCATATCCGGCCGATTATGTCCTCCTTGTCACAATAAACCGCGAGAAGCAGATGAACAGTATCCCGTTTGCTGGGCACCAGGAAATGGGACAGGTCTTTGACTGGTTCGACAAGGAAGATAATCTGAGGTGTGCCATCGTCACCGGTGCCGGCAAGAAGAGCTTCTGTGCTGGCCAGGACTTGATCGAACTGGGTAGGATTAGGAGTGGGAAGAGCGATGTGAACCCAGGCTTGATGAGACATCCTGTGAGTGGCTTTGCTGGTCTGAGTAGGAGGGCCGGCAAGAAGCCAGTCATTGCTGCTGTCAATGGTTTTGCACTTGGCGGAGGCTTCGAGATTGTGCTTGGCTGGTAAGCTGTCAGTTTATGAATTGGGTCACTAGAGCACTAACAGCAGCCAGTGACATGGTAGTCGCTGCACCAAATGCGACGTTCGGTCTCCCAGAGGCGTTACGAGGTATCTTCGCGGGTGCTGGTGGTCCGGCACGTTTGGTCCGAATCGTTGGCCTACCTGTAGCCTCTGAAATTGCCTTGACTGGCATACCAATCACTGCTCAACGCGCAAAGGAGTTAAACATCATCAATCGCATATCGCTGTCCCATGATACCGTTGTCGATGAGGCATTGAAGCTGGCTAGGGAGATAGCTGCGATCTCGCCAGATGCAGCGATTGTGACCAGAGCAGCGTTGAAGGACAGTCTTGAGCATGGAAGCGTTGAGCGAGCTACACAGCTCACAATCGAGCGTTACAACGATGCGTTGCAGTCCGGTGAGAATGCGCTTGAGGGCTTGACCGCTTTTGCGCAGAAGAGGAAGCCGAGCTGGAGGCCCTCAAAGTTGTAGGCCATATGAGGGCAGATTGCTGAGTTTGAAAGGGACTCTATATTCAACACTTCAGCTATACTTCTTCAGAGTACTCTTCGAACATCGTCACTCTCCAAATGCAGTTAGCAAAGTGACCGACCAGAGTTCGCCGTCTCGGTAATGCTCGGTAATTCCTTTCTTCCACAACGCGACTCAGACCCCTGTCACTTTCTCCAATCGTTATGTCTGACATGACAAGCTTGTGCCCAAAGGAGGTGACACAGTCAACGGAAGCCTCTTGCCGTTGTTGCCGGTGTTGGCCCCACACGACTCCCCCGCATTGTGGCTTCCCCAGATGTGCTTTGACGCTGCGCGATGAAGGGCACATCGGTAAGGAGCCCTCGGTCGGTGTCGGCTTGGGGTAGATATAGGAAACGTACCCTTAAAACCCGATTACTCGACTTCATCGATCTTCACGACTTGACAAATTTACTGCGACTCGGCATCAGTTGTGCTACTTCTCTGACATCATTCCCCCATGGTGAACCGACGCCCTAGTGATGCCGCTGAACTTGCAACTCCTGTTGCACCTATCGTCAAACGTAAAAGACGGGCCTCGTGCTTAGGGGAGCAAGAACGACGAGAACGCAAACGTGCAATCGATCGAGAAGCCCAGCGGTCCCTGAGAGAAAAGACGAAAACACACATTGCGGAGCTAGAGCGAACGATTCAGATTTTAAGGGATCAGGACAGAAATGGAGCTACAGCGAATCTGCTATCTGAAATTGATAGCTTACGAGCAGAGAACGAGCGGTTGCGAGACATCATTGACAGCGTCAAGAGTGTGCTTGGGAATGATATTGCACCTCGAACAAACACAGCACCGGAACCCCCGGCTACGAATGGAGTAGGTGCAATAGCTTCACCGGCCTCTTCTAGCAATGGTATGCATCAAATTACTCGAATGGCACTCTATGACTTTACATCAAAGAGGCTTACTGACCGGTAGGGCACCGATCGCCTAAACCGCGCACCGTATCCTTCATCGGCGACAGCAAACCATCACTACCTACCCCGACTGACCTGCCATCTTCATACGACTTCAGCGAGTGCAGGAGAAGCACGAGGCTAGTCGACCTGGACGGCATGAACATCGTAACCGGCGTGCACACATCGCCCACGCTCAATCTGGATCTGGATGTTGAGCCAGTTGAGGAGATACCACCCACGGACACCACCATAGAGATTCGAAGAACCCAAGTCGATGTACAGGACTGGGAGAACAATCCAGCCACCGCCTCGTGGGGACCCTTGATGCAAGAAGTATGCGCTCTATGGTCCGCACCCGCCGTTAGCATCGAATGCTAACAGTTATACCCTCAGTTCTTCGGCGATAGCTGGCGTTGTCCCTCGCCAACAATCCTCCACATTGACGCACCAGACTCTTCAAATTCTCCAATATCCATTACTGTGTGTCCGATCTGGAAGAAATCTAACGAGCTTTTCGAAAAGATATACAGCAACTGCTCATCCACAGGTACACAATCCCTGGTCCTGTACAAGAAAAAGTTGTCGGCACCAATAGAGGCTGGACTCTTGTATCTCGGCATCAAAGAAGGATGGGCCAACATCTCTGAAGAATGGATGCAGAGCCCCGCGCTCGTCATCTTAAAACAAGTCGACGAGTTCCTGTTCTGCCATCTGCCTAAGATGGAGCGTCTAGCTACGGCGTACAAAAGTTTCAAACTTCTCAAGGTACGTCAAAGCCGGAAGGGTAGCCGCAAATACAGGGCTGACCAATGCATAGTACTACCTGAATAGCAGCACAGAACAACTTTCTAAGGTCCCCGAATGGCTGCGTCCCAGTATAACACAGTCATCCACCACGCACCCCATCGCAATCGATTTTTTTGCCTGGCCAACTCTCCGCGATCGTCTCGTGTCCCAACACAGCTCCATATTTCAGACCTCAGCTCTTTCTCATGTCTACAGCCGCTACCTACGCTTTGACTGGCCTTTTGCGTTCGAGGATGCGTTCTTCCACGATGAAGCCACAGGATATCACTACCCGAGTCCGTTATTTGAGAGATACCATGGTGATCTAAGGCATTGGAGTGTGAAGGATGAGTTTTACGAGAAGTTTCCAGAAATGAGAGCGGATATCGAAGGGGACCGGAGGAGGTTTGGGGAGAGCCTAGGAGTGTGACGCTGCGACGAAGGATTTAGCGTGCGTACGAACGTCATACTAGCGTTGCACAGGAGGTATCAGGAACAGGAGCCGTTAGCTGTAGGTCTAAGTGCAGCAGTTTACTCCTTACGCGGTTGAATCGTTAATTTGCAGCCATTGCTGTTACTCCATACGAAGTATTGGGCTTGGTGACTAGTAGTGACCGTCCCCACTATGTATGTATATACGTTCCTAGCATATGCTTGCTGGAACACGTCTCTCGTGAGGCTGCAGAACCTTGCGAAGGCCATCATTGGCCTGTGATGTCGAGAGCCATAAACACTCCAACGCATGGGAGCTTCTCAAATAATCACGTGGACTATGACAGTGTACGAGGAACATCAAACATGACTCTCGACATTGCCGATTTTCAACAAAACCAGCCCTCGCAGTCTCCTCTTCCATAATCCGGCCTTGTGCTTGGGTGTTTAGCTCCAAGCAGCTCGAACACATGCATAGCCACAAATACCGCCCAGGAAAATGACCCAATCACGACCAGTATCCCTCCCCAATATGGCAATGTTCGATATGCAATAATGAGGCGACCATGCCCACTAATGCTCGGTGGTATGATGCGGTGCCCATTGGGACGGTGGTATGTGTACAGATTCGGTACGGTGGACGGGGGCTCGGTGGGCGACACCTCGATGGCAGAGTCGTGCGGACTATTGAAGATCGAGGACGTGCTGCCGTACGTGATGGGTTTGAAGTGGCTCTTGGAGGGTAGCGTGGGCGGTGGCCGCGACGACGAGGGGTGCTATATTGCATTAGTTTCGTAAAAGGATCGAATTGGCTGGCGACGTGCCTCTTCAGCCATGGCTGTCCGGCAGCATATCGACGCGGTGTGCACGAAGGGGGAAGAGTCGCAGAGCGGGTATCAGTGGGTACATGGCTGCGGTGCAGGTCTTGGTAAGCTTGCGCCCAGAGGAGCCGCGCGCTCAGCCTCGTATCTGGGCGTGTGGAAGCCCGACGATCGCGTCGTCATTCCATAATCTTAAGTATCGGGAGACATTCTGTCCATTGGTGCAGTTCGATGCTAGGTTTAGCTAATTCGCAGTTGCAGACGACGTCAATTGCGTCGATATCTCTCTCCGCGATTCCTCCACAGCGCGGGCACTAGAGCGAGGTGCAGATGCGGCTAGCTGTGTTCGCGACAGCGTGGTCTTGATAAACTCCACCGATTTCATCCCTGCTTGATGCTCCAAACATTTTGACAGCACTTCGCCTCGCTATGGAGTATGATTAAACATACGTAAAATGCGAGAATCGCCTTTTTAGTAGGAAGCCCTGCTGGGTAGATATTAAAAATAGTCCACTTCTTTACCTCAACCACAAAATTACTGCATTATAAACTATCATCTCTGGCCCACAGATCTCGACACGTTCTTTAAGAGTTATTGAAAAGCTACTGGGTTGGTCACAATGATAACCTGGCTTCCCCTATTGACCATGGATCAACGCATGCTTCCGAAGTGATCCGAGGATTTCTTACTTTTGGTAGGGACATGAAAGCTCGCATGGAAGTGTTGACTCGCTCGCTTGCCTGAAGTCGATCCAAGTCAGCCGCGCCGAAAAAACAACATCACCTTCCTCGAAGAAGGGACGCACGCCTTCACCCTCGCATCAGACGCTTCATATTCTCCATCTACGCCTCGCCATTCACCCGGGCCCACGGCTCTTCAGCCTTCCAATTCCCCTCGCACCAAGATCGATTCAACCCTTCTCCAAGCACCCCCGGCGTGGGCAACGAATATCAGCACCGAGACGTCCTATACTTTCCGGCGATACTTTTAAAATAATACTTACTCGCTATTGCTCCTCTCTCTACTCTCTCTCTCTCTCTCTCTCTCTCTCGTCCTCTTTAAAATCTACACCGGGATATCGACGTGGTGTGATTTCGAAGAATAATACTAAAGTCGGCGTTGAGCAGTTCACCGAACAGCAGTCTTACAGTGTAGTTGTGTCAGAGACGTCTAGAATTTCGCTTGGAAAAGCAGGAGGGCTGGAGCCTCGTAGAACAAAGCTCATTCCTGTAAAACCAGTGTTCGAGACGCAGACGCACTGTGTGTAGTTTACTGTTGTCTCTGGCCGTAAGAGCACAGTCAGCCAAAGTAGCTTCGAATAACATGACATACAGCTCGGAAAGATGGTACAACGACATGGGTGGGCGAACAGTCACTTTGAGGTTCTGGCGATGAAGTATGAGGTGTGTTCGACTGACTCCAGTCTATCGTTCATTCGTTCTTGATCATTCATAACCATGTCTATCCCAAATCCTATATTGCAAAAACCTTTCTTTTCATCAAACGTCTACAACTGCGACAACAAACCAGACGCCTCAAGGAGCAAGACGATCTGGTGGACAGCCGTCCTGACGTTGGTCTTGGAGATGTCAACGGTCAAGTCGGCGTTTGTGGGAGCCTCGTACGGGTCGTCGACACCGGTGAAGCCCTTGACCTCGCCGGCACGCGCCTTGGCGTAGATGCCGCGCTTGTCCGTCTTCTCGCAGTACTCGAGTGGTGTGGCGACGTGGATGAGGTAGAAGGAGCCGTACTTCTCGACGAGCTCCTTGGCGGACTTGCGGCTGCCCTCGAAGGGAGCAATGGGGGCGGCAATGACGGCGGCGCCAGACTTGGTCAGCTCGGAGGCTACAAAGGCGATGCGGGCAATGTTTGTGTCGCGGTCCTGGCGGCTGAAGCCCAGCTCGGAGGAGAGCTCGGAGCGGACGGTGTCACCGAGGAGCAGCGAGACGGAGCGGCCGCCCTGCTGGTTGAGTGTGACGTTGAGGGCGCGGGCGATGGCGTCCTTGCCGGAGTTCTGGTAGCCGGTCAAGAAGACAGTGAAGCCTTGCTGGGAGCGGGGAGGGTGGGATTCGCGCAGGACGCGGACGACCTCGGGGTAGGAGAACCACTCGGGGATCTCCTGGCCGGTGCGGAGACGCTTGCGCAGCTCTGTGCCGGAGATGTCGAGCGTCTTGACGCCCTGGGCGACCTCGTCCTTGGGCTTGTACTCGTCCGTGTCGGGCAGGTAGGTCATCATCTGGAAGGGGACGACCTCGATGCCGAGCTCGTCCTTGTACTTCTCGACGGCGTCCTGGGCGTCGTAGGGGCCGTAGAACTCGTCGCCCTTGGAGTTCTTGCCGGGCCCGGCGTGGTCGCGGCCGACGATGAAGTGTGTGGCGCCGAAGTTCTTGCGGATGACGGCGTGCCAGATGGCCTCGCGGGGGCCGCCCATGCGCATGGCGAGGGGCAGCAGGGCGAGGGCGGCCATGCCGTTGGGGTAGCGGGGCAGCAGGGCCTGGTAGACGCGCACGCGGGTGAAGTGGTCGATGTCGCCGGGCTTGGTCAGGCCGACGACGGGGTGGATGAGCACGTTGGCCTGGCGGGCGCGGGCGGCGCGGACCGTCAGCTCGCGGTGGGCGCGGTGCATGGGGTTGCGGGTCTGGAAGGCGACAACCTTGGACCAGCCCAGCTTGTCGAAGTGCGAGCGCAGCTCGGCGGGGGTGAAGCGCAGGCCGACGTAGTCGTAGTGCTCCAGGCGGTCGATGGCCTCGAGCTTGCCGCCGACGTAGTACGCCTCGACGCTCTCGTTCAGGTACTTGACCGCCGGGTGCTCGGGGTCGCCGCCAAACACCTTCTGCGCCTCCGCGGCCTTGTCCGGCTGGTAGACGTCGTCGACGGTGATGATGGCCAGGTTGCGGTCGTCGCGGAAGTCGCGCAGGGCGACGCGCGCCCCGGCCTTGACGCCGAGCTCGTCGATGGTCTGCTGCGACACATCGAGGGTGATGGGCATGGCGAAGACGTTGCCATCGCTGAGACGCTCCGTCTGCACCACGCTCTCGTAGTCCTTCTGGTTGAGGAAGCCTGCAGCGCATCCAGTGTCAGTGCACGAGCCATACAACAGTCAGGTAACACGGGCCGGCTGCCCCTGCACCCCCCCCCCCCCCCCTGCGCGCTTCGGCGGGATGACGACGTACCCTCGAGCGGCGAGAAGCCTCCGTTCAGGATCAACTCCAGGTCGCACAGTTGCCTCTCCGTCAACACAATCGCCGGCAGGCCCTCGGCCTCAGCGAAGAGCTCCTTGCGCCGGGGAGCATCGCGCGCAATCAGGTCCTTGAGGACGCCGCCTGTCGACTGTCAGTTTGCTGTTCGCCGCCGCCTGCGGGCTGCCTACCGTGGGGTGTGTTTGCCATTTTGCTGTGGACAAGTGTAGGGGTATATGGAGAAAACCTCAACAGCAGCGCTTTCTCTCCTTATAAACTGCCACTCGGCCCTGCAACACGGCCGGTCGTTCGGCTCGTCGCTCTAAGCTTTTTTCAAACGCGAACAACTATGCGCAATTGGCCCTGTGAGCCCATCTTTGCCCACTTGTTGACCACCTTCGTGCGGCCCTAGGGTGTAGGCGGGACCTGTATGGATCGGCAAATCCTTGGAACCGATTGCGCAATTGCACGCGTTTGCTAGAGCCTGTCTGGCCGCACTGCCCGTTGGGTAGTCTCGGGTAGATGACGTGGGGGAGCTCCATTTCATGTGTCTTTGTTTCCACCTCTCCGGATGGGGTAGGTTGTGAGCAGCCTGCACTTCACCGACCTCTTCCAGAACCCTTGCATCTTGATTCATCTTTTATTCATCGGGTTTGCAAAACTCGTATCTGGTGGTGTCTTGGCCCCAGTTGTACTTCTAGATTACCATGTCGCTGCTACCGTCATGGTGCTTGTTTCCAAATTCCGTACCCATTCCAGTCCATATGCTTCATGACCATGACCCAAACGCCTATGCTAAATGCTTGATATAAAACGCCAAAAGAAAACTTCAAACCAAACACCCTACACAGCCAGCTTCTGCAGCGCCCCGTTGAGGGCTTCTTGCTGTGCCTTCAGCTCCTGATCCTTGAGGAACTGGGCGTACTTCGACTTGGGGTTGTGGATTCCGCATTCGGTCTTGCTACGGCCCTTCCACCGTCCCGCCCGCTCATCCTCTCCGGCAGCAACAGGCTGTGTCGAGTGCCAGTCACCAACACTCTTGTAGCCCTTGTTCAGCAGCTCGTTGTATGGGACGTTGTTGGCGTCAATGTACTCCTTGACCTGGGCGAACGACCAATTAGCAAGAGGGTTGATCTTGATAAGTCCACCATCGTTGACTTCGATGATGTCAAGATCACCACGCTTGCCTCCTTGGCTTCGGCGACGTCCTGTGATGGCAGCCTTGACTTGAAGTTCTGCGTAAGCACGCTCGGCAGGCTCTACCTTGGCAACGTAGTCGTAATGGTCCTCGTTGCTCTCCCAGAGCTTCTCACCGTATCGTGTGTTGAAGTCCTCAACCGTGTCACAGCCGGCAGGCTTGTAGATGTGGATGGGTGTATTGTACTTCTTGCGGATGCGGTCAACCAGTGCGTACGTCTCATCAAAGTGGTGAAGCGTGTCCAGGAAAATCATGTCCGTGTTGTGCTTGTAAGGTCCGTCCATCTTGGAGAGCATGTCAAGCGTAACGAGGCCAGTCAGTCCAAAGGCAGTGGTCTGTGACAGTCCAGGAAGAGATGTGATGCACCATTTTAGGATGTCTGATCACCATGTTAGCCAAAGCATGTTGCATTGTTGATCCGGGGCCACTCACCCTGCGGCTCCAGCTTTTGCAACTGAGCATTGAGGAACTTAAGGTGAGGCTTGCTGAAGTAGACTTCAGGCAGGCTGTCCTGGCTCGAGGCCCCCGAAGCATATCCAGACTCTGAACGAATGCTAGGCGACTGAGCTCGAGGCTCTTGCTGGAAGAGCTGTGACGACATATCTCCAATGTAGGCAGTTGGCACGTGCGAGCAATGTGTACGTAGAGTGATGGCGTTGGTATTTCTCCTGGCGTTTTGCAGAAGAAAATACTATTATGAATTGATTGCTCGGTGTGGTGTACAAGAACAGGATACTCTCCTTTTGGAGAATATATCGAGACCCGCCATCGGGCGCGCTTTGAAATCCTTCTCCGCAAAGGTGCGATAGCTGGGGGTGAAGACGTGCGATCACGCAATTCGCGCTAGTCCATGGCAGAACAGAAATCTTCTGTCTAGCCTTAGGTAAGGCAGTCTGGCCAATGATATGGCGGTACTGATGAGGCTCGAAGCAGATGGTGCCTGTGCATCACGATGGCGCTCATCCGCGGGTGATGCGGTGGTAATGGCGCGACATCCATCGTCCGGCGCCGTGCTTTTTGTCATCAACGTCATTCTCAGCCTCACCGATGTTGGCCGGCAGCGGTGATGTTTTGATGACAGAGCTCACGGAGATACACTCTTTACGTTGCTGTTGCATGAACGATGCCGTGAGAGCCGTTTTGTCGTCTTCAACCTTCAAACACTTTCCTCTTTACATCCGAAGTTACAGAGTTGAAGTCGGCCGATCGCGTTCGGGTCGTCGGTGTCAGGATGCGACTAGCCGCGTCTCACAGCGGTGTCACGCAAGGTGCATCGGGAGGCTTGCTGCGATCGTGATTAGTGTCGAGTTCTGTTTGGTGTTGTATAAACTGATATTACCCACTCTCCTCTTTTCATCTGGAGTCCTGCAGACCGCACTTCAACTGCTGCCCAATAGCTAGCCTAGCAGACTTTTCATCGTACGACACCCGGCATTTCTCCCAGACTTTCCATCTTTATTGCCATGGCTTGACAGGAAGGTGAACCTCGCCTTGAGATTCAGGTTGTTACATGTTGAGATGCGGTTGTGTTGGTGATGGTGAAGTGGCGGATGTTGTGCGGGGTGACTCTTGATGTTCCTCCTGTTCAAACCCGTTGAGCCTTCTTTTGCCGAGCACACATGCCTGCTTTGTCAAAGTCAATTGGATGCGTTTGCGCCCCGATATGTCTACTTTACGCGGGCTTCAATTTGCAAAGCAATTCTTCGATTGCGCTCAGGTATGATGAAGATTGTTGTAGTCTCATGTTGTACCTGTGGTGAACTGTGGTATTCTCAGAAGCTGCTTTCTGTATACTTTTTGTCAGTATCAGACACCAGTTTCGACCATCCTCTTCATGCCATCCCTGTCCTCCGCACTTAGCCTGCCTGCCTTTGCGGCTTCCTTCCATGCCTCCAGCTGTGCGTACTTTTCTGCGTCAAGGACAGTCTTGAGCTGCTTTAGCAGCTTTGGTGCGAACTTGCCAGTTGCATAGACAACACCGGCGTTGTGTTTGGCGAAAAGAAAGACGATCAGCGTCAAGAAGAGAAGGGGACCATCGGACTTCTTCTGCTTCTGCATTCTCCGTGCCATATCCTCGAGCATCGTTGCCTTCGATGATTCCAAAGTCATGGCTTCAGGTACATCAATCGACTGCTTCTTGTTGAATTTGTCAAGAGAAGTCGTGAGCGCTGAAACGTCCACGCTGCCCGAGCTGAGGGCAGACTCTAACCTTTGGATGTTTTTGCGCGTCTTTCGACTTAACAAAAGTCCTTGTGACGTAGCTTTTGTTACCGCATCTGGCACAAGATCCTTCCGTATGTACTGAGCGAGCAGCTCCGATAGTTGATCCTGTAACTTCTGGTCCTCTACTGCGGCCAGACCTTCTGAATACATCGCGATACGTGTGACTACACGATCTGTCCAGTAGTCTGCGAACTCTACTTCGTTCTGCTTTTCGAGCTCGGAGATTCTGGTAGAAAAAGCGTCATCGATGGCACGTTCCAACGTTTTCTCCTTGACCAGGTTCTGCAAAACTGGATTGTCCTCCAGAATTTGGTAGAAAGTATTGGACAACGAGTACTTGGTGTCCACTCTTGGATCCTCCTTGAGTCGCTGCAATTGAGAAGCGGCGTCAGCTTTGGCGAGGTCAACTAGAATGCTACGATGTCGAGAATAGCTGTCCTCGCTTAACAAGCTCTCGCCAGCACGATGTATACTGGGCGATAGTGCGCGAATTCTTTGTTCCACTTTTTCCAAAACGATTGCATATATGCTGTCAGGAAAGTTGGCTATAACAGGCTGCTAGAGAGTATCTATCAGAACATTTCAAGAACTAAGATTCCAGTTACACTTACCCCAAAGTCCACGTCCCCGTCTCGAGCCATGCTTGTCAAACAATCCTTGCTGAAGTTCGAGATCCAAGCTTCAGAGATTGCAAAAAATCTCACAAGCTCGACACCTTGTGTGCTTCCCACAGTTGTCTGTGCCTCTTCAATGGACGGGTATATTGCTTGGTGGTCGCGTTGAAAGGCATGCAAGTCGATGTAGGCGGTTTTTCCTAACTGTAAATCATTGATAACGGTGTCGTGTTTCTGTTGGATCAGCTGTACTGGAGTGCAACGAACGCCGCTTGGTAGTCCCTGAACGTGAAACTTCCTAGCAAACTGGGGATCTTCCAGTAAACTATCGATAATGCGATGTATGAACCAGGTTGGAGGATTTCCAGGGACATGTGCCGATCTCAGATCAATAGCTCTGAGTGAACCGGTCAGTACTCGTTTCCCAAAGCAGGATTCAACGCTTACTGTAGCTTTTGGAAGTTTTCCCTGAGGAGATTTGCAATAGCGCTTGACACAGTCATGTCGTACGAGGTACTGTAGAGGTAGCCATTCACTTCAACTATCTGTATCTCTGACATGTCGATGAGGAGGTCTAGACTGTTGTGCGACAGATCATGTTTACGTGCAAATGCGTCTTTCGAAACGAGACCGTACACAACGCCGGATTCAAGGTCTTGATCGATGGCATCTCGTTGAGACTTGGAGATGATCTCGCGGCCGTTACCGCTACGCAGAAATTTTGTGCCGTCGCATTCTTCCGCAAGAGTACGTACAGTCTCCACGCTCACGCCCAAGTCACGGGCCAGGGATGTGATAGAGACCCTCTGGTTAGCAATGTTACCATAGACTTCCCGATTAGCCAGGGCAACAAGCGGGTCAAGTGTGCCTACCTTTTGTAACAATGTCTTCGAATGCTTGACGAGTATATCTGCGTGTGACAAAACCCTCTCCACGCGACGAGAGTATCAGAGGGTTATTAAGGTCACCTTCTAATGACAGTAATTGAAAGACCTCTTTTGCATCTTCGGCGGAGAACATGGTTACCGATGTCTGCGGGGTGGTGGTTTGCAAAGGTCGACAAACGACTGAGAGATAACAGAAAGAAAAATACAAGACTTTAAGTGTATTCACAAAGATCTGAGCACACAAATGCGTAAATAATGATGTGCGCAATTGTGTAAGTTATTTGCGGAGGGCAGGTCGATGGTGTTGGAAGCGGAGGAGCGAAGCCGCTGATTGGTTGACATCATGAGGAAGTTGCGGAGCTTGGCGGCGAACCCAGAAGTTCGAACCTCAACTTTGACACCAGATCGTCAGTTCGCCGCTCATCGCAGTCCTCTCTACCGCCATCATGTCCCAATTCCGTGCCGCTAAGCTCGACATTGGCTGCTTTGCCAAGATCCGTAATATTCGCGACCACACGAAGCGGAAGGTCTTCGCTGAGAACGAGCCTGAACGGTACACGCCCCTGCGCCTCTTCAACGCGAACAACGACTGATTCAGCCCACCACAGACAAGCCCTCCGATATATCATCCGCAACACAACATTGCCACAGCGAGTGCGCGCACAGGCCCAGCTTCAGCTCTCCCAGATGCACTGCTACACACGATTCACCCAGGTCAAGAACAGGTGTATAATGGGTGGAAAGGGAAGAGGTGTTTTCAGCGACTTCAGGCTTGGACGCGTACGTATTCCGAATCTTAGAGACATGAAACAGTACTGACAACCTTCATAGTACCAGTTCCGCATTAACGCGCTTGCTGGAAACCTCCCAGGCGTGAAGAAGGCAAGCTGGTAGACGGATATGGACGGAGAGCTGTGATATATATTATTTGTACTATTACAGGGCGACATAAATGCATTGGGCGGCGTTCTATCTGCAAAAGTAAAGACCACAATGGTGTTCGGAGCCACCCTGCTCCACTTGACGTCAAGATGAGATACGCCTTCCCTCCGTTTGCTATTTCACCTGTTGTGGTCGCAGCAGACGGTCGGCTGCAGGGAAACAAACTCACCTGGCAACACAAACTCAGCCTCTCCACTACAACCCCATCTCTAAGATTCTGTCTTTGAATACTTCTAAACACATGTGAGCTGTAATGTTCCGGCGTAAAGAAGATACGATCGCGCCTGATGCGTCTTACCCTGCAGACCTGAAGGAGCTCGGGTACGGACTCCACGCATCTACTCTTGCACATGTGACTGATCCGAGCACAGTTTCTTCATCAACAGGCTAGGCCATATACGTATGATCGAAGCCCCAGAGAAGCCTTTCATATTTAACTCTACGAATATTGACCGACATAATGAGGTGCGCAGCGAAGCTTTGCACGGTGTGTATACTCGAGGGACTCATTTGCGCAGGCAAATGCTAATATCTCAAGCCTGCTCTCGTGCGGAAGTCATCGAACGTCTATTTAAGCTCGGCATCAAGCAACTCTACCTTCCCCAGCTTACCACTACGAAGCCTGAAGCACCTCATATTCCAATTCTCGCTCCGCCTCCAGATGTTCTTAGGACACGGAAGCGCATTGTCGTCGTCATCAATGATGCGTTTCAGGATCTCGGCATCCTCGCGTATCGACAACTCCAGCGGGAGCTTGGAATTAACGGTGGATCTGTGATCAATTTCACAAAAGAGATGGTCACGCGTTCAGCTCTTGCCGATAATAAAGATAGCCCAGAGACGATTCAAAACATCTTCGATGATGGCGCTGGGGGCAAGAACGACAACGAGATCCCTGGCCTGATTGTAATGAATACAGGTCAGCTTCTCTACTCGCACAAGTACAATCGATCCATGACCACGAGAGGCTGGTATGCTCTACCGCGGAAATCGATCGCACATGATCACATCAGGATACACAATGAGGAAAACTACGTTGACGGTCATCGTAATCCTACTGAGCACATAAGATCTGTTTTCGATCATCTCTTATGCGAGCCAGATCGCGTCGCGCCAGATGCAGAACTGTACATCGTCGCGATTGAAGGTGGCGCAAGTAACGTCTTGGAGGTATTCAGAGACGACTGTAGGTGTTACCATGGTTGTATTGAACAGATGAATCTGACACGAGATAGTCGAAAAGTACGGTGGGCGTGTCACTGCAATGGCATTAGTTCACACACTTGTGGACAACTCTGAGATCACTCATCCAAACCTCAAAGCTTTCCTACACCAGCGCACACGTCAGTGGAAATATACGGATCTCAGCCTCGATCCAGCACAGTGCACAGATTTACCGGACGATTACTCGCGCGATGCAGTAAAGCGAACTACATCAAACGACGCCAAAAACATACATTGGAACGAGAAGGTTCTCGAGTCTGGATCATTGTCTGAGACTACGAAAACAAGGTATCAGCTTGCACTGGGCGTTGTTACTTCCAACCGCGGCAAGTCTGTGTCAATCGAGTCTGTGTCAATCGAGTCTGATACGGATACAAGCTCGGAATGGAGGAGTGGATCCGTGCCATGCCCAACCTTCGCTGGCGGGAAAGAAACAACTGGCGAATGTGTCTTCACTGAACCTACCGTTCAACGCGCCATCCTCTCATTCTTCGAAGACGTCGCCCATGACCCTGAGCACTATCGTAATCCAGCATTCGCGACCTTGGCAGATGTACCTCACCCTACTGTTGATGCACCCTTCACTCTTGACACCAACACCATGCCAGAGACGGCTGACATCCAATCTTCGTCTCACATGACGACACCCGAGCAGCTTGAGCTTGAGGAGGCATGTATAAAACTCACGCAGATGCGTATAGCACTCGGTGCTTGCCCTGACAATGTTGATGCGCTTGCTAAGGGCCGCATGAAGCTGGTACAAAAGATCACGAAACAGGAGGCAGCGGTCAAAGACCTGCGAACGAAAGCACTGGGTAAGGGAAGCTTAGGCGCTGGAGAAGCAGAAGACTTGCGTCAGGACTGGAGCCCCAAGGTTGATGGACCGCAGGTTCCCTTTGCTGGCACGACGGTCGATAGCGAGTTGCTGAAGGCGGCTGGGCTGGGCGATACGGCGAGCGAAGAGTTGGAGAAGCTCGACCAGGAGAAGAAGGCTTTCATTTGAGCCAAAAATGGCGAGTCGCCGACTGACCCAGGGGGTCGTAAGAGCGATCTCCTCAATGCGCCTCTACGACATGGCCGAAGTCATTATTTTATAGCAGCAATGAGTGGATTTACATCACACCTGGTATCACGAAAATCAACAAGTAAGAAAACTCCAAACATTATCGCATACCCTTCAGTGCGCAAACCCCACGCCTTTCCCTTTCCCCTGGTTCTCATACCCATATTGATACTCCTCCTGCTCTGACACAGGACTAACCTGCTGCACCTGCACAAAACCCGCCTCCTGTCTTGGGGCGTACCAACTCTGCACCACACCTCCCTGCGGTATCTGTCCATGTGCATGCGCGACCCAGCTTGGATGCGGCTTTGTTTCCTGCTGCTGGTATCCGCCTTCCAAGTCACCGAACGCGCGCGTGCGCGGCGTCATGGGTGATTTGAGGTACATAGCGTTTGCGGTGCCGGGAGTGCGGGGCAGTTGTTGCAGCTCCCACATGTGCTGCCATTGCTCTTCGGCAGTCATTTCGTTGTCGCCGTCCGGGGTGGAGGCCCACTTCTCCTTCTCAGCTTTCTTCTCGGCCTGTCGTGTTTGGTGGGCGACGAGGGCGTCTTTTGTGGGCCACATGCTGTAAAAGGAGATGATGAGGAAGACGGCATAGATGGTGCTTTAATCGTATTAGTATCTAGTGAGGGAAAGTCTGTTGGAAGTACTGGGAGGGATGGGAGACGTACAGCATAATGCAACTCACAGCAAAACTGCTCTTGGCTTGCATGCAGTAGCTCCGAATCTGCTTGTCCGCCACGATGTTGCAGTTCTTAGTGATGTACCAGGGCGCGCCGTTGTTGCTGCGTTTCGGGTCGATGGTGTCGGGCGAGGTTTGAATGTAGATTCCGTAGGCCCAGATGGCGAGCAATGGGATGTGCAGCATGATAGATAAGATGGGGAGGAAGACATGGAGTAGCCACATGGTTGCTTTAATCAGGTAAAAGAACATGCATACGACGCCAATTACAAGGTGATATTGTGTGTTGCTGGATAAAGTTAGTATTGTATGATTATGCCTACCGCGAATTTCGGCTGCGCGATGAGGACCAACAATGTACTTCTTGGGTTCCATCTCTTCTGGGCTGCAGGCAGAAAGGACTTACAATCCACTCCAGACTAACGGAATCTTCACAGGCCGGTAGTTTGCGTATGCGTAGACGATTGTCGATGAATCTGAGTTTAATCCCATCTTTCCACCCTCATTCCACAGAATAGTTCGGTATAGATTTGGCGACGCAATACCAAAGAGTGTGAGGTTGGCGACAGTGAACGGAAGCTCGAAGATCATGAGGAACCAGACATAGCGCGTAAGTCGCCATTGTCGTGGAATGAAGAAACGACCCATGGTGGTAGACGATAAGCTGAGATCAATGGCGATTTACAATGAGCTTCAGCAGAGCTCAATCCGGGTGGATGCAGGGCGTCGGAGTCGCTCAGTAACTCCACATAGACGAAGTCGGTCGTCAGTAATCGCAACGACAACCGTCCAGCATCGGCGCACGTCGAAGTCGAGGTCACACACACGCTTCGCACAGCTGGGGCGCCCCTCGCTCTTAACAGGCCGTTCGCACGGTCAGCGGGCCACCATGCAGCACGCCAAAGCGAAGTACGCAGGCTTGTTCCAGCGACTGAGGGGCGAAAGTCCATCTGCAGGCGCTGAGTGGCACACACATTCCGGACCATCACACAGCGTATAAAGTGTGACTTCCAATCAGAGCTGCAGGAAGCGGGAACTAAGACGGGCGTATCCTTGCTGGCGTGTTGGTGAAGAATGTGGGCTAATGTCTGTATCGGGCAAGCCCAGCGTTGGCTCCCGCAGCTAACACGGCCTCGTCGATTTTGCGGTCTTTGCGGCGCGTAAATGCGAGTTAATGGTATGAGTATCGAATTGTGATAGCGCTTGCTGTGACGACGAAGATGTGGTTGAAGAGTTGCGTATTCAAAGTGAGGTGACACTCAACTGACTATCTACTGGGATGCTGGATGCCGGCGTAGCCGAATATGCTGCGGCTACGTACCGAAAAAGACAATGCGCTCAAGCTCAGAAACGTGAGGAACGGGATATACTAGCATGTTGGCTCTCACCACCACTTTTCGCAAAGAACACGGTCAGGTGCGACGTTATCCTGCTCCTTCAGATATTGGACGATCTCGTCAGTCATAGTAGGAGGACCGCACACGTAGAAGATGGTGTGTTTGGCGTCCTCTTTATTTCCAACTGCACTCGACAGGGCAATGTCATCGATGCGGTGCGTCCATGCAATTACTGGCACTTCTGTCGCTGAGTCGAGGTTTGGTAATGTCAACGACATGAGCGGTTGAATGGGCTGGTCGTTGCTCCGGTCTACTTCCGAGCCGTCCCATGTGCCTGTAAAGAACAGCTCGATGCGGTCTTTGGTAGATTCGGAGCGCGGTATCCGGAACAGGTCAATGATCTGTGGAAGGAAGAGGACCTCCTCCTGACTGGTCTCTTTCGAGGGCACCTTGGTCGAGTAGAGAAGGCGGACTTCGAGGTTGGGGTAGTTCTGGTTGATGTAGTACATCATGGACATCATAGGGCTGTTGCGGCGTTAGTAACTGCAGTAGACCTACATGGCGAAGTTCCCTACTTGATGCCTACACCACCGGCGATGAAAATGGCGCGCTTGATCTTCGGTCGTTCCATGTTCACGCCGGGCGGCGGAAACACAAAGTTACCGCCTACCCGCACGGTAACCTCCTTCCCTTGTATCTCTTCCACCGGCTGCCACAGCCATGCTGCGGGAGGATTGTCTGGGCTGTTTTGGATGGCGAGCTCGAAGAAGGGCGAGTGGTCGGGGTTGCCCTGAGGTAGCGCATCTTTCGGCGAGGATGTGATGGTGAAGCCACCAGCTTTCTCAATGTCAGGCACGAAGACGTCGAGCCATTGGCCTGGGAGGAACTTGCCTCAGCCATCAGCGCATGTCGAAAGCGGAGATGGGAAAGGAGCCGACAGTACGTTGAAGCCGTTCTTATCTACAATGTCGAACCTGAACGTCTTGATGCGGTCGTTGACGTCTGTCACCTGACCGACCGTGGCCCTGTGGAGTTCGTTGCTGCGCGGTTCGCTCGCGGTGCGTTCCTGGTGACTTATGCTCTTCGCCTTTGCAGAGCGCGTCGTGGGCATGCTGCCGCTGTAACGCCGTGTGCCGTGTAGGGGGACAATACGAGAGAAGAGGTGCTGCCGGAGGGTGTGACGGAATATACACCGCTGCATCCGAGCTGGAGTCAGGCTGGAAGAAAATGCTGCTGAGTGGGTGCGCCGGTGGGGTTCTTCGCTGTTCCTACAGAAGAGGGGCCCCTGGCGATCGAAGAAGCTTAACGGCTGCAGCAACAGGCTATGATGTAACGGGACAAGCCGCGGTAACTCAGCCGTGCCCAGGTGGGCTGAAACGCAGCTTAGGTGCAGGCTGCGCTCACTTGAAGTCCTGCTATCATCTACGTGCTCTTTACGTTGCTTCGACATGGCTATCGAGGAGGGCTGGCATACATCAGACGACGGGCGCAAGCTCTACACGAAAACATGGACCACTGACCCAGCCGAAGGGCCGCCGAAAGCTCGACTCGTCTTCATCCATGGCTTCTCAGATCACATCAACACCTACGGCAACTTCTTTCCGTACCTCGCGAGTAAAGGCATCGAAGTCTACAGCTTCGATCAGAGGTAGGATATAGTCTTATCTGTATGATTGGTAGCTGACTTCGCATAGAGGATGGGGCAAGTCAGTAGCAAAGAAAGCTGAGCGAGGCCACACAGGACCAACAAGCAGGGTGCTTGATGACATCACATCGTTCCTCAAGTCTGTGATACCAAGCCCAGTACCGCTGTTCTTGATGGGCCACAGTATGGGTGGTGGAGAGGTCTTGTGCTACGCTGCTCAGGGTCCGCGGGAGGTACGGCAGCACATCCGGGGTTATCTGCTCGAGTCGCCTTTTGTGGATTTCGATGCCAAGTCAAAGCCATCGTCGTTGACTGTTTTCTTCGGAAGACTGGCTGGGAGACTGCTGCCACACAGGCAACTCGTCAACAAGCTTGATGTCAACCTCATCTCTCGCGACCCGAACGCTTGTAAACGTTTTGAGGAAGATGAGCTTTGTCATGATACAGGGACACTCGAAGGTTTGGCTGGGATGCTCGACCGCACTGGCGAGCTAGCAGCTGGTAAAGTCATCATTCCAGACGATGCTGGAGAGGGCGGGGTGACCAGGATCTGGATTGCTCATGGCGACAAGGATGGGATTACTGCCTTTGCAGCCTCAAAAAGGCTGGCCGACGCACTACAGGTCAAGGACAAGGAGTTCAAAGCATACGAAGGATACTACCATCGTCGTAAGTCAGACACTCCATGATCGCGATGTCATAGCTAATGCTGGCAGTACACGACGAGCCCAGTCCTGACAAGGAGGTGTTCATGGACGATGTCGCAAATTGGATTCTAGCTCGCTCTGTGGATCCTGCGCAAGTGGATAGCGCAAAGCCCAAGTTGTAGACTTGCTTTGATCAAGGAAGTTTTGGTAGTTGCACAAGCTCTACTGGGCGTCGTAATATCTATAATTGATTGGTTGATTGATTGAAAGTAGTTAACATTGCTTGCGGTACTGGGGTAACACCCATTGCCTCGACCTCCGATAAGGGACTATGGACGTGCTAAGCTATGGTCTTACGGGGGGCATCCTGGCCGTGGGAAGTAATTCGTAGTAGCGATTGCGCGCAGGCGTGGTCAAGTAGTGCTCCTCCGCCAGTTGAGGAAACGCTGTGGAAACATTTAGAGTTCCATATAAGGTTCCAATGAAAGCAGGGCCGAAAGGCTCTCAGTATCGTGAATTCTACGAACAGACCGAAACTAGCATAATGCAAGGCTTAATTTGGAAGATTATTCTGTTTACGAAGCCAACTTGAACGCGCGTCCTAGGTGATGTTTTATACTTGGTGAAACATGCAAAAGCCTTCACAGCTTCTTATACGTAAAGGTGACAACGCAGTCCGCGAGGTCTGTTAAGAGAATTGAAGTATCGTATGAGGCTTGAATCAGCGTATGGATGCAGGAACACATGGGCTGACGGGTTGCATGTCGTGCCTGGCATGACGGCCCCACTTGCGCGGGACGATGATGTCTTGACCGAGCTTAACTGAAGATTGGCGGCAGCAACCTTCGCTCGAATTTATCGCAGGATGGTTGCACATGCATAGAGCTGCCACCCAGGACCGCGCGGAGCCTGTCATTGTGTCCTACCCATGCTGCTGCGCGTCCGGAGAGATGGCTTTGCTGTCTGCAGACGCGCGTGCCCGAACTTACCGCAACGCGCCGCGCTCTCTCTACCACCGACGGTCGCATCAGCGCAGTCGCACGGGCTGAATAGCACGTCGCCCTACTTATCCTTCCCGGGCATTGTCCGCCCACAGCTGCGCGTCCTGCAAACCTGGACACATACAAAGGGGGTCCGAAGCGGCGCACAATACCCGCAAATAACATCTCCCTCACTTAACTGGAGCTCGACCGCACACCGCACACGACACATTGCCGCTGCTATGAACAGCCTTACACACAGCCACGGGCATGCCGGCCACTCACACCATCACCACCACCACGACAACACCTTTCTGCTTTCCAAGAACAAGCACGATGCCGGCGTCCGCATCACCCGCATTGGCCTCTATGTCAACCTAGGCATGGCCGTAGGAAAGGGGGTTGGCGGCTACGTCTTTAACAGTCAGGGTAGGAACACGTAGCAGTAAAAGACGCAAAATCAGAATCTGACGTACTGCAGCGCTCACTGCCGACGCTATTCACAGCTTAACAGATCTTGTCAGCGATGTCATGACCCTGGCGACCGTTGGGTGGTCACTGAAGCCTCCCTCGCAGCAATTCCCCAGCGGCTACGGGAAGGTAGAAAGTCTAGGGTCATTGGGCGTGAGCGGCATATTGCTGGTGGGAGGCTTCATGATGGGCTGGTCTGCTCTGATTACGATCATGCAGCAGTTCTTCCCAGAATTCGCTGAGACGGTTGCAAATCTGGGTCTGCTGGCACATAGCCACCATCACCACCACGGCGCCGATGATCTTGGTCCAAACATCAACGCGGCGTGGCTGGCTGCGGGCTCAATTTTGATCAAAGAATGGTTATATCGAGCAAGTAAGTGTATCCGTTGCAGCATGTCAAGCTTTTGCTAATCAGCACACTCAGCACTTAAAGTTGCCAACGAGCGAAAGTCGACTGTCCTCGCCTCGAACGCCTATCACCACCGTGTCGACTCGCTCACTGCCTTCGTTGCGCTTCTTTTGATTGCTGGTTCCAACGTTCTCAACAACGCTGCGTGGTTAGATCCAGTCGGCGGTCTTGTGATCTCTCTCATGGTAGTCCAGGCCGGTTGGGGCAACACAAAGTCTGCACTTCTCGAACTGGCTGACGTCGGTGTTGAGGACGAGATGAAGGAAAATGTCACAAAGGCTGCTGTGAAAGCATTAGAAAGTATAAGTACGGCGACCGAGAAGGTCGAGGTTCGAGCAGTACAAGGCATCAAAGCTGGCCAGAACTACCTGATGGACGTCGAGGTCGGTGTACCTGGTACTTGGACAATTGATCAGACACGCGCTGTCGAGGACGTTGTTCGCGAGCGAGTAGGTGCGAAGGTGCGCGGTGTCAAGAAGGTCCGCGTGCGCTTCGTCACCAACAGCACGGGCGAGCCTGACTTCCTCGATGAGTTCATCGCTGGCGACGTCACAGGCACAACCACTTCGGAGTCAGATCATGAGCACAACCATGATCATGCCCACGAGCACAAGCACAGCCAAAGCACCGACACAGCGCGGAGGAGGAAGTGATCTTGTACCATTGCTTTTGTATAGACGAAGAACCAAGAACGGGCGCGGTGTTTTGGAGTGAAACCACACGGCTATGGCATATACACTATTTTGGAACTTCCTGATGGTTCAATGCATCAATTTCTTGCTCAAGTAGACTTCTACACTAATGCTCATTTCAGTCATTACCCGCGGCGAACGACAGGTGATGCCACCACCGATCGGCGACTGCACCGATGCGCTGGGAGCAAAAACCCACTTCCAAACCTCTCAGTCACGATGGCGCTCTATAATTTACCCGCGGGCCAATTGCATACCATCTCCGCCGCAGACCGGCGGCAAAATGCGTGATGTAGGGCTATCGTCAATTTGTGGACCCTGAACCGTGGTCGCGGCTTCTGAGTACGACAACATACCATCTCTCAATGCCCGCTAAATTCTTCAATCTTTTTCAACTAATCCTTTCCACACTTTCGAGATATCACGACCATGGCTGACCAATTCCTGGGGTTCGATCTGAGCACCCAGCAGCTCAAAGGTGAGCCCCACCACAGCTACCCCACCATACTAAGCTGACCGCGGGGACGCAGGAATCATCGTCGGCTCCGACCTAAAACTCCTGCAAGAAGCAAAGGTAGACTTTGACGCAGATTTTGGTGCAAAGTATGGCATCGAGAAGGGTGTGCTTACAAACCCCGCTGAGGGCGAGGTGTTTGCGCCTGTAGCTCTGTTCCTAGAAGCTATCGATCTTGTGCTGCAGCGATTAAAGGAGCAGGGTGCGGACTTCTCAAAAGTGCAAGGTATCTCTGGTGCAGGTATGCAACATGGGACAGTTTTCTGGAGCCAGGACGCCGAGCATTTGCTTGCCAACCTAGATGCTGGGAAGACGTTGCTGGAGCAGCTTGAGGGCGGTGCGAAGGGCGAAAGGAAAGGGGCGTTCAGTCACCCGTTCAGTCCCAACTGGCAAGACGCAAGTACACAGAAACAGGTCGAGGCCTTCGACGCAACTCTTCATGACCCCAAGAACCTCGCTGAAGCCACAGGAAGCAAGGCACACCACGTACGTTTTAACAAACGAAGATGAGATGCGTATACTGATGTGAAGCAGCGTTTCAGCGGTCCCCAAATCCTCCGCTTCCACGATAAATACCCAGAAGCATACAAAGCAACTTCCCGCATCACCCTCGTCTCATCATTCCTTGCCTCCATTTTCCTCGGCAAGATCGCGCCCATGGACATCTCCGACGTTACCGGCGCGAACCTCTGGGATATTAAGAACGGGCGGTGGCACGAGGACCTTCTCGCACTCGCAGGCGGCACCTCCGGCATTGTAGACCTTCGCAACAAATTGGGCGACGTGCCTGAGGATGGCGGAGCGAGCTTCGGCACAATTTCGAGTTACTTCAGCAAGCGCTATGGCTTTCCCAGCTCGACTCAAATCATCGCGTTCACAGGCGATAATCCGAGCACTATCCTCGCCTTGCCTCTGCGCTCCTCAGACGCAATTGTCTCCCTAGGTACAAGCACGACCTTCCTCATGTCAACAAACCAGTACAAACCTGACCCGGCATACCATTTCCTGAACCATCCAACAACAGCCGGATTGTACATGTTCATGCTCTGCTATAAAAACGGCGGGCTCGCACGGGAACACATTCGAGACGCCATCAACAACGACAAGTCACGCAGCTGGGACAAATTCAACGAGGTTGCTACCTCGACACCTGTGCTTGGCCAGTCCTCCCCGTCCGACCCCATGCGCCTCGGGCTCTTCTTCCCGCGCCCGGAAATCGTGCCCGCAGTCAAGGAGGGCGTATGGCGCTACACATACACACCCTCTTCTGGTCTATCGAACGCGGACGGCGACAACAAAGCGTGGCCGACGCCTGATGCAGACGCGCGCGCCATACTAGAGAGCCAGTTCCTGTCTTTGCGCCTCCGCTCGCAACGCCTCGTCGAGCCGCAGAGAGACTTGCCAGCGCAGCCGCGCAGGATCTACCTTGTCGGCGGCGGCGCGGCAAATACTGCTATTGCGGAGCTTGCGGGCCAGGTGCTGGGAGGCAGTGAGGGCGTGTTCAAGCTCGAGATTGGTGGGAATGCATGTGCGCTGGGTTCCGCTTACAAGGCCGCGTGGGGTGTGCAAAGGGCGCAAGGCGAGAAGTTTGAAGACTTCCTTGAGCAGAGGTGGAATGAGAGCAGCTTTGTCAGGAAGGTGGCCGATGGGTATAGGAAGGGTGTTTTCGAGCAGTATGGAGAAGCTCTGAAGGGATTTGATGGATTGGAGAAGGTGGCTATTGAGGAGAAGGGTGAGGGGAAGAAAGAGGACTTGACAAAGGATATCGGTCTGGATGGGGGGGTTGTGAGGAAGAACTAAAGTGCTACAAACTAGTTGAAACATAATGCAAGCAATTCAGCTCGATCGTCTACAAGGCAATCAAAAATCGGATACTCTGACTCCCTCCACGATCCTCCTTGAATCAGATCTCCACAGATTCCTAACCTTGCTGGGAACTCTGCTGAGGATACTCCGCCAATTTCTCCCCCCATACCTCACTCCCTTTGATCTCCTCCCCCAATCCACCGAACCCCTGTCTATAAACCTTTCGCCCAGCGAGTTCGTTTGCAAACGCCAGTCTTTCATCGAGGCCCCAGGTTTTCTGCTCCACGAGTGCGTACAACATGCCCGCAACAAATGTATCGCCTGCACCAACAGCGTCCACAGGCTGAGCAGTATGGGAGTGATCTGATGCTGGTGAAGGCTTCCAACCAGGCTGAGACGCGCGTATGGGCCGGTCGTTGTTGCATTTACGCAATGCTTCTGCGCCGGACGACCCCCAAGTGCAGATCAGTGTTGCGTCGGGGTGGGTGGAGGGGAGTTGAGTATTGAGGAATGAGGAGGCGGTGATGGGGGGTGCACAGATGGATGTGTCCGAGTGTGCCTAGACAATGTTAGCCTTTTGCTGGACACTAAAGGCATCCAGCGATCTCTAAGAAGGAATGATTTGATATTCCCACACTTGATGGATTACCCTGGAGGTATTCCAGGTAGCGGAGATGCACTTACTTCGGCCCAGATTCTTGAGAAGAAAACTACGTCCACCAACGCCGCGACATGCTTCAACCCCGTCCTGTCAGGCTTCTCGCACTCAACGCTAATCTTCACCTTGCCGTGGTACCCATACATTAACCTTAGCCAGGCTACACACGGCAACAATACTTCTGGAATCCGACCTTCGAAGTGGATCCACACGTCGTCTTTACCAGCATCCATCGTTATGAGAGGTTCGATCGCAGCCTTGAATTCTTCCACGGTCATTTCTTCCAGGGGATTCGCACTGACGATTGTCCGCGTTAGATTGGCAGCGGACTGAATGATATAGCTGCTGGCTGCGACTTGCTCGCCTTGCCGGTACTGGAAAAGTCTTGTCGACACATCTGGCAGCGAAGAGATTACAACCTGCGTATCCGGTGACTTTTGGTCAGGCAGAATGGTAAGAAGTGAGAGCTCCGTGGAGTAGGTCAGTGTTTCTGGGTCGAAGTTGTCCGCAGGGAGAAGTTGGGATATGACTTCGAGTGTGTTGGCGGTATTGCCGCCACGGCGACGGATGAGATTTGTAGCTCGAAGCTTTGTGTCTTCCTCAGGGAAATGTGGAACCCTGACAGTAGTCAGCATATCAATATTCTGATAGTGTTATCGAAATTGATTGCGGGAATTCGTACGACAGAATAGTGTCCATGTACACCGCGCCCACGCAGATGATGTGGGGCATCGTGGTGTTGACGAAGCTTGGAGATATCCAGTGTTGGAAACGCGATGTCGAGCTCGTAGTGGTATTTTCGGTAGAACTCACTGTTTGCTATGATGTCATCATCACGAGGTCGAGTTTCGAACTGGAAGGCACAGTTACGGTGTAGATTGTTTACATTTGACCTTTCGCGCCATGCTACTCAGTAGAATATCGCTAAATGACTATGGAGTGGGCTATTACGCTCCTCTCCGCACATTCGTGCTCATGAGTGTGATTTTCTTCTTTTTCTTGCCCTTTCCACCAGCAGGCTTTTTCGCTGCTGTCGACGACTCTCCCTCCTCAGCTAATGACATAGCCTGTGCTTGCACAATCATCTCCTCCTCTTGCAACAAGTCCTTCTCCCACCCCTGTAGCCAACCATCGTCGACATCGTGGTCCAACGGCGCGAGCACAGGTGAAGCACCTGCAACTAATGCAGTGCCCCAGACGGTACGTGGGGCAGAAGGGCTTGTAGATGGCGATGCCAAGGAAGCAAATCCCTCGCCTCGACGAGCTGGCCAGGGTGGCGACGCCGACGCATCTTCGCCATCGGTGGTAGGCTGACCGTCTGGATTGCTGGCAGACGCCAGAGGTAGAAAATCAGCCGCAGAGAACCGCTCAGATATACTGGGTCGCTTCCTTCGTGTTGAACTAAATTCAGCGTACTCTGCCTTTTCAGCTCGCAGCCTCGCCTTCTCTTCCCGGCCCTCCTTGTCTTGATGTTTCTTTCTTCTCCTTTCAATGTCAGGCTTGAATCGTTCTAGGATCTCAGGCGCAACGGTGTCAGTCCATTCACATTCCAGGAAGTTGACCTCGCAGCCATACGGCAAATGTGCAAGGTACTTTGTACGTTTTCTCAGCTCATCATCGACAACGTGACCAGTCGAGACACGCTCAACGCGCGGCAGAATCGTGGCTGGGAATGAAGCAAAGTTCTCGAAAGCAGCCTTGAGAATGCGAATGTCGAGCGGAGACAAGTAGTAGTGCATGAGCGCTTGGTAGAAGAAGTACTCGGATGGTGTACGGCTCTGATCGTGATGTTGTCGATTGCGGATTTCGGCCAGTGTTGCTGGCACGCTTGTGCGTGATGTCTGAGAAGACATAGACATCTTTCGCTGTTGATTGTTCTCACTGGCCGTTGGTCCGGACTCTCCGTTGATGTCCTGGCCGGAAGGAAAGAACTCGGGGGCGTCCTCGCTGAATACAATAGGCGCCCGCTTCGGTTTTGGCTCTGCTGGCTTGAGCGCAGATTCTGGCGGGTTTCCAATTCCTCGGATCTTCTCTTTCGATTCTTCAATATTACGAATGGCCTTCTTTGCCCATTGCACATTGTCCTCGCCGAACATGACCTCATCCTCCTCGGCCTGCTGACGCAATTCGATGATCTCCTTGTCGAATTGTTCCATCATGTAATCTTCTCCACCTCGAAGAACCCGCGCATAGTCCATAACCTCGGCAGCAAAGTACCAAGGAATGTCTTCGTCTTTGCCCAGTACTTCGGCACCGTCGCGGGGCATGGCCAGCGTGCTTCCAGCTGAGCGCACCACCAGGCGAAGGACCACATCACCGCCCTCTCGAGGCGGCTCTCCCTCTTGACCTACGTACCAGCGCACGGGTCTTGTTTCGGTCGCGTAAATGGTGTCGAAACACAGTGGACACTTCTTCGAGCGAGCCCTCTTTACAGGCTGCTGACCTTCATCCTCAGAATGCATGTAGCGTATAAGGCAAGGCAAACAGAAGATGTGCCCGCATCTGGCCATTCTCGGAGCTACTGGAGTCCCGAGGCAGATGGGACATGACGCGTCCTGAGAGACGGACGAAGCCAGAATTTGAAGGATGTTGTTCCAGTCCAGATGTATGTCGGCGTCAACACCTTGAGCGCGATAGTCACCACGCGGATCGACAATGAAGCGGTAGTTCGCGTGTACGTATCTAAGGTAGTGTTAGTGTCATGGGCCACCTGAAGCGCGTTCATCGCGTACCTCGCTTTGTCGGTCGCATGGTAACCCGAGCCAACGCCCCAGGTAGGAGCGCGTCTGTAACTCCTTCCATGGCCATGGCGATCATGGTGGTGAAGGTTCTGTGGACGAGGCGGGAGGTTGAAGTTCATGAGATGTGTAATGGACGTCTGTCCCTTCCGATTGCTGTATGGACGCATGGCGAGCTGAGCAGTCAGTACTAGACACATGTACAGGGCGCGTTGCACATACAGATTCTGCAATGTCATCCTCGTCGGACTGCCGGAACTTCTTCGAGCCCTTGTTCTGCTTCTTGACTGCCTGGTTGTTCCTCGGCGTCGGGGAGTTCTTGAAGGGAAGACTACCCCGCTGTTGGCCGAAGAAACTAACAGTCGCAGAGGTGGACTGGTTCTGCGCGGGCGACTGTGGTGCAGCGGGCGCAGAAGCTTTGGAGGACGAGGCGGCCGAGGGTGGGTTCGAGGACATGATGCTACCCGCGCGAGGGGCTCACGATGACGGCAGTCCGGCGCAGTGGACCACTACTCTGCCCCGACACGAAAACGAAAAACGGAAAGAAAGAGAGGCGGACAGCGAGGATAAGAATGTGGGAGGCGTGTGCGGCCGCTAGTTGGTTTGGGTTGTGAGCGTTTGGGTCCCCCAGAGGGATGGACTTGGAGAGTCAGAGAGGTGGCGATCGAGTGGATAGACCATGACGAGCGGCTGGACCGAATCACGTGGTTAAGCTGCTTCCGGCGCCTTCTCTCGCACGAACTTGTTCAGTACAGGTGCTATCTACGTGAGTTTGATTGTTGGCGTGTCAATGGCACTACGCTTGGCTATGCAGACTATTCGACGTGGTGCTCGAAGTCAGCCTCGAAGCTTGGAGCAAGGGTTCTGAATAGCCGGATAGATGACTTCATCGGCCTCACGGGTGTGAGAGCGGGCACCAACATGGTGGTGCTGCACGCGGTCATGGGTGCAGCAGCCTGCGTGCTGGTTCGGGCAGTGGAGTCTCCACCAGGCTCGACTGCCTGGCAACCGCACGGTGGCGGGTGTTCGCAGCAGCTACAGACTTGCGCGTGGTGATGCGTCGGTTCTGTCCTCGAGCGGCCTCGCACGGACACTCAGCTTTGAGCCCGCAACTCTTTGAACTTCATCACCGTTCAGCGCAACCCCCCACGACCACGCCGCCCTCCCCACCACGCATCCCCGCGTCTCCCATCCCGGGCAGTCTCGACTGCGCTCATGTCGTGCTGATACAATGACAGCGTGTCTGGCCCGCCACCCCGCTGCCCGTCTCCGCTCGCCGCAAGTCGCGCGACCCTCCGCATCCCAGCAGTAATTCTTCGTCTGCAGCATCGCCGCCTGCGCGCCTCGCCCGCACCGACCCCGTCGCGCCGCCCATCGACCAGGCGCCTCTCGCACCCCCACGCCCGCGCGCGCTCGCCCGTTGCCTCGCAGGTTGGACGCTCGGTCGTGCTGGCCAGCGCCCGACATCGAGGCAACACCGCCGCCTGTCGCCCATGATGCCCGGCCACATCCCGCCCGGTGCGCCTTTCCACCAGGGCCGGAAGCAGATGGACCATCCGTACCAGTACCACTACGCCCCGCCACCGCAGACGCACTCGCCCGTCTACCACAACCCATACGCGCCTTACCACCACCCCCAGCACTATGGCCCACCCCACGGCTACCCGCAGCAGATGCCGCACATGCAGCAGTGGAACCCATACCACCAGCCGCAGCCGCAGCCGCAGCCGCAGCCGCAGCCCCAGTACAACATGCCTCCTCGCCAGTTCCAGCCCCAGGCCTCACCCGTTGTCGTGTCCTCGCTCCCGCACATGGCCGGCATGCCTCCCGTGAACCGTTCGCTCGGCCAGACGCCGCCCATCGTCCACTCACACACACCCCCGGCGCAGCGCATACACACTCCTCAGCCTGCCGCCTCCGTGTCCTCGCCCTCGGCCCACTCGCACGTGCACATGCACTCTCCTACCCCGCCTGCGCACACGACCATCGCTAGCCCCCCGCCTGTTGCAGAGACAAAGCCTGTGCAGGCCGCCCCGCCGACACCACCTCAACCAACAACCTTCAAGCCCTTCTACCCGCCATTGCCGTGGCTTTCGGTTCCTGATGCAGACTTCCCCGCTCGTGCTGCAGGACGGAGAAGGAGGAAGAGGGGCCTTGTGCCAGCTCAAGAGCAAGGTCTAGCCCTACCTTCGCGCGAGCAGGACGTACAGGCCGAGGTGAAGGCTACAGAGGAGACGGGAAATGGCGAGCTCGAATCTGCAGGAGAGCCGGAGGAGTCGCAAGCTTCCACCATCGCCGTGCCCTCTGATGTTGAGGTGGATACTCCATCGACTTCTCATCCACCTTCTGAAATCGACGTCCCGTCAATCCAACAGCCTGCTGCTCAAACAACTGCTCCTGCCCAGAAGCACGCCCGCAACGCAACCAAGCCAGCTGTACCACTCATTCCCATCAAGCCCGTCAAGGCAGCGAGTGCAGCATCGACCACCCAGAAGTCGGTCAAGTCACCACCTGCTGAGAAGCATCAGCCAAAAACCGTCGACGAAGTTGCCGCGCCGGCACCGGAAGCTGTAAGCGCTGAAGAAGCCCCTAAGCCTGCGGCACCTGCAGCGCCAAAGTCGTGGGCAGAGCTGCTCAGGGCGAAGAATGCCGCAGCTGCGCCACAAGCACAGGCACAGGCACAGACGCCAGTTACTTCTAACGGCGTTGTGAACACAAACGGACCAGTGGCACCAAAGAGCAACTCGCTCGCTGATGTCCTTGCCTCCTACTCTGTTGATGCCGAAAAGAAAGTGTCTTTCATCGAACCTCGCGGCCTTGTAAATACTGGCAATCTTTGTTACATGAACTCTGTAAGTCTTGAGCCGTCATTTTAATGTCTTGATGAACTTCTGCTGACGTTTGTTAGGTTCTTCAGGTACTTCTGTTCTGTGCGCCTTTCTATGATTTCCTGGACCAGACGGCAAAGCGCGCTGTGCATAGCTTCAAGTCTGAGACACCTCTCGTCGATGCCATGATCATGTTTCTACGGGACTTCAAGGTCATCGACTCGGCTAGTTCGGTTGAGCAGCTTCGCCTGCGTTTGAAGACTGATGAACTGGAACAGTACGGCGATCCTCTGACCCCTGAGTATGTCTACGACACCATCAGGCGCTTGCCTCGCTTCGATAACATGAAGCGCGGCTCTCAGGAAGACGCCGAGGAGTTCCTGGGTTTCCTTCTGGCCGGTTTACATGATGATTGCGCTCTTGTCATCAAGAAGGGCAGGGCGGTTGACGCCCAGAATGGTGCATCATCAAAGACCGAGCGCTCCAACTCCGCAGATGGTGAATGGCTTGAAGTTACGGCGAAGCAGAAGACATCAGTCACCCAATCCTCCGGTGCCGTGGAGATCGAGACACCTATCACAAAGATCTTCGATGGTAAGCTCCGCTCTGAATACAGGAAGGCTGGCCAAAAGCCTTCAGTGACTTTCGAACCCTACCAGCCTCTGCAGCTAGACATTGGCGAACCACACATCAACAATATTTCAGACGCACTGAAGAATTTGACTCGTCTGGAGACTTTGGATAGCGCTGTCAGCGGCACTCGTGCCTCTACAAAGCAGGTGCATATCGAGACTCTACCGCCAGTTCTTATCCTCCACTTGAAACGCTTTCACTACGACGAAAAGGGTCCACAGAAGATCTGGAAGAAGATCGGTTACCCTCTTGAATTGGAGATTCCGAAAGAAGTCTTTCCCCAGCATAAGCGGGGAGGCTACCAAGCGCAGGGCGGTTTCCCAAAGTACAGACTTACAGGAGTCGTCTATCATCACGGCAAGAACGCCAGTGGAGGTCACTACACGGTCGATCTTCGCCGACAAGAAGGCAGGGAATGGATTCGTATGGACGATACCGTCATTCGTCGGATCCGCGCTGCAGATGTCGCTGAGGGTGGTGCCGAGGAAGACCCCAAGTTTCTGGCCGCCGCCCTTGAGCAGCACAAGAGCGATGCTGGAAAGAGCAAGAATTTCTTTGCTCAGATTGACATTGATGAGGATGCCTCTGACAAGGGGGGCTGGAACCAGGTCAATGGCACAGACAAGAAGGACAACACGAAGAAGTGGGCTGGTGTTGTGAACGGCACAGCGACGCCCAACTCGGCTGGAAAGAGGACTCCACTTCCAAAGGAGAACGTGAGAGACAACAAGGTGGCATACATCCTATTCTACGAACGCATCGAGTCATGAAGTGGCGGACTCGAGCAGGAACAGGCAGGGCGTATGCTCATGATTTATCACGACCAAAAGTCATTAGCAGCATTGCGAACATGGCATGGAAAAGCATATCCACAAGCGCAGAGCCGTGGATGAGCGTTCATCGGCACCGTTTGTTGGTGCACAAAAGAAGAGAAAGAGCATTTAGGAGATCAAAGATACCCTTATAGGGCGTCAGATATAGGAAGAAAGACGATGTATAGTTCACATCAGTTCCCTGCCGTCGTGATATTTTTGTCTGTGCGTTGTTGCCCCTCCACCCCACCTTCCGCGAACATCGAGCTCTCGCAGTTCAACAGCATTGCCAATCACGACAACAAGCAATTGACACGCACAATGCTCATTACAGAAACACACAAAGATGTGCCCACTCAGGCGGGTGGAGACATGAGTGCGTAGCAAACTGGATGCTCTCCCTTCGCGACTGAAGCTCACGCTTGCTTAGGGGTCTTCATCTTTCACCCAACCATTGCCAATTACCCCAAGGCAAAGTTCCCTGGTGTTGTCGTGTTTTCAGAGATCTATCAAGGTGAGTGATAACTCGATCAACCAACTGTCCTTCATTGATTACTGCTTGACCTGACAACTACCTTCACCGTCTGTCATTTCTGATGCGAATCGCGTGCATCCCCATATATATCATATTATTACTACTTCTCATCTTACATTGACCAGTGACTGGTCCTGTGGCGCGCTTTGCACGTCAAATTGCATCTCAAGGCTACATCGTCGCCGCCCCATCCTCCTACCATGAGTTCACAGGCCCAGAGCCCTTAGCCTATGACGGCCCCGGCACCGACGCAGGCAATGAGTGGAAGATCACCAAGAAGGTCTCGGCCTACGATGAGGACGCCAAGCTATCTGTCGATATCCTGCTTGACTTGCCAACGTGCAATGGCAGAATTGGCACTACTGGTACGTCACCCTGACCTCCTTTATCTGCCCTGCACACAGGCTTGTAGGGCAAGGCTGAGACTAGGATAGGGATGTGCCTTGGTGGTCACCTCGCCTACCGCTGTGCTCTTGACCCGCGCGTCGTCTCAGCGATATGCTATTTCGCAACCGACATCCATAGCGCGACGCTCGGCGCGGGGAAGAATGACGACTCGCTCAAACGTGCGAATGACATCAAGGGTGAGCTCGTTATGATCTTTGGGAAGATGGATAACCATGTGCCGCCTGAGGGTAGGGATTTGATCCGCAAGACATTGCACGAGGCGGGTGTCACTTTCAGCTTTTATGAACCGGCTTGGGCGCAACGTAAGTCACCTTTTGATGCTGTACAAGGGGAGATTTTGGCATGGGTAGAACTGAGAAACGGGCGCTGATTATGTGTAGATGCTTTCATTCGCGATGAACTCAGCAAAGGGCGGTATGATGCAGCGCTCTCTGGCATTTGCTTCGAAATGCTGAAGGAGCTGTTTAACCGCACGCTGCGTTCTGATCTTGGTCCAAGGAGTGGTGGGGATGTTGAGATCGAGGATATCTGTTAGAACGTGGTGGAGGAGACAGACCCCACGGCACATATACATACCTGATTCCAGTGTTCAACATTTCACAAGACGCGGCAAACGTGATGACCAAGCACCTGAAGCAAACAAAAAGCGCAATGGTCAGGCTGTATTCATGACATTTGTTTTCAGCCAACGTAATAGGTGCACATCGGTCTGCTGTTGGACCACCTGGGCATCGTCAGTGTATATCCGGCTATGGAGCAATCGACGACTTTCTCTGCAATGGAGTGCGGCGCGACCTCGAAGACCAGATCGGCCAGATGAGCCTCTCCGCCACTATTCAATACGCGGTGCACAGCTCAATAGTGGCCAGGTACCCGACTATGGTAATATGAATCTAGAGAATCTGCAAGCTGAGATGTAGCGATGCAACTCTGTGTGACAAAGATACCGCTAACGAGTCTTCTACGTCGATTTCTTGAAGCGCCTCGACCGAACAGATCGAAAGGTTTATGAGCAGTGGAGATGGAACCAATTTTCCGACTCCGCGATTGACCTGCATCTCGAACTTACAACTTGCAGACAGTAGGGACGACTACCAGTGCCGCAGAGACAAGGGGTTGCTACGAGAGCGGGAGAATCTCATTCTTTGGCGTGCTTGTCAGTGATACATACCGCACAGATTCTCTTGACTTGCCCGTCCAGATCAGACATATAATCTATCAGTTCACTATGAATTGACACATGGCACCTCCGGTACAGATGAACCTTTACCACAGTCTTGCCTGCGATCTATTACTGTAGGTACTGTAGGCATGGAACTCCAGCACTGCTGCAAAACAAACACACTGCACATTGTACATGCTAGGCGCGATGAGCAAGTCAGTGCCCCATGATATGCTAAACTTCATCTACTCGTCAGTTTGCTCGAGATTCTATGCATAGTATGCTGAGAAATTGCGTTACTTCGAATTACTTGGGGAAATGCTCAACAGTGCTGGCATGAAGGGTATGGTAACACTTCGCAAGCTTCAGATTGATGCGTATTTAAGAGCGCAAAGTCCTCCCGAGAAATCAGTCGCAGCACAAGCATCGCTCTGAGCTTTCTTTCCACTGCTCTTCCAGTGCTAATACCCCACCCCTTCAACACAAACTTAAGCGACTCCCACATTCTCCAGCCTAGAGGCGGACACAAAGGTACTACGCGCATACTTTGTCGACGAGCAAGCTCTGCACACTCCCAAACTGAACCAACTCGCCAAAATTCTCTCCCAGTTCTCCAAACTCGACAAAGCACGCCTAGAAACGCGGTCTTGTCATCGCTTCTACTATTACAAAGTTCCCGCGCGTACAGACGACGACACGTTGGTGCAGTTCCCCTCCTCCAACTAGTTTTCGCCAAGTCGTACTTTGAATGCAGATTCTAGAGCGCCCTTTCAAGCTAGCGATGTGTATGCTTCAGAGCCATCAGAGTTCTGCGGGTTTGCAGATGTAATCGTAAAGACTAAGACGCTTAATACGCGCTTGTTGGGCGTGTGGGAGGAAGCGCTGGGTCTTGGGGAATGGACGTGTGGACACTTTTCTTGGTGAGCTTGTCGATGGAGGGTCACCTGGAGAGGTCGATTTCTGGTGAAGGAACTCGTAAGAATCAGAGCTAGACTGGACCATGGGTAGAGGTATGATTCAAGTACGAATATGCTATTCAGGTAGGTTATGTTGTCTTTCAGTTGATTTCCCCAACGGTAGTCCTCAAGTTATACATGACACATGGTCTGCTGATATTGTTCATGTATTGCTATGAAGCAGAAAGGAGGGTTTCTACTGCTGTGCCTTTCGTATACTCTTCCTTGTCCGCCCGATCTCCCTCTCCAGCGCTCGCAACTCCCCCGTGACTGTTGCTAACCCCACCACTGGGCCATCAATGGCTTCTCTGAAAGATGCCTGCGCAGAGCGAAGTGCGGGCGGGACAAGGATGCCAAACATGCGGATCGGATCTACGACCACCGCTCTCGCCGTATCTTTGCTTTCCTTAGCATCAGTATTAGTGTCTTCCGCAGGCTTGTCTGGCGGACATTCCGCTTCTTCAGGTGCTGCTCTGCATTCTTCAGTCTTCTTGTTTTGCTCTTTCTCCCCTGCTTGACTGTCATTTTCTGGCTTAGAGGATGTGCTTGGAGGAGCTGTTGAAGTAGCAGAGAAACGCAGCTGGCACACTTCATCTTCAGTCACCACACTGATGTCGTTAGATGCCGTAAAAATTAACCTAATGATGAGAGGCTCACATTTTTCGTGTTGCTTGGACACGTTCATCATAGCTGTCTTGTCCGTAGTGCATGCCAGACCGGTTGTGGAAGTTTGCTTGTGCTAGAGAGAAGAAACCCTGCTTTCAATCAATAACAATCTCAGTTATAAGCTCATGTTGTACGTACGGAAGATAGCTGTCTTGATAATTTCTGCATGAGTTTCTCGTACTCATCGAGAGTGTAGAGGTACTGCTCTAGCAAAGCGTCGAGGCGCGCGATGAGCGCATCCTTGTCAACATCAGGAGAATGTGCGACGCCAGGGACAGCCTCAGCTGGGAGTGGAGCTTGCGCTTCTGCCATAGCAGACCACACCGAATGTATGTCAAGTCAAAGAGCCAACTACCAGGATGCAGGTCGATTGATACGTCGATGCGGCTCGAACTCCCGCGGCCGCCTTGCCCGATCCGGCATTAGCGCCATCTCCATCTTAGAAGTCATGAGCTCTCCGCCATCACTTCCACATCTACCGCGCAACCGCGCGAACCACCACCATGTCGAAACCACACCCTCTCCTGCATCTCTTCAGACAGTACTCCACACAAACCTCCGCCTTTGCTCGAGCGAACAGATCCGCCACTCGCCCACAATGCCTCCGCACACCCACCCTTCGCAGACAACCGAACATGGTCTTCTTCGCGCAGAGGCGGTATGCCCACGGCCCGGACGGACTCGACCCAAACTTCGTCTCGATCCTGGACCGACCGGCAAAAATGGCACGCGTAGGCAAACAGCACGGGCCGGGGCTGATCATACTGGCGATAATCCCCGTGACGGCCTTCATACTCGGGTGCTGGCAAGTGCAGCGTCTGGGGTGGAAGACAGAGCTGATCGCGCGGTTCGAAGACCGACTCACATTCCCGCCGCTGGAGCTGCCGCTGCGCATCGACGAGAGCATGGTCCAAGACTTTGACTACCGCAGAGTGTATGCGCGCGGTGTGCTGCGCCACGACCAGGAGATGCTGATCGGGCCCCGGCTGCAGGATGGCGAGGATGGTTATACGGTCGTGACACCGCTGGAGCGCTTCGATGAGCGCGGCAACAGCCATAAGATCCTGTGCTGTCGCGGGTGGATCAAGAAAGACGCCGCGAAGCAGTGGTTCCGAAAGAAGAACGGGGCCCTGCCCGAGGGCGAGGTTGCCATCGAGGGACTGCTGCGGGTCCCGCCCAAGGGAAATATGTTTACGCCCAAGAACCAGCCGGAGAACGGGAAGTGGTTTTTCCCCAGCGTCGAGGAGATGGCTGAGTGGACGGGGAGTCAGAAGGTGTGGATTGAGGAGACCATGAGTGAGTGCTTGATTTCTGTGTGTAACTTTGGAGGGGCTGGCTAATTGTTATGGCAGCGCCGGATCTGCTCACGAATTACGAGCGCGAGCCTAAGGGCATACCGATTGGACGGGCGCCGACGGTGAATTTGAGGAATAACCACACGCAGTATATCTTCACATGGTAAGCCTCTGCTCCCTCTCAGTCAATGCTTCCTTGCTAACATTTGCAGGTACGCGCTGAGCTTCGCCACATCCATCATGTTCTGGATGGTCGTCAAGAAGCCGTTATCAGGCACACAAAGGCGGGTGCGTCACAGCTCAGAGTGGTCATAAGACCATAACCCTGCACTTATTGCCACACTTCACCCTTCATCTTCCTCCTGTAAAGTAGGCAAACGTTTCCGCTTCTGGCCCTTGAGTTTCGGCTGTGGTTCCATCCTTAGCTGCTGCAGCAACTCCCTGGGCAGCATTTTCTGCGCGAGCGAGAAGCTCGTGGTGTTGCTGTTCGTCTTGCGGGTTCTGGGCTCGTCAGCAATTTTGTAGGATATAGGAAAGGATCTGTACATGACATGTACAGTACGCGAGAGAAACGTAAACATACCGTCGCATGAGCGCGAGGACATCGCTCTCTTCAATCATCCTCCGTCCGGCGTGCTGTGCATACGCAGCTAGATCTATGCCTATCTGCTCAAAGAAGTCGTCTGTAGTCTGTACGAGAGCGGCAAGTGTGTCTTTGTTGAGCTGTGTCTTGCTGCCCTGCGACTTCATGAAACTGAGTGCTAACTTCTTGACCGGTGCAGCTGGGAAGGATGGGTAGTCCAGACCGACTCGCGATAGCTTGAGCTCTTTCCTTCGCGTGCCCATGCGTTTCTGGACTGAGGCTGTGGCCTCGGGGGCTTGCAAACTGCGGTCCAGGGCGGACTCTTCTTCGCGATAAGCGGCGAGTTCTTCATCATCTACGCCCGGATCGGATTCCCAGCCTGTGATGCCGAATGCTTCCGTGGCTTCGTCCGCGTTCAATGCTGTCTCCTCTGGTTCGTCGAGGTCGGGTGCTTCCTCTTCAACTTCTAGATTCTCCTCTTCTCCAAAATCGAGCAGCGCAGCAGTCTCATCCAGCTCTTCCTCCTCCTGAGCCTGCTCTTCGATGGGTGCTCGTATCCGTTCTGGGATGTGGAATCTGAATGTGGGCTCCTCAGTTTCGTCGTCAGCCTGACCGAACACGCCCAAGTCCGCATCGCTCGATAGTCCGTCGCGTCGCCCTGTCAAGGCCTCTACTGTGTCCTCATCCTCCTCCACAATTGTATGATCGAGCAGTGGATCGAAGGCCCCAGTGCGCCGCCGATTGATAAACGCGCCGTCCATCTCAAACTCTTCTCCGACTGCGCCCAGCTCACTGAAGTCTGCGAACCTTTCACTGACTCTCCTGCCATATCGCGGATCTTCGCTCAGAGCTCGGCGCCCAAATTCGAGCGATTGAACTGTAGCGCCGTCTACATCGTCCGGCAGCTCGGGCAGTAAAGACTGTCTGGGTGGCCGTTCATGAAAACTATCGTCATCGTACATGTCTTCCAGCGGCATGCTGAGCCTAGGCGCGGCAACATCGGGGCTATCTGCGATATCTGGGAGGTCGAGTGCTGAGTGTCGACTTTGGCGTGGCAGTGTTTGGGGTTCTGGCTCGACAGGGCGACTGTCACGCGCAAGTGCTATAGAATAGTCAGCAACTGCTGGATATAGGGTTGCGAGTCAACACACCTCTGCTCAGATTGCGCAGAAGGTCTCGAGGTGTTTCCCGTTGCACCCTCCCGCTCCTGCGGCGGTTGTTCCCTGGTGTTCGCGCGGCATTGGCTCGCTCTCTCAATGCTCTGATCGCATGGGGTGTCGTTGGTGCCGCTCTGCGCGCTGATATCGGTCGTGTCGCTGGCCCTCCTCGCGGTGTTCTGGCCGCGGTACCTGGCGTGCGAAAGGTGGGTGTCTTCCGGCTTCCGGGAGTGGGGCCTGCACTGATTGCACGGCGGAAGGGAGTGATGGGTTCAGTGCGTGCAGTAGCGTTTGGTGTCGCAACTATCTCCGGAGACAGGTGCTGCTTCTTGCGCGCAGATTCGGCCATTGTTGCGTAGCTATAAGACTAAGGATGCGACAAGCAGAGTGTACTTGTTGACGAACGTCAACCAACAGGGAAGGCGCGTCCGGTTTACGGGTCGACGCGACGGGGCTAGACCGAGTGCGATGCTAGCGTATCTTCCTTATCGATTACGACGGACTTTTTGGAACTTTTCCTGTTGCACGCGGCGCCTTCCATATCTTCACGCAAAACACAAGCAACAACATGTCAGACACGGATTCCGAAGGAGGGGTGCCCCTGATCGAGGCTGAGTTCGACGTCACGGCGAACTCGAAAAAGAGAAAGGCAGAAGCAGACCCTGAAGACGGCGTCGACAGCAAAAAGGCGAAGAAGAAGGCGAAGAGAAAGCAGAAGAAGCAGGCTAAGGCGAAGAACATCGATGAAGACGATTTGGACCAAGAGTTAGGCGTGAACCATGCATTTGAGCGCATGGATGGCCAGCTGGTAGCGGACTATGTCAATGCTCGAACACGACTATACGGCAAGGATCTGAGCAGTGTCGAGCTGGAAGACAAATTCATTCCTGGTGAGTGACGCAGTACTGACTTGAGGATCGATTGCTGACTCGAATAGCACGAACCGTCTATGACAGTACTAGCTACAGTGACCCTCGAAAGCTGGACAATCTTCCGGTTTTCCTGAAGAAACAATTCGGCAACCTGAAGCCCACATCCAACAAGCCACCAGGAGCGCCGCATACCATTGTGGTCACTGCTTCTGGTATCCGAGCGGCTGATGTGTGCAGGTCGCTCAAGACGGGTCTGCCCAAGCAGGGCATCAAAGATCCCAAGGTAGAGAAGTTGTTTGCCAAACATCTGAAGCTCGCAGACCAGGTCGCGAGTTTGAAGAAGAACAGGTAAGTAGACTACAGTCGACGCGTGGATCTTCTGCTGACTGTGCTTGCAGGGTGGACTACGGAGTTGGAACACCTGACCGACTTTCTGCACTTCTTGACGAGAAAGCTCTTTCTACAGAGAATCTGAAGAGGGTGGTGATTGATGTGTCGTACATTGACCAGAAGAAGCGCGGCATCCTCGACATGAAAGACCTGCACGAGCCCCTGATCAAGTTGCTGCTACGAAAAGAGTTCCTGGGTGAGGACAAGGAGGCAGGCGACGAGTTGTTTGTATTCTACTGAGATAGGACATGTCGTCGGTGAGAGAGTTCGGGCGGAGTTGCAGCAAGATACCCAAAGTTAGATAGCCTGAAATGAACGCACGAGATCAGCCGCGTGGGACGGAGATTCAATAAAGTCCGGTCTCGCTAGGCTGAGGAATGGTTGTCTCGGAAGTGCGGGCTCCAAACATGCGCTGATGCACCATGGCATTCATAGCATGCTTGTGGGCTGTGATTCGGTGGGAGCAAACGCAAAACTAGAAACGCACGTGTCTGCCTCGGTCGTGTGGAGCGGTCTGCAGGCGAATAGAGGCTGCAGGACTGGCAAATGCAGTGTGAAGGCCAAATCACAGCGCTGGAACGTCAATCACAAATAAAAGAGGTCCGGCAGGCCCCACCACACATGCCATGAGCCTGTCCGCAGCGTGTGTCAAGGCGAGGCGCCGGGGCCGGGGCTGGGGCAGTCTCTGTCTGTGCCTTGTAAGGCGAGAGGGCAAAAGAGCGGTATGCAGGGCGGGCATGAGTGTAGAGAGGTAGACACCATCGACGGTTCGGCCATGCTGCTAGAACAGGCCTGCGAACGGGAGCCGGCAGGGCAACTGGGCGAGCGAGCGGCGCCTGCTGTCGATCCGTGCGGCGCGCCTATCAGGACACCGCAAAGGCATGGCTGGTCGTGGTGAGAGTCGTGGGCGCGAGGTGTCGCAGGCCTGTTTGACGTGTGAGAGAAGTCCGCGGTGGCTGCCACTGCCCAAAAGCGAGCGCGCCCCAGCGGCTCCTGGCTGCAGCTGCTTCTGCCTCTGCATATCCACAGGACCACCCTTTGGCGCCGTGCACCCTCTGCCCTGCCCTGCCATACGAGCGACGAACTATTGCGACCTTGATCACCTCCCGGCCACGACTCGACCGACCCCCGCCCGCACGCACCGGCCAACAGACTCGCGCTCTGGCAAGCAAGCTCACCCGCCGCCGCCAAGCGAGACGCCCCCCCTACTGTGCAGATAGCTCCCGCGACCCTCGCAGACGCTGCGAAAAGCGAAAAGCGCTGCGACTGCTGCTTGACGAGACCCCGTACTGCCCACCTCCCATCTCCCACCTGCCCGCCCCGCGCCCAGCACCGCCTAGCCAGCTCCACTCGCTCGCCGATAGCCTACGCCGCGCCCCAGTGCCTCCGCGACAGGGCTCACGTACCCGCATATCTACATACAACCCTAATCAGACGACGCGTCGCTAATACACAATGGCTGCTCCTGCAACCCAATCTTTGAAGGTGCGCACCTGCAAGCCGCCTCGCAGGGACTGCTGACTGACATCTGACAGTGTGTCGTGACCGGTGACGGTGCCGTGGGCAAAGTGAGCCACTGCGTGCTGCTGTGCCGCCGAACTGCTGGCTAACTGTGCAGACATGTCTCCTCATTTCCTACACAACGAACGCCTTCCCCGGCGAGTACATTCCTACTGTGTGAGTCTCGCCGAGTGGAGCGCCCACCGACACCGGAGCTAACATCGTCCCAGCTTCGACAACTACTCCGCAAATGTAATGGTTGATGGCAAGCCCATCAGCTTGGGACTGTGGGATACCGCTGGACAGGAAGATTACGACAGACTGCGACCGCTCTCCTACCCCCAGACCGACGTATTCCTCATTTGCTTCTCCATCGTTAGCCCGCCCTCGTTTGACAACGTAAAGGCGAAGGTGAGTCCCAACAACCAATGACATCTTGCCTATCACTGACAGGGTCCAGTGGTACCCTGAGATCGATCACCACGCCCCAGGTGTACCCATCATCCTAGTCGGCACAAAGCTCGACTTGCGAGACGATGAGGCCACCAAGGAGTCGCTGCGCCAGAAGAAGATGGCGCCCATTCAATACGAGCAGGCAGTTATGGTCGCCAAGGAGATCAAGGCACAGAAGTACCTGGAGTGCTCTGCTCTAACACAGCGTAACTTGAAGAGCGTTTTTGACGAGGCCATCCGGTATGCAGATTGTGTTCGAGCCCAGGCCCCAAGCTAACAGCATGCAGCGCCGTCCTTAGCCCCCGCCCTCAACAATCGCAGCAGAAGAAGAAGAGCAAGTGCACCATCTTATAAGCGGCGACACGCATGGCAGGCACGGTGGTGATCTGGCGTCATGGTGGACAACCGGGAGCTTGAATATAATGCGTCCATCAAACCCAGCGCCGTTCTGCAGACACGAACATACCCATCTATCCCAGCATGCTTCCACAGCAAGCCCATATTGCTGGTGCTGTTTCCTCATACCCTCATATATCGGCATCTGCTTGATAGCATCTTGCATACCTCTCGTGCGGCGAATCAGACAGGGCAGTGTCTACACTTATGGGCCGTCTTTTGCTGCATTACTCTCCTTTGGCGCGGTGGACTATGGATCTGGAATTAGCATTTACGATAGACCCTTGTCTTCTGAATATCACGCATTGATTTCTGCAAGCGTTTGGACCTCAGAGGAGTGAAGTTCAGCATAGCATTCGTGGACTGGCATTGTGACGATTACCCTCTTGAACGGACGACGCTGGATCATTTCACTAGGCTAACCAAAGTGGAAGTTACAACCCTGACGCAGCTGCAAGAAGCACGATGTTTTTTTCCCCAACGTTCGGGTTCAACGGACTTAGCCTCGTCGATTACTTTATTCTGCTGCCTGGTGAGGATATTCATATCATAACGTAGGTGTTCAACCAATCAGAGAGCTCGCATCGCGCATAACGCCGCTAGCAGCTCCGCGCGGATCTTTCGAGAAACGACCTCGGACCTTATTTGCCTTCTGCATCACCACCACCAAATCACCAACAACACTCAATCACCCTCACCGAAAACCCCCCATCCATCAGCGATCATGCCTCGTCAACGTGGAGGAGCTGCGCCTGTCCGCCCCAGGCCTACCGTCCCCGCCGCAAAGCCCGCGACTACCGCCCCGGCGCCCGCCCGCCAGCACTCCACCGCTGCGGCGCCTTCTCCTGCTACCCCGGCAGCGCCCCCTGCGGCTGCTACTCCTCAGGGCCCCGGTCTGTTTGGCCAGATGGCTTCCACCGCTGCGTATGTTCTCCTGCCAACATCGTGCAATATTCACAAACGTCATACATACAGAATACATACTAACAACCAGCCAGCGGTGTAGCAGTCGGATCCTCGATCGGCCACGCCGTCGGCGGCTGGTTCAGTGGCGGCAGCAGCGCACCCGCTGAGGCGTCGCCCCAGAGCACCGAGTTCCAGCAGCAGCACCAGGTCAACACTTCCGCGCAGGCGCAGACCGGCCCTTGCGCTGAGAACGTCACTTCTTTCCGCAAGTGCATGGATGAGAACCAGGGGAGTCTGTCAATCTGTGGGTGGTACTTGGACCAGCTTAAGGCTTGCCAGGCTGCGGCTGGCCAGTACTAGAAGATGTTGGTAGCAGGGGGAGGAAGAGCAAGAGACAGAATCAAAGGATTTAGCATACTGCATATTTGCGTTGCTTGGAGTGTAATATACAACAGCATATGAATCACCACTTTGGCTGAAGACCTTAGTCGGTTCTTGATTGCCCGCCACACGGCCGGGAAAACGTCCAACCAGCATCACATCCTCTCTTGTGAGGCGCATACTGAGTGGTCAATACTCAATTCATTTTGGCTTACTCTGCCTCACTTCAGCCATACTCTTTCAAATGGCGTCACGGTTACACACCATCTCCGCAGATTTTAACCTCACAAACCCCGGCCGCTCCGGCCCCAGCAACGCCCCTGTATCGTTCAACTCCAGCCCCACAGCCTTGGACTTCCCCTTCCCCTCCCCAATGTCCCCGGACCCAGATCTTTTGCTCCTATCACTCAGTTTAAACGTCGCCTCATGCGACCCTGTTCTCCTCGGCCCATCGTCTTCGTAGCTCTGCATCAGCGGCTTCAAATACGGGATGACGCACGATACGACAGTGTAGCCTACTGCTAGCTGCGTCGCTGCTTGGACGCGTGCTATGTGAATCGCCGACGTCGATGCTGCAACGTAAAGGAAGACGAGCCGGGCGAGAGTGATCAGGATGTTGGGGAGGCGGCACGAGAAGGCACCGACGACTGTGTATTTTGCCCGCGACGACATGGTACGCCGCCACACCATGTAGATGCTGGATCCGACCAGGGCGGTCTCAAGAAGAGCGTCAGAGACACTGATATACAGCCATCGAGCGCGCTGCCTTGCATTAGCTCATGCGCTTACAATCGTCTATCAAACGTCGAAGTGTTACACTCACGTATCCGCCACACTGGCCGTGCAGATCGCGACATCCAAATCCCTCGGCGAATAGACTTGAAATAGCCCACACCGTGGACGCAACAATCAACCCCCACATAACTCTCTTCTGCGCTGCAAACGGCGTGAGCCATACAATTATCAGCCCGCACGACAATTTGCTCAGCCAGAGCGTTGTGATGTACAACAGACTCGTCGCTAGTTCGCCATCTCGCACCATCACCAATGCTTCAGCATCAAGCAAGTCGACGCTCTTCCCGAGCCCAGACGAGATGAGGAACAGTGTGGTCGAGACCTCTCCGATTGCAAAAACCGCGGCGAGGTAAAATGCATAACCGTCGCACCGCTGGGTGCCGGCGTTGCGGCGGGCATAAAGGCGTACGAGGATACTGAGGAGGATCAGGCCGAGCGAGAAGCCGCTGAGGATGGCGACAATGCCGGTTTGGTCTGTTGGCGTGACGGAAGTGAGTGGAGGGTGGACGATGGCAGTTGCTGTCGGTGTCGCCGTGGATGGAGGCGCTGCGGCGCGGATTCGCATTTTTGACGAGTTCAAATCTCACTCCGCAGGAGAAGACTGTTGCGCTGCGCAAACCGTCTCATTGAAGCCATTGAGATATCCATCAAGGGTGCATCCAGATAGCTGTCTCTGACTCCAGATACGCCGCTTACAGTATGGTTAGGAGCGGGAGCCATCTGTGTCGCCGATGGGAACACCATCGTTCTGGACCGACCTATCAGCAGATGTGCGCGTCTAGATAAGCGGTGGAGTGTCTAGCGGAAGAGGGGGAGGAGCTTTTTTTTGGTACTGAAGCCGCGTACGGAGTAGATCTCATGCTTCCAGCCACCTACCCAATGGAGTGGAACAAAGGGCGCACCCACGTGCGGACAACTCAGACTTCCGTTCTGAGCACCGAACATCAAGATTCACAGTAAGCATCGAAGCGCGGGCCTTCAAAAATGATCGAAACGGGCACGTGATCATAAACCTGGATGGTGGCTTCAAGACCCAAATGTCCTTAGAATAAGATCAGAAAGTCGAGCCCGAGAGACTCCTCACAACCTTCACTGGTCCCCTGTAGACATGTTTGCCCTGGACGTGATACATAACCAGACACGACGCAAATACGGAGACGAACAAGACCACTGCCCAGTTAAAGTTGCCAGCATCTGCATGCGCATACGTCGGCCAGAAACTCCAGAAAAACGCAAACAAAACATACACCAACCCGACGATATTGACGAGCATGCCGCATTTTCCCAGACTCCACCGCGCACTGGGTAGTGAGGCGGGCGATGTGATTCGCCGATAGAGAACACACGACAGCGAGACGGCGTAGGTGAACATCAAGCTCACGACCTGCAAACTGACGATGGCGTTGAACGCGGTCGTCGAACCGATATTGATCAGTGCGAGTAGCGCAGCGATGAGCGACGAGAGCAGCACGGCGTTACTTGGTATCTGCTTCTCGCGATCCACTCTCGCGATCCAGTTGGAGAACGGCAGTCCGTGGTCCCTCGCAAACGCAAAAGTCTGCCGTGCTGTGCTGGCGCCGAAATTGACGTTTGCCGCGCTGACGAGCAACAGTACCATGATGGTGAGCGCGTTCACGCCGTCGCGGCTCAGCGCGTTGCTGAAGACGTACATAAACGGGTAGCCTGAGTGATGCGCGATGGCGGCGTCTACGTCCTCGATGGCGAACAGGAAGCCCACTAGGAAGATGATGGCCATGACGCTGTTGCCGAAGTAGGACCAGAAGAGCGAGATGGGGATGTAGCGCGAGGCGTCGCGTACTTCTTCGGCCATATGGGCTGTTGCATCGGAGCCTGTGGGGTGGGCATTAGCACTGAGGTGTCGGTGTCGAGTGTTGACTTACCCAGGATGGAGTAGATAGCTGATATCTGGCCGACCATCAATGTCAGCCCAACAGAGCTCCAGGCACCTGCGTTAGAGAAATTCGTAAATACGTCTTTGGCTGTACGGTGCGGTGCTAGACACCACAGCGTGACGACGACGGCAAGGAAGGCAAGCACATGGAGGATCATTAGACCGTTCTGAACTCGGGGCCACATATCATGGCCCCAGATGTTGAAAACATACACAATAAAGACCTGACATGTCAGTGGAACTTTGGAGGTTGAAGGGCTGCATCACATACCATTGCAAAGACGAACAGAGTGCCTTCCCATCGCTGAGGTTCGTAGTTGGGGTTATTCACCACGATCAGAGCCTGTGCGATAGTGCCTGTCAAGAAGCAATCTGCAGCATTTCCTGCTTGCCATGAGAGCATCGACATCCATCCGACTACATAAGACAGAAACTGCTGATACTCAGGCGGCGCAAATTCAGACACCCAGTGATACTGGCCGCCAGATGTTGGAGCCCTGCATATACGTCAGAACGTTCCGCTGAGGGATATTGGTACAAAGTAAACATACATCGATGCCATCTCGGCTAAGCTCATCTCAACGAAAGTAAAGCCGACAAACGTCCAGATATAGCTCCAGAATAAGCCAGCCAGTCCGCCGTTGATAAGACCCTGGGTGCAGGCGATCATGAGGTACTCCCATATTGAAGTCAAGACGATAGCGAAGCTTAACGCCGAGAGTGGGCGGTAGTTGCGCTACATCAAAGTCAGCCTTGTCGAAAATGAGATGGCTGAGTAGTCAATATACCTTCAGTTCCTGCGTCTTGCCCATACGATACATATCTTCCTTGTCACAGACCGTGGCGCTATCTTCGTCGTGATGAGCAATATTAGACTGGATATACCCATCGTTGAGGAAGTCGACCAGAGCGATTTCTCGAGACGCGTTGCTTTGATACCTGTACAGGTTTTTAGGTCGGACCGGGTTCATCGGCGGGCTCTCAGAGTCAGACATGCTGAACGACATGTCTGGTGCATTGTGAGACTTGGACAACTTCCAAATGTCTGGGTTCTGCTGTTAAGGCATGCGGTCGTTGGAATGTACCGGTGGTGATTCACCGATCATACTCACGTAAGGGTGGAGAACAAAGGATCCCGGGTACCTGGTTCACGGACAACATCATCAATCGCCCACTCCGGGGTGTGCTATACCTCTTATCAGCAATAAGAACAGCTCAAATAGATATCTTTGAAGATTGTTGAGGTAGACTTGTGATTGCTGGTGTTGTCGTCGCGACAGTCGTTCGCTTTATTGTACAGGACGTGGGAAACAAGAAGCCCAATCATGAGCGGAAACAACAAATCAATATCTAACCTCTAGCTCTCAGGCCGCTTTGCCTCGCCAGCAGCCTCAAAAGGCTCAACACCATTGTCACAAATTCCGCAGCACCAATGCTGTGTGCAATGTGCTAATTCAGCTGCTGTAGGTCGATCATATGGGTTTGTACGCAGCATCGATGCGAATAGTACCAACTCCTTCGTGCTGATATTGAGATAGTGGAGTGGAACAATTCTTGAGTGTATCTCTTGAGCATACCATTCAAGGACAGCTTGAATAGACATGTGGTATGACTTGTCCTGGCGTGTGCTGCGAATTTTCAACAGCTCTGCGGGTCCGTTGTACAGTGACGTGGACACCAACGTCGACAGAATCTCCATGAAGACACAACCTAGGGAGAAAATATCGGCCGGAAGCCCTCGTGTGTCTTGAGTCACGACTTCTGGAGCTGCATAGATGCGTGTGAAGGAAATTGGTGAATCGGTGTATGACTCGTCGGCCGTCTTGTAGGCGCGAGCGATGCCGAAGTCTGCGATATATATCTGGTCGCATTTCCCGGTATTTCGAATGAGCAAATTTCCTGGCTTGATGTCCATGTGCTTCACATTGTGGTCATGTATGAACTTGATCGCATTCGAGAGGCACCCTAAGAAGGTCTTTAACGACTCTTGATTGAATACAAGCGATATATTCTTGGTTTCCACGAGCTCATCCATGTATTCTTCGAGGTTCCAGTGGGCTACCGGATACAGTAGAATTGCTAGGACCCTTTTGTGTGTGTATGTGCCAACCAAACGAATGATGTGTCGATGTTGCAGACGTTGCAGATGTTCGACTTCAATAATGGCAATTTCTTTGTTCAGACGTCTGTTGCAACGTACCGTCTTGCGGGCGAGTATGATCCTACGGCATCTCACACTTTGGACTACGGCAGTTGCGCTATAGCCCAGTATCCGCTCTTCCTTCAGTGGTATCAAGTGCTCTTCGTCAGGCGCGTATTCGACATGTTGGCCACGGCCAGACCAGTCGAGCGCAAGGGTGTCATCCAGAATGAGTCCCCGAGTATTCAAATGCACAAGCCACTCGCTGGTGGACATTTTGCCGCGTTCGGGTTGACCTGCAGGAACAAGATCGCGAAGTGCATGCGGAGTCGAAGCATATTCGTAGATTTGCCGGGCTACATCGCGCCTTAGATTTGGCAAGGTATCTGTCCTGGCCCAGGAATTGCCCTCCTGATGTATCAGAAAGGAATGAGCTTCATCCACCACCGAACTTATCACTGGCTCGAGCGAATGGTACATGTCCCATCCAGGTGGATCCTCCAGGGGCTGCAGTTGGCGCCGAACTGCTGGACGGAGGATCTTTTCGAAATCTTTTGCGACAAAGTGGACGTAACTTACATCATCCCGGGGAGTAGGTTGACCGAACAGAATGCGTTGAAGTATTCTTTCCTCCAGCAACTCGAACGGAGCTCGGTACCGTCCCGTTGCAACAAGAGCATCGCTATCCTTGTCCTTCTCATCGGCTAGTGTGGTTGAACGCGCCAGTTTGGACACACCTCGATGAGCCCATATCTTTCGAGGGCCACTTGCTGCTGTAGCATAACTTGCGAGGCTTGAGCGAGCGGTCGCGAACGACTGTGGCGGCCCATAGCTTGATCGGCCACTCTGCAACGAGCTCCTCACATATGATAGACCGATGTTTTGTGTACTGCTTGGAGTGAAGAATCCTTTCTTTGGAATACTTGTCCCGAACAAGTCGATTTGGCTCGTTGTGGGGGACGTGTCTTCGTACTCCCTTTGCTTGTCGACATCCTTGTCTTCATCATCGTCCTCGTTTCCTGAAGCGTTGGAGAACCGAGTATAGGAGGCATTTAAGTCCTTGTCCGGCTCACGTTCCGACTCATTTTGTGAATGCTCGAACGCTGATGGGGTCCCTAAGGCGCTCACGGAAGCGGTACCTCTGCCAAAGGTTTCTGTTGCATAGGGCAATGCTGTTCGCCCGTCCTCTCGATCGCCAACAGGCTGACTCTGAATCGACCCCAATGTTCCCTTTGTAGTCAGCTCGTCAATGCTGTAAAGTAGGCCTCTACCTTGATCTTTGTCCACCCTTGAGATTGAACTGTTACCAAGGCTGATGAATCTCGAGTCGCTGGGGGTTCCTGCAAGATTGGCCATGACTTAACCCCGAAAGCTGAGGTCATGGGAACAAACGCTCTTCTTGGAACATCAGGGTAGGAAAGGAGGTTCACGTCACGGATCAGGCCGCGCAGGAACAAAGCGCCTGTCTACGTGTTTGTACTTGTATATTCAAGCAACACATGTTGTCATTGGAAGCGCGCTGCGCCTTGCGGGGTCAGCCTGCATATCGGCCCCCAAGGCGGCATGGCATCAGCCTCTGGCAGATGTCCCAACAAACCCCTTCACAAACATGAGTAGAAATGCTGGAATTCACATGCCTTTGAGGTTTCTATATGTCCTATACAGCACAGCGTGACCAAGTAGGAAGCTTATAAGTTCCTTTCGCTGAAAGCATGCTCATGCAGTGTACATCGAGTCCACGTAAGGCTTCAGTGCGCACAGCCCAAATTCAACCGCCTCCTCTGTCCTGATCGTGCGACTTCCCTGTCCCGGGACAAGATTGACCCAGGAGTCGAATAGCGTATGTGCACTTCCTTTGCCAAGTCCCTTCTCTGCAAGCACAGGGTCGTTTGCGACAGCCGGTTCAATTCCCGCAACGCCCCCAAAGACAAGCAAAAGGTGGTTGAATTTCTCGGGAGCCTGCACCGCGGGGTTCGATGTTGTTGAAGGTATGATGTCGCGTACATCAACACCTCGCTCAGATGTGCCGATAGTGAAATCGTAGCCACCAGAGAATTCGCATTCGGAGAACACAGTGCTGAGAGATGAAGCCTTACGTACTGAGTAACCCCAATAGTAGCCAGCTTCTTCACGCGGAAGCGAAGATGCACAAGCAGTAGCTTCGAGACCCTCACATTCAGCCTGCGACAGATGTGGCCAATTCTTGGGCGATTCTGAACTAGCAAATCGTACTGTGGTGCGCATTGCGGGCTCAATTGGTGCACCTGGCGGCACCGGGACGACTACCGGGAATGGCAGTCCGCATTTGACGTATACGTATTGCTCTTGCTCTTGCTTGCCTTTCTTGCTTTTTGAACCCTTGCTCGCTGCTGGCGGGTCTACAGGACCAACAACCACGCCTTCACGGAACTGGCACCATTCATGCGGCCGTAAGTGATGTGGCATATCCATACTGGGCAAGGTCCCTGTCCACTCGAGGTTCTTGTGTTTCTGGAAAATACTCAGGCTCGGGTCGTCATGACTGTATCTCAGGTGGGGTGGACATTCTGCAAATGCAAGTACATGGTAAAGGAATTGGTCTGGGTTCTGCCAAGGTTCGTCTTCCTCCAAGATACTGTCAAGAATCTCTTGCTTCGATTTTGACTTCTTGCCACGTGTGTATCGATCAGACACTACGTTGGGTGCGAATCCAGAAGGGTTGTCATCGAAGACGATGACCTCATCAACGCAGAACACTGCTGCAGCTCGGGCAATGCGTCCTACTTGCATTGTCTTATGATCCGGTTTTTTGGCATTGAGGAGCCAGCTTCCAGGTAGTGCAATACTGACAGTCCAATTCCTAGCTTTGGTGGGTTTGAAGAGCGCCGTGGGGCGCGATGTGTCGATGTCTTCAGCATCCTGAGGATCTTTCCTACTCTTCTTATTGGGATTGTCTTGTGGATTAGTCTGATGTATGACTACTGCCGCATGCTTGCGCTTCTGAAGTTATGTCAGTATTTGTATGCTCTAGGTGAAGGAAGAATGTGTACCTTGCTGTCGACCATGTTTGCAGCGAAGATGCGAATAGGGAGCTTCTCAAGGCGTGATACTCCAATAGTAACACACTGGCGCAATCGCGATGATATCTGACACGTGAATACGTGAAAAGAGGATGGTCAAGATTTTTGGTCACTCCAGCACGGTCCTGCATTAGCGCGTCAACATGTGGGGCACCGATCTCCATCTTCAGTTACTGTAAGGCAACCACCACTGCGCCCTAAACCAAGCAAGCACCTCTTTTACGGGTGGTCTTTCTCTTCACTGTACAGTACGATTGCTACACTAACCTTTTGGTCCTCTTGTACATATCAGGTCTGAATCTTCAAGATGGTATCAGAAACGTCAGTACACACCCGCATGTCCGCATTCTATGACTTACATCCCCCAGCAAAAGTTCATTTGGCGACTCGCTGTTCATGTTCTTCGCCCTCTACCTCACCACGCTCTTCTCCCTTGACACATGGGCTGCCGCTCGTAATTCTCCCTATCGCGCACCCGGCAACAGTGCCTTCTACCGCCCAGCGAACACCCTACCAGCACCAGACAGCTACCAAGGTGGTATGCATGGCCGTGGCAACGCCGGACCAAGAGGTGGTGGAAACGGTGACAATGTTGGCAGGGTGCCACAGGCGAGGGACTCAAGGCCGCCTATGAAGCTGTGGGGGACGGCAGCATGCGGTGCTTGCATGTCTTGAAGATGTCTTTACGAGCATATGCAGATGAACGCATCTCACCGTATGTCTTGTTCACCTTGACCAACAGTTACCGCGTTGAGTTTCATCATAACATACCGTCTTCTGTTTAATAGACTTATTCTTGCTTACACCATAATGAAACTATTCAACTGCGCGCAACAACTCTCTAGACTACTCTCCACCCCGCATATCTGATCGTCGACACCGCACTGCAAACCCATCTTGCAAGCCCTTTCTTGACTTAGCTATCGAGCTCCGGCATATTATCTATGGGTACCTGTTATTTCCAGCCCTTTGTGTCAACAGTTGTGGAAGACTACCCACAAGTCACAACGAAATTGCATAGGACACTGCGCTTAGAAATGTTTTCCCAACGCCAATGTCCCTAGATATATCATAGCCTTATGTAAGATAGGTGTGATTAGCAAAATAATCGGTAGAGATGCAAGCAGCTTCTTCTACGCCTCAACAGACACTCTTCTCTACAGCGACGGTATCGCAAATCTGGGTACTTCAGTGTCCCTGAGGAGTTACTGCAGAAGATTGATCCCAACGGCGCTGCATCTGTTCCTTCCATACAATTCGAATCGCGACTTTAGTCGACGGACTATGGCCGTCAAGGGCGCTTAAAGTTCCAGATCCTCCTCTTTTCCTTGACTTTATGCAACAATCTTCAGTATTCGAACATCTACCTTGTAATCTGCCACATCTTTGGATCAGATCTGGACGCGCTGAAGATCTCGTTCCCGCACTATCGAGAGCCACACTTCGCAAGCCTCGAATAGATTGCCAACGAACTCTCTTCGCTCCCATATCTTGCAGAAGTGTACATCGGAGAGCCTCCACACCTAAACGGTAAGCCGAGTGGTCGACTGGTGACTTGCCCGCCGAGACCAGCTTCATCAGTGTATCCCAAGAAAGCGTCGAAATAGTAGCGTGCCGAAGCAGGCGGCATGAACAGTGTAACAACGATAAAGATCTTGAGGTTCAAGCCATTTCATGAAATGGTGACACAAATGGCTGAAACAGGCGATATCTAGATCTCTGTATCTCCACAGCCTCTTGCCTGTTGGATCACACGCTACCTACCCCACAAAATCGACCGCTCCACACTCACCACCAGATTACCTGCTCATTCTCAGATCATGCATCGCATGAACACACCAATTCCTGGGCGCGATATGGGAAAAGCAGCAGGCACCCAATTAGTTCTAGACCGTCAATCGCTGCCTCAACCTCGATCCCGCGCGATTCGCTGAATCGCACCATTTCCCTTGGCTTTCGCCGCCCAGCCCTTCACGCGCGTTACGCCACCAGGGTATTTCATCCCACCACGCCCAGGAAGCATGCGCTTCTTCACCGCCTAGAGCGCAAGACGGCCCCATCTTCAAACATAGTATACCACGAGGCCTCCTCGAGCTGTCACATGGCCTGAATGCACCCTTGACAAAGCCTCCACTACATGCCCGCATAAGCCCAACCGCAAGACACGGCGCCGAATCGCAGGATCACGTATTCGTCCTGCACCCTGGGCTGACGCTGCGTCTTGGCCTGAGCTTTATCTTCTGATAGCTATTTGATTCTTTCATGTTTCCACAACGTTCCTAGGGACAATATTTAAGTCTGGGGTTCAGCCTCCTCCACACAACCCCACCTGTTCGTCATGTCGTCCACAATAGCTGCATCAGCCGCGGCGTCCGTGACGGCGGTGCCAAAGGCACCACCCCAGGGTGGAGTGCTTGAGGGAGTCAATCCTGTGCATTTCGATGCGAAGAATCCAATTATTCTCTTCATCATCCAGGTAATTCTCACTCTAGACTGCCAACAGCTGCACTTGTATCCGCATACTAACCGTGCATGCGACAGGCTTCAATCATTATCATTTTCTGTCGCGCTCTTGGCTGGCCTCTCTCGAAGATTCGCCAGCCTCGCGTTATCTCTGAAATAATCGGCGGCATCCTCCTTGGTCCCTCAGTTTTTGGCCGTATACCAGGCTTCACAGAAGCAATCTTCCCCGCTCAGTCCATGACCAACCTGAATCTCGTCGCCAATCTCGGTCTAACCTTGTTCCTTTTCATCATCGGGTTGGAAGTAGACTTGCGCTTCTTGCTTAGCAACTGGAAAGTGGCCCTCAATGTCGGTGTCATCAGCATGGTCATTCCATTTGCCTTGGGATGCGCCATCGCGGTCGGACTTTACAATGAATTCAAAGATGAGCCAGGAATGGTGGAAATTGATTTCGCTGTATTCATGCTTTTCATCGGTGTAGCCATGGCTATTACTGTAAGTACCATCGGATCTGTATTCAAAATGATTACTGACCATTGCAGGCTTTCCCTGTGCTTTGCCGTATCCTTACTGAACTCAAGCTTCTGATGACTCCTGTTGGTGTCATCGTCCTATCAGCTGGTGTCGGTAATGACGTTGTAGGCTGGATTCTGCTTGCCCTCTGCGTTGCTCTTGTCAATGCAGGCACAGGCCTTGCGGCACTCTGGGTGCTGTTGACATGTGTTGGCTATATGCTGTTCTTGATCTACGCGGTTCGACCGGTCTTCATATGGGTTCTACGCAGGTCTGGAGCTTTGCAGGATGGACCTAGTCAGAGCATCATCGCTCTCACTCTCATCATTGCTCTGGGTTCCGCTTTCTTCACCGGAATCATCGGAGTGCACCCTATTTTCGGAGCGTTCATGGCTGGCTTGATCTGTCCTCACGAGGGTGGTTTCGCTATGAAAGTTGCTGAAAGGATCGAGGATTTGATTGGTGCCCTGTTCCTCCCGTTGTACTTTACTCTTTCTGGACTCAACACCAACATCGGTCTTCTGGACTCTGGTATCGTTTGGGGCTATGTTATCGGCGTCGTAGCAGTTGCCTTTTTCTCAAAGTTCATCGGCGCCACACTAGCAGCTCGAGGAACAAAGATGCTCTGGCGCGAATGCTTCGCTATTGGCTCTTTAATGAGTTGCAAGGGTCTCGTCGAGCTGATTGTACTGGTAAGTCCATCGAGATCCATCATGAGACAAAGCTAATGTAGCCAGAATATTGGACTGAACGCCAAAATCTTGAGCCCACGAACATTCACCATCTTTGTTGTCATGGCGCTTGTCACAACATTTGCATCATCTCCGCTCACCATGTACTTCTACCCGCCCTGGTATCAGAAGAAGGCAGAGGCCTGGCGCCGCGGCGAGATCGACTGGGATACCGGCAAGCCCTTGGACGGCACGGACAGCGTCCAAGATGGTGTCCACTTTGACAAGTTGGCCGCCGAGAAGATCAAGCGGGTTACAGTCTACCTCCGTTTGGACAGCATGCCTAATCTGCTTGCTTTCACATCGTTGTTCGGAGGATCTCAGAAGCCTGCGCCCAAGGTCCATCCAGCGATTGCCGCCAGCGCAAGCAAAGAGACCGGCGAGTCATCGCTGGACGAAGTCGCACCCAACCGCCCTGTTGAAGCATATGGTTTGCGCCTGCTCAATCTGACCGATCGTGGTTCGTCCGTCATGCAAGTCTCCGAGATGGAAAGCTACACTGCCTACGATCCGGTAGTCAACACATTCCGCACCTTCGGCCGCCTACACAACCTTGCGGTCAGTGGAGAGGCCTTGGTGGTACCAGAATCCTCATTTGCTGATACCCTGGCCACACGCGCCTCGGACTCGAACCTTCTTCTCCTCCCGTGGAGCGAAACAGGCGGCATGTCCGAGCAAGCCATCATCGAAGACAAAGGCACCAAGAACAAGCTCGCAGCGTCCTCCTACATCGCCTTTGTAAATTCGACATTCGACCAAGCCACCACCCCGGTCGCCGTCCTCGTCAACAAGAACTTCGGCGGCAGCAAGAACAAGGACCGCAAGCAACACCTCAAACTCACTCGTACATACAGCAGCGTCAGTCTGCACGCCGACCAGGCTGTCACAGCACCCATCGCAGACCGCAGCCACCACATCTTCATGCCCTTCTTCGGCGGCGCCGACGACCGCGCAGCGCTACGCCTCGTGCTCCAGCTCGCAGAAAACGCGCAAATCACCGCCACACTCGTGCACTTCAATGTACCAGACGTCTTCCTCGACAGCGCAACAGCATCGACATCGACATCGTCCACAGCCGCAGCCGCAACGCCCACCAAAGCAGGCGAAACGACAGTGACAACCACGACCGCAGCAGCATCGACGCGCGACCAAGACGCCGCCTTCTTCGCGTCGCTACGCGCCTCGCTGCCCGCAGATCTGGCAAACCGCGTAGTCTTCGAGACGGTAACTTCTTCCCAGCCCGTTGCAGATGTAATCGCACGTGCGAGCATCGAGGTGGGACAGGCGCCCAGGAACGCAGGCGATTTGATTGTGCTGGGGCGCAACATCGGGCGGAACAATGCGCTCGGTGCGGAGAACAGCGATGAGATCCGCAGTGTGTCGAGTGCGTCGAGTACGCTCGGGTACTTGGCTGAGAAGGTATGGGAGGGGAAGCTTGGTGCCAGTGTGCTGGTGGTCAAAGCTGGGTCTTTGACGAGCTAGAGTGTTTTGGCAGACTTGTAGGCGTAGGTGTAGGCGTTGGTGCTTGGTGCTTGGTGCTTGGTGCTTGGTGCTTGGTGCTTGGTAGTCATCTATGAGATTGTACTGGATTGTATCATGTCCGTATGGGGCAGTCAGATTTGGTTGAGCATTTGAACTGGAGTAACCCCATCACGCAATGGTAAATAATCATCCACACAACCCAAGACTCATATCAATCTGAACACCAGCGTGAGGGTGCTTAAAAAAAGGCGAACCATGTTCTGCCGATGCTTGTATTCCAATCCAGGCCGTCTCGAAAGGAATCTATGGATATCACGAAGAAGTATGCAACTAGAAGAAAGGATAATGTGGAGATGATAGAGGCACCTATGCCTTCTCCTTCTCCTTCTCCTTCTCCTTCTTATCGTGGTGGTGCTTGTGCTTTTCCTTCTTGTCGTGCTTGCTCTCTTTCTTCGCGGCGGCTTCGGCCATGAGCTGCTCGAAGGCCATGAAGTCGCCTTCTTCCTCGGGATCGCGCTCAGCCTGATGATCGTGTCAGTAATCCGATCACAAGTGTTATCGGTGTAAATAAAAAAGAGGCTCACCTTCTGGCACATCTCGCCAATAATAACCAACGCATGCGCCCTCTCTATGCGCTTATCCAGCTTAACCTTCTTATCGTTAAGTACCTGGTCGCACACATCTCTTAGCACGCTCTGAATCTCAAACTTGCTTCCGCGCCACGCGGCGGCCAGGATCTTGCCTGTGACCTTCTTCTCATACTCTGCCTTCTTCTCGTCCGTCCAGGCCTCGCCGCCCTGCTCTTCCAGCTTCGCCATTTCCTCCATGGTGAGCTGGGCGTCAATGGCGGCACTCATCGTGTTCCATGTGTCCTTGACCAGCGTGCCCTTGTCCTTGATGCGGCTGAAGAAGCCGGAGATACCAAGGAACTTTTGCGATTTCAGGAACGACGAGGCTTTCATAAGGTATGTGGCGCCGATTGCGTGCAGGATTTCGAGACCAAAAGATTCCATCTTCAGGTTCTCAATCTCAAGCGCAATCTTGTCCTTGAAGGCCTTGGTGACGTCGTCTCTCTTGTCGGTCTCGGTCCATAACGAGATGCGCTCGATGAGCTTCTTGGAGAGATTGCTGACGCGCTCGTCGCGGATCTTCTTCCGCTCCAGCTCGTATGCTGCAAGCTCCTCACGCTGCTCTTTTGTAAGACCGCCCTTCTTGGCCTTCTCCTTGTTCCTGAGTTCCTTTTCGGCATCGGTCATGTTCGCTGCATCCATGCGAGCGTCCTCCTCGGTCTTGTCCATGATGGCAGGCCGGATTGGGATACCGCGTGGCTTCGGCGTGCTCGCACCGGACGACGTGCCTGCCGCAGCTGCGGGTGGGACAGCCGAGGAGGCGTCAGCGGTGGGTTCGACGTACGCTGGGGGTGGTGCGGCATATGCTGGAGGCGCATCGCCGCCCTGTTGAGCCGCAGCACGCTCTGCTGCAGCTTCTGCCTCCTTCGCTTTGGCGCCGGCACTGGGCTCGGTAGCCTCGGTCGCACTGGCTGCAGGTGCTGTGCCAGTCGTCTGCCCTGCAGCAGTAGAAGCAGAGCCAGCCGCGGTAGGAGCAGAGCCGGCGGAAGCAGAAGCGGAACCACCGGCGGCAGCTTCTGCGCGTGCAGCTTCGGCCTCGGCGGCCTCCTGCTCCTCCATCTCCCGCATGGAGATCTCCATGGTCTTGGTGAGGTCCTTCATGAGCGAGATCTCGCCGATCCTGTGCATGTCAGTCTCGCTGTACTAAACCAGCAACCACGCAAGAGGTTCCTACCAGTCTACAAACGCCTCTCCACCAAAGATCATAGTGAAGAACTCGGACGGATCCTCTGCCGTAGCGTCAGTTTACTGCAACCGCCATGTATTTCCATGGCTGCCTACCAAATCCGCTCTGCGGTACAGCGCCCTCCTTGCCATACTTGTCGTAGTTTGCGCGCAGTTGGTCGTCGCTCAGCACCTGATATGCTTCTCCAATCTGCAGTCATATGAGCCCCGCCGTCCTGCAGTGTTGCAGCCGTAGCCCGAGGGCGCTGCAACAGGTGGTCGACGTACCTCTTGGAACTTGGCGTGTGCAGTCTCGTCGCCGGGGTTCTTGTCTGCTCCGTGTCAGGTGTGCTCGTTGCTGTTGCTATGCAGGATCCGCATGGTTACCAGGGTGCAGCTTGATCGCAAGTTTGCGGTACGCCTTCTTGATTTCGAGTTCGGTCGCTGTGGGCGTCACGCCCAGGGCGTCGTAGTATGCAGTCTCTACGACCATCTTGCAAAAAGAATAACGTGTGGAGGGGAGGGTGAGAAAGTCGGTGGGTTATGTGCAGGCCGTTGGGCTTAGTTGGGATAGGCACGGTCAAAATGTGGCCGCCTGCACCGCCACTAATTACGTCGTGCGATACTGACTCTTCACATGGCAACGGAACTACGGAACGCACGGCTGGGGGAACAGCAAATATGCCCCTGCGCTGGTCGTGTCCACAATTTCCACTACGGCCGCGACTGCTGCTTTGCATATCTTCATACTTTCTCATTCCAAACTTTGCTAGATAAGAGAGCTCAGATCTGTCAAACTTGAGTCCCAACCCCACGTCTCGCCTGAGTTGCATCACTCGTCATGACCATAAATCATGTCAGACCCCAAGATGACCAATCGCCGCCCCATGCAGACGCCATGCTAGAAATCCAATCCCGTAATCATCATCGATACATGAAAATGCTTTTGGGCAGACCGGGTAGTATATTACGCTCGAGTGCAGCCGGGCTGTAGACTGCCCTTCAACGTACTGAACAGAGAAATCGCAGAGGCGAGCCTCTGCATCGACTCTCCTTGGAACTCGTCAACTCCACATATCAGCCAATGCTTAGACGGTGAACTTGGCCTTCGCACGGGTGCTACCAGAGTGAGCAGCATCCGTGTGACCAGAGAACTCGACGGGCTCGTTCTCCTTGAGCTGGAGGGCCTGCTTGAATCGTTTGCCGATCTTCTGGAGTGTCTCCTTGCCCTGCTCTTGTGTCCTGCCCTTGCCCCCCTCGCCGGGAATGGCACGACCGACGGAGCGAGTCCACAGACCGATACGGTAGAATCCTCGCCTGACGTTGACGACCACGCCCATGACCTCGTTGTCGTCCTCGTCCTCGAGATTCTCGCCAATAGCAGCGAGCATGACGTGGAGCCAGAGCGCGTCGATGTTGATGGCCTTCTTGTCCTTGAACTGGAATGCCCACTTGCCGCCGTGCTTGTTCTGAGAGTCTTCCCACTCAGGGCGAACACCCCTCTTGAAGAGGTGGTAGTCAGACTTCAGTGCCAGATCAGATGTAGGTGTGATGTTGTTCTAAAGTGCGTTAGCCTCACTGCCCATCACTGCGATTCCGTGGCACGTACGTAGATGCCCCAAAACTCCTCGACCGAGTCGAATGAGATGACCTCCTTGAGCAGCTCAGCCCAGTTGTCACCCTACACTTGTTAGTCAGGTTGCTCAACATCCACTGTAACCATCTCACACACCTTGCCGCTTGGGGGCTTGGTGAACCACAGGGTCCATGTGTTCATGAGCGGGTGCTTGACGTTGAAGTTCTCAGGGTCGTGGAAGACGGTGCGGACAGCATTGTCATCGGTGGTGGCGTCGGTCGAGGACTTGTCCTGGGCCTCAGACGATGAGTTGCCGTCAACGGGCGAGATGGGGATTGTGTCCAAGGGGACCTGCTGGGAGGGGTTCGGTGCGGTGGCGACGTCAGCCATTGTGGTTGTGGTGGAGGTGTTGGGAGGCGGCGATAGTGAGTGGTGCTGCGAGTGGCAGACTGATCGTATGCGAGTGCGGAGGTTGGTGGGTGGATCGAGGTGGAGAAGCGGTCGTTGAAGTCGCGCCGGGCGATTCTTCAAGAATAAGCAGTCGCGGGGGCACTCTGACTAGATTGCTGCAGAGGGTGAGAGCGGTGTATGTGCGGTGAAGCAGTTGCAGTCGGCGTGTGTGTCTGCTTCATTTTTCGCTTGAACAACGCGGGCGGAAGTTGCGAGCGACGGCGCCAAGCCATTAGTCAGCATCTCCAAACACCATGTGGGAGAAGACCATTGAAACAGGCCGTTCTCAGGCACGTGTGAACAATGAATGTCTCGAAGTCAGTAGCACAAGCATGCTCATTCTCCTATGCTGCCACAAAAGCGCTGTCTAAGCAGGCAGGTGTCAAAGTAATAGGAGCAGCTACCCAATATCTACAGGTCTTGGCTGAATTCAGAAGTACAGTGACCATTACAAGTAATTTTAGCGGGTTTGTAACGCACTTAGATTCACTCCAGAGATCTCCAGGCTTAAGTTCCACACATGAAACTTGCTGCTGCTGCATTCTAGCTTTCATGCAACATGGGAGCCATTCTGTTGGTGCAAAGTGACAGTTGTTCAAGAAGAGGCATTAGGTTGGATTAGATTCCTGTGTTTACGAAAAAGGTATGTCGCTGCCATTATTATACATATGGACATGAAGATAGCTGTTTTCGAGCTGCTCATAGCTCGCTCTTCTCCGTCACAACCTTTACTGCTTCGACTACTCTGGGCTCTGCCCAACCGAGCAACTCTCCCAATTGTTGCTTGATCTCGTAGTACGCAATATCGAAACGTGCACCAGCCAGGTAGGCAACAAAGACCTAGAAACGTGTCAGAGAGGGTCTTCCGTGAAGGGCCTGTCCACCTTACCATGCAGGATGTGATGATGAGCACAGTGATGATGACAGCGGAAGTCATGTAGATGACGTCCCACCTGTCCTCGTACGCCTGTTTCTTTGCCTTCTCAGCCTCCTCAACGCTGGCAGGTGACTTCTGGTCAAGCGGCGGCTTCTGTGACGGGAAGATGGACTCGATGAATTGTTCTATCTGCAAGGAGTCAGTGGGGTTGTTGCGATCAAGGTGTTCATCTTACCCTTCCAATGGTGACGCTGATCTTCAAGAAGTTGGGGTCGTGTGGGTTGTTCTTCTTTGCGATCTTGCGACCGTACCGCCTGAACACATCGCAGACCAGCTGAAGATTTTGCGACGACTCGACCATCAACTGGCAGGCTTCGCCCTTGGTGATCTTTACGTTCTTCTGGAAGATGTCGTAGTTCTGGAAGCAGGCGTTCAGTGTCGCAATAGCCATGGTTTGTGGGATGGCGCAGAAATTGAACACACTCTGCTCCCTCAGACCTGCCAGGTAGTACAAACAGTCGTCCGCGCGTGTCAGAGCTGTGTAGATCATCTCGGAACTGCAGTCCAAGGCCTTCTGCTTGTTCTCGGGCTTGAAGAGGTCCTCGAACTTGTCCACATGTTTGGACCAGATCTCCTTGGGCCAGAATCGTCGGTTGTCGTCCAGATCCTCCTTGATGTCACGAGTGATGTTGACCTGCTGGAGGAACTGTCCCATGGACTCCATAAGCTCCGGCCTCTTTAGTAGCGCAGCGTTGGCAAGACCGGCCTCTACGAAAAGGCGGGTCAATCCTTCACCGACGAGACCAGCAACGTAATGGCAGTACAGCTCGTAGTCCTTGACAGTGTTGACGCCGACAAGGTTGTGTTCGGCGTTGTTGGCGTAGTCTGCCATGCCGTTGCCCATGCGCTTAGTGATATCCTTGATGATGTCCCTGTATGCCGGCTTGATGTGCTTGAATTCCTCGATGACCACATTGAATTCGACCAACAGCTGCCTGTCCTTCTCGTTCGGTCCGTTTTCGTTGAACGTCCACCCATCCTGCTCCAGAATGTCTTGGAATTTTCGCAAAATCGGCTCCTTCTTCTCGAGGGGAATGGTCATGTCGTCCTCGACGGTGTCCAGTCCACGCAGGATGAGATAGAACAGTGTGACAGGGACAAGCAGCTCGGGGTGCAGCTCCATGATGACGGCCGCAAAACTGCGGCTCGTCAAGTTGAGGAAGTGGAAGCATCGCTTGAGGTTCTCCGAGTCGTTTGCTTCGTTGCGCTCGTGAACGGGGTTGTGCCAGACTTTCCTGCATGGAGTGTCAACCTTGGGAGAACAGTGAATAGCGCCTGGAAAATCATGTCCAAGTAGCGCAGAAGGCGGCCTTACCACTGGATGATAGAGCGCAGCTCGTTCGGGTGGAAGGCATAGTAGGCAATGCTCTTGGGCGACACCATGATTGCTAGAACTGGAGGAAGCCAGTCGTGTGGAAGTGGATCAGCGCAGCTTCGTGACGGCTAAGCAATGGTCGTTGGGGGCGGTCCAATGGCTGCAGGGAAGGCGGAAAGTGCGTGAATTCAGCGAAGAAGTCAGGCAGCAGCAGCGTGAGTTGTCGTGGAGCGCGCAGGAAGAGCAAAATGCGGCCTGTATGGGGGGCTCGCTCGAATGCGCATGGATTGCGGAGCAAGCGTCCGTGCGAGGCGCATTGACCGCCCATTAGCGCAGCTCCTCTCCCAAGTCGCCCGCATCCAGGGTTCGACCGTCACGGAAACCTTCCCTTTGCCGGGTTTGTGACGGCAGATCAATACGAGCTCAACCCTTCCACTCCGCTCCAAGAGCACATGAACGGATTCTCCTCCCCCAATCGATCGCTGCTCGATCGCGTCAATCTCTCTGGTTGACAAGCCATGCCAGCATTCTTCCGCCTTGGCTCGAGATCCACCGGCTTTCGCGCGTGCCGTACATTGACTGATTACGGAGGAAACCCAACCGACGTTTCGCGCCGTCAGCGCTGCTCGTCACGCTGGAGGCAGCCGTGAATTCTATCATGGGTCGCTGCCGGATTCTTGATGCACACTTCAGTGCACTCGGACAGAACATACCAGCAGTGCACGATCATCTTGATCGTTGAAAAGTAAAGAGTAGCTTAGCTTAGCTGGGTTCGCTTACTCAAGACGAGGGAGCAGTTGCCGAGCAATCAGGAGTGAGGCAGACAGACATCAGCACCAGACGGAGCAAGGTTTGTACAAAATCTCGTGCATTGCTGCGAAGACCATATGACCAGACCATACTACATGGCCGACCTCAGAATCGAATACTAAACGCTATGCAAAGCAAAAAAACCGTACAGATCTTTAAATGAGTGTGAACACAATCGCCAAACCGACGGCGTAGTGAGAGATCCTACTAATACCACTATCCATACAGTTTCTTTCCATTACAATCCATCAAAACAAAAGGTTTACTAGAGAAGCTTTACCACAGGCCGAACCACCGTCGCTCGTTCCGAGCAGCGACGGGGTTGCCGCGGTACCCGTTTCCGCCCTCCCATGGCCTCACGGTAGGCCTAGGCTTCCATGGTCTGCGCGTAGCAGTCGGCCTAGTCGTTGTTGGGCGAGGGCGAGGTTGGTTGACAACCGGGTTGCCATTGTTAGGCCTGGGCTGAGGTTGAGGACGAGGGCGCGTGGGCCTGTTGCCACCATTCGGTGGGTAAGGGCGCGGTGCGTACGGTCCGTTGTAGAAGTAAGGTGAGTCGACACCATCGCCGGCCTCAGAGGGCGGGCGAGTGGGGTAGGTGGGTCGAGGCAATGGGAGACGGGTCGGAGTGGGCACTGTAGGTGTACCAGGTCCTGTCTCAATCGGAGTGCTAATTGGAGTAGACTCAACTGGAGTAGACACAGGAGGCTCGATAGGAGTTTCAACTGGACCAGTTCCAATGGGAGTGCTGACTGGAGGAGACTCAACAGGCGGGGTACCCTGCACTGGCGCAGAGAGATAGTCATTGTTGAGGTACACACTCATCCTGTTGTCACCACCGCAGCGCTGGCTGTCGTCACCAGTGCAAGGAGTGTTGCAGCCCAGGGGACTGCCATCGAATGGGACCGCGCTGTGCTGGAAGGTGTTGCCGCAGCGGCAGTCACTTCCAGACTCGATACCAAAGTACACGTAAGGACCCTCTGGAGCAGTGGTACAGAAGGCCTGGCAGCTCTCGAGGGTCAGGTTAGTGTTACCGACTTGGACGGGGCCATTGAAGAGACGGGCTCCAGTGCCACCGACAGCATCCTCATAACAGCCAGAGTAGTTGCCGCGAGGAGTATCGATCACTGTAGGGGCACCAGGAGTCGGTGTTGGTATCGGTGTCTCAATTACAGGAGGTGACTGTGTGGGGCCGGTAGAGCCACCAGGTGTAGAACCAGGAGTCTCAACAGGGATGGTTGGACCGGTAGAGCCACCAGGTGTAGAACCAGGAGTCTCGACAGGGGTGGTTGGACCGGTAGAGCCACCAGGTGTAGAGCCAGGGGTAGAGCCGCCAGGTGTAGAGCCTGGGGTAGAGCCACCAGGTGTAGAGCCTGGAGTCTCAACAGGGATGGTTGGACCGGTAGAGCCACCAGGTGTGGAGCCAGGGGTAGAGCCGCCAGGTACAGTGACTGGTGCAGTAGGTGTAGAGCCAGGAGTCTCGACAGGGATGGTTGGACCGGTAGAGCCACCAGGTGTAGAGCCAGGGGTAGAGCCGCCAGGTGTAGAGCCTGGGGTAGAGCCACCAGGTGTAGAGCCTGGAGTCTCGACAGGGATGGTTGGACCGGTAGAGCCACCAGGTGTGGAGCCAGGGGTAGAGCCGCCAGGTACAGTGACTGGTGCAGTAGGTGTAGAGCCAGGAGTCTCGACAGGGATGGTTGGACCGGTAGAGCCACCAGGTGTGGAGCCAGGGGTAGAGCCGCCAGGTACAGTGACTGGTGCAGTAGGTGTAGAGCCAGGAGTCTCGACAGGGATGGTTGGACCGGTAGAGCCACCAGGTGTAGAGCCACCAGCATCAACGGTCTCAGAGCCACCAGGTACAGTGACTGGTGCGGTAGGTGTAGGGCCCGGAGTGCCGGCAGGGTCTGATGGAGTGGACGGGTCTACAGGCTGTGCGAGGCATTAGTCATGTTCATCAGGTGGGCAGTCTTATTCGTCTCTTGCAAAGCATAGAGCATTCGAGCTAAAACTTGGAGAGAAATTATACTTACAGGGTTAGGGACAGCGAGATTGAAGAACAGACTCAAACGGTTGGCACCACCACACTCTTGGACACCAGTCGTCGTGGTACAGGTCGAGTCACACTCTGTCTGGTAAGTCACGACCGGCTCATAGCGGTAGCCGTTACCGCAGCTGCATTCAGTACCACCTTCGATACCGAAGAGTATGTAAGGCGCATCAGGGGCGGTGGCGCTAGGATTCGTGCAGAGGTCGCGACAAAGCTCTTGGGTCATTCCGGTCTGGCGAGAGAACCCTGGTCCGTCAAGAAGACGTCCGGCAAGCGCAGGGCTGGTATCGCTGTCGAAAACACATGCGAGGTATGATCCGCCGACTACATCGACAGTTGGGGCACCAGTGGTCGGGGGAGTCGAGGAATCTGGAGGAGAGACGACTGGGGTTGTTGGATCCGGAGATGTGACTGGGGTCGAGGGGCTTGGTTGGTTCGGATCCTATTTGCCTTATCAGCAAGCTGCTCAATTGCAGTGTACATCAATGCTCTGCGCTCAATGCTCTATGCTCTGCAAAAAGAAGCTGTTGGTTAGCATAGCTGTTGATTAGTAGCCTGTGGTTAGTATGTTAGTACAGCTGGTGGTTAGTAAGACCTGCTAGTTAGTGGTGAGAGCTGCTTGTTAGTAGTGGGAGCTGCTTGTTAGTAGTTAAAGCTACTGGTTAGTAACGCTGCTTGCTCAGATGCCGAAGCATCCAAGCAAGAGCCGAAAGAGAAGAGACAATTGCCGAATCGCCCATCCGAAATGAGTGGTGGGAGTGGCCGTTGATTGAAACGAGAAGACCAACCGGAAAGCTTTATACTCCCTTGACTTTGCCATCGCTATTCGGCAATGTTTGGAGAATGGAATGCATAACATGTCGCCAGGTGACGTTAGTGGGTCGCCTGGAGTTGCCGAGCGCCAAAAGAAGCTCGGAATGTATGGACTTTACCCTATCCAACTGCCAAGGACTACGTACCTTGCTTCTTGTTCTCTGATATAGTCATAATGTCGACGCACTACTGAGTGCTTCTGCCACTGATTGTGTCCTTTCTTCATACTCCCATGTCCTCGGCCCTGGTTGTATTAGCCCAGCCGAAGCTACACGAAATCCCATCATATTTTACTACCCACATTACCTGCTGTTAGTTACATTATTCAGATCTCTTACATGCAGGACATGGTATCTCTTGCCCCACTCTACGTTCTTAGCATAATGTGGCGACGAAAGGAGAGCTTGCAGTCGATAAGATGAGGGACTGAATGCAGGCCAGACGGTTCAAATGTGTGACAAACTATACATTATTGCAATATAGACAATAAGAATAACATAGACAACGCTGCCTAATCATGACGCGTTGCAAAGCAGACGACCCCCAGAATGTCAAACCGGACTTGCTTGTCCTTCAACGCAGGTCTTGCCCGCCGTACTACATCTCAGATGCAGGTTATCTGAGCTGTCGCCCACCCATATTCCGTAGTCACCCTTGACTGCAGGAATCAGCCAGTTCTGGGAGACAGTATCCCATACGCTCAGGTCTTTCCTTGTTACTCGCAGATTGAGTGTTTGGGTTGCACCAGGCTGCAGTGTGCTTGTTTTCTCGAAGTCGCGCAGCTGAACGACTGGAGTGTCAACCGCAATGGCCTGCGGAAACTGAACATACAATTGCGCTACAGCCTTGCCAGCTCTAGTTCCTGTATTGGTAACAGTAACTGATAGGTCGAACGCGATGTCGAATAGTGCCGGATTGCCTCCCTAGGTGCGGTCAGCGTTTGTCGCACATGCACTTCATGCATAAACATTCTTACCTGTGCGCCACCCGCTGCAGGTCCCGGTTTCTGCACGTTGGAATAGCCTGCAGGGTATGGATACGTCTTCGTAGAGTTAGCCGCCTTTGCGGCGTCATCGGCATCCTTCTTTTCGAGCCATGAGTAGAGGTACCGCCATATACGGTTGAAGTTCTCTGGCCAATAGGCCTCTGATGCAGGTGGAATTGCACTCGAGTATGTGGGGGTTGCGCCCTTCACTGGGCGAGGTGGTGGTACAGATGTCAATGGTGTGACCGCCCCGATAGATGCATCTGTGAAAGAGAAAGAAGTGTAGCTCAACCCATATCCAAACGCATATCGTGAAGTGACGTTTTCTTTGTGAAAATGCCTGTAGTCGATGTACAGGCCTTCTGTATGTGTGTCTTGCGGCTGACCGAGCTGGTAACCCACTAGGTTAACGGAAGCCGGGTAATCGTCTTCGGACTTGGGAAGCGTGTATGGAAGATGCCCTGATGGTGAGACATCACCAAAAAGCACATCCATCAACGACTTGCCAGCCTCTTGTCCTGGCAGATGAGCGAAAAGCACAGCTTTGACTGAAGGCAGATCATGCCATGCCTCCATAATGATTGGACCGACCGTGTGTACCACCACAATAACATTCGAGTACTTGGCAGCCACGTTTTGGATCAGTTTGTCGCCATTATGCCAAAGATTCAGGTTTGAAGATGTGCGATCTCCGGGGTTACCTTCCACGGTGATGTAGTTCTCTCCAGAATCTGCTGTTACGAAGACAATGGCTGTATCGTTCGGGCTCGGGTTCGAGTTGGAAGGGAACAAGTCACTGTTGAAGAATTGATAGTTCAATCCTCGGGATTTGAAGCCATCGATGGGCGAGTCCATGTATGGGTAACGCGCAGAGCCGCTCCCCCAACCCTAGAAGACATCGCTATTAGCCTTCTATCATGATAAAAGTGCGAGAACTGTACCCACCATACCAAGCGTACCCTTGTTGCATCCCTGATCAGCACAAGAGTTGAAACCATCTGGGTTCTTCTCGGCATCTGTACCAAATATCTTCAGAGTTGCATTGCGGGACAGTGGCAGTGCATTGTCTTGATTCTTTAGCAATGTGATAGCATCTCTGGCGACTTCCCTCGCAACTTCTGCATGGTTGCCCTGTACGTCAACAAACTCGTTGACCACTCCTCTCGGAGATAGTAACGCTCCAGGGTATAGTGGTCCCTCAGCGTCTTGAGTATTCGAGTCAAAGTTAGGCCTAGGGTAGTTCTGGTCCTGGCCCATTTGGAAGTACGCGGCAAGTATACGCGTAACGGCGTCATTCAGACGATCTACTGGGACGGAACCATTCAGTACTGCGCGGCTGTAATCGTACATCCAGTATGAGTTTCCGAGAAGAGGTATCTCGTTTCGGTCACCTGGCATTGACATGTCAAGTCCAGCCAATGCTGACGCAACGCCGGAGATCTGGGCTAGCCAGTCTGACATGACGAAGCCTTGAAAGCCAAGCTCATCCTTGAGGAGACCGTTCATTAAGTAGCTGTTCTGTGCAGAAGCCGATCCGTTGACCTGCAGTGGTCAGACTAACCAATGCATTTGCACGGTATTGACTTACAGCGTTGTAGGCGATCATGACAGACCCCACTCCAGCACGAACTCCTTCGGCAAAGGGCCAGAGATACAGCTCGTGCATTGTCCTGTCGTCAAGGTTGGAGGAAATGCCAGGCTTGACAAGATTGTACATTCTGTACATTTCCTGCTCGTTAGCGATTAGATGCTTGATGGTTGCAATAACCCCGACGCTCTGTACTCCTTCGATTGTTAAGGCTCCCCCGAACGCTTGGAGTACGGGATCGGAGCCAAAGCCCTCCCAGTCTGATGTGGTATATTAGCGATTAGTTCATGACAATGAAACATTCACGTACTTCTTCCGCCTCGAGGCTTTCGTCCGAGAGCACCAACACTTGGGCCCAAGTGAATATTGACTCCTTTGCCTCGGAATTCTTCTCCAATCGCCACGCCACGGCGACGCATCAAGTCTTTATCCCATGTCGCACCCACGGTGATCTAAATCGGAGTCAGTCATTAGTGTTTGAAAACTTGAAGGTCGTTGGTTGGTCTGCTTACTCCTGGTGGAAAAGCAGTGTTGTGGTCTGTGTTCCTGTTTTTAAGTCAGCCAAAATGCACACCACGAAGTTGAGAAACAAGTTCACCGAACACCAAGGGGACCGTCTTGAAGGCAAAGCTGGGGTATTCCGACTCTCAGCGCACTACCCGTGTTACCAACACATCTCCCCATGAAAATTCCGGTACCTGAGGTGATGTTGGTCTTCTCGGCGAGGGTCATATTGGCTACGAGCAGGGCAGCCTTGCGGTAGCTTTCGCTCCACTCTGATGTCCACCCGCCATGAGGTGCTGGGTCAGGTTAGAACGGGTTCTCGAAAGATGAACCCAAGTTCTAGGGCTTACTCGGATAATAAGGAGGAGCGACATATCCTCGTGGTACTGGGTCGCGCGCGTCTAGCACTGCACTTGCTGCGAGAGACGAAAAAGAGAAAAGAATTAATGACCGCATGCTGAGAAGTGAGAATGAGAGGACAGGCCCAGTCAGCTCCACAGGACACCTGCGATTGAGGGCAGGCAGGGCGAATATACTTGTACTTTCTCTTCTTAAAGCAAGAAGCTGCAAACCCACAACAATCAAGATGGCAGTATTGATTTCTGCTTCATGAAGGAACAGCATTAGTCATATCACCTGTGACCCCAGATTATGATGTGCAGAGAGCCGAAGCGAGGTATCTTTTCAGCCATGTGGCCGAAGGATAAAGTGCGATATCCAAACCGAGCAGGTGCAGGGGGTTTCTGGGTCATGCGGCAACAACTGTTAGCCAACGAGAGTCGGAGACACTCCGTGCTTGTACCCATCTTCCAATTTCTTACAGCGATGCAGTATTACCCAAGCATTCGGTATCGGCTTCCGATAGTATAGGCGCCCTCGTAATAGCTGACGGGCGCTCGGGTGCAAGCAATGTTTTTGCACGTGCTGCCGCCACTAAAATCAGAAGTCAAGTGCAGCGCTGTGCATATTATGGGGGGCTCAGCGGGGTAGAAATATTGCGGCAACCTCAGCGCAATCAGTTCGTTCATCTTCGAAGTGTCCAACCGGAGCGCGGGCAGTTCAAGAGAAGATCGTGATTAAAGAAGTTGACCATAGCGGCCACCACGTCGGCTACACTAGCGCTTCCCCTTTCTAAGATCCATGTTGCTACGGACATCACACCAGATTGAATGGCTACAGTCCGTAGTAGGTACATACTGTACTATTTGCAATGTCGGTCTGTGCTACAAATCAAGTAAAGCCCTGCCCATCGAATTTACGCTTCGTGTGAGCTCGAGATTTGTTACGGAATACTCGAAGGTTTCCCATCGTAAACAACGAACAGATTAATCAGCAGAAGTCTTCCAGGTGAACTGTGATTATGCGTGCTATCAGTGTTGTTTGAAGTTCTTGACGGCAAACGCAAGCGCCAAAGCCCAAAACCTTTGGTTTATGGTGACGTCAGGACGCTCTTTCACAGAGGTACTGGCAGTTGACTTTGACTTTCGTACTTCATGTCTGACCAACCTTCGCCAATTACTCTTCAAGACGCTACATCATGTCTCGACAGAGCTACACAGCATTCCAGAGGCACTTACTGTTCTTTTCAACCCCTACAAATCCACCACGGCTCACCTTCGTGTCCGCACTGAAAGGCGCATGTGCACTTGGCCTCGACTTCCCGGTCTCAGTGTTTCTAAGCCTCGGCCTTAAGCTGCTATATACGCCATTCAGTTTGACAGGCATCAACATCACCGATATCCCTCAGTCATCGCATCGTAGCCAGCTAAGCAGTGTCACGCTGTCAACAGCCAAGAAGGAATTCACATGCTCAGAGCTTCTTCAACTGCTCGATCAGGAGCGCAACCCGGGGTTTATAAAGCACAAGATTGACCAAGGCCATGTTGTTGGTTTCTGGAGTATGGCTGCAAACACGTATACACACACGGTTAGCAGGGATGATGTTGAGCGCTTCCAACAAGGAGAGTGGGAAACAGCGGTTACAGAGCGAAGACGGAATTCAGATGAGATTCTGCCGCTGTGGAGGGGAGGGCCGATTTGGACCAGGGGTCACAGCTGGGCTGTTGACACGCTGTTCGGCGTCAAAGTGTACAAATCGAAGAATGAATGAGGACGAAAGCACTTTAGGTGTCTCAGTGGAAATAGACATTGCACAACTGCCATCCAAGTTTATTAGTGAGAGGTGTTGCCCCAACGTATAGTAGATGCAAATAGGGCAATGATAGGGCTTGAAGTGTGGCTGACGTTAAGTGGGGACGCGCGAACGCGACGCGTACTTTGGAAAGCGCGCCTCGACGTACCTGACCGCTGAACCATTCGCCTCAACACACTCACTTGTTCCATTCTTTTGAGGCTGCAATTATGGTCCGCGGAGTCGAAGGAAACGAGATGGCGACACCTCGTCCCTCACAGAAGAAACAGCCACCGTCAGGCTCACAATCAGCGAAGAGCCAAAAGTCCATCCTCGGCTTCTTCCAAAAGAAGTCGACCAATTCACCAAGTCCCGCGCCGTCTCAACCCACACCAGCGAAACAAATACCCACACCCGCACTGTCCAAGAGAACATTCTCTCGCCCTACCCCATCCCTCACACCGGTTCCCAGCAGCGATGCACCTGAACCCTCGAGTCCCATACGGCAGCAAGAGGAGGATACTCCAGTGGCAGGAAGGAACAAGGAGAATGGTCTGCCTTCACGTGTCTCTACAATTTGTGCAGAAACTGACCGTGTTGCGTCAGAGGTTGCAGGTGTTGCTCTCAGCAGCCCCTCACGCAAGGTATGCAAGCAGTACATACTTCAATGGCAGGAGCTGATTCAGCGTAGGGCAAAAAGCCAGTCAACTATGCCGAGTCAGATGACGAAGAAGATGATGTACTCGGTCCTATTGCGAACAACTCGAGGGCAAGGACGACGAAACGGCGAAGGGTGAGCGTTGAGGACGACTCCGATGATGAGTTTGGCTTAGACGCTGCGACACAGCAGGCTATGGTTGAGGATGGTATGGTCAAAACCTGCATTCCGGCATATCCAGGGGCTTTTGTACACGGCGCTAACATTGGCAACAGATCTCGACGACTTCATCGCACCAGATGACTCCGAAGAGGAGGTTGTCTCGAAGAAGCGCAAACGACCGACATCATCAAAGCCTAGTACGAAGGCCACACCTGCATCCTCTCCGCCCCAAGTCCAAGTCTATACAGAAGAAGATGACGATGATGAAGCCGATGCCGCCATGACTGGCACCTCGACAGCCCAGCAATGGGTGTATGATCCTGAGAACCCTATGCAACCAAAGCCTCGCCCAGCCACTCAAGACACAAAGAAGAAGCCCAAGCTCAAAGAAAGACCGTCTGCCTCCGAGCCAGAGAAGCGTTACACATGGCTGGCAAATATGCAGGATGCTGACCGAAATCCACCGGACCACCCTGACTACGATCCGCGTACACTATACATCCCACCCAATGCCTGGAATAACTTCTCGCCATTTGAGAAGCAGTACTGGGAGATCAAGTGCAAGTTCTGGGACTCGATCGTGTTCTTCAAGAAGGGCAAGTTTTACGAGCTCTACGAGAAGGACGCATCTGTGGGCCACCAGCTCTTTGATCTCAAACTAACCGACCGAGTCAACATGAGGATGGTCGGTGTACCAGAAGCCTCACTGGATATGTGGGCTAGCCAGTTCGTAGCGAAAGGCTACAAGGTTGCTCGCGTCGATCAGATGGAGTCGGCTCTGGCCAAGGAAATGCGCGAGCGCGATGGCGACAAGAAAGTCGCCAAGAAAGCGGACAAAGTCATCCGGCGCGAGTTGGCCTCTGTCCTCACATCTGGTACCCTTGTTGATACCGGCATGCTCCAGAACGAGATGTCAACCTACTGCATGGCTGTGAAGGAGATTGATCGCGACAATCTTCCAGCATTCGGAGTCGCCTTCGTCGATACAGCGACAGCCCAATTTCAATTATGCGAGTTCATTGACGACGTCGATATGACCAAGTTCGAGACTCTCATTGCTCAGATGCGGCCGGGTGAGCTCCTCATAGAGAAGTCCTGCATCTCCGCAAAGGCTCTGCGAATCCTTAAGAACAACACCCCACCGACAACCCTCTGGAATTGGCTGAAGCCTACCAAAGAGTTCTGGCCTGCCGATATTACTAAGCGCGAAATCGAGGTTAACAAATACTTCGAATCACCGACAGAAGACAACGTGGAAGCTTGGCCGCCTGTGCTTCGTGAAGCGCGAGAGCAAGAGCTAGTCATGTCAGCTTTTGGTGCCCTTTTGCAGTACTTGCGTACTTTGAAAATCGAGCGTGATCTCGTTACGCTGGGAAACTTCCAGTGGTATGACCCTATTCGAAAAGCTACCAGCTTAGTTCTCGATGGTCAGAGCTTGATCAACCTTGAGATTTTCGCCAACAATTTCGATGGTTCAGGCGAGGGCACGCTGTTCGCTATGCTGAACCGGTGTATCACACCTTTCGGCAAGCGGCTGCTGAGGCAGTGGGTGTGCCATCCTCTCGCAGACGTAAAGAAGATCAACGCTCGTCTCGATGCTGTCGATGCTCTCAACGCTGACTCCACTATCATGGACAATTTCAGTTCTTCGCTTAGCAAGCTACCTGATCTTGAGCGACTTATCTCGCGCGTCCATGCTGGTCGTTGCAAAGCTCAAGACTTTCTCAGGGTCCTCGAGGGGTTCGAGCAGATTGAGTATACTATCAGTTTGCTAAAACAATTTGGCGATGGCGATGGCGTTATCGGTCAGCTAATCGCATCGATGCCCGACCTCGCCGGCGCTCTAGAACAATGGAAGACAGCATTTGATCGCAGCACAGCAAAGTCGGAGGGTACACTTGTGCCAGCGCCTGGTGTTGAAGAGGACTACGATGAGAGTCAAAAGGTTATCAATGAGTGTCTTAGTGATCTCGAGACATTGCTGAAGAAGGTCCGCAAGGATCTCGGCAACAACGCCATCTGCTACCGCGACAATGGTAAAGAAATCTACCAACTCGAGGTACCAAAGAAGACCAAGGTGCCTAACAACTGGGATCAGATGTCGGCAACTGCCAAGGTCACACGATACTACTCACCAGAGCTACGGAAGCTCGTTCGGGCATTGCAGGAGGCTACAGAGACGCATAGTCAGATTACTAAAGAGGTCGCCACCCGCTTCTGTGCGAAGTTCGATGAGGACTATGTGACCTGGCTTGCAGCTGTCAAGATCATCGCGCAGCTCGACTGCCTGATCAGTCTTGCTAAAGCGTCCGCCTCGCTGGGTGAGCCCAGTTGTCGACCGGTATTCACGGAGGACAAGCGCTCAGTCATCGAACTCGAGGAACTCCGCCACCCATGCATGCTCAACACTGTCGACGACTTCATCCCCAACGACATCAAGCTGGGTGGAGACTCGCCAAACATCAGTCTGCTGACTGGTGCCAACGCTGCGGGTAAATCAACTATCCTAAGAATGACGTGCATTGCAGTCATTCTTGCTCAGGTTGGATGCTACTTGCCCTGCACGTCCGCAAGGCTCACACCTGTTGACCGCATCATGTCACGTCTTGGAGCCAATGACAATATCTTCGCATCTCAATCCACCTTCTTCGTCGAGCTGTCTGAGACACAGAAGATTCTCTCTGAGGCAACACCACGCTCACTTGTCATTCTCGACGAGCTTGGTCGCGGCACATCTTCCTACGATGGTGTTGCGGTTGCGCAGGCCGTCCTCCATGACATTAGCACACGCGTTGGCTGTGTTGGCTTCTTCGCTACACACTACCGCTCCCTTGCTAAGGAGTTCGAAACACATCCCGAAGTGGTCAACAAGCGTATGCGCATCCACGTCGACGGCGACTCGAAGTCGATCACTTTCTTATACAAGCTTGAAGAAGGTGTTGCTGAAGGCAGTTTCGGTATGCACTGCGCAGCTATGTGCGGCATTCCGAACAAAATCATCGAGAACGCCGAAAAAGCTGCGCGTGAGTGGGAGCACACTTCCAGACTCGGCGAACGTATGGAAGTCAAGAAGGAGGACGGTGGTGTCTATGTGCCTCTGGGCATCCAGAGCGATGTAGCATGGACCCTGCGTGAGGGTCTAGAGGATATCGGTGACCGTACTCTCGATGTGCTACTCGAGGCTATTGCTGCCTTATGAACATCCGTATACTGGGTGTTGTACAAAAAGAATTGTGCACAGTGTCTATCGGATTTCAAGGGTACTATGTCAGCGCATTGGGATTTACAACTGGCGTTTTTTTGATGGGATGTATTTCTACTGGTTGCGTTACAGCACTGTTCAAATAAACAGTACATGTCATTTGACTTCCAAGCTGGTCGCAATATACCAAAGCATAAGCTCCTTACTATTCCTTCCTACCGTTTGTCGCCTTCTGCATGTACACCTTCATACTTTCCCAAGAAACGTCAACGCAGAAACAACATACCCCTCAATTCCCACACTCATCGTCGGTTGCACCACCGGCGCAAAAAACGGCGAATGGTTCCCCGGTACCTCACTCATCTTCCCCTCCTTCTCCAGCTTCGCTGCTAACTCCGGATCCGTCCCCCCGTACAAAAAGAAACAACTCGGCTTCCCGACCGCGGTGGCCAGGATGCCAAAATCCTCACTGCCTTGCAGCCGCGCCATGTCGGGCGTGTAACTTGCATCCGGACTGTTCTTGAAATGGCTCGAGAAGCTAGACTCGAGCGTAGACGTGATCGTTGCATCATTGAAGAGTAGCGGAAAGTTGCGGATCTCTTTCAGTTCAGGGACATCCGGGTTGCTGGACGCCAAAGCCTCGGCTTCAACGATGGTCTTCACACTTTTGAGGACTCGGGCGCGCGTCTCGGGGTTGGCGGCGCGGATGTCTAGTTTCAGATCGGCGTGCTCAGGAATAATGTTCTCGGCATCGCCGGCATGGATCGCTGCGACTGTCACGACGGCGAAATCGAGAGGGTCGACTTCCCGCGCGACAATGGTTTGCAGACGGAGGATTGTGGAGGCAGCTTGTACGATGGGGTCGTTGCCGAGGTGGGGTGTTGAGGCGTGGGTCTGGCGGCCTTTGATCTTCAATCTGCTTCTCGTCAGGTTCTCGTTCGGCGAACAGCAGGCAGTGTGTGGTATGGTACGGACAGGTATGAATCTGCTGAGCTGGCCATCAAGCCGCGCTTCGTTCCAATCACACCGGTCTTTGCAGGCATAACATGTCCGCCAATTACCACGTCTGGCTCAGGTACTTTGCTGTACAAACCGTCGTCTACCATGGCTTGTGCGCCCTTTCCTTTTTCTTCAGCGGGCTGGAAGACGAGGATTAGCGTGCCGCTCCAGGAATCTCGAGCCTTGACCAAAGTCTCCGCGGCTGCCAGGAGTGCGGTGATATGCATGTCACTACGCCACCCATCAGCATTCCTTTTTCGCCTTGAGTATGAAGAATCTCAAAGCAAGACTTACTGCCCACAAGCATGCATAACCGGCTTCTCTACCCCCTCAACATCTTCCATACGCTTCGTGCTCGCGTACGCCAGCCCAGTCTTCTCCTGCACAGGCAGCGCATCGATATCAGCGCGGAGCAAAACAGTCTTGCCCTCGCCGTTCTTGAGAACGGCCGCAATCCCATGACCGCCAATGTGGGCATGGATCTCAAACGCCTTGAAGGATTCCAGGTGCTTGACGATAGCGGCTGCGGTTTCCTTCTCGCAGAACGAGAGCTCCGGGTGCGTGTGAAACCATTTGTCTATTATGATTAGTGACTAGACTCAGCACGATAAGACTCCAAAGTCAATGTCGTCAGCTGCGTGAGGACTGGAACTGAATGATCAAGCCATGCTGTTTCATCCAAGGCAGAAGAATGCACTGAGACAGGCTTACAATCACACCGACCTGTACGCCGAAACCACCTGGCCGTGTGTTAGTACTCACATAGCTCTTCGTACGCATCAAGGTCCGGCTTATGAGCACTAATAACCTCGCTGATAGAAGGCATTTTGTTGTTTTGAGTTGCTCTGAGTATAGAGCTATGCTACGCGATCACGGTTACTTATAGTGAGCTTCACTCCTCATCACGTGTGGCTATGTTATACCGTCGGCCTCGGAGGTATCGGATTAATTTTCGGTCACTTGCATTTACATTGGCTGTACAAGGTAGGGCCTACGGAAAAGCTTATCGCGCAAGACGAAGCGCGTTGTAGACGTCCCAGACGATGCCCTTTTAGGCAGTTACAGTGGATTCTGAGCGGCCTTCCGACGGGAAAAGCTGAGAATGATGTTGCAAGTTTGGGAATGGCGGGGTCGGGATGTGGCCGGAGGTAGCTTCGGGACGTGGTTTCGGGAACACAAGTTTAGCACCCGATGAACAGGAAGCACAGGCGAACGGAACAAATGTTTGTTTTTGAAGTTTTCATCATTCATGAATCAGCTACTGAGGTAGGCTCAGAGCTACCCAGGGTAAATCTACCTAGAGTACATTTCGGGATATCCATTTACTCGTGAAGCGTGACACCACCACTCTAATACGCCGACGTAGATGAAGCTAATCGTCATGCAAGTGAGGTAAGAAAATAGAAAGAAAAGCCGTAACACATGAAGGGGATATCAAAGCGCCGACCAAACTTTTCGAAACGAAGAAAGAGGGCGATGCGCTTAGTCAACCTCCTCCATAGCGCTCTCGCCAGCAGCAGCAGGCGCCTCCTCGGCGTTCTTGGTCTCCTGCTCGGTCTCAACCTCCTCGTCGACGTTGAGGCCGAGGGAGACGAGCTTGTGAATGCGCTCAGCGTACTGGACGGGCTCGTCAATGGTGAAACCAGAGACAAGGAGCGAGGTCTCGAAGAGAAGCATGGTGATGGACTTGACGGTACGGTCCTCCTCACCATCAGCCTCAACCTTGCGCTTGAGCTCTTTGATGATAGCAGACTTGGGCGAGATCTCGAAAGTCTTCTTAGAAGACATGTAGGAGCTCATGGAGGTGTCACGGAGAGCCTGAGCCTTCATGATACGCTCCATGTTGGCAGACCAACCGAACTGGCCGGTACGGATGGCGCAAGGAGAGCCGATGAGCTTGTGGGAGACAACAACCTTCTCGACCTTGTCGCCGAGAACGTTCTTGAGGCTCTTAGCGAGGCTCTCGAACTCCTTCTCCTCCTTCTCGCGCTCAGCCTTCTCCTCGTCAGTCTCCTCGAGCTCGAAGTCCTTGGTGATGTCGACGAGCTTCTTGCCATCGAACTCCTTGAGCTGAGTCATGGCGTACTCGTCAATGGGGTCAACAAGGAAGAGAACCTCGAAGCCCTTCTCCCGAAGGGTGTCGAGGAAAGGAGACTTCTGGACAGCCTTGAGAGACTCGCCGGTGATGTAGTACATCTGCTTCTGGTGCTCAGGCATGCGGGTGACGTAGTCGGTGAGAGAGGTCAGTTCCTCGCCAGACTTGGTGGAGTTGAATCGCAGAAGCTTAGCAAGCTGCTGGCGGTTCTGGGAGTCCTCGTGGATACCGAGCTTGATGTTCTTGCCAAAGGCAGTGTAGAACTTGTCAAACTGCTCGCGGTCCTCGGCGATCTCGTTGAAGAGCTCAAGAGTCTTCTTGACAATGTTCTTGCGGATGACCTTCATGATCTTGTTCTGCTGGAGAGTCTCACGAGAGAGGTTGAGAGGAAGGTCCTCAGAGTCGACAACACCCTTGACGAAGGACAACCACTCGGGGATAAGCTCGGTGGCGTCATCGGTGATGAAGACACGGCGGACGTAGAGCTTGATGTTGTTCTTGGTCTTCTTGGTCTCGAATAGGTCGAAGGGAGCGCGCTTGGGAACGAAGAGGATGGCGCGGAACTCAAGCTGACCCTCAACGGAGAAGTGCTTGACAGCGAGGTGGTCCTCCCAGTCGTTGGAGAGAGACTTGTAGAAGGAACCGTACTCCTCCTGGGAGATGTCGGCAGGGTTGCGTGTCCAGATGGGCTTTGTCTTGTTGAGCTCCTCCTCCTCGATCTTGGACTCCTTGACCGTCTTGGTCTTCTTCTTCTTCTCCTCTTCCTCGTCATCAACCTCCTCAACCTTGGGCTTGTTGTCGTCACCCTCAGTGGTCTCGGCGGCGTCCTCGTCCTCGACCTCCTTCTCAGTCTCCTTGAGGACGTGGAGGTAGATGGGGTAGGAGATGAACTCAGAGTGCTTCTTGACGACCTCCTTGATCTTAGACTCGTTGAGGTAGTCAAGCTGCTCGTCCTTAAGGTGAAGGATGATCTTGGTACCGCGGCCGATCTGCTCGCCCTCGGTGTCCTCGGTGATCTTGAAGGTACCACCAGCGCTGGACTCCCAGATGTACTGCTCGTCATCGTTGTTCTTAGAGACGACGGTGACGCGGTCGGCGACGAGGTATGCAGAGTAGAAACCAACACCAAACTGACCGATCATAGAGATGTCAGCACCGGCGGAGAGGGCCTCCATGAACTGCTTGGTACCAGAGCGAGCAATGGTACCGAGATTGTTGATGAGATCAGCCTTGGTCATACCAATACCGCTGTCCTGGATGGTAAGGGTCTTGTTCTCCTTGTTGGGGATGATGTCGATGCGGAGGTCCTTGCCGCTGTCAAGCTTGCTGGGGTCCGACAAGGACTCGTATCTGATCTTGTCGATGGCATCGGAGGCGTTGGAGATGAGTTCTCGCAGGAAGATCTCCTTGTTCGAGTAGACGGTGTTGATGATGAGGCCGAGCAGCTGAGAGATCTCAGCCTGGAACTCGAAGGTTTCACCAGACATGGTGGCGGTTGTGTGTGGACTGCAGACAAGACTCGTTAGACCTGAGCGGCGATTGTTGCCTCACAACACTGCGAGGCTGGCAATGTCGGTGTAGACGCAAACGTACAGATTAGGCGGGGTATGAAGGGTATTAAGCTCTGCTGTGGTGGTTATGCAAGAGCAAGCGCTGAGACAAACTGTCTATGAGTAGAAGGTATGGTGAGAGCACTTCAATGGAGAAATAAGGGCGAAGAGGCAGAGTTTGGTGCTCATATACGCCTTGGTGGAGCTTGAGAATCTTCTAGACATGCAGGCAGAATCCGGTGGAAGTTCTTCGAAGCAGCCAATCGGGACTAGCCGTGGTTTCACCGCCCGCGAGTAGACAGAGCGACAGAGCGCAACGCCAAACCGCTCTTCCCCAGCAACAAAGCTCCACTCTGTGAGGGGCACGGCGCGTGCACCAACGACTGCTGCTTGTCGAGGGCGCTTGCCATAGCAGCACCATTTTCTTATTGCGACTGCATGTTGTTGTGCTGTAATTGCTCTGCATGAGGCCGCAGCCTTCTTGTTTGCGCAAGCTGAGCTGGCGCTCCCTCAGACTGGGAGCTGTCAGCCTTGCGTAGCCTCAGCCTTGAACATCTTCATTTGCCTTGCAGCCTACGCCGGGCACCTAGCCTCGCACATTCTTTGCGCTTCTACGCCACTATCATTGAACAAGAGAGGTTCTAACACCACTCGCTGCACTCATGATGGGGGACAGAGCCGCCTAGAATGCCTCTAACGTGTGGGCTTGTCCTCGACTCAACACATCCTCGACCACAGCAACGGTGCCACGCGACGTCAATCCGCTCGTTTTCCGGTATGTCTTCACTTCCCACGAGGAGGAGCATATCAGAAGCAGCTGGATACCGCTTCACAACAGCACTAGAGCGCCACCACCCATCCTCTGCCGCTGCCTCTATGAACAGCCCCCATCAGGGCACGGTCTGTACGACACTCCCTACCTAAAGTGGAGCGAATCTATGCTCTCATTCAAATGCCGATTCCATTGCTTTGCGCCAACTGAACATCCCATTATCCATATAGCAGTTCCAACTAGTCCGAATGATCCCCATCATCGCTTGACTCCGCTGCCGTTCCACAAACGCTTTCGTTCCGTACCCAAGCCATGGAGACTCGATACACTTACGATTGTGCTCGACTTACCGCAGCTTGCAACGACAGAGGAGCGCATCCGACGTGTGAGAATACAAAGGGATATTATTGTGACAATGAGTCAATTGCAGAACGTGCGTAAGGTCATTATCAAGCACATTCTGTATTTGGACGAGTTTGACGGCGAGGCGTACGAAGAGAGGGCGAAAGAACTGGTGTATCCATTCAAATGGGACACGGCTCCGGCGTTCCCTATGTCCCGTCCTAGTTTGTACTTCCATGAAATTGAGATAGCGTTTGACGCCCCCCATACCCAACTCAGGTCAGTTAAGACGTGACAGCGTCGTGCACGGTACAGTTACAGGGTCCAGGAACCATAGCGTAAGAGCTCAAAAGATAGCCAGACAGAAACCCACAGAATCACTACTGACGTGGTGGTTTCGGAATATGGGTATCTAGAAGACAAAGCAATAGTTCGAATTTGTCGTTAATCTCTGGGCTGTTTACTCAAGTAATCTTCCACATCTGTTTGCCGACCAATAGATCCAAACCCTTCATCGAATATCCAATTGTTTGCTCCGTGACGAATTCTCAGTTATGCTAGACCTAGATGAATGACCTCAGGAACTCTCCCAGTGCCATGATAGCCATTGCCTGACCGTAAGGCATACTTGTAACAGCAATGTCTTTGTAATGCTGCAGTGTGTGTCCCATACCCGTGCCAAAGCTGGTGTTCAGCAGCTCACCGTCAGGGTTGATGTTGGCAAGGACAGCCTTGATAGCCTTGGTTGCCGAATTCTGGTACTCCTCCCCCTTGATATACCTCTTCCTCACAGCCTTGAGCATACCGTACGCGAAACCAGCCGTTGCCGAGGCTTCGACGTACGAGCCCTCGGAGGCTGGAACATCGAGCAGTGTGCACCACATGCCATCCTCCTGCTGCAGTTTGACGAGCGCCTTGCACTGCGCCTCTAGGATGCCGACAAGGAACAACCTTGTTGGGTCCGACTCCTTCAGATCCAACAATTCGATGAAGTCGGGGATGACAATTGTGAGCCACGAGTTTCCCCTCGCCCACCTCGCCTGCGCAAAGTTGTGTCCGACCTTTCCATCCTTCTCCTCGAACTTCCATCCGTGAAAGAACAGCCCGGTTGTGGGATCAAACAAGTACTGGCAGTGCAGAATGAATTGCCTTTTCGCTTCCTCGATGTATTCTGGTCGGTTGAGCGTGAGTCCAATCTTGGCCAAAGGCAACGCGCTCATCATCAGCGTGTCGTCCCAGAGCTCATCATTGTTGTACTCGAGATATGTCTCGTGTTGGAAACCGCCATATTTTGTGCGCGGCAGATCGTGCATCACCCACTCAGCCCAGGTATCCAGCCACGGCAAGAAAGTCTTGTCGCCGGTGTCTTCGTATAGGTACGCGAGCGCAAGGAACGGAGACATTGTGTTGATGTTCTTAGTTGTACCCTTAGCGAGCTGCGTAGAGTACCAGCCCAGCATGATATCTTTTGTGGCTTGGTTGCCTGTCAGAGTGTAGTAGTGCCACAGCCCGTACAGACCGATGCCGTGCGTCCATTCCCAGCCGTCCCAACCTTTGGTATCGATGATGCGACCATCGGGAAGCTTCAGCAGGAATTCGCCGGTTGTGTCTTTGATGTTGATCAGGTTTTGTGTGAGGAGGTCGATGGAGGTTGTGATTTGCTCCTTCTTGAGCCCTTGGATGGTGAGGGAAGACATTTTGAGGGTGCCGAGGAGCTGAACGCTGCCAATGCTTTACCGAAAGTCGCGAGGTGCTTTTGATGTTAGGTTTTGTGGCTTCTGCGGTCTCAGAGTGCACGACAGCTCGGAAAACGCGCGCAAATGCTCAGAGCTCGAGGAAATAGATGTAATGGTGCAATAGACGCGGGGTTAAAAGTTTTGGGGAGCTTCCAATGCATGCGTTATACCTAACGAAGCCCAATACCGGATTCGTGCCATGCTGCACCGATATCGTTCCTCTCTACACCGATGGTGCCGACGAGGGTGCTTGTCTCGTCGAAGTGTGGAGTCCCAAGCTTCCTGGCGAGCGTGGCTCTCGCCTTCCTTGCAACCTCACCGAACCTCAACACCAAGAAACGCACCTTCTCCACCGCCGGTCGCACAAGAGGGAAGAACAGCCGTCCTCGCACTGCAATGCACCGATGATTGTCGGCTGTTGCCCCGACGCAATGCCCTACTGATCGCTTGTTTAGCCAAGTGACACTCAAGATGGGCAGGGCAGTGGAGGGCGGAGACGACGGACTGGGGAAGCTTACCGGCTCGAACCATAGGAGAAGCCACCGATAACCTCTCGGCACTACGGACAAATAATTCCACCAGCCGTGCTGCCATTTTGAGTACCTTCGCCCGATGATCTCACGAGGTAACATCGTCACATGCGCATGCGACCCATCAAAAGCGACCCTCGGAGTGCTTTGCACCGCTCTTTTACCGGCAGTGCCAATGAGCCAAGAAAGTGGCACATCCACACTGCTTAATCGTGCAGCGACAAGACCCCACAATGCTTGATCCTCCAGCGACAAGACCCCGCACTCCACACGCTGTTTGGTCGACATGATGTGTGGGACGCCGAAACTGGGGAACTAGCGATTCAAGGTTGGCCATGGACACTGTGAATGCTACGGTAAACCTTTACTGGGATAGACTCTGCTGGTGAATGGTGGACGATACGTTGGGACGCTGGTTTTGCGGAGTAGCTCGCCCACAAGGGGTTAAGAGGCCGGGGCACCTGGGGATGCAACACACGGACGGTGAAAATGGCACGGGGTAGAAATATCAAGGTCGGAGGCTCCACAGCTTGCAGCTCATCTGAGTCCTGAGGTCTTTCTCTCACCTCACCAAAGTCTCTTTCTTCCAGTGCCAATACTCCGAGAGGTACAGTCAACATGGCTACCCAAGACGACAAGAAAGACATCACCCAGCTCGAGCGCACACTCTCAGTGGGTGATGAGAAGGTCGATCACGCTAACTACGACCGTGTCGACAATGAGGTCGCCAAGTATGCTGATGCTACTGGTGTTGCTCTCTCAGAGGAGGAGGACAAGCGTCTGAAGAAGTTGATCGACAGACGTGTACTCGTGATCATGGTCTTCACATACTTCCTGCAAGCCTTGGATAAGGGCACCATGGCCTTCACTTCCATCATGGGTATCCGTGCAGATATTCCCGGCCTTCAGAAGGACTCCAACGTAAGTGCATGATCAAGTCTGGATCTCTCGCATACCGGCTAACGAGGTCGCAGTTCGCTTGGTTGACTACCTGTATTTACCTCGCTGTGCTCGTCGTCGAATACCCGACCAACTGGATCCTCCAGCGTGTGCCAGTAGCCAAGTACCTTGGGTTCAACATTCTGGCCTGGTCAACCGTCCTGTGTTTGCACGCTGCCTGCTTCACTTTCCCTGCCATCGTCTCCATCCGAACTCTGCTCGGTATCTTTGAAGCTGTCTGCCAACCGGCTTTCCTTATCATGAGTTCCCTCTGGTACAAGCGCTCAGAACAGGCTCAAGTCGTCACCTACTGGTACATGATGAACGGAGCGCAGCAAATGGTTGGCGGCCTGCTCGCTTACGGTTTCGCCCAGATAAAACATCCTTCATCGCCTCCTCACACTGGAACGGCAAGTATCAGGTCATGGCAGGCTATTTTCATCACATACGGCTCCTTCTCCTTCCTCTGGGGTATATTCGTCCTTTTCTGGCTCCCTGACTCGCCCATGCGTGCCAAGTGCTTCTCTGAGGAGGACAAGAAGCTGATGGTTGAGCGTGTCCGATCCAACCAGACCGGTCTCCAGAATAAGGTCTTTCGTGCTTACCAGCTCAAGGAGGCTCTGACTGATCCCCAAACCTACTGCTACATGCTGATCCAGATTTGTACCACCCTGCCTACATCCGGTCTCGGCGCTTTCTACAACATCATTATCAAAGGTCTCCATTTCTCTACTGTTCAGACTTTGCTCCTGGCCATGGTTCTTGGCGCCGTCATTATCTTTACACTCATGACTTCTGCTTGGGCGACCAAGAAGTGGAACCAGAACTTGTACACAATGCTCGTCTTCATGATCCCGTAAGTCTCACCCTGCCCTCTCTAAGGAATCGAAACTAACACCCTCCAGCTCCTTCATCGGCACAATCGTAATCATGACCGTCAAGAATACCAACCACGCCACCCGTGCCGGTCTTTTGATCTCTTACTGGATCATCTTTACCTTCTGGGCCGCACAGGGTCTGGGTATGTCCATGCTTACGCGTAACGTCGGAGGCCAAACCAAGAAATCCGTCTGCATCACCATGAACTTCCTCGCATGGTGTGCGGGTAACGCCACGGGTCCCCAGGTCTTCTTTGACGGCGATGCGCCGCGCTACCGCAAGGCGCTGTCCATTCATCTCGGATGCTACAGCGTACTGGTTGCAGTCATTGTGTTCCTGCGATGGAACTTGGTGCACCGCAACAACAAGAAGGACCGCGAGTTTGGAAAGGAAATCAACACTGCGCATGGTTTCGATGACTTGACGGATAGGGAGAACCCCAATTTCCGCTACGTCTTCTAAGCGGACAGAAGTCGGTTCGATGCTAGGATGATAGAAACGCCATTCATGGCATGATAGTGCTGTAGTCTATGCACTATTGAATGAGAGATGCTCATATGCGGTGCTACTACCACATTTACCTCTTGCATGCTGTTGTGACGTGAAGTACGAAACGTGCCGGACACAAGCTACCGAAGCTCTGCACAAGACTGCCCAGCCCGTTTAATGCCTGCCGCAAAGCCGCGTGGGAAGCCACGCATAAAGCTTGTACGCTTACCTCGTGTTCATATGCGGCCGACCGGTAATGACGGCACATTGCTGGTCTCTACTGCATAAGCGTGTGGAGCAGCGTTTCAGCGTTACTGGGAGTTGTGCCACACATTACTTGTGCAGTATGCTGGTAGGGTCGAATACTTCCCACTCACTCCCCTTCAGTAGCCACTTCATCAACATTGCACGCCGGTGCAGCAAAAGGAAAAACGGACTGGATCCGATTCGGGCAGACGTCTCTCGTGCTCGAAATGTGACCATGTCGAAGCTGGCCACAATCCACCGTCGTTTTCTTGCCCTTGTAGTACCGTAGGTACCGCCGACTAATCGGGTTGCCTTGGTCAGGCGTGACGCGAGTGTCTTGCCACTAGGCGATGAGTCCTGCACCATATTTGACAGCACTTTCTGAAGAAAAGAATATATAGATATGGTTGACGAAAGAAGCACATACTCATCTTAAAGGATATGTTCTGTGCTGGCAAAGAGAATGGGCTTAATGCAAACCAAACGGAACTATCTCGCACGAAAAGTGGCTCAGCAACAATGAGCCGTCCAAAATTTGAGTATATGCCCCCGAAACATGCTATTATCCTGGGACGCTTGAGAATGTCTTACTACTAGACGACAAACTCTCACAACTTGCCTGATGCTGGCGTGAGTACGTAAAAAGCGTATAAAGAAAATGGGCTTTAATTCATGCATTGGATGCTTAAGCACTACTCACTATAGATGATTCAGAAGCTAGGTGTTTTGGTAGTGGCATAGTAAGCCATCGTTGTTTGCACGCGAACGAAATGGGTATCAATCTGTCAGATAGGGTAAAGATGCAACCAACACTCCCATTATCTCCCTACTCGGACTTACGGATCAGACTTTCGCCTGGCTTGACCCTCTGTGCCCATTCAGTCCAGCTACCGTCATACAACCGTCGTTTCTCGGTCGGGAAGCCAGCTTCGGTCAGAGCTGCGTCGATGACTGCTGCTGTGACACCAGTACCGCAGCTAGCAATGATGGGTTTCGAGGGATCGATATTCTTGGACTTGAACACTTCTTGGAGCTTTGCGGCTGGCAGGAGTGTCTTGCTTTCGGCGTCGAGCAAGTCAGAGACGGGGACCGAGATGGAGTGAGGAATGTGCCCTGAAGAGAGACCTGTGATTGTCAGCGAGAGAAACAAAGCGAGCGAAACCTTGGAACGTACCTTCACGCGGCTCTGGGTCAATGCCCTTCCATCGTCCCAGACTTCGAGCATCAAGAATCTGGACTTCCTCGGCGCCTTCAAGACCTTGCTCCTTTGCGATGTCACGAACCTCCTCGAATGCTACGACCTTGGTCTTGTCGAGCTCTGGCACAGGATAGTCGACCTCATCAACGGCACTTGGCTCACCGCTCTCTGTTGGATATCCCTCTTCCACCCACTTGCGGAAGTTGTTGAGTACATGAACCTCAGTATGGCCGAAAGCTTGCAGGGTCCAGGCCACTCGAGGGGCAGAGAAGATGCCCAGCTCTTTGCTGTCATAAACGACCACGCTGTCGTGCCTTCGGATGCCCAACTTTCGCATAGCAACAGCGAAGTCCCCTGGTGATGGCAACATATGGGGATACGGGGAGTGAGGGTCTTTGACAGCATCGAGATCGAAGAACTGCGCAGAAGGAATGCGCTGAGCCAGGAATGTCTCCTTACCATCGCGGCCATCGTTGGGAAGAAACCACGAAGCGCACAGTGGGACGATCTTGGGTGCAGTAGAAAGCTTGTGGCTGACGTTCGTCTTGAGTGCTGTATCAAGCTCAGCTGGGCTGACAAGGTACGTCTCGAGGCCGTATTGGGCCATGGCAGCTCTGCTTGTTGTGAAAGCGCGAGAGCAAGATAGGACAGAGAGGGGCCGCAAAGAACTCCGGAAGTTAGAGAGTCGGGGCAACATTCTTGGTACGAGAAGCTGTAGGCTGTGGAGGGCTGTCAGGTTCCGGAGTTTCGAGGAGTGAAGAACGTGTGGAGGTGAGGGAGAAGCTCTCGTCACTTTCGTCTATTGCGCGATTGAGGGCACGAATTAAGTCCAAGGCTAGAGCGAGCTGCAGGCACGCCCGTCGCAACCTCCTCCAGCCAGCTGGGTCAAGCACTCACCTGTCCGCTTCAATTCCTGGTCAGCATTGCCAGTTGTATCTGTCTGTCTGATAGCATGGAGATATTGTCATATTAATGCTCATTACGTCCGTCGGCCTCTAGTCCAAATGTCGTCACCCGATAACGGGATTGTGTTTCCAAGGCTTGTGGGGAAGCCGTCAAAAGCACAAGCCCGCGCAAGGGTCTGACAGTTCGCCGCCCGCTCCACCGCCCCATGCTGCCGCGCATCAAGCTCGGCATTGTTTGTTTTCGTCCCACCGCGTATGCGACGGCAGACAACAGCAACGACAAGCAGCCATGAAGGTCACGATTAGGGAATGGAATGCAGTTGCCGCATGGCGTTGGGATATGCCTGATGACGATGTTTGTGGCATCTGCCGCAACCCATATGACAGCACCTGCTCCAAGTGCAAGTTCCCAGGCGATGAGTGCCCGCTGCGTGCGTTGATGTACCATTGCTTCAAAACTATGCTGACTGTTCGTAGTCCTCGGCGAGTGCAACCACTCTTTCCACATGGTATGCGACAAGTTATTCACCGCAGGACCACATCTAATCAAGTTAGCACTGCATCTTCTCGTGGCTCAAGCAGGAGAGCTCACAAGAAAAATGCCCCATGTGCCGTCAACGCAAGTCGCCCGGATCTCATCCACCTTTATGTAGCCGTGACTGACACCAACACACAGCCTTTAAGTCAAAGAGTCAAGACGCCGCGGCCGCCGGTGCCGAAGAACTTACGCAGGCGCCAGACAGCAGCCCCGTATAAACGAATGCTCTCGAGCGAGATCTCACGATGACACGAATATGAATAAGGCGTTTTGCGTGCCTTGACTAGGCTGATGTAATCATGCGAGGAAAGGGTTGGGTTTATATCTGCAGACTGCAGACTGCAGACGAAAGCATCCACGCAGCCTTGTTGACACTACCGGCGTTCGGAAGATATGCCTGGGAAATGCTTGTAGGTAGACGACAAGATCAAGCCATCACTTGAACTTGCTTTCCTGACACCAGATGCACATGTTAATGTGTGCACGGACCCATTCTTTATCGATTAGCAACTTCAAGCTCAACCGGAGCTCCGGTAGCTCTTAGCCCACGATCCATCGAACGCCCTCTACCATGTTCAACAAGCCAAGTCTATCCAAATCGCCTCCGCCGCTACAGTCAACAAATTCACCGGCATCACCAGCTCTCGCGCAGTTCGAAGACCCTCCCGCCCAAGATCTGCCTAAAGAGCACCAGCCACAGCCTGACGAGGCATCAGTCGAAGATGAGACACCGTATCTCGAGCCCAGCTCCGGGCAGACTCTCCTACCTCCGCCAAATTTTAGACCATTCTTCACTCTCGTAGAAGACTCCACTTCGGGCGAGCATTATCATCCATACGTACATTATGTGTTTGCAGATGATGACCCGGTCATTGTGACTGCTGCAACTATGCGCGGTATGGGCTTGGACGATACAAACTATCTGCCGCGTGATACTTCAGATATCCATGGAGATCAAGACCAAGAGGGTGAGGAAGAGGAGGAGGAAGGCGACTCGCCAGTCGAGTCTCCTCTCCCGCCCCCAATACCGGGTGTCAGGGAGCACTACCTCATCATCGATGTAGGAGCGGACGGGCGCACGGTAGTCGATGCACAGTCACTGTCATCGTCCTGGCAGATAACGAACGCTTCTACACGGACTGCGCCTTCATTCGACGCGAGCTCGCCAGACAAAGGTCTTATGCTGCATATAGAAGGAGTGGAGATACCTGGCAAGAAGAAAAGCAAAGGCAAGGGACAGCCTGGAGATAACATACTGAATGAGGCAAGAGAGCGGAATCAGTGCGACGTATTCGCGGCTCTGGACGGCTTGGTAGAAGGCATCGAAGGCAGTCTCGCTGTTGCTAGCAGAATCACAGGCTTTGGGTCTAGAGAAAAGGATGAGAACGTACAGGCCGAGCCGAATCCAGAAACAGAAGAGAAGAGCATCGCGGAAACAAATCTCCTCCTAGATTTTCATCGCACTGGGTGACACTGGTCGCACCCAGGCGGTGCCGACAAGGCTCGATAGGTACCGCTCAAAAACTGGAGCAGGCTCCAATCCTGCAGCAAAAATTGTAACGCTCCCGTGTAGCGTGAAGCCGCTTAACGATTTACGAAGTATAATAATGCCACAATAATCCCACTTACCGGACAAGGCTCTGTAAACTCTACAGTATCTATGTAACTTTTCCATAGCGCACCGTAGGTCTGCTTAATGTTTGCTGGCCTGCAAGCTCGCACTAGATCAACGGAAGCTTTTGAGATGCCGTAGCTCGGTCGTTACTTCGCTTCTGTCGCGCTTGCTGCTAAACATGAAGCACGAACGATATGTTCAGTAAGTACTTGGTTGAGTCTCTCACCTCATCATATTTGAGCATGAGGCTCTCCCTCTTTTGTATCTGCATTCCTTCACCAAGCCACAAGTCCTTACCAGGAACACCTACGGCAGCAATGACAACTCTCTATTGCCTCCTCTACGTTTTCCTTTCTTTTAACATCACGCAAGCTTGCAAGCTCGACAAGAGACTCAATGCATCCCACTTTCTCGGCTCTTTCGACTTCATCAACACCCACGATGAGTACACCAGTGGATGTGCTGGCTAAGCCTTGCGGCATGTGGCTTGCTTTCTATTTTTCTAACAACAGAAGATGCTCATTGTCTTCTATCTTGCTGACAGACTATACTAGCTGGCTTCTGCACAACGATGAGCACGATGGCGACTTCTATTCTGAGATCGACATCGTCGAGTCTGTCTTTTGTTTCACTCGAAACGAGATCACCTTGCTTACAAAACCCTCTGAGTGCACCGTGACAGCTTAAGAGAGCACCGGCAATATCTTCAGCACCAACTGCAACTACGACATTGGAGGTTGCGATGTCACTACCCCTCATGGCGCCTTCGGCAACTCTTTCAATAAGAACGGCGGCGGTGTTTGGGCTACACAGATTGAAGCTGGAGGCATCAAGATCTGGTACTTCGCGAACTCTGCTATTCTAGCCGACATCAAGAGCGACAGTCCCGATCCAAGCACGTGGGGCACACCAGTCATGAGCTTTGTGTCGCAAAACTGTAACATTCGCAATGCGCGAAGAAGATGAAGTTTGTCAGTGTCGCTACGCACATTGGATCTGTGATGCTAACATCTGCCCAGATCATCAACATCGCTTTCTGCGGCAAGTTTGCAGGCGGTAAGGCTTGGAAAGACTATACGCAGTGCCGCGCGAAGGGGGGAACGTAGGAGACGATGATGATACCCCCGAAATGAATGGCGAACTCAGATTGAGCCTTCTTCTGGCTGTTCTCTCTGATCTAAGCTGCTGTCAATCCCATGTGCCCACACGTACGATGAGCAATTCCATGCTAACCTACAAAGTTTGCGCTACCAGGGAATGACTTCCCCAAATCGATCGACTAATTTCCCGCTGTCCTCCTTCTTCAGACGTTCCATGACCTCCAAACAATCCTGAAGACTCTCCTCGGCACTGATGGCGCCCTCTTCCTTGCATTGCACTAGCCCCGTCTCGACTCTTCCTGGATGCAGCAGCAGAAATGTAACCTCCGGCACGTCAAGCGAAAAGCTCTTTACCACCGCATTCAACGCTGCCTTGCTAGCCCGATACGCGTAACCCCCACCCACCTCATTCGCGCTCACGCTACCCATCCTCGAACTCAGAACGACAACTCTGGCATCCTCTGAGAGCTTTAGATTGGGCAAGAAGGAGGTTATAACGTTGAACGTGCCCCATGTATTCACTTCGAATGTCTTAGTGAAAGTAGAGTGGTCCATGACATCCAACGTCTCTGCAGCCGCGACATCTCCCCACTTCTCTTTCACGACCCGTGGGACTAGGCCACGGATTCCAGCGCAGTGGACGAGTATGTCGATAGGCTTATCTTCAACTCCAATCAGTACCGAGCGGAGTTCAGAGTTGGAAATTATGTTTGTTTGGAAGAACAATGTGTTTTTGAGTTGGGCCACGTTCGGTGGTAAGAGCGCGGTGTCGATAGCAATGATTAGTGGAGAGGGCGTTTGGGAAGCATAGTGCTTCAGGAATGCCAGGCCGAGGCCGGATGAGGCGCCTGTTATGAGGATCGTTTGAGGCATCGTTGCTGGGTGTACGCGGTTTCGGATGCTTGGAGTTGCGGATGCTTGTGGTTGGTTGCCCGAGTCAACACCGAGAGTGGACTACTTTGACCAAGGATGAGCAGTTGACCGAGTCTCAGTGAGGAAATTGCGGTGTTGCGAGACGCTTGTTCGCGCGGATACGTGCATTAGCGTATGACGTTCAGGGTCCGATTACAGTTGCCGATGCTGTGGTTCCCCGCTTATTGCCGAGTAGCATCAGCTTGCTTCGGGACAAACGACTATATATGTGGTATCAAGAGGTATAAACACGTGAAAAGCTGGGATCAAACTTTGCTCCTGTATCAATAAGACGCTATTCCTAAGAAGACACCGAAGATGTTCTACCGCCCGGGCAAAGACGACCATGGTCTCCCTCACGACCCTTTCAAGGTAACCTTAACCTCTGCTTGATCGATATTGCAGTCCCATCACCCTACCCAAAAAATCAAGGCAAGATCCTGACTGTCCTAGGCCTGCGTTGTCCCACGCCCCATCGGCTGGATATCTACACTTTCCCCCACCGGTCAAGCCAATCTCGCACCGTACTCTCAGTTTAATAATCTTACCTTTGACCCACCCTATGTGATGTTCAGCGCGAACCAGACCCCTACCGCGCAGCAAAAGGACACCGTCAGAAACACTGAAGCCACAGGAAAGTTCTGCTGGAACCTCGCGACGTATGACTTACGCGAAGCCGTCAATATCAGCGCGGAGCAGACGGAATACGGTGTTGATGAGTTCGAGAGAGCTGGGCTGGCAAAAGTAGATAGCAAGATAAGCGAGGTGGAAGTGCAAGGCGAGAAGAGAAAGATCCCAATGGTAAAAGACAGCCCCGTACGGTTTGAGTGCGAGCATCACACGACTTTGCGATTGCCAGGCAATCCGCCAGTTGGCTCTGTGGATGTGGTGATTGGCAAGGTTGTCGGCATTCATATCGACGAGAGAGTGTTGACGGGTGGGAAGATCGATATCCAGAAGACCGGTGAGTTACTGTTTGTTCGACACTCGATGTTTGAGGTGCTGACGCCAATAGTTCCGATCGCGCGATGCGGCTACTATGAGTATGCCAAAATCACGGAGGTGTTTGAGATGACTGTCCCAGGCTTATCTGAAGACATCATGGCGGGGTTGGAGGGGAACAGTAAGAAGTTTCGTGGAAAGGTCGGAAAGGAGATTGAGCATGATGGAGTGGTGAGGGGTGATGATGCAGAGGTCGAGAAAAAAGATTGAAGAAATGCTAGGCTGAGTATATTGTGTATTTAGCTTAAGAGCCAGAGGTTGAAGACCCCGGTTTCTCATAAAAGGATTCTGTCCGGGCCTCCTATTCGATAGAATTTGTGAGGCATTACGATCCACCGGAGAGATATATCGTCGGCCTGTGGTTCTGCAACACGCATGTGCGCGGCATGATGTACGATCGAAACAAACGTGAAATAATACTAGGAAAGGCGCATCGTTGCCAGTTGAGCATCTCCGATTATAGGTTGTTTGCAAAATACCAAGAGCACTCTATAACTTAGCTTAACTATGCCGCTAGATCTAGTTTGTTAGCGTTTTGTAGTACAAACAATATCTTACTACATTCTGTACCTACTAACATAGTATAAGAAAGCTTATATTACTTCAATTAGTAGCTTATCATAGTTCGGTAGTATTATAGCCTAATAGCTTATAAATTAAAGTTAGAATATATAACTTTAGTAAGTAGTAAGGCCTTTTAATCTACTTAATATTATTAGACTCTTAATCTAAAGGTACTAAAGAAGAAGGTTATAACACAGGATAGGATGATATAGACAGCTACAGGGTCAATTAGTAGACTATAGACTATTCGCTGGAGACTAGTAAACAGACTAGAAGGGACTATATGTTATAGGCTGAGCCCTAGATGTACAAGACTACGTACAAGACCCGCTTACATGCCCTGCTAAGCATAGCTTGGTAACAGAAAGTACATCCTGTACGGAGAGAAACCTCTTTTCCCTATCTTTCTGCTTCTGTAGCTAGGACAAATGCATACTCGTTAGATGGCTACTTTGACCCTTAACACTATATATAGTAAGGTTACCCTACCTAAGGTACCTTCTAGTTCTTCTAGGCTAGAGAGCCTAAGGGGCCTAATTACATATTACCATAGGAGTAGTATATTTACTTACTATATACTGCTATAAAAGATACTGCTTATTAATAAGCAGTTCTGTTACATTTATAGCAAACCTAGTGTTATTTATTAACAAGCAGTACTTACGTGCGTTATGCTTATTAACAAGCACGTTATATAACTTGAATATGAAGCCTTTCTGTCTCTACCAAGCCGCATTTGACCCTAGTAAGTAGGAGGCTAGTGAGGTGTTACTTTTTGCTGTGCCGTCTCCTCCGCGGGGGATCGTAACAGCGACATAAAATTTTATGTCAATTTTAAGCGCCTAGAACCTTGGCAGACGGGACGGCGCGCCTGAATCTAGCAGTTACTAGACAGAGTAACACTAGCAACTAACTCATCTCTTTTCTTTACTGACCTTCTCTATCTGGTGTTCAAAGCCTTACATAGATCCACCGCCTGATGGAAGACCGGTAAAGACGGCTGAATACAAAAATTTTCACGTAGAGACATTCTGTGATAATGTTCCTGGCGTGATAAGAACGTCTATAAGAACTCGACGTTGTCTCTAGCCAGAGAACACTCATCAACCAGAGACAGCAGCTAGCCGTCTCATCCCAAACTTATCGCCAGTATGAAGTTCTCGCTCGCCTTCCTCGCTTCCCTTATCAGCCTTGTCCAGCTGTGCAGCGCCAACTTTGATATTTACTCCGTCGAAGAGGCGTCTGGAAGGGACAATGTATACTTCTGGCAGGTTTTTAACAGCGACCCTTCCTGCAATGATGTCCTGAAAGGCGCCCGCAGCTACCTTTACTTGTCAAACGTCAGCCAGAACGAAGGCTTCCGCTGCAAGGGCACTTGCAGCCGTGAAGAACGCGCTGATGGTATTCTGGAGCTGGAAATGCGTTTTAAGAGCAATCCCCTCTATCATTGGAGTATGTTAATCCTATCTGTTTTTGTAATATACCTTTGCTAAGACTAATGCTCTCTGGTAGCTATCTACAAGGACAGAGGCTACCAAATGTATGGTCTTGACGGCAAAGTTTACGGCCAATGTGTTCCATTCCCAAACAACAACTTCAACTGCCCCGGATTCGGCGCTGTTGTAGCGGGCCGTCGCAAGTTTCGCTGCACTACGAATTTCACTGCTCGGCAGATTGGCTGGACTTAGTTAGATTCGCCAAGTAGACGTTTGAAGGTTCTCTTGTTTATCTTCCATGCCGGTTCAGGCTTCAGCTATGGCATTGATGAAGGTAGCGCATGCATACCCATGATGAATGGACGAGATCAAGGGATATTTTTAATAGATAGAGACTTGAGATGGAAAAATGTGGATATGGGTCCAGCTTCTAGCAGCTCCTTGTCTGCTATTTTGTCACTTTACCTCAATCAACTCTGTTACCAGATCGCTGTCTTTCATGCTTGTGAAGTCCGCCTTACAGAAAGTGAGGTTTCTGCACCGCCACACTAGCTGCCGTCTGAGCTCGCTGAGATAATGCATCACGCGAATCCGTGCATCACGCGCACAGACACGGTAGCGCTGACCAACATCATCGTGCTTTCCTATTGGCACCCACCAAAGACACTGCCACGATCATGAGCCTTGGTGTGGACTTCTTTACGCATCACTCAGTCGCTGCAGGGATGTTTTCTACACGATCGCAACACTCTTATAGGGCTGTACGAGACCGATACAACACATGAGCGCGTCTGCCACGCCATCTTCTGCCTGAGCACAGTCTCCTACTTCCACGATGGACGATCTGCTTCCATCTTACGAAAGTGCGATTCAGCGAGACCCATGGATGTTCATTGCACCATACCTGCCCTCAGATGATATATGTTCTGCAGCTCTTGTGTGCAAGAAATGGCATGCGATCTTCACACCACACCTGTGGGGTAGTCCTGCTTCACATTTCGGTGTGGAAAATGATACAGTCTATGGTAAGCCGTAGAGTTGTTGTAAACATGACAAATTTGCTGAGCTGCTACAGTCGCGTTGACGCGCTTTAAGCGCACCTTGCCGTACGCACGATCCTATGTACGGGAGCTTACGCACACGCTCCAGTTCCCGCCAGCTCATGCCGAGATCTATGGAGGCCCACATTCTGAGTGGTTACGAGACTGTCTCGAGCGACTGCCTTATCTCCAATGCCTCATGGTCAATGACTTACCCTTCTTCGACCATGCAGCACTCTTGACGTTGCGACATGCCAGCTCATGGTGGAACGCTCATCGCCGGAGCGCTTTCCCAGTCTATGGTCTGCGCTTGTTGGATGCTTCTGGCTGCACTAATGCAACATCCACTGGGCTTGCAGAGGCTCTGCCTCATTTTCCCGACCTTGTATCTTTGGACTTGTCAAGGACACCAGCTGCTCGATCTGAGATGGTTCTCGGCAAGTTGAAGTACCTTCGTAGTTTGCGAGTGCTGAACCTGGAGGGTCTTGGTCTGAAAGATGCGGAGTTTGCAATCGTTGCACCTGCTATTGGAGCCCGTGTCAGAAGTCTCAATATTAGGGACAACTATTTAACAGATGCAAGCGCTAGACTAATGTTGGAGCATTGTCTGAAGGAGACTATCATAGCACAGCACATCACTAGGTCTCCTTTACCTCCCGTCGAAGATGACCGGCTAAGTGGCGATCTGGACGTTTATGAATCTGAGGATCTCGTCAGCCATCTTCGCCAGCGACTGACTATGGGGTTCGTCGGTAGCCTGGCTATCGAAGAGAGCAGAGACATGGGTATTACTCACCTGTTCCTTTCGAGAAACTGTGTGACGGTCGAAGGGATTTCTGGACTTCTTCGATCTAAACGCCTTTGTGTCCTCGACATCGGGGTATTACCTGCTGTGTTGATGAGACCTGTGCAGCCATTATATGAGGATGCTGACTGCAGCATGGATCTCCCTGGTGTTGAAAAGTTGACGCCCATTCTTTCCGAGTTTGCCGCAACAAAGTTGAAATATCTGAGGGTCAATTACCAGATCGTGACTGAGGATGCGCCAGTCAGTGCGCTCCCATCACCGCGGGCAGAGCTGGATGGGGACCTCGGTCATTATACGCCTTCTGTCGCGCAGGAACTTGAAGCCCAGCAACAGCACGAATTGGAAAATTCCCAGCAGCCAACTCCCATGCCTGAACTTGGCTCCACAATGAACGCTATTTTTGAACTCCCTGGAAGTACCGCTTTTCCAGTAGAGCTTCCTGGATCATTCCCGGCAAAGGCCCCGTCGGCAGAGCGCAGGAGTGGCTACATCACACGAACGCCATCAATTAAAGTCACCTCAGAGCCACAAGATCTCGAACGAGGTGCAGCGTTTGCGCCAGAACCTATCTTTGTAGATTCACCGGTGTCACCTGTCGGCCCTCTTTTGCCCGACAGTGTCAACCACAGGCCACTCTTGCCTGGAAATTCGACGCTCGATCATCCAGCGGCACTTTCGCCTATTCAAACCCCCTCGCGCGACTCTGTTTCGAGCGAACTCATTAGCAGAAGGTCACGACATAACTCCACTCACTTTGTCGAGGATCGAAGGGCCAGACTCGAACTACGCCAATCGCAAGAGAATCGTTTGCATCCGGGAATACTTCCCAAAGTGCATACCTTGGTCCTGACTGACGTACCAACGTCGACAAATGATCCAACCATCATCCACCGACTCATACAATACATCAAAGATGCTGCGGAGGAAGCATATATAGCCAGACAGCGTGCAAAGCACACTTACATGCTACCACCTGGGCGTAGCCGAAATGTCGCTGAGCGGGAGTACGCACATAGTCTCTTCACACTGAAGCGCATCGTATTTGAGATGGCACCTCCCCAGGTAGAACACAAGAAAATCTCCACAAGCTGGAGAGCATACCCCACAAAGTCATCAACAGAGGACGCCGATTCAGAAGCTTTCTGGGAGGCGGCAACACACGACTTTTCTTTCTTCAACGATGAAGAGTGTGGTGTTCCTAAAAAAGAGCCTGGGCGTGGGTTACCATTGGCAGCGATGAGTGGCCTCGAGTTGGCTGTACATCACCATGCACCATCACCACCCCAGCCTATAAGGGTAGAGGCGGAAATGCAGCCACAACTTGACATTGTTGCAGAGATCAGCAAGTTTCGTAAAGGCAAGAAGGCTGCGTACAACAGCCTACTTGACATGGGTGAAGTTGATCCAGAGGTCGAAGGCTACTGGCCTGGAGATATTACCGTCGTGAGGAAGCCGGTAGATGCAGATGGAGGAGAGCTTGACTGCTATGGCAACAGGTACAAAGGATGGGGCTTGTACCGGTGAAGGCGTATCAAGCGCAGCTGCGTATATTATGCTCTGAGTGAAATGTTCAATTGAGGGTCGCGGCTTGGGCACATTCCATGGTTCAGTCAGGTGCCCTCTTTCCATATTTTCAGTCTTCCTGCAGCCGCATCCCATTAGCGCGCTGACGGATACACAACCCCGCAGCACAACGCCCTATCGAGGCGTATTTGATTAGCATCTGGATACGTAGATGATACCCTGCATCAGTATCGCTCGTGTGCATGGATTCAATCTGTCAGAATGCATCAGGCATTTGCGATCAGAACTTACACAACAGACGCTGGCTTTCATAGCCCACTGAGGCTCACGGGTCCGGTTGCTCTTTGTATGACCTCGCTCTAATTCACTCACTGCACTGCTTACATCTCGCTAGCTTGTTCTGACTTAAACGGCTTATCAAGCCTTGTGGCCGTCGCGGTACTGTCCATTCCAGCCTGACAACATGGGACAGTCATCGAGTAGCCATGCAGCCCCAACAAGAAGAAGTCATCGACCTAATCTTTCAATGAAACCGAAGTACGCCGGACCGTACACATATTCAGATGATGGCATGAAGGGTACACACGATGCGGCCAACTTAAGACAGCAGGTAAATACGTATCAACCGGAAGCACAAAGCATCGGTTCTTCCTCAAGGCGTCTAGAAACCACATCCAGCAATGCCATTCCCATGAGGAGATGCAAGGAGCAACCAGCGCGGCATTTGACTAGATCCGCATCACAGCAAACCCCCACTACACTGAATCGACGTTCCTACTACGATGAGCCAGAATCTACTCATCTTCGCGACGATAAAGCAGCTTGGTCTTTGAATTCGAGAACGGGATCTGAACTTTCGCTGACAGTGTCGATTCGTCCAATACCACGGCAAAGAAAAGAGTGTGTGATCTGCACCGACAACCGGTCTCTATCGCATTTTCCACCCTATCCGCCAACCGCACAATGCTCCCACAACGCTGACGTATGTCGGAGGTGCCTTCGGACCTGGATCAGCATCACATTCGCCTCGAAAGTATGGGAGGAGCTCGACTGCCCGGTCTGTTCCGAGCGTTTAGCCTATAGAGATGTCAACGAGTTCGCCCCTCCAGAAGTCTTCCGCAAGTACAAGAAGCTCAGCACCAAAGCTGCGCTCGAAGCTACCCAAGGATTCCATTGGTGTCTTACGAGGGGCTGCAAGTCGGGCCAAGTGATCCAGTCAGGATCTAACCAGCTTTGTTGCGTGAAGTGCAAAAAGACTTATTGCGTTGTGCATAACATGCCATGGCATAAGAGAGAGACGTGTAAGGATTACGAGTATAGGTTCGTACAGAGGTACTCGCAAGATGATCGCTGAGACTGACGTCGAATAGAACGAACAACAAGCTCAGGAAAGAAGAAGAGAAAGCAAGCAAGAAATGGTTGAAGGAAAAAGCCAAAATCTGTCCTGGTTGCAGACGCCCCATCGAGAAGATTAACGGCTGCGATCACATGACATGTACGTGAGAAGCAGGATGGAAAGCGTTTGCATACTAACTGTACTGTCTGCAGGCTCAAAGTGCAGGCATGAGTTCTGCTGGGATTGTCTGGCACCATATAAAAAGCCGAGAGACATGGCCTCGGTCACTCATCGTACCAATTGTATTCACCATAACCCGCGCATTCCCCGTGCCTACGGTGCTGATTGGGATGAAGGGTGGGGTTATGGTCGATAGACTGTAATTCCTTCGCCCTGAGCGGACATGCAAATATGTTGCACTTTTGCCCAAGGAGTAGTAATTACTCCATCTTGGTTGATAGTTTTTCAATCTTTAGTAATATCTATACATAACGCAGAAGTCTCTCTCTTTTGCGCGTAACGACCGTCGTTTATTTGATGCTCATAACCTCGAGTGTCCGCGTAGTAGCATTGTTGTGATGTGATGGCTGCTTCTGACGGGTGTGCGTGTCGCAGCGCCCCGTTTAGCATCCCTTGGCTACCTAGCGCTTTGCCGGTTTCTTCTCTCAACCCTACTTTCCAGCATCTGCATCACACATTTCGCGGTTGACCTCGGCCCACAGTTACGAACCCTGCGGACGCGTTGCATGCGAAAATTTGAGGAGACTATAATAAGGTCAGTCGGAATCCGAGGAACGCGAGTGCGCGACGGACGACTGAAAAGGCGTATATGAGTCGTACAATTATGTACAATTCGTACAACACAAACAATACTCCTTGATACCCACGTAGACGCCTTGTCACACCTCAATACCTGCGCAAACCCCATCAATTCGGACAACGCAGCTGTCGAGTGGACGGATCCATTGAGCGTACACGGAAACTGTACCCTTGGTCCAAATCTCCAGCAACTGCCCCAAATTGCGCTTGTTACGTGTGGGACAAGACGAAGCTATCACCGCGTCAAACGAAGGGCTGCTAAGATTTTAAGCGACATGCCTAAGCAACGCCAAACTTGCACGCGATGCAGCCAACGTCGGCAAAAGTGCGACCGAAACAAGACGGGGAAGGCACCCTGCAGCCGATGCGTTCAGAACAATGAGGGCCACCTTTGCAGTACCGTTTGGAGTGGCGGGTACGACCCAGCCGTACACCGAAAGTATCCTAGGAAGTCTTCGCCAACTGCATCATGGCCTGCGGGTAGCGACACTGCCTCCTCTTTGAACACTCCACCAGCTTTACCAGCTGTTGGCCAGCTCAAACTGCCAGCTTTGACTCCTGGTACGTTCGATTGCCACCTTTCCGATTTACTATGAGAACGACTGGAAGAATACCTTCAACGCTGACTGGTGAGATACTGAGCATCTGTTGATCAATATTCGCAGATATTCAAACCCCGTCACGTGCTCGCGACCAGACCTTGCCTTCACATTTCAGATCTCATGCGTCGTTGGCAGGCCCACTTTCAGCTGTAGGGCCAGAAGCTCTGTCGGCAGGCGCATCCAAATTCCCAGAGATCACGATCGAAGCTCTCATCTCAGAGAAGGATGTATCAACGGTACCTCTGCTGGACCAAGAGTCCAAGAACATGCGGTCCCGAGAAATGCCATTTACCGAGAGAATGGGAACCGCGACAAATCCTACTAGCTGCTATTCGCCCGCTGCGAGAGCCATTGAGACGGTGCAGATGCAATCACTCCTTCCTCAATTGAACAAAATTTGTTTGATCATAGACTATCACGAGCAGTTCTTGTCATACTGGGCCGGTGGCTTGTACCATGGCCCTACCTTCAGGAATCAGGTCAAAAAAGCATGCAATCAGTCTGGTAATCTCGACTTGACTACTGTAGATTGGCGATGGACAGGCCTGCTTTTCTCTATCTTGTCTTCTGGTCTCATAGGATCACCCGAAGGTGTGTCGCTCGAGTGGGGCTTCTCGATTGAGGAAAAGGTTCGATTGTCACGATTATGGGGAGCTGCAACCGTCACCTCCCTGAATCTCGGCGACTACACGTCGAAATATCATCTCAACTCCGTTCAAGCCATTATGAACTTGCACGGCTTCGAGCATCTTGTAGGTTCATCGAATCAATGGGCTGCGTTGCGTAGCGTGGCCATGGTCATCGCGAGAGGGCTGAACCTTCACCGGATTAGCCCACATCCTGATGACCAGCGGTTGCCGTACCTTAACGAGGAACAACGAGAAGCTTTTATCGAGCGCGAGATTGCACGTCGAGTTTGGTACGCTGCAGCGGCTCAAGAATGGTTGTGCTCCAGCTCCCAAACCTTCCCCGGTTACAACATTCAGCGAAAGCACTTTACAACATGTAAACCGGCCGTTTTTGACGAGGAAACCATATTGCCTGTCGAGGAAGGTACGCCAACCTTCGCCGCAGTTGGCAACTACTTCTTCGAATACGCATACTTGCTCCTGCAGTTCGGAGATGCAATGCTCGAGGCTGAGAATCTAGACGACCAGTCAAGATACGAGTTGATCTTGAAGTGGGACAGCGAACTGCGATCGAACTATGCAGAAAAGATCCCCAAGTGTTTGTCACATCGAACACCGCTCCAACCTCACTGGCCAAAATGGGTCAGTTGGGCCCGAAGATTACATCAAGCGTCGTGTAGCCACAAGATCATCATGATCCACCAGAGTTTCCTGAACAAGAGCTTCAAAGATGTTCGTTATACGTACAGCCGCTGGGCATGTGTGACTGCTGCAAGGCATGTGCTATCGCTGTATGTAAAGCGAGAACCGGACGAGCCGCAGTTCTGGGTCGAACAAGCCTTCTGCATTACGGCTGGCATCTGCCTTGTTCTCGATCTGTTCCACCGCACTGAAATCAACGCAGAGGCCCAGGAACACCTTGCCTGTGTGAAGCAAGCCGTCGTCTACCTGGCTTTGTTCCCAACCAGCTCGGTCGCTAACCACGGTGTGCGCGTCATGACCTCGCTGCTGCAGGAGTACACCAAGAAGGTTGACGCCGCAAGAGGCAGCACCCAGACGGGACTTGGTGCACAAGCTTTGACGATTCCAACGTCTCAACTTCCAAAAGGAATGGAGACTTCCTCACTTGCCGAGGCTGGTCTCTTGACTCCAACCCCACCCGCACATCCCGAGATCTCTTTGTCAACTGAAGCAGCACCTGCTTTCAATTTTGATATTGACATGATGGAGTTCGAGGATCTCTTGGATATTTTGCCAACCGAAATGGGCGTCGACAGCAATGCGTTCTACGACGGCATGCTATTTGCGTCCAATGGATCATACAACGGAACCTGGTGACCTTGAAGCCGCTATACGGACCAGGTGGCGGATGCCAGAAGCTGCAAGAGTACATGAATACTCCCTGCAGTGTCGGTGTTGTACACAGTAACCGAGGCATGAACAACCCCGCTACCACCGTCGATCTCCCGCCTGGCATCCCGGGGTAGCGTTTACCATCGCTCGGCAACTACAACTGACCATGTTCTTCCTACAACTCCAGAATATACACCGGAGTTGATGTAACATATTGCGCATAATGAAGGCCATCCATATCGACCGCTTCGTCACAGTGCGTAGCAAAAACCCCTGCACCTAGCCAACACACACTTACGCACTCTCAGGATCTTACAAGCATCCGCCCAAAAGACGTTCCCCCTCCAAAACCCAAAGCCTCTACAGATCTCCAAATAAATATCACCCACGCAGCAATCACACACGTCGATCTCCTGTACGCGCAGGGTCTACACCAGAATAACAAACGTCACGTGCAGCCCCCTTTCGTCCTGGGCACCGAATTCTCTGGTATTGTCACTGCGGCGCCTTCCTCCTCATCTTTGAAACCCGGTGCACGCGTCTTCGGCGGCGGACTGGGGTCTTTCTCTCAGCAGATTTGCGTCGATGAAGCGAGCGTGCGGCGCGTGCCGGAGCAGTGGAGCAATGCCGAGGCGTGCGCGGTGGGCGCGAGTGGCGCGGTGAGTTATGGCGCTTTGGTCGGCGTTGCGCAGGTCAAAGCTGGTGAGACGGTGCTGGTGCTGGGTGCGAGTGGAGGTCTGGGTGTTATGGCGGTGCAAATTGCAAAGGCGATTGGGGCGAGGGTCGTTGCTGTTGTTGGCGATGCGGAGAAGGGGGAGATGGTGAGGGGTATTGGGGCGGATGATGTTGTTAATTATCACGATGACAAATGGGAGGACAAGGTCAGGGACTTGACGCCCGGGGAGCAGGGCGTTGAGGTGGTGTACGATGCCATTGGTGCTGTGGAGAGTGGGTTGAAGTGTTTGAAGTATCGGGGAAGGCTCGTCGTTGTAGGGTTTGCGGCGAGAGGAGGGAGGATGGAGAATGTGAGAGCGAATCGCATATTACTGAAGAGTGCTATGGTACACGGCTATGTGGGTTTATTTCAAAACTTTCCCATTTCCATCTGCTGACCGGACGCAGCGCTTTGGTGAAGATGGAAGACACAATCCTCAAAGAACGCAGGATGTATGGAATGGCTTCATGGGTCTAGTGGATGACGGGAAGATAAAGCCTATAATCTACAAGGAGGAGTATAGAGGTCTTCAGGCCGTATCGAAAGCGTTGGAGGACGCAAAGAACCACCGAGCTTGGGGAAGGGCGATTTTGAGGATCGACGAGAACGTAGAGAAAGAGCTGCGACGACAGAAGACCAAGCTATGATGCGCTCTGAAAACAACCAGATTACTTCCAGTGTGGTCTAGTATGCCTTCCATTGGATCATGAAAGCCTTCAACAGGGCGTGTAGCGTGTAGATAACAAGATGGTGGCGTGGCGTGGTGTGGAGAGATTGGACTGCCTGGAGAATCTGACATCGGCATGATGATCTCTGAGTAGCGTCTGCCACGACTGCAATTGTTCACGAAGACGCGAAGTATTCGTCATTTATCAGCACCCAGCCATCTTAATTGAATGACTCCGGAACCCATATTGTACAACATTCGTGACGTATCGATAGATTCGCGCACCAACTCGTTGTGTGCCTCGCTCGCTTCAGCCGTTGATCGCAGGACCCTTCCAGCGCGCGAATTGTGGAACCTCCAACCAACGGCCCGAACGAGTCGCCCACCTCCACATCACAGCCCAAATAAGCAATCTAGCGACCTCGGCGCGGGCTGCATATGCAGGAAATGCTGTTCATGTCTCTGTGGATCGGCGCAAAGGGCAATGACGTAAGGTGTCAGGCGTCGCGTTCCTGGTGCGGCCCGCTACCGCAGCTACCCACGCATAGGAAACGGGTTCCCCTGCAGGCTCCAATTGCACACCGCCAGCTGTACAAGCATGTCATTCAATTTAGGGCTACTAGAAATTGCCGCTTCCGACGGACTGGAGCGTCGACAGGTGGGACTTCGGCGCACAGAACAGCCAGCGCATCTCACGAAGTAGCTTCGTCGCTCTTAAGCAAACTAAGTCTGCTTGTCTGCTGAAATGAGCTGGTACTGACTCCAAGACGCGAGCCGAGAACCAGAATGGGCGCTTTCGTAAGCAAGAACCGAGGGATAGCTGATTCGGAGGGATGCTAATGTGTATAGACTCACAACGACGAATCGACAGACGTTCTGCAAAGTATCGTGTACACACTGCTAGATGTCTTCGACGCTACCCGAGATCTGTACCAGACTTTGACGAACAAAGATAAGAGGGACTATGAGCTCCAGCTCCGGTCAAAGGGGTATCCTAGTTCAAGGAAACTGGAGTTCGTCGATGACACCGAGATCAACGGCAACCGAGCAATCTTGAAAGATAAGCTAGCTCTTCTACGAAAGTATGAGGATGGCCTTCGCGAGGTTGGGTCTGATTTCGCTGTAGGAGATGGCAAGTTTCCCCACACCGTCTTCTCAGGAGTTTGAACTGATTTATATCAGCCTTGTCGCATGTCTCCCTACAGTCTGAGGTCATCAAGCTTCAAGGCGTATTACTCACGACGTTCCTGTACGGACCTACATCTAACGAAACCATACAGCAGCAGTTGTCGAAAATAGACGCTGCTTCGCACGCTGCAGCAACAGCATCAGTCGATATTTTAGATGCCTGGCGGCATCGCCAACAAGCCACTAATCGAGCGCCTGACTACCCAACATCTCGCAGGGGATCTATTCGCGTGCCGTCTATGCCTGGTTCTTTCCACCAAGATGAGGAGCAGTCAACAGCTTTAGTGTCATATCGGGAGCCGACGCGAGTTCGAGCCGGAAGTCCGGCGAACACAACGGTTTTTACCAAAGGCAGACCTGAGACGGCCGAGACTGACACAAGATCGTTGACGTCGTACAACACACGAACCGAAACCGACTCGTTGTACTGTTCTTACGCCAAAGACCTTGAGCGGTACCGTTCGCAACAGCTGCACCCAAGCATAATGGACGCTTCAAACCCATCTTGTCCAGACTGTAGACGCACCCTGAATCTCTCGCCTGGTAAGGCATGGGAGATTTTGAAAAATGACACAGGCTATGAGCGGTGTTTCCAGATCTCAAATCGTTTTGTCGTCAAATGTCATCGTAGTGGTCCGGATGCTGGCTATGCATGTATACTGTGCTCGCGAGCAGACGATGATGTTACTATATGCGGAGATGTAAAAGCACTCGTGAAGCATATGTGCGAGGACCACAAGACTGCCGAGCTCAAGGCTGAAGAGGATATCACAGAGGTGGTTGAGCTGGCTTTGGGAGAGCGTAGGACAGATAGCGGGTTGGGTCATTCAACATCGCGCGGGAGCAGGAGCGCTAGCGCTAGTTCACGCCGGCGTGGCAGTAGACCCCATGTCTATGATCGCGAAGTGGAAGCCATAGAGATTAGGGTGCCTAGACGAGGTGCATGAAGCCACACAATCGGCAGCCCATTCTGAATTTCGATTGGTCTTCCTCCTACGAGCTATGATATGAGTAGACCAATGCTTTTGGCGAACAGCATGATTCAGTCGCCTTATATGTTCTTCAAGCTCTCTGGCATGTCTTGTTTTTGCGCGTAGCCTGATCTTCCTGCTATATAGTCATTTCACTCTCACGTACCTAAACCCCGACACCCAGCACCTAACCCGCCCGTACCAAGCTCTCACCTGCAAAGTTTACGCATGATCACCCTGGACTAACCTGCACAGATCATGCAGTTTTTACGCCAAGTCTCTCATCTCTGTACGAAAGCGGACAATGCCTCCTCCAGCAATCTACAGCAAACATACAACATTCCTCTTCAAGTAACACCCACCCACCGATAACTTGGGCGCTACGTGCAAACGGCGTGCAGCATACGATCCGTGCAGGTTGCGAAAAAAACAAGTTGCAAGTTCAGCGCATGTTTGATACAGATTCGCGGCTGACCATTGCCTGGATTAGGTCTAGGTGCGCACCGATTCAGACAGCAGACGTTGTGCTGATGCATGGAGGCGGCGCGAACAGATCACCCGAACACGCGATAAGCATTCTAACTTGAGCGTGAGGGATTTTGACGGTCAGCGGTGGTAGTAGGATCATGCTGCGAAACATGCATTTACAGTGGGAATGAACTGCCGTTCCGGGAATTTGATTGTTAGAAGCAAGACTTCATGGCTCGGAACTGGTCAGCTAAACCTAATCTTGGAGTCTGGACTTGATCAGAGCCTCATCTCGGGCGTAAAACCACCTCCATCTTTAGAGAGCGTACTTTTTGTTCGAATTGAGCGCTTTGACGTACTAGCCTATATTTGGTTAGATTGACACTGGCCGTGTTTGTGGGGAAGCTGTCGACTCTCCTCCATCGACACAGCTCAACCCAGATTTCGCAGCCGAAACCCGAGGCAGCCCCTCGACGGCTATCAAGAGCAAGATGGAGTTCGCATATGAATTTTTTGATCACAGGCTGAAAGCCTTCGTTAATTCTCTACTCACAACACAGTAACGTCAAGATGGCCACAGCATCTCAGAGGGTCCCGGCTGCCGTACGACCTCTGGTCAGCGAGCGAGCGAAGAAGACTCTTGACATTGTATGCGCTTGCATATGCTGAACGTATAGAATTCTGCTGATAGCCTGCTAGGTTGAGAAATTTGTCAACGAAGAATGCATACCAGGGGACGCCGTCTATAATGCTCAATTGGGCCAAGGCCCTAGCCGCTGGTCCTACCCACCCATCATGGACGACCTGAAAGCCAAAGCGAAAGCATTAGGCCTTTGGAACATGTTTCTCGCAAAGGGCCACTATGAGGAGGGCGCAGGCTTCACGAACGTTGAGTACGGCTTGATGTGTGAGCAATTCGGCAGATGCGCAACCGCGTCCGAGGCTACAAACAATGCCGCGCCGGACACCGGAAACATGGAGCTTCTGGCCAAGTATGGCACTGAGGCACATAAGAAGAAGTGGTTGGAGCCGCTGCTGCGAGGAGAAATCAGGAGCTGCTATGTCATGACCGAGCCGGACGCTGCATGTAGTGACGCGACCAACGTTCGGCTGAGCATCAAGCGTGATGGCGACAGCTACGTTCTCAACGGCCAGAAGTGGTGGATCAGTGGCGCGGGCGACCCTCGATGCGCCGTCTACATTGTCTTGGGTAAGACAGACCCAGATCATGTTGACAAGTACAAGCAGCAGTCCATCATCATCGTGCCTTCCAACACCCCTGGCATCGAGGCCAAGCGCATGTTATCCGTCTATGGCTATGACGAAGCACCGCATGGACACGCCCATCTAGTCTTCAAAGACGTCCGTGTTCCTGCAGAAAACATCGTGCTAGGCGAGGGCAGAGGCTTCGAAGTCATGCAGGGCCGAATGGGACCGGGGCGCATACACCATTGCATGCGCTCCATCGGCGCCGTACGTGCTTCTCCTGTCGCACCCCTCCTTAACCCTCACTGACGCAAGTCCAGGCCGAAGAAGCCCTCCGCTGGCTGCTCACGCGCGCTAACGCCCCGCACAAGAAACCCTTTGGCAAACTTCTCTCTGACCAAGGTGTAATTCTGCACTGGATAGCAAAAGCACGCATCGACATTGACGCCGCCCGCTTGATTGTGCTCAATGCAGCCGCGGCCATTGACGCCGGCGACGCCAAATCCGCACTCGTCGAGATCGCACAGGCGAAAATCCTTGTCCCAAATATGGCGCTCGAGGTCATCGATAAGGCGGTGCAGACGTATGGTGCTCAGGGCGTTTGTCAGGACACGCCGCTGGCGGCTATGTGGGCACATGTCAGGACTGTGCGCATCGCAGACGGCCCTGACGAGGCGCATCTGGAGCAGTTGGGGAGACGGGAGAATAGAAAGGCAGCGGAGGCTACGGCACTCATTCAGAGGCAAACGGATATCACGGAGGCACTGTTCAGGAAATGGAATGTCAAAGAGAGCGGACCTTGTCCTAGACTATAATGTAACACTGGCGATCAGCCGAATTCAGCTTATAGCCGCAACCGCAACCGCAACCGCAACCGCATGCACTTCATCCTTTCTTCCCCAGGCCAACGTAGCCTACACCACCTTCCCGACAATCCAATCAGCCGTCAGGGACACCCTCGCGCCAGTAGTCTCGGATTCGAGTTCGATGTAGACCCCAGCAACACTTTGCACAACCCACACTCCCGTATGATTCGGACTGCTCGTCGTCACTCGGTCGCCAACGTCGTAGCTCTAATCCTCAAAGTCAGTACCAGACATATCTCACGTTGAGACAGACAAGCCCTTGACCCACTCACCTGTCCCACAGGCATGTTAGATGAAATAGAGATGAAATAGAGATGAAATAGAGATGAAAATAAACTTGATAGTTCCTGTGTGCAATTCCCACACAAGACTATTTTCACGCGTAGAAGACTAAATAATAAATAAAAATAATAATAATAAATGCTAGTATAAATCTCGCTGCCGTGCTCAACGCTGTGTAGTCTCGCGTTTATATATCCTGACCCAAGAGCTTACCCTTGGCCTGCTCTTGGCCTGCTCTTGGGTGGCTTATTGCGTGGGCTGCCACGGGAGACAGCTGCCGATGTTGAGTGATGGGCTTGCGTTGCTTGTGGAGGGCGGGGATTGCGTGGTGTTCGTCAGCACGAGTAGAGTGCGCGAGGCTGAAGCGTTGCATTGCAGCGACAGATGACGTTCAGGTTGATGACATGCATGCATGCATGCAGCCATGTCTGCGTTTGGCTTGATGGATGATGGATATGCTTGACTTGGAGAGTTTGCCGTGGTCTTTCTTTGGAAATCAGCTTTAGGAGCGACGTCTGGCAGGTGGTGCATGTGGCGAGATGGTTTAGTTGGTTTGCATTGCATTTATCTAACAGAGTGATTGTTGGGTCGCAAAATACGCGCCAGAGAGTGTGATGGCTACTCTACTTTCCTCTCTCCTTTGTTCGGGGATATATGCTGTTCAGCCTTGCTTACTCCAGATAACACGGAATACCGTACACGACCGCCGCCGCGCCGTTGAGGTACTTTAAGTAACACGCCTGTCGCGCATCACGGACTGCTTCGTCCAAGCCCACTCCTCTCCTACACTCGCCCTTTCTTTCACCGTCAACGATCAGCTTGGCTTTCCCCTTCGCTTTTGCGCCTTTCTTGGGTGTCTTCGTGGGCTTCGCGTCGCTCTCATCTGAAGCCTCGGGCCACAGCCCCCATAGCTCACCTGCTCGCACAGCAAACCGGTCACAGTCTTTGTCCGTGACGTCCCACAGCATGCCTACGACCGCGGGCGCGCCAGCAGTAAGGTAGCTCTGCAGCATGCCGCTTGGCTCGTAGATACCGTTTTCCGTAAGGTGCACGGAGGAACAGCCGAACAGGAACGCGGTCGCGCAGCTAGGCTTCATGTTGCCGGCTTCCTGCTTGCCGGGGTACAGTCTGCGGACGGATTTCTGGCGCACGAATTGCGCGCCGCTGCCGTGCCCGAAATAGAGCAGTAGATCCTGTGTGCCAAGGGCGTGGGAGAATTCGGCTTCTGTCGGCGGGCGCGAGTGGATGTGTGTCCAGTCGCCTCTGAGGGAGTTGATGACTGGTTGAAGGGTTTTCGAGGTGTTGGCTAGATCGCCGCCAGGATTGAGGATGCTGGTGCCGCCGCTGGAGGCGGCGATGTAGTGCCCTGGAGCAGCTTGGTCTGTAGTTGATGGACGGAGGGTGAGAAGGCGCTCGCGTAGCGCGGCAAGGGAAGGGAGGCGTGAGATGGAAAGTTTCTGGAGACAGGGTAGAGATTCCCAGGGGAAACCATGTAGAGCTTTGTCCAGCATGAGAATAGTGTGTGGTGTGGATGATGGTGTGCTGTGCACAGCGCTGTGGTAAGCTTTTAACGCATCTTGTGTGGCGATGACCATAGCATCGAAGTCTATTTCGTCGATGGCGTTCGCCTCTCCGTTGAACTGGAGGATGTCGATAACAAAGTAGATCAAGTCCGTAAGCTCTTCGTCAACGTCAAGGTCCTCGCCTGCGATATCTCCAAGGCCGATGAACAGCTCTAAGACGCGAGTGTCCAGAACAATCCGCTTCGGTTGTGTCTTCTTGCTGCGAGATGGGAGGTGTCGATTCAGTACATCCTCGAAAGCCTTTCGGAACTTTGCGAGGAGTGTCGGCTGTCGGGGGTGCTGAGAGAAGATCCCTTTGAATCCACCGAGCCAGATGTTTTCCATGTTGACAAGTAGCTCTTGGAGGCGTGTATCAAGGGCTTCACGTTCATCCCACCATTGCTGACGTGCTTCTCGAGATGTCATGTCTTTTGCGCCACGCGTGCTAAAATCGCTCAGCTCAATGATCTCATCGAAGTCCCTCTTTCCATCCTCAAACTTGAACTCATCTTCGTCCAAATCACGAGAGGCATGCCGTGCAAGTGGTAAGCGGAGAACGAAAGGAGCTACGCCAGCCTCGAAGCGCGTGACGTAGAGCTCATCGCGAGCCTCATTCAGCCCGAGTGATATGGCGGTCCAAGACTCAGGGATAATGTCGATATACTCATGCTGGAAGTCAGAAGCCGATGTGAGGCTAAAGTCGGAGGCTTCGAGTAGTGGCCAACTCAGGCATTCGTCGCGCGATATCTGCTCTTTCTCGGACTCCACGAACTCCTGTGCTAGTCTCATGGCGTTGCATTTGGGAATTTCTGCTCCACGTTAGCGGTCATGTCATATCTGCTGTTAATTGCAAAACTTACCACTAGTGTACGCAGCGTATAATGGGTGCACAGAACCACGTGCCTCCGATACAGCTGAGAGCAAAACTGTGATGTGACCGAGTGCGTTCGAGACCTGCTGGAACAAGTGATTTGAGCCGTGCGTAGCGGACAAAGCATGTACTTCGAGTAGGTGCTCCCGTGCTTGGCGCAGCGTGTCCGTGAAGTCGATTTTTGCCACAGCTGCTGCCTTTTTGCCACGAACACCCTTGCCTTTGGTGGATACTGCAGGGGCAGCCTTCTTAAGAGGTACTCCTTCAGACATCCTCCTATCCTTGGCACCGATGGCAGGGAATGCGATTGTGGATTCTGGAAGTGTGTTGAACGCAAAGTCCGCGGCGATCTGCTGGGCACTCTCGGCGAGCATCAACTTGAACTTTGCCCAGGTATGCTGGATATCTCGATCAGCGCCAACCTGCAGGTCTTGCACTCTTTCGATGAGGACCGTTGCCGCTTTAATGTTGTCCTTGAGTAAATTCGCAAGCACACCGCGGTGGAGTACCTCAGCTTGGAGAGCACGCAAGATTATGCACTGATCTGCAGTGCTCACAGTTTCCGAGCTTGGAGCGGCGATCATACTCTTTGGTCGACCTTTGGGTGCAGATTTAGTGGTGCCTGTTACGCTTGCAGCACTTGCAGTGCCGGCTCGCGAACGGGTGCTTGTAGCGGACCTTGCGCCTGTACGTGACGTCGATCGAGAAGCGGGCTGTACTGTAGGCCTCTGGACTCTATTAGTTGCTGGCGTTTTGGTGGTTTTGGCTTTGGAGGTTTCAAGGCTCATGTCAGCTATCTGCGAAGCGAGTGAGTCAAGGTCCGGATGTATAGCGCCTAGAGATCTGATGTAGGCCGGACTCGTGAGATCGTTCAGAAGTTGTTCCAACACATCGTACGACGCAATCTCTTCATCGAAATCCCCAGTACAGTGGTGTACCCTTGCAATAGCGGAGTGATACGCTGCGACGGATATACACTTGCGGTCTAAAGATTGATCAAGAGCTTTTAGTAGTGGTTCAGCCTTGTCAGGCCGGCCACTTTGTGCCCAGCACGCCGCTTGCCAGCTTGCATTATCGGTCATCAGAGATGGCGAGCGCGTAGCCAAAGCAACCTTCTCTGCTTGCTCTGCAACATAAATTGCCTCGTGCAACAGACCTTGGTTTGCAAAGACTTGTGAGTGTTGCATAAGTCCGCGATATAGTGAAGGAACCATGAACCAGAAATCTACACCTCCTAATGCATCATGGGTGTTTGAAGATACTATAGGTGCTCCCCTGTCGTCACGCATAGACGTCAGAGGATCAAATCCTGATTTACCTGAGCCATCAACTGTTGATGCTTCACTTTCGGCAGGCACTGCTTTCTGTGCGTTGACTTTGGACTCTAGTGCAGCCCACATGCGACGATTGAGTGTGACGCATTGTTTGGCGTATCTTGCGGCCTCTTTGTGAGACCCTTTCGAAGCGGCAAGAAGGGAGTAGACGTAGCAGGCGTTTGCCAAGATACTATTGTACCGCAATCGCTGCGAGATCGTGGCGGAAGGCTTTGACAAATCCATGAAAAGAGCGTCATTGCGGGCGATGGATTCGGCAGCAGATAAGATGGAAGTGCTGGCGGAGTCAGTAAGATCACTTGATTTTGAGCTGTTAGGATAACATACCACTTATCAGTATTGCCAATGCGGAACAAGTATTCTGCATACGCTGTATGCCATTTCAGTTTGGATTCTGTCGCCACCACCTGCCGATTGATGAGGATCTCGGCCTTTGCCAGGGACAACCCAGCTTTGCCAGTGTAACCAAGGCGAAGGAATTGTAGAGCCTGTGCTGCAAGACTGCATACAAGGTCGGAAGCATCCATGTTTTTCTGCAACTCGAATATTGTAACCAAGAGATGCAACACAGGCAATGCAAGGTACTCTTCGCCTTTAGCGTTGAGGTAATCGACACACGCTCGGATGTCATGAATCCAGCTATCGACATCGCCAACGCGTTCGGCCAACGCAGTCCAACTGGAAGCGGATTTTGCAAGGAATTCCCAGGTCGCAAAGCATTGTCGTAGTGTTTCGGTGGGTGGAGAGGGTTGCTGCATCGCTAACTTGAAGCTGCAAAGAGCACCCAGGTGCTCCTTGAACTTGGACAGACCTTCATCGTCGGAAAGGTCCACCGAAGCGATGTTGTCTAGCGAGATGTCAGAGGGTAATAAGTCGTAGGGCACAATATGTGGATGATCCTGCGAAAGCTGCAGAAGAAGGATGATAACTCTCCGGCGCCGTACAGGGTAGCGTTCAGGATCATAGCTTTTGAGAAGTTGATCGGTCAGTGTTCTGATGGAGTGGTTGAGATTCGAATCCCATTGCCGATTCTTTGAGAGTGTCTTAGAGAACAACAATAATTGCCACTCCAAAACTGCCCCCCGTACGTCCAGCTGCAGATAGGCATCATCATAGTACGCGAGTTCGCTGGCGCGCTTAACTCCATGAACAAGGTAGGAACGGTGGAGAGCCTTGAATAATCTGCCGAGGGTACTGAGTGTGCCATCCGCTTCGAACAACGTTTGAAGAGAGTTTTGTGCGAAGCTCTCTGTAAGCGCTTGGTCGTTGGAGTAGATATGATATCCAATACACTGTCCGAAAGCCTTGCGCGACTCATTAGCTTTCTGAGCATTATCCAAAGCCTCGCCCAGTCGTTCAAGTTTCATGGCCAGGTGGCCTGCTTCTTGCTGTGTCTCTGAACCCTCTGACACAAGGTCAATCGAACGCCGCATAGCCACCAGGAGCAGCTCTGGGTCAATGGCAGCCTTTCGTAGTTGCAGGTACGTATTCCAGTATGCGTTGGAAAGTTTAACGAGGCACGACGATACCGCCTCTCCAGCTTGCGGGTCGGTCACTACTCCGTTCTCAAACTCTTCACCGAGTCTCCGGAGTATGTAACAGCAGTCCTGAAGGATGATGTCGAGCTCAGACCAGAGTTCCGGGCTGCTGGTTGACCGCTTACAACACGTGAGAACAGATTCGACGACGCTCTTCGTACATTTCCATGCCATGTTGATACGATCTTCGTGTCGCTGTTGCGAATCCGATTCCGCATCGGTCATGCTTCTGCGTCCTATGAACCTTGCGGAGAAGTGCACGCTTGCAGCAATCATCGAGATGGCACGAGCTTGGGCTGCGATGTCCTCTGAGCTGAGTGCTCGGACAGATAGGCCTGCAGCGAGCGAGCGTGTTGCGGCTCGTCTCAGCGCATTGGCCTCCATGAACAGCGATTCGAGGTCTGTAGACGACCCGCCCAGACTCCCCTGTAAAGCCTTCAAGGCTGTAGTTATGGCTTCCTCAAGACCGGGCTTGTCTTCTCCCTTGTTTACAGCCTCCAATGAGACGGTCGCTATGCGGACGAGTCGACAGGCTTGTTTGGCTGCAGAGCTTGTGGACACGGCAGTTGCTTCAGGCGCGACCAACCAGCGCAAGGCTTCGTCAGATAGCCCTGCAGCCTGTGCCAGGTTACAGAGCGTCTTGGTGATCAGCGCTAAAGGGACCGAGGCGCCAGGTGTGAGAAGCTGCTGGCCCAAGAGCTCTTTGCTGAGTGACTTTGACAAGTTGTATCTCTCGGTGAGTGGCAGCTTCGACCGGCGAGCATAAGCGACCAGACACTTTGCAAAGGGCTCCACAAGCTCGCGCTCTTCATTTGTCTTGTGTTTTGCCAGACTCCACCATCTTTTCCGTACCATGAAGGCGAGGTGTTGCAGACGCAGGACGGTCTCGGGCGATGGCTGGAGCGGCGCTCCATCGTCGAGGGCCGAGATGCTTGGACACAGCGAGAGGATTGTCTGGGCGAGCGACTCGAGCTGTCGGGCGGCTTTCGGTGCACCGGTCGATGTGGTGGCTAGTTGCTGAAGCAGGTTTGCAGGCGAGGACTCGTTCGATAGCTGCAGATGCTCCCAGGAGGCTTCGATGGTGGGCGCCTTCTTCAGCCGAGCGATGATGCGTAGTGTGTACGTTTGGAGGGTTGCGACGATGGGTAGCGCAGGGCTCGTCGATTCGATGGGGCCGAAGTGCAAAAGCGAGGCGACGCTCTCCCTCTCTGCGGCCGCATTCTGCTGCGTTGCCGACTTCTTGACAGCTGCACCGGTGTCTTTGCCCTCGACATGGCCCAGGAAGCCCTCCAGCCTCCTCTTCACGAGTCTGATCTCTTTCAGCGCCAGGCCGTCCAGCCCAAGGGCCACAAGCTTTCCGATGAGTGCCAGGATTCCATTCTCCAGCTGCAGCTCCTGTCCATCTCTGCCCACGACTTTCCTGGCCTCCGCGGTTCCCAGGTATGCAAACGCCGCCCTTGCGCACTCTGCGGTCGCAACCAGGCCGGCGTCAGGCCCAGCGGTGGCGGAGGAGGCTGCGGACGAGGGCCGTGTTGACGCGGGCGTGCGCTTCGCTGCGTTGGTGGCCTGGGAGACGGGTCGTTCTTGCAGCGCCTTCTGGGCGGCAGCCGGCGGCCGGGCAGCTTTGCGCGTCGTGCTGTCGCTGGGCGCGGGCTTGGACGAGCGCGGGGGCGGGGTGCACGGCTGGCTCTTCAGCGCATCGGCCAGCGTCTTGAGCGACAGATTGGCGACCTCGGTGGCCAGGATGTACTTCTCCCTCGCTGCAAGCACAGTGGGCTCGGGCTTGGGCGCGTCCTTGGTTGCGGCCGCCTTCGCAGCGTCGGCCTTCCGCCTCAGCGCCCCTGGGACCTTCACCCCCACATTCTCCTTCTGCACGGGCTCATCGCTCCTCCGGCTCAGGAGCTCTCGCAGTGTAGCGACGGTTGTGTCTGCGCATGACGTCGTTGCCCGCAGGTCGCTCTTGATGCGTTCGATGCGTGTGCGCGTTGATTCCGTTTGGGCGGCCATGAGTCGTCGAGCTCGGGGGCTCTATTAGGGTAGGCAGCGCTGCCTGCGCGCTCTATGGTCTATACAAAAAGACAAAAGGATACAAGCGCACGAGCCGTAAAGTCGCACAGCTCGGACGGACAATGGGACGCGGGCCTGGACAACACGCCAAACAAATCGATAACACATTCCCACTTCGAGCCTAGCTCCATCCAGCGCGCAGGGTCCACGGGTCTGAGTACACCGAGGTCGCGCTCCATGTGCACCACTTACCCCACACCCCAGCACGCGATCCGCTCAGCAATTGGCCAGCTTGCGGTGCTCGCCATTCACTATGGATCTGTTTGGCGATGGAGGACCCCTTCCTTCCCTGACTGCTGTCGACCTTGCACAATGGCAGAAGACAACACCGACTACGACCTCTCACAGCCAATCACCTCGACCTCTGGCTTGAGGCAAGGTCTTGCAGGATACGGCGACCCTCACTTTTCCCTCTTCCTGCGAAAGGTCTTCATCAAGGCTCTGGGTTACGGCGAAGACGCCCTTGCAAGGCCTATCATCGGCATCATCAACACCTATAGTGGCTTCAACCCTTGTGCGTCAACTTTCACCAAAAGCCGCACAGCGCAAGAGTTAATATCAGATACAGGCCATGGCAATACCCCACAGCTTATCGAGGCCGCCAAAAGAGGTGTGCAGTTGGCAGGAGGCCTGGCAATCGACTTCCCAACCATCAGTATCGCAGAGTCCTTCTCCGCGCCTACCAGCATGTTTTTGCGCAACTTAATGAGCATGGACACGGAAGAAATGATTCGTGCACAGCCTGTTGACGCTTGCATTATGATAGGAGGTGAGATCATAGCATTGCCAAAATACAAACAAACGTGATGTTAACAATGGCTACAGGATGCGACAAGACAGTTCCTGCTCAGATCATGGGTGGCATATCCGCTAACAAGCCAGTCCTGCCCTTAATCACTGGACCTATGTCAACTGGCAGCTATCAGGGAAAACGCATAGGCGCTTGCACAGACTGCCGCAACAATTGGGCTTCTTTTCGAGCTGGACAAATCGATATTGAAGAGATCGCTGACATTAATGAAGAGCTGGCGCCCACTGTAAGTTCCTCGCCAATGCCACCTCAATTTGACGGCAGCTGACGTACAACGGGTTGGCACTTGCGGTGTCATGGGAACTGCTAGTACCATGGCGTGTCTGACGGCTGCTCTCGGTTTAATGCCATTGAAAGGAGCAAGCGCACCAGCGGTATCGGCTGCTCGTTTACGCATAGCAGAGGAAACCGGCCGCAATGCTGTCGCCGTCGCGGCGGCCAAACGAACGCCCCAAGTCATCTTGTCCCGAGAGTCATTCCTCAATGCACTCGTTGTGCTTCAGGCAATTGGCGGCAGCACGAACGGTATAGTTCATCTGCTCGCTATCCTAAACAGGCACCCTGAGCTCGAAGGAACATTGACCCTCAAAGACATCGATGATGTGGGTAGAACCACGCCACTCATTGTCGATCTCAAGCCTAGTGGAGATAATTACATGACTGATTTCCACAACGCGGGTGGCATGCTCGCCTTACTGCACACCTTGCGCCCACTCCTCCATCTCTCTGCCATGACCATTAGCGGGCAGACACTCGGTGAAGTTCTTGACACAACACCGTTCAAGCCCTTCTCCTACTCGACTTCCATCATCCGGCCTCTGTCAGATCCACTCTCACCATCGTCAAGCCTTGTCGTCCTTTACGGCAATCTTGCACCTCAGGGCAGCGTAATGAAAGCTTCAGCCTCCAAAGATCGCGCCCTCCTATCCCACTCTGGGCCAGCAGTGGTCTTCCTCAGTGCCGCAGACCTCGCTCAGCGCATCGATTCACCAGACCTTGACGTGACACCCTCTTCGGTCCTGGTGCTACAGAACATCGGTCCGCTCGGATATCCAGGTATGCCTGAGGCTGGACTCATCCCTATACCACGAAAGCTCAGTCGGGAAGGCGTAGTCGATATGTTGCGAATCAGCGATGGAAGGATGAGTGGCACAGCTGGCGGGACGATAGTACTGCATGTGTCTCCTGAGTCTGCGCTGCCGGAGAGTGTACTAGGCATTGTACAGGACGGTGATCAAATCACATGTGATATGGGACAGCGGATCTTGAGGCTCGACGTTGAGGATGATGAAATTGAGAGGAGACTGCAGAAGAGAAGAGAGCTACTGCTTGGAAGTCGTACTGCGCCGCCACAACCTTCGGTTTTGTCTGAGCGTGCAACTAAGAGGGGCTATCGTGGATTGTATGAAAGGACGGTCAATCAGGCGCATGAGGGTGCCGATTTCGACTTCTTGACTGCAAGTGGACCGAGGGCTCCGTCTTGATACATCTTGCCTGGGCATATGTCTGTCTTGGTGAACATTTGTATTCGTGTTGAGCAGGGTGGGTCCTTCGCCAATCAGAAGAACCGTAACAATCTCCGTCACGACCTGGTGTAAGCTTACAATACGCATCGACTTTCTACTTTCCTACACCAATCTCACCCATAGCCACTCACGCACGATCAATCACCATCTTCACAATGCCTAATTTGAGACCAATTGTGCGTTGCGATCACTCACACTGGGGACGTTGTACTTATCTCACCACAGATCCAAGTGCTTCTCTTGGCCTTGACTGCTCCTTGGCTATACGATCGCTATGTCGCTTTCTCTCCCATGGCAGCAAGCCGCCCATCCAAATTTCAGGATTTACGAACGTTCAAGAGCCATGGGGTCGCATACCGGGAGCGCCTGCGAAACTGCGAAGACGTCATCATGGAGAAGAGCTTAGGCATTGCGTTCCTGAGCTGTGATCCCGGACGAGATGGATGGAATACCGTCATGGTTCGTTTGATATTTAGATGAGAAGCTCAGCCAACATACACACGTATACTGATGTAACTAGGGAACATTCCAGCCTGAGAAACCAGGCATCGACAACGCCGGCATATACGTTTATGACTATGCAACAAACGGGCTCGACGACACGTCCCGTCTTAAGCAGCTCGTCATCGAAGAACCAGACCTTCACCCTCTAGGCCTCGCTTTCGATGCCTCGACATCAAGTCTTTACGTTGTGAACCACTCGCGACACCGCGGTCCGCACATTCTCATTCTACACATCGACATCCCGACTTCCACCGCCACCATAGTTGCTCGCTTCAAACACCCTCTTCTCCACGCGCCAAACTCCATCCAAGTCCTCGGCAATCACCAACTGTACGTGACCAATGACCACTACATTCGTGCAGCCACGTCCCCATTATTGAGTAAGATCGAGACCTTTTCCGGCATTCCGGGCGGCAGCGTTGTATTCGTGGATACCCGCTTCCCTCATGCGGCGAAGGTGGTTGCCCGAGTGCCGTTCGCAAACGGGATTGAAGTTGTAAACGCGACGACGCTGGCTGTAGCATCGAGTTCCAAGTCAGGCGTCTACTTGTTTGAGAGGAAAGACGGTCATGATTTGCGGTTTCACACCGTCGTTCGCACACCCGCGGCTGTGGACAATCTCTCCCTCGCGAGCGACGGGACGCTGTTGATGGCCGGCCACCCGTTTGCACCTGCGCTCATGCAAGTCTCCAAGCGGCGTGCGGCGTGCGATGTGCACGGTACTGCAGAAGAGAGGAACGCGTGTAGATGCACGGCCCCCAGCTGGGTTGCTGAGTGGAGCGAGGAAGGCGGACTCAGGGAGCTGTACAAGGACTCCGGGTGGGAATTTTGCAGCAGCAGCACCGCAGTTGTAGACAGTGCTGTAGGGGTTGGAATCGTCAGCGGACTGTACGAGCGGGGGATCTTAGTCTTCCAAACATGAACCACACACACCAAAAAGCAATGTATGAAACTCTATTGTGTATACCGAACCGCTAGCTTTTATCAAATGACATTCCTCAACTCCTGCCCGGCCAGGAACTTGCGCAGATTCCACGCAATCAGATCCTCTGGGTTCTGCGGCCTGCCGCCCGCTGCGTGCGGGCTGACAATCGTGTTGGGCGTCTTGTACAACCTCCCGCCCTCAGGGTAGGGTTCCGTCTCGAAAACATCCAGGGCCGCACCGCCAATAGTGCCCTGGTCCAGCGCATTCGCCAGCGCCTCCTCATCCACACTCGAGCCACGGCCGACATTCACAATCCAGGCATGGTTGGGCAGCAGTCCGAGCCGCTCAGCATTGAGAACGTGTTTGGTCGCGTCGCTGCCGGGCAGGATCATGACGAGCGCGTCGGTCTTGGGCAGGATGTCCTTCAGGTCCTGCTCGGCGTAGATTTCAATACCGTTGCGCACGCCCCTGCTGCGCGCCACGCCCTTGACGTTGGCGCCCAGCGCCGTCAGCCACGGCGTCAGGCACTTTGCAATGTTGCCGAAGCCCCACACGACAATGTTCGCGTCTTGCAGCGTCGTGAACTTGCCCTGCGGCCGGTCGGGCTGCGGCCCGCCTAGGTGCCCCGGCCACTTGCCCTGGGCCTGGAAGTCGCGCATCTCGTAGAAGCGGCGGGCGGCGTTGAGCAGCAGGCCTAGCGTGTGCTCGGCGACGGTGTGGTCGTGCAGCCCGGAGCCGGTGGTGATGGTGATCTTCTCCGGGTCGAAGCCGGCGCCCAGCACGTCGTTGGGCCCCGCGGCGAGCGACTGGATCCAGCGCAGCTTAGTCAGGCGCTGGGCGGCGTCCTTGAGGTTCGCGGCCGTGTTGGTCCATGTCACCAGGATCTCGGCGTCGGTGTGTTCTTCGGGGATGTTCTCTTTCACGTTGTACGGCACAAGGTCGACGCTGTAGCCCTCGAGGAGCTTGGGGTCGAGCGCGAGGGAGGTGGGGTAGAGCAGCTTGGGCATCTTGAAGACTTGGGGAGAGGTTGTGTAGAAGACTTTTCGTGGAATATGGCCGGAGATCTGGCGGAGTCTATGCATTGAGGAAGCAATTGGGAAGGAGAAGTTTATGGACGGGCATGCGGGGAGGAGCTCTGTAGGGCGTCAGATGCCGACAACCGTCGGCGTTTGAACGTGGGGCATCGGGCGTGGGACCGAGGTGCATGTTTGCGCCGGACGGAGTATCTTTCCACGAGTACGCGTCTTGAAGACAGAATTGCCGACAATTGACTCAACAGCTATTGGCATTGTATAGCGACTACCTCCAAGCCACACTAGAACTGCAGCAGTTGCTCTAGAAGCAGAACCAGGTGCCGATGCGCTTTCCCGTCCCTTTCCAGCCACGCTGTTCCGGCTCCATATCCTCCTTAGTGTACACGTCTGTCTCGAGATCCATCTCATGTGCCCTCCTGAGCTTTGTTCTCTTGATCAATTTCCACAATATGATCATCACTACAAATACCGGCAGCTCGAGGTAGAAGCTGACGAAATCTACCGCGCTGAAAGCCGGACTGAACGATGTCCAACCTTGTACGAGGATGATGAAGATGTTGAGCACGACGCAGATGATTGGTCCAACTGGATACGTCCAGTTCTTAAACGGAAGAAGATGCTCTTTTCCTTGGGCTTTCAGACCAGCGCGGAAACGCAGCGACGCAATACCGATGCAGACCCAGCTCAGTTGGTTCGACACTCCGACAATGTTCTGCAGCCACGTCCATACCTGGCCGGATCCCGCAAAAGATAGCGAGAAGAGCACAATCGAGACCAAAGAGGTAGTCAGAACTGCCACCCACGGAATCTGGTAACGCGTCAACCTCGTGAAGACCTTGGGTGCATGGCCATTGACACCGAGTGTGTACAGTAGTCGTGAGCCGGCGTAGAGTGCGTGATTTCCCGCAGAGACAACGCTGGTAAGGACGACCGCGTTGACGAAAGATCCCGCAGCTTTAGAACCGGCCATTTGGAAGGCGATAGTAAAAGGCGATGTGCGACTTGACTTCGTGCTCAGGCCGGGGTAGTCGTAAGGGATGTTTAGACCGATCATGAGCGCTGAAAGGATGTAGAATAAGAGGATTCGCCAAAAGACGTTCCTGACCACCTTTGGAAGTGTTCTCGCCGGGTCCTTCGTCTCGCCGGCCGTAATAGCGATAGACTCTGTGCCTCCGTACGCGAACGATGCTGTCACGAAGACAGATGCGAACCCTCCAATGCCTCCAACGAACGGCGCATCGCCCTGCTGCCAAAATTTACCTCCGATATATCCGTATCCATTGTTGCCACCTGTATTCACGGCAATGCTCAGGATGATGAAGATGATGATCGTTACCACCTTCAACAAACTGAGCCAGTACTCCAGCTCACCGTACGCACGTACGTTAATTATGTTTGCGAGCACTATCAGCACCCAGACAATGATTCCCAGCGCATACCATGGAAATACATCTGTCCAATACTGCACAAGCAGTTGTAGTGCGACCAGATCTGCTGCTGTGCTCACAGCATCGTTGAACCAGTAATTCCAAGTCAACGCAAATCCAAAAGCATCGTCCACATAGCGACCAGCGAAAGTACAGAAGGATCCTGCAACCGGTACAAAAGCTGCCATTTCGCCCAGTGCAAGCATGGTGCTGTACACAATTGCGCCGACGATGCTGTAGCAGATGAGAAGCGAGGCAGGGCCGCCTGTCGCGAGGGCTTTTCCCGTGCCGAGGAACAGACCGGTACCAATGGTGCCGCCAATTGCGATCATCTGCACCTGTCGTGCCGAGAGGGAGCGACGGAGTCGATCTTCGTTGACAAGGACATCGTGGGAGTGAGTGCGCTCGAGGGACGCAGGCGAGCCGTCGTGGTTGTAGGGCCCTTTTTCGGTGTCGCTCGTCGCCATTTTGTTGGTTCCGGCTCTTCAAGACTGCCAAATATGATCGCACAGGTCTATCTCACGATGCGCGACCATGGGGTCTCATATAAAGAACGCACCTGGTGGTGTGCTAACTGTGGAGCCCTGCGAGCGGCGTAGAATCCAAGCAACACGAAGAGCTCATGGCGAAAGCCTGGCGAGGCTTGTCAGATTGAGGCTACTGAGCGGAAACGATCACCATGCAACCTAGCACGCAATATTGTCGTGAGCAGATTGGTTGCAGGTAGATGGTTCTTCACGGTTGGACCGCAGGGTGGTATTCATTTGGTAAGGTGCTAGCTGGTCAAGGCTAGCGGCGAATGAAGATCCCCACCTTCCTCAACGGCCTGTTGGCGTCATTTTCCTTCTCTGAGCTTATACAACCATTTCATGAGCAGATGCAAGTGAATGCAGGCAGTCACAAAAGATCACCGTCGAGGATCAAGATAACAATGTAAACGGGATTGCCATTGTCTTACATTACGCCCACCAGTGCGCCCGATAAAAGCATCATGAGGGCTCCTGCTGCCAACATGGACTCTAAAGACTACACTGTGATGCGATGAAACACCCGTCCGCTATACGTATGCGAGATACCAAATCCAAGGAACCTCAGTATCCTCTCTTCAACCTCATCCATCCCAACACCGCCACTCCAGCCACTACGATCGCCGTCAAGAACATAAATGCCGAATCAGCCTGACTCATCTTGCAACGGCTGAGCAAGGTGCTTAGTGCCCTTATCGAGACATAGTAGCAAGCATCTGGCTTGTGGCTCGGCACGTAGCCGCCGCAGACAATGTCGTTCCTAACCATCTTGAGAGCCTTCGAGTAGTCGTCATTGTCTTCATATTTGTTCTTGATTTTATCACACGCAACACCAGAGAGTTTGATCGCCATCAGCTACTCGTTATCAGCACACGAATTCAACACCAGGCTCGCATATGTTCGGACTTACTATTCCGCCGGCTATGTTGATCCCCGCAATCACCGCGTCCATTAGCACTCCCACTTGACCTTGGAGCACTTGCATCCAGTGTGCCGCAATGCCCACCAATGCACCGACAAATGAGAGACCACCCAGGAAAGCCACGAAACCGAGCGTCGATGGCAAGCTGCCAAGGTAATGGCCCTTGATGAGCGAAGTGGAGAGCCCAAACACAACGATGGCGAAGAGGGCTTGGGTGCCACGGATGGCGAAGGTAAGGACTGGGCTGGTCGAAGACATGTTGATAGAGATAGACGAACAAGCGGAGAGATTAGTATGGTGTGAGTAGCTGGAAGAGCTGAGGGGATTGACTAAGATGCAGAGAGTAGATTGAGGAGACGAATGGGGGTCCCGGCGTAACACTTGTATTTAAGTGTCTCTCCTTTGTACGTTCATCGTCCCCGTCCCGCTTGCCCAACCTTCCTTGCTACACGGGAGAGCCGATCCAGCCACTTAAAACCCCCGCTATCATTCTGTGTCCCTGCTCAAAGTATTGGTCGATCATCATCGAAGTCGGTCTTGTAAGATGATACTACAAGGCTGTTGTGGTTCAATACTGCCTGTCTAGGTTGATTTTCAGGGCAGGTACGACGTGTCAACGGGTAGTGGCAGACTAGGCACACAGAACTGCGCAGAATGGCACTTATACACAACCGCCAAGACAACGCAGGTGACAGGCTAAGATTTGGATGTTGTACGGCAAGGCGTACTTTCGACTGTGTATTACCTTTGACCTGACTCCGCCATCTTTCAACTTCTGCCCTTCTGCTCTCTTTTTCAGGTGACACAAGATACCATTCGCGACTGTCGAAGCACTTCTGAGTGACACGAGATTATTGGATAGAGCGTTCACGCTGGTCCGTTGTCAGTTTGAATATCAGAGGTGCCTTTGCCCAAGTCGGGAACACCTTTTGGCCTAGCCAATCGCCCTGCTGCTCACAAAGCTTAATGTGGAAGGACCACGATCTTTCGCTAGAATCAATCGCATTGAATGATCTGGTATATTGCGTTCTACATTAGGCCCATCGTCACTTTTGGCTTTGGCACATGCATATACGTACGTTTTGCCAAACAGTCGCGTGAGCCAACAGAAAATTGCTACACAATGGCTTTCTCGTCTCCATTGAACTGTTCTTCACTAGTATTCCAGCGCTCTTGAACGAAAGACGTTGGATCAGCAAAGCTTCTAGGTGAAGTGTTCATCGGCAAATGAGATGCAGGGACAACAATGTCTGGCGGCACAAAGCACCCCCATATTATTGAGCCTTCCACAGGCGTGAGATGCGGAAGCCTGCAGGGACAGAAAGGTATGGCCGTATAGCTTGCTTGGCGCATATGTTGACGTGCGATAGTTTAGCTAGCTCTTCCATAGAAATGCCCGACGAAGAGGCGAGTGATCGGCAAATCTCTGGTAAGCTCATCCAATATCAATGGATTGGTGGGAAGCAAATTAATCAGACTCGAGAGCATTGTAGGAGTTATGCTTGTCCCAGCAACCATAAACAGCGATGCATTGGCATCCATGGCTTCGCTAGATAGTCCCTCTTTAACCTTTCTCTCGCTATGTATGTCCCAGGGTCAACACCTTCGGTCTGTCGGCCTTGCGCAAGTCGCTTGGTAACCCAAGCCGCCGAGTGCTAAAAAACATCACACGCTAGCCATTGTATCTTACTATGGGTTTGATTTGCTTCGCATGAGGTGCCTACCTGGATGGCAATGGCGGAAGAGGAGATATGCATCGGAGAAGAACATGACCGCCGAAGAGGATGCCGATTCGGCTACTGTAGCGTTGTCAGATCGGGATCGTAGGGCAAGTTACGATCAACAGTTCAACTATAACGAGTAGCCGAGCACTAGTCTTGGCAACATCTTCAACCATCTCGACAATGTAATCAGTGCCATTGCCGGTTGTATATCTCATGGCAATGCGTGCGCCATCAAACTGAGCGACCTGATTGCAGTATCGAAACTCCTCCAAAAGAATTGAACCCGTATGTATCAGCTTTCAGCAAGTAGATGCCACTTTAATGTCATCGGAGCTTACATCCCGTGCGTGCACTCCTGCAATTCAGAATCATTCAAGAGTACAATTGCCCTTTTTGCCCAGTATGCTCCTTTTGTGCCCCAGAGCTGGCACCTTCGAATCCAAGACTTTACCACAAGTTGTGCTCATCGAAACTGGTGACAAATGATCCTGGAAACACAACTTGTTCGAACCCAGATGAAGCCAAGAATATATCGTCGTAGATATCCAGGTCTGTGTCCAAATCGCGATCAGCATAGATGGGCGGTAGGTGAAGCGGCTCGTCAGGATGACGGAAATGAGAATTCTGACGTTGTGATGATTCTGGAGAGTATTGAGAACGCAGTGATGCTTCATAGACATGTTGTTGTCGTTGTTGTTGGAGCTGGTCTTGTTGTTGGAGCTGGTCTTGTTGTTGTCGCAGGTTGTGCGCTGTAATGGAAGCCGCGCGTGGCGCCTTGTTAGTATGGGGTTCATCAACCGGGTTGAGGACATTTGGGTAGGAAGTGTAAGTCTGAGGCGGGATAGATGCTGATAAACTTGGCTCCGCAGATGTTGTCGTTACCTCGTCTTCGCTGAGGACGTCTCTGATGTCCTATCAAAAAGTCAATCGCAAGTCATAAATACTAACACGTTGACCCTGCAGAGAAAGTGCACAAAAGCAATCTGCGAACGAATATGCGATGATACAAAGAAGTGGATACTGGAAAGGACACTTACAATTTTGATCTTAGATGTTAGCTTCTTTAACAGCCCCAACGATATTGAGTATGCGCGAACAGCCATCCCATTGTTCATACGCATGATGCGCAGCCAACGCAACAATTTCTTCAGCGAAGGTATGGTGTCTTGGCAGTCATTGGAGAAGTGAGCTGCCTCAAGCATGACCTCAAGGCACAAGACCACCAGGGCTTGCATGATGACATGCACCATTTGCCACCACGGCCCGATCTGATAAAGCGTGACAAGATTGTCCGAAGTCGCATCGGGTAGAAGACTTGCGATCGATTTTGCTGCTCCAACGCAGATAAGTGCTGCTTTTCGATTAAAAGTACTTGAGCTTGTTGTTTGATTTGGGATCCAACGGTCGAGTCGGCAGAGGCAAGGTCGCGTGATCAAAATCTTTGTACTATTGTACAATATATCAAGCGTGTTCTGCTCACGTATATAGCGATGTCCAATGACGCTTGATCTGTGGAAGAAATTGAGCCCTTCAGGAAGGGCTGTTGCCCAAGCGTCAATTTCATCGTTCTGGTGTGCTACCATGCTTTGCACAGACTCCCATGATTCTTTTGTGGTGTTGGTACCGTACAACTTGAGCGCAGCCTGCGTGATCTCAACAAGTATAACCATGCTTCGGAGGTAGGAGCCGGAATTCGCAGGTATTAGCCCGCTAGTACGGTGGTCAAGATTCTGCTGGGCTGAGAAGTCCATGGCCTGTAAGCTTTGGGGAGGTTTCTGAGGCAACGTAGGTCTCTTTCCTCTGTCGCCAAATCTGGATTCGATTATCGATTCCTTAATATCTTCAGATGCAAGGGGAAGTGGAAGGGGAACTGAACAATGGTAGCTCATATCTAGACTCGGACGCCCATTCAAGGCTGTGACAAGGCGTTCGAGTGAGTAGTGCGCCCACCAGATTCTGGAGTTGAGTTCCTTCTTCACAGCACTCGTGCTGCTGACCTCACTGCGTAGGTGCATACCTAAAGCAAACCCGGAACGCAACGCACTGCCGATAAGAACCCAAGAGCTAGACTGGGTTAGTGAGAGTGATTGCAATCAACTGAGTAGCTTGGACCAACCGCTTAATGTGCCCTATACTGAGGTAGTAAAACGACAGAAGCCCTATCCCGAGTAAGTAGACGTAGCTCATATACAGCCATGGAATTTTACCTGTAATCTGCATATGTGGAAGATCTGGATGAGAGAACCACCAGGGATCTCTCATACCCAAAGACCACGCCCGAGAGTGGTATATTAGATGATCGCAGTCATCAGCACGCCAATCAGCCTTGGTCATATGGCTATACACTGCGCCAATAGCGAACACTACATTTAAGGTTGTCTGCCATTTTCGAGAAATGTTGTAGGGAGTACCGCGTTGCAAAGACGCATAGTCTATAAGTGGTCAGAAGCGACTCGAATGGTCAACATGTGAACAAATTGAATGCGGTTGCATCGAAGCTGCTTTGGTTGACGATTCTTGATCAAGCTGACCCAACATACAGTGATAAAACCGGTTGACGAACATTTTCTTTGCCAGAAACGGAAACGAATTATGCGCGCTTTCCATATATGCTTGGAGCAATCTCTCAGCAGTTTCGAAAGGCGGCATTGCAAAAGGGTCGACCAACTGATCTGTCTCAAACACTTCATCATCCATATAAAAGCTCACCTTACTAGTCGGTAACACTGGTGCTGTAGCATGGCTGGTGTACCTTTCCAGCTGTGTTGCCAAATGATCGTTGACTGCTTCTTCATCATTGGTAGGTGGGCCCCATAGATATCCTCTGGAAGTGTTGGAGGTATCCATGCCGTGCAACTTGCGCGGCCACTGAACCTTGGATGCTTTGCCATCAAAGACAGCAGCTCTCGTCTCTTCATTCCGCATGAGGTCTTCGTCGAGCAAATTCCGATCCCCACAACTTCTGACTTCTGCACTCACGTTGGTTTCGCCTCGCTCCTCTTCCCCAAGCTGTCCACGATACTTGTCCGTTGGGTCTCCGACGGTGGCTGCAGCATCAGCAACGTCTTCAGCAACCTGTATTGATTAGTCAACCGCTCGGTGTTTTTGTGGGTATAACTGACGCTCGCGAGCAGATCATCGATGCGATCCTGTCGCTCACTTGAAACCTGCTGTCGTAGATCTCGCAACAGAGTAATCATATTCTGGTTGTGTAAAGTAGCCCTGATGTGTTTAGTGACCAAGGTTATATTGTAGGTTCTGCAACACACGTCTTGAGCCGATCTTTGCGACTCGATGCATACACACACGAAGTTGCATTTCCGCTGCAATTCAAACATCGCGGCCGCTGTCCATTGCACTTGATTTTGCGTGATCTACAGCTCAAGCACGCCCGACTGACGCGGTCCTGTCGGTTCACAACGCTTTTGCGAGGCGGTTCGCTGCGTTGTTTCTGCAGCCTAGGGATTGGCAGTTTCGAAGATCCACCAGAGTCTGAAGCTGGTAGATTTGGATAGGACATGCTGCTACCTGGATGCGTCACTGGACGGAAAGCGATGAGTAAACCGAACGACCGGAACGCGAATGTGGCAGTCTGAAAAGATACTGGGCATCGAACATCCCTCGTCACGCACACCCTAGGGTATAGGCAAGAACAGCAGATTCTGATCGTTAAAAGGGACGGGTGGATTGATTGGTGGATGCAAACGCCGCAACCTGATTGACCTATGATCGCTCAAGGAAGCAGCCGAGCAGCGCAGAATCGGTCATTGCTCTGCAATGTTTTTTTTTGCCGAGCTCGATAGGTTCGGTCACTCGAACCGGCGGACCACAAAACCATGATCTAGACTCTAGCGTCGATGATGAGCTCGTTGATGAGCAATGCAGCCAGTTGTAGCCCTTTCAAAGAACAAGATGGGTGTAAAGTGCGTATAGAGATCTTCTATGTCACATGAACGTCTTGAGGGCTAGAACGCTGTTGTGTTGCTACGAAATGGTGGTCACGCTACACGCAGACTTGTGACTAAGAGATGGACAATTACTGAATGACGAACGAGAAAGTAGAACTGAAACAACTGCCGTTCATTCTCTTTGGATGGGCTACATGGTTTAAATATTGCTGCAACTTGAAGTTCCGCGGAGCAGAACTGAACTTGCGCCAGAGATCTGTGGTAGTAATTATCGCCGCGGCAAATCAGAGCCCTCTACTCAGTCAGCCTATCAGGTACTAGGTCTGGTCTTGGCAAAGAGCTATCCTTGAAGCTACCCCGCCAGCCCACGAGCTCCAATCCATCTTCTGCCGCGTGCAGGTCCCTTAATGATGGCTGAAGATAGCAACGCCCAACAGGCGGAGAGTTTTTACTTCACCCACGAACCACCACCAAAAGATTTGAAGACGAACTCAACTCTCGCTCGCGAGTTCATCAACCGCCATGCCAACGACAATCGCCGTGTCGTGCTCGTCACATCAGGCGGTACCACAGTGCCCCTAGAACAGCAAACGGTGCGCTTTATCGACAACTTCTCTGCCGGTACTCGTGGTGCCACCAGTGCCGAGTACTTCCTGCAGAATGGCTATGCTGTCATGTTCCTGCATCGCCAATTCTCGCTTCTTCCCTACTCGCGGCATTATTCGCATAACACGCGGTCCTTCCTCGACTACATGAGGGAGGAAGATGGACGTGTCACTGTTGACCAGGAACACCAGGAGCAGATGCTGCACGTGCTGCGCCAATACAACGAAGCCAAACGCGATAACAAGCTGCTCATTTTGTCATACGTTACCATCACCGAGTATCTGTGGAACCTACGCGAAGTCGCCCAACTGATGCAGCCACTGGGCCCAAAAGCCATGTTCTACCTGGCTGCAGCTGTGTCCGACTTCTTCGTGCCCCAGGATCGCATGGTTGAACACAAGATACAGTCCAACGAAGAGTTTCTGCAGACTGCTGAGGCTAGTGGCCATGGCAAAACACCTGCCGCTCGCACCGAGGGTCGTAGTCTTGTTATAGACTTGGAGCCTGTGCCTAAGTTTCTAAAGCAGCTCGTAGACGGTTGGGCGCCCGAGGCCATGATTGTGAGCTTCAAGCTCGAAACAGATCCTTCTATACTTGTCAAGAAAGCGCAGTATGCGCTCAACAAGTACTCCCACCATCTCGTTATCGGTAACCTTCTCCTCACTAGGAAATGGGAGGTCGTCTTTGTCTCCGTACTCGACGGTGAAAAATGGATTCGAGTGCCTTCGAGCCGCAGGACAAAGAGTTTTTCCGGTGTTCAGTCGCTTGTGGGCTCCGCAGACCAGCTGGCAAAGACTGATGCGGTCGAAGCTGACAGGTCGGTCAGTGACCAAGGCGGTATCCCCCAAGGCGAACCGGCAGTAGAAATTGAGTCCCTGATTATACCAGAGATTGAAACTATGCATACAAGACTTATAGAACAAGCTCAAACAAGAGCTGGGGTATCATAGCATCTACTCATAGACGGTAGGCTCAGAATTATATTTGCTGATCAACCAAGACATTTCAAAATAACCGTCCATGAACAGGTTCGTGCGCTTCAAGCTTTCCGGGTCAAGTCTCTTGGTCTCAGCATCGCCACCATTCATAAGACTCCACCAGACTTCGTGAATCTAGCAGAAATGACGAGATGGTCTACCACCAACTTGGATTCAGTGTGCTCCAACCATGCGTGAACACAAACAACACAAGTATGCAAGACTAAGACATTGTCTCAGTCGCCTGCGTCAGCAATACAGATCACTGCTTTGACGCTTCCTCGCAATCCCAACCACCAGGTTGCTGAAGAACTCCTGAGACGGTGTCTGGTCGAAAGCTCGCTCATGACACAGCTTCCCGGTAGGGCTCAGATCTTGTCCAGTACTTCAGTAACCCCAGGTAGAACCCCTCTATTGGTTTGCGCCTATGATCCAATACTGGCATCGATGCAGCGTTGCTGGCCAACTACTGTCGATTTGCATCCGGTTTGTGTATTGTTGTCGTTTTGGGTAAAGGTTGCAACCCAGCTATCGAAGTAACTTGGTCAGCTATGCACGCCTTTATGCTGCTCACGGGAACCACTTACTGATATCATAACATAACAAACGCGCAAATGTTTCTCTTTACCAGCCATATGCTATTGCTCTCTCCGGGTCTGCGACAGGGATCTTTTCTGTGGCTCTCAATGTCAAGCCTAGAGCAAGTTTACAAAATAGTGTAAACAATAGCTGCCATGAGCGTACGAAACAGAATACGATAGCGTCTATCAACATGTGGATCGGCGAGGAACGCATGATTTCGTGGTTCGATTTTGGTTCTGGTTTTGGACTTGGACTTGGACTTGGACTTGGACTGAGATATAGATGCTTTTGTGTGTATTTGTTGAACGTGTGAAGTGAGTACAAAACTGTCGGGGTGAGGGGCCGGATGATGTATAGAGTTGCGCGTCCTACATGCACAACCTCACATCTTTACGTGGATACTGACGAGTCTGCAGATCATTGCGTATGACAACTCTCTGTGCTTACATTACCAAGGCACTAATTCAGAAGATGATAAAGTTGCGTCTGGGTGCAAAAAGGCTTACAAGGCACTGGTTTGACTCAGCTTCCGTGACATCACTGCAAAATCATCATTCAAGATGATGCTTCTGCTTACCTGGATCTCAAGTCGAAGGTCACGGGATGCACTTGATCAAAATGAGCAACGCCTATGTTATGTGTTCGGGGATGATTCTCGGCGTATAAACGTTAATGGTTTGACAACCTCGGAAGACCAGTTTGCCAAGGATCATGGGCTGAACCTTATTCCGATTCTTCTGGCGAGCATGCAACGCATTAATCTTCCGTTGTCGCGCTCTGCGCCAAGCGAGAACGGAGGATCTCACTCCGGAGCGGAGTCGGCTTTCAATGCCGCTTGGAATCGTTCGCTACCCGTTGCGTGAAATGGCGATTATCTTCGCTTTCCCAAAGCGGCAGCTATTGCAAGTGACGTTCCCTTTTGGTACATAACTTAAACTCATTCTTACCTCATAAACTCTACGGCCAGCGCAAAGACGAGGCTGGCTGGAGCTTGCTGACTTCAGGCCAATGGCAACGTTGATTGGCGGTGGCGAAGCTAAACAGTTCAACATAATTTCGCTTGAACGACTTGCTGCAGAAGACATTAAGCCTTCAACGATGTTCGCGTCTGTCGAGAAGCTAGGAAGCGGAGAAGGTTGGGACTGAGCGTCTACGAGCCGCCAAGGCGGGACGTTACGGATCCTAGAACTCCCTCTTTGAAATCAACTTTTGTCTTTTTTGGAAAGCGCTTTGACGACAAACTTCAGCGGCTCAATGCATTTCGTACCTTTAATCCTTAATGGAGGTACCTGTGCCTGCAGTGGCCTTAGAAGCGCCGCTGTGTTCAGTGGCTGAGACGTCCGACATGGGTGCTGGGGACCATGGTTGGGACAGATGCAACGTCGGGTTCCAAGCCTGCTACCTGTAGAATTGTACGGGGCATCGCTGAGCGCTTTCCTTGCGATATGTTGTTGCGGTAATTGCGTGGGTCTCTTGCGGAGATTTATTCGCTTCAGACCACTCATCTCTCTTTTGGACAGAACAAATTTGCTTTCCTTTTGCAGGCCGCGACGACGTCTCGCCTCCTTCTACGTCACTTTTTGCCGACTGAGCTCAACTCTCAGCGCCCTGTTTCGGCCTTAAATCGTCTCTCTTGTTTTTCTCTCCTCGATCAAGTGAATAGCTCATGGGTCACGGGCAAAGTTACATTCCAATCATGCTGTACAACGGCTACCATCAGCAACCGATGAGCCTAACGTCGTCCGTCTCCACGCCGCACAAATGAGCTTGCGCAACAACGGCTTTCCGCTAGCTGCATGGCGGATGCACTGCTTCTGTTCCGACATTAGATGCGTTCACCAGCTTCAATCAAGCATGGGTCTGAAAATCTTCGCGGTTGCAAAGCATGCGGCAGCACTACGCGCTATCTCAATGTTTTAGAGCCTTGCCGACAAAACGCGGTCGCTAACAAGGCATGTTGACATGTCAGCTCTCCCTTGCTTGCTTGCTTTCTTCTCGACGACGCCCCCCTGTTCTACCGGACCACAAATGACGCCTTCTTATTGGGCTGCGTGACCACGATTGGTACAGAATCCTCCTGCACTGCAAATCCACGCAGCCACCGTCAGACCGAGATCTCTCTGCCGCTGCAGTCCATCGGAAGATCAATACAGCGGTGATCTGTATAATCCGGGGACGCGGTCCAACGTAACTCTCTTTCCCCTGGTCTTGAGATATCCTTTCCTACCCCAGCCACCGCCTGACGTTAGCAACTCCATCTGGTCTGGAATTATCTGTAAACAATCCGTCGCACCCCTTGGACCGGGAGCACGGCCTTGTACCTCTTATATAGCGTGTGAACTACGGACACTTGCTGACAAGCAGTCGTGCCTTAGATAGTCCAAGGTTCACCCTTCCTCCCTTTCCTGTCGGCACTGCTCCTTCTCTATTTTGACTATTCTACGATCGACTACAACATGGCTTCCTCAACTATGACCCACAACCCAACGCGTCCGTCACCTCTTTCAAGGAAGGCATCACCGTTCAAGGACCCTCGCCCAGCACCATGCACACCAGCGAAGACAGCAAGAGTGTGGGATGAGTACGAGAAGCAAGCGAGGCAGAACGCAAGGAGGAGGGACCGAGCCTCGCAGGCGTCCCAGCCACAACGCAACTCAGCATCATCGGACGTCGGTAAGGGGTCTCGGTCGTCGAGCTCCACTGCAAGGTCAAGCTACGATTTCAAGTTTCGGAACGTACCGATTGTCACATCGACAGCAGTTGCTACCTGCAAAAGCTGCAAGCAGCCTATCACATATACCTCAGGGATCTGCGAGCGCTGCAAGAAGACAATCGTTCTACCTTCCTCTGCTGCTGAATCCACACCTCCTTTGAGCCCGGCAGCTCGAAATTTTGCATCGACCGACCTACATTTGCTTGAGAAGCGCACATCACAGGAGGAACCAGGTATACGACCATCAAGCTCGCCAAAACGCAAAGGCTGTCCACCTGCACTACAACTGACCAATCCACCTATTCGACTTGACTCGCTACGACCACCACCAAACACCCAGGACCTCATGGAAGCTAATCGCAGCCGCAAAACATCTCTTACCGACCCCAACGAGCCCTTCCTCCGTTTGCAGTATGCTCACCAATACGCGCCTAACACTTACTCCATTCCTACAACACCAACCTACCCACCCACAAGCCCTCCGTCAACAATCCCGTCCCGTGTCTCCACTCGACCATCCAGCTTCGCGCAAATGACTTCTCCACTCACACAAAACGCAATGATGCCATCCTTCACGCGAAAAAACAGCGCAACGCCCTCCGAGTTGAGTCATGTACACCACTACGCACCCGTCTCCTTGGACTCCACATCACCACCGTCCCTTCATCATGTAAACAATAGCCTGCAGAACACCACATCCGCATGGGACGACTGGGACTCTGACGGCGAGGAAAAAGTGCGCCTCGTTGGATACTGGAAACGCGGCGGAAAGGACAAGTCTACCGCTCACTGCAGCACCTCGAACCTCAAGGGCAAAGATAAGGAGCGCGAGCGTGCAGACAGCAAGGTTTCCTACTCAAGCAGCGAGGAGCGGCGTAGCCATGACAAGCGTGACAAGAAGAGCAGTAGCAGTCTGGACCGTAAGAGCGAGAAAAAGCAAAGTAAAGAGAGTTCGCGCAGTCAGAGCAGGATGAGCAAGCACGATGACGCAAAACCAAGTTCGACGGAGAGAGAGAGCTACAAAAAGCATCAAAAAAGGCCGAGTGGCTTCACGCGCTTTCTCAGCTGCGGGCGCTGATCCAAATGTTACAGTGCCATGATGGTACTGATGTTTCCAGACTTTAATCCTATCATTGTGTTCTTCTGTACTGTTATGGCGAAAAATGTACATAGACGTCGAGGAGGCGGTTCACGATTGTGTTTTTACTTGGGTCATTGGGCAGGTTTACGACTTCACGATATCATTATCACGATAGGGGATTAGCCACGGCCAGACGCAGCGACGTCTTTGTTTTTGGTAGAGTGCATGAATGAATGCGTAACCGACGATCATGGTCGAGTTTGAAAGCATCTGATGAATGGAAAATCTCCAAGCACTACCGAGCGAGAGCTCAAGCTCTCGCACAACTGTTGTTCATCATTCTTGGTGTTGATGAATAACAAAACAAACATTCCACAAATGCGATTGATCACCCGCCCTCTCCACTCACGCGGAGAATCTTCTCGAAATTCCTCGCACATCCAGGAACAACAAGTCAACTTCAGCCTATTATCAGCGTTAGAGCACGGAGGGTTTTCCGCACCCGTCCGACCCAAATCTCAATGTTAACAAGACAGGAGTGGCAGCCCAACCCGTAACCCCTCAACCGCATAATTTCCGGCCGCTTATCCATGTCAGCGCCTGCAACGGTATGCTTGTATCCGCACAACCTAGTTGTCGAGACGACAAACAACAACCTGGCGCTTAACCGTCCGTTCTATTTCTGTTCATAGGGCAGGGCTAAGAGCAGGGTTGTAGAGCGGTGAAGTGTGCGACCTCAAGCCCAGGTCACGTGCGCACTGGTCACGTTCACAATGCTGCGCGTTGAGCAATTCTGGAGAGGAAACAACGAAACATGACCTTGGAATCCCAGCGGCATCTGTCAAGTCCCCACCACGGCGCATTCGCGAAAAACGCAAGACTTCGGCTCTGCGAAAAAGCAACATGACAAACTGGAAACACGAGGAAGTGGTGGTGTGATCACCCACCTGAACTCTCCGTCTCATCCACTTCTGTGCAAGATGACATCGTACCTGCTTCTCTGTTTCGAAAAGATAGTCCCTACGACTCGATTTCCCCGCTTACGCGTCCAGCATCAGCCATTTCAAGGCCAGACCTGCAGACGAAGCAGCAAGCGTGCTGCGCTGCAGGTTCCGTGTACCCGTTCTGCGGTCGTCTGGCCTGGAAACGACGTCGCATTGGGGGCGGGTATGCAGTGCAGATGATCAGGCCAGCTGTGTGTTGATGTTTTTTTGCGGCACGTCAATTTCGTTTGTGGATGCTGTGGTTGTGATGCAGGCGTTGTGGCCAGAGGTTACACGGAACTTCGGCAAGCGTCTCTGTGCAGCCCATACCTTCTTGACAGTTGCAGTAAGTGCTTGTTGTTGGGTTTCAAGGGCCCATGTTGTCCTTCACTTCCACGGCATTTTGATCGTCGTCTTGTTTGTGGTGTTTGCGAATGTGGTCTGGGTGAGGCTGGTAGTACACAGAGGACTGGTGATTAGAAGTGGCGTTCAGAAGTGCAGAGGATGTCGTCCTTGTCTGTCTGTAGACGCTTAATGAAGGCTGTTGATGCAAGCCTCGTCGAAAAGAGGCTTCTTGTCAAGATGTCACTTGTCACGCGGTCGACTTGTGCGCCACGACATGTCTTGAGAAACGTGAGCTTTGTCCAAGCGAATGACTTTCCCGATTTGTGGCGAACAAATGTTCCCAGTCAGATCGCGCCTTGCTCGAACAGTAGTTTGCTCTGTTGCACAATGGCAGGCTGATGTATATGCGGTCCGTATTTTGCTCTCTTCTTCCAACTGACCTCGTCGAAGGTCAGTCTTTCATAACGCACGTCGTTAGACATCATGTTCGCATAGTAGCGAGAAAACCTGCAGAATGTCGGTCAGAGACGACAAGGCTGTATTCTGCTAGGAAGTGCTCGACGGGCACCCACATCAGCGTATGCAGCTTCCCATACGAGAGAGACGACTCGCGCCTGACACTGCCCTCACGGCCGGCTTCCAAGCAGACTCCTTCCCCATGAATACGCCCTGAATCACGTTGTTCTCGCAAAGTGGCGAGAGTATTCGTAGATTATCGGCCAAAGTCGACAATTCTGCGTACTGCCTAGCAAGCGGTGGACGGATATATCTGCATGAGCGTGTGCAGCTCCGACTCCGACGAGAGGAGCGGCGAAGCAGACAATCCAGGTCAAAACGAAGAAAAGCCTGAGATTGAAAGTATGTGTAGCGCAAGACTTTATGGAGCTACCATTCGAATTGACTAGGTCGTATTGATATTAACCAGAACAGGAAGCCATGGAAGAAGTAGACGAGACGTGTCATTGGATAGTCCGAGTAGTAAGCTTCCACAAGCCCACCAAGGCCTAATGTTACTAATCCGAACCAGTGGAAATGCGGTGATAGCTTCTTTACGAAGTACTCTTCTTTGCAGCTTTGATCGCGCAGCCCGCCCCAACAACCCCCTGAATCCCTCGCACCCTTCCATCACGCCATTGGAAAACAGGGAACCAGCAGCTGAATCCAGGTGTAACGGTCTGGAGCCTGCTGCAGTAAAGTGGTCGTGTGCAAATAGGGGTGTACGAGGATCAACCGAGACCCAGTACAGTAGCACGCCCAGGAACACCACGAGGTGGCATTCGCATGGCATGGACATGAACCAGATCTCTCTCAGCCCGCACTTGCTACTATCGACGGCGGCCCGCCCGAAGGCCCTCGTCGTACTCCCGGGACGGACGGCGTACAGACGGCGTGTCTCCCAGATGTGAGTACGGGAGATGGGCTCTCAACCGATGCCGCTATCTGAAGTCGGCAAAGCCTCTCAATTCGGCGATCGGACTGTCATGGGGAGAAAGAGATACCAGGTCTTTGAGATGGTGCTGCAACAGCAAGAGATCACCATCTGCCCATCATGTGCGCGTAGTCCTCGAAGAGCTGCCTTACCCGCACATGCTCGCGGATGTTTCGGCCTGAGCTGAACGGGCAGGCACTAGGAATGGAAACGGGTGGATCCAGCGAAGAAGTTATTCTCAAAGGGTCTGGGCAAGTCTGACTGACCTAGCAGTCCATGGGCCGGTGCGAAGGAGGGTCGGGGGCCTCGGTGGCAGTGCGGCATTTGACCGTTAGTCACAGGACGTCATTCATCGTGTTAGAGATTGGAAGGAGCTCTTTTCGGTGGTAGTCGGTCTGTCGCGCGTGGCTTGTCAACGCATGAGCGCAATTTCTGGAATACGATGTTTGCCAGTATTGCGGGGCGCAATGCGACGGGACATTGAGAGCACCGCGATCAGCATGTGAGGACACGCCAGACTGCACGATCAATTGATCTTCGTCAAGCTAAACACCCGTTTCCATCACCAATGCTTACCCCCGTCCGCGTGCCATCCGTCGGTTGTCACTAAAGCTTGTCATGGTCGGCTGGTACGGTAGTGCGCCAGGGCCCGAAGTGGACTGGGCTTGTGTGAAGATACGAGGCGCGGGAAAGGTTGTTGCCTGCGCGCGCGCTCCGCTCCGGGTCGCCTCGTGAGCTATGTTTGGTTTACCGCATATTTGTGCGATTGAACACGACAGCAGCGACTTCACTCGGCGCTGACACGACTGACGTAAAACAGAGGAGAGTGCTGTCTTGGAGGTTCTTGGAGTTGCTGCCCAGAGTACCAGAGGGCGGCTGCGGCTGCCAGATTTGCTCGGCGCACTAGGCCCGTTCCTGTCCATCGGCCTGGGGATGGCTGCACTCTCCCCCTGACTCTTCCTTATCTGAGCTAGAGCGTGGCTTCGATTGCAATCTCTGCTTCACACCACCGGCTGCCGCCCGATGCTTGACCAACCTAAGCTTTTCGCTACACGCTGTCGCCTGACCGGTGGCAAGCTTTTCACAGCGACTGACCGTCAACATCGCAACCAGAAAGCACCTGCGGTACAGTTTAGCCCGCGCGCCAGCACGTCTCACGGTCTCCAGCTCGAGCAGGTGCCTACACGCTGTGTCGGCTGTTCTTTCTCCTGCAAAGCATGTCGACGAGACGCTCGTGTTCGCGGTGCATTACGAACCAATCCTTACGCCCAGAAATAGATGGTAACCTTGACGATGATCACACCCTGGCAGCCCTAGCATTGGCCGTGCTTCAAAAGAAATTGCCGCTGCTTCCACATCCGGCCTTATCCCGGACGTCTCATTGGATCACTGAATGAAACGGCGTCCAGCTTTCCATGTTGGTAGCGATGGTCAGAGACATGACTAGTAAGAGGCCTGAACGGCCTTAGAGACGCTGGATATAACTACAAGACCGCAGTCCTCCCCCCAGAGTTTCTCCCCACCACGCTCGTTGTAGGCAGACCGTCAAGTCCCTTGCCTTCAGCATATCGAGTACTTTCAGTAGTACTCAGACACTCGTTAACCTTTGCTGTAATCGTCACTCGCTCGCCTTGCGCACCTAATACCAAATCCTCCTTGCATCGATCGTACGGTGCTCGTAATCGTCCTTACATCTCGACTACATACGAATTAATTACCACTCGACCGCGAGTTTCCAACCGTCGAGTCGTCACTACCTCGGAGGTCATATACTGTGGTAGGTCCCTTCCTCTACGAACAATGGCATTATGTCTACGGCTTAGCACGTGTTTGCTGGAACTACCACCACGTGGGCGCCGACATCACCATTATCAACATCAAATCAAACACCACACTGAGGCTGCTCGATGCCAAAGACTGGGTCAAACGACTGCATGCACACAGCTGTAGTCCCACGTCTCCACGATCGGCTCCTATTATCTTTTCTTCTTTCTTTGGAACGAAACCCGCGATTCTTATACTGAGCATTGGCTTACGTCTAGTATTATAGATCTCTCTCAACATGAGGACCTCTATCCTTGCCCTCGGCGCTCTCGCCGGGCTCGCCTCAGCCAACATCAACTTCAACTGGGTCAACCCTACTTGTGGCTCCAACACCACCAGCCACTGCCTGACCGGACAGCACTGCGGTGACGACAACAAGTGTGTCCCTGATCTCAAGAGCGACCACTCCAAAGTTTCCTATTCTCACCTCCGCGTTCTTCCGGAGAAGAGGCAGGCCAAGTACTCTCAGGATGGCCAGTGTGGCCCTGCCCACGGCAACTTGCTTTGCGACCCTAACAGCAAAGTATACAGTGGTTCCTGTTGTTCGCAATACGGATGGTGTGGAAATACTGAGGGTCACTGCGGAGCCGGATGCTTGTCTGGGTGCGACAACACTCCTGCCACACCTGTCCCCACCAAGGCTGCAGCAGTCCCCGCTCGGGACGACGGTCGCTGCGGTAAGGACTTTGCCGGTGCCACCTGCGATCCCAACGGTGCCTACGGCGGATGCTGCAGCTCTTACGGATACTGTGGCTCTACTGTAAGTGCACGCAATCTCACAGATTCACATCCATCAACTAATAGCCTTACAGGACGGTCACTGCCTCGTTGCCAATGGCTGCCAAAATGGCTGCAAAGATGCCCCCACCACCCAGGCCGCTGCCACTACCGCTGCTGTGTCTCGTCCTCCCTCTTCCACCACCTCTGGCGAACCCGTGCTCGGCAAGCCTACCACTGCCCCCACCACACCCACTGGCGTTCAGACCAAGGATGGAACCTGCGGTGCCACTTTCGCAAACACTATCTGCGGTAGCTGGCCTCAAGGATCCTGTTGCTCGATGTACGGATATTGTGGAAACACCACTGCTCACTGCGGTGAGGGTTGCCAGTCCGGTCCTTGTGTCAACGCACCTGCTGTCCCTGCCCCCAAGGCCAGCCCTGCTCCCGTTGCTATCAAGCCTGGTACCATTCAGATCAAGGGTCGCTCCGGTGTTCCTGCTATGCACGCTGGTCTGATGCCCAACGGCAAGGTTGTCTTCCTTGACAAGGTTGAGAACTACACTGAGCTTAAGCTTGGCAACGGCCAATACGCCTACTCCTCCGAATACGACCCCAACACCCAGAAGCTTACTCCCCTTGCTTACAAGACCAACGCCTTCTGCTCTGGCGGTATCTTCCTTTCTGATGGACGTTTCATTTCAGTTGGTGGTAACGCTCCTCTCGACTTCATTGACCCCACGGTTGGTGATGGCTTCAAGGGCATCCGTTATCTCAAGCGCTCTGCCACTGATGCTTCTCTCGATGGTCAGGCATGGAGCGAGCCCGGCGCGAAACTCAGCACTGCTCGTTGGTACGCTTCCGTTCAGATCATGCCTAACAACCAGATCTTCGTTGCTTCCGGCTCCCTGAACGGTCTTGACCCTACCAAGCCCGAGAACAACAACCCTACCTACGAGATCCTCAACGCCGACGGTACTTCCCAGGGCAAGTCCATCCCGATGGAAATCCTCAAGAAGAACCAGCCTTACTACATGTACCCCTTCCTCCACTTGATGAAGGATGGCAACCTCTTCGTGCAGGTCGCCAAGTCTGCTGAGATCTTCAACGTCGGCACTGGCAACGTTGTTCGCACTCTCCCTGACCTGCCCGGTACCTACCGCACATACCCCAACACCGGTGGTTCCGTCATGATGCCGCTTTCCAGCGCCAACCAGTGGAACCCCGATATCATCATCTGCGGTGGTGGTCCTTACCAGGATATCACTGCTCCCGGTGACCCATCTTGCGGTCGCATGAAGCCCCTCGATGCCAACCCCACTTGGGATATGGATGCTATGCCCGAGGGCCGTGGTATGGTTGAGGGTACTCTTCTTGCGGACGGTACCATTGCGTGGGTCAACGGTGCTCAGGAAGGTGCCCAAGGTTTCGGTGTTGCTCAGGACCCTGCTCTTGAAGTTCTCCTCTACGACCCCAACCAGCCTAAGGGCAAGCGCTTCACTACTGGACCTAAGTCGACGATTGCCCGTCTCTACCACAGTGTTGCACTTCTCCTTCTCGACGGTACCCTACTCATCTCTGGATCCAACCCTGTCGAGCAGCCCATTCTTCAGCCCACTGCCAAGGACCCCTACGTCACTGAGTTCCGTAACGAGATCTACACTCCTCCCTACCTTCAGGGCAACCCTACCCGTCCTTCCGCTGTTCAGATCTCCACCAAGGCCCTCAAGGCTAATGGATCTACATTCACTATCACGTTCAACGCCCCTGCCAACTCCAAGGCTGTCAAGGTCAACCTTTACTACGGAGGTTTCGTCACCCACTCCCTCCACATGGGTCACCGCATGTTGTTCCTCGACAACACTGGTTTCAAGGCCGGTGCCACTGCCCAGACTATCACTGTCACGATGCCTCCTAACAGGCAAATTGCGCCTGCCGGCCCTTACGTCATCTACGTTCTTGTTGACGGCGTCCCAGCTATGGGTCAGTTCGTCAACGTCTCGTAAATTTAATATCGAGATGACGGATTGGATGAGGTTTTCTTTCTTTGTGGCTAGTTATCACGTACACCTGTTCGGGATGGGAGGAATGCTTTATACCTGAGTAGAATGTTAGATGGTTAGTTACCAGGAAAAAGTCCGTTCTATCGGATATGATGACTTAATCTCCTCTTCCATTTTGCCATCTTACACCGTGCCTACTGATGTTGACCATACCTGTGCCGAAAACCGACTAGGGGTTGGGTAGTGTTGAAACAGCGCTTTTCCATGGGACCCAGCCCCGGCACAATTGTCGTTCTTCCTGCTTCCCGTACACGTGCTTCTTGCTCCATCCACTTTATCTTGCGCCATGTTTGGGCTTAAACATAAGCCTATCCCTATCATAGCCGCATTCGTAACCTGACGGGCAACGTGTTCAGCGGGATTCTCGTCCATTAAAGCACGCTCGTAGGTTGGCTCTCACTGGGTGTGTCCCGTTAACATGTTCAATCACACGACAGCCCCTCGAGGCCTCCGTGGGAGTGTTATACGCTCATAGTACCCATGGCGGTTTGCTGCGCGTTAGGCTATGCGTTTCGTTCAATGCTATGACAACAGTCTAACAGTGTAGCACACATTGCTTCTTCCACTTGAAGCAGCAAGACAGCCATGGTTGTCAGTAGAGGAGTGAGAGCGCCATCCGCACCCCCCGATGCGCAATGATCAGTGAGATCAGTTTAGGGCAACAAGAATTCTTAGAAAGAGGCAGGGCCAGAGTTGAGTTGATGTTAGTGTTCGTGATGCTGAGCTCGTCGCTGAACCACACCATCGCATCCTCCACTCCGACGCGCACGGTTTTTGAGAGCAGTCCCAGGGCAAAAGACATGTCTCCAGGCCATCATTTTGATTCCAAGCCATTCCAGTCTTGTGCAACAGCAAAGGGGAAAAGGCCATCCGCCACTAAATTCCTTTTCAATTCATACGCCACCACCAGAACATGGAACTAGCAAAAAGAAAACTTGCATCGGCCGGGAATCGAACCCGGGGCTAGCCGAAACTGTCCTGTGAGGGATGGCAACGGCTAATTTTACCACTAAACCACCGATGCTGGTGAAGTTGTTGTTTACTTCGGTAGAAAGTTTTTTAATTTTAGTATATATAAGGTTTTATTGTTATTTTGGCGTCGCATCGTGTGGCCATCGCGCTACGAGCATACATGTCCAGCGCTCGAAACGAAACTAAAATGCTTGAGTAAAGTCCACCAACAAGGCGGTGAGCGAAAAAAAGATCTAGCCCTGGAGAACTCTGCTCTGCCTTGGGAACCTTGGGACAACACTTTTATAAACCTTTAGCTGCATTAACGCAATACAACTTACGACAGCTTTAGAAACACTATGCTTGTTCTCGGTTTTGAAAAAATAAAAGATCTAAGGTTTTTCAGAAGTTGCTTTTCGTTCTCATAATGTCTCTCAGAGTAGATTCTTTTTGTTTATGGAACGCTTACGGAGGTTCATTCGAGTGGTGGGTTCTCGAATAGGGTCATTACGGTCGCCTATGCTACTGGAACTGGAGGATAGGACCATCCCTGAATAACATGCGCTGCAATATGTTTGGACAGATGGCGTCTCTTCCGAGGTTGGTCCTGTAACCGCGACACCCAATGACATCCAGCGGAGAATAGGGAAGTGAATGTGTCGCTGGATTTGTCAGTTATTGATACTTGCCAAACGCATAGTACAAGTTTACTCATATCTAGAGCATTTTCAGTATCCACTACATACCTTTGCCTGTTACCTTGTTTTACAGTAGTAGTTGGCGTTGGACTGGTTGCGTCTATACTTGAAAGATGTACCCGGGCAATCTCTTGCCCTCAGCTGGAGATGGACAGGACGAACGGTCCTCTGTCGATATCCGTTGCGGAAAAGCTGACCGGCACTCGGCCAGATTATCTTTCTCCTCCATCTGTGGGTCGGTTGCAGCGATGGTGTTGGAAGCTTGCCGGTTCCAAACACGAAGTTGAGCCAATCGCGATCTCAATTTTCCAGTGTTGTCTCATGTTTGTGTTCCTGTAGGCTGCGAGGTCAGAGCTGCTTGCCGCCCCGTGAGGATTGGAAGACCAATATCTCACCAGGATAACGCTATCCGTTGAATTCGCTGGGTATAGACTCCCCAGTTATACCTGTTTCCACTTTGTTGCAGTCTTTCAAGGACAACAAATTGGGCGTTGTTTGCCTTTCCGTGGTTGGAAGTGTTAGCGCAGTTGAAGACAAGCCGAGATCCCAAGAGGCTTACATCACACTTACCCTTCTCCCAGCCACGGGCGACAGTCCTGGGCTTGCTAGCGCATATTACTTGGCTGCTATCATCTTTTTGCATTTTTCCACTATTCCACTGTATAAAGTGATCGGATCGTCAAGTGACAAATCCATTGTCTAGATCCAATTATACTCGCCAGTCCTGGCCATACTGCCCAACCAAACTCTGTGTGACAGCCAGACTGTCTTTACCAACTGTTTTGTTCTTTATAGCTGCAACGTTAACGTGTTTAGGGACTTTGCTACCTAGAAGCTAGTGGGCGCAGTATGTTTATTACCATCTGCAAGCCTGTTTAAAAGATTCGGCATTATCTGGCAAGAACAATAGCAGCGTCACTCGCCCATATCGAGCTAACAACTGGAACGATCTTGTTCGTCAGATCTCGTTTCTGAGTAATGATCTGTGCATCATCGTAGGATACCCAGTGGTACTTGTTGTAGACGAGATACTTTACGCCTGCGGCTTGGTCGTAAACAGCTTCAGCAAAAGGCTTTATTTCAAGACACTCGTGATCTAGGAGTGGATCAATATACCACTGGTTGCGAAGCAAGAGCTGGCGGCAATATTACCTTCGGAAAGGCAGCTGGGTGTTGTACAGCTTGGGTCATAGAGCTGAACGGACAACCTTGAAACCTGATTTATATCAATTTTTACTATCTGTCGTTACAATATTCCTCTAGGCAATAGCGCTAATTCTTGTGGACTCTTCTACCAATAGCTATCCCTGAGAGCTAATTGAACTATACTCACAAGTTTTGCTTAAAGTATGAATTCCACAAACCACTGTTCCTACCTGTGTAGTCAATATTACCGACTACAAGGTATATATCATACTAACTATTGATGTCTATACCAGAGAACATATTAGCAGCACTACCTTCGTCATTCATACAGTCATGGAACTCAGTTAGCAAGGGGGTAGTGCTATAAAAGATATAAACCTCCTTGATAAAGAAGTGTGTCTGCTACAATAGGTAGTTGGTAATATAATCTGTAACTAAAGAGGTACAGTTTTTGCTTCCTAACGGCTGTTTGCTCTTCGCAAGGTCATCTGAGATTTTCACGTGAAGGGGCCATCACAGCATCGACCGTCCTTCAAGTGGCACGCGTATCTTTGTCACAATGATACTTGTAATTCTTTGATTCTGTTGGAATAAACTCCACAAGTAGCTGGAGGAGAAGGAGGGATTTGAAGATATTATGACAATACCTATGCTTTGTGTGATGCGCCATGTGAACAGCGCTCCAAAAGCAGTGCTGTGACTTGCAGGATCAGACTCAAACAAAGCGGCACCAATGCTGCGTCAAATTACGAGTATCATGCATTCCTGAGGCATACGGACATGGAGGACGGATGCGATTGTTTCAGGATCTGTAGCGAGCCGCGTTCTTTGCCTCAGGTATCGGATGATGCAGGGAACGAATCGCTGGCTGGCGGCTATTTGCCGCGCGAGTAGATGTTCCTAAGGCTCAACGATTTCACTATCACTATTAGTCAAAGCTAGCTTTATACGTACGTTAGTTAGTGTCTCTGTCATCATGCAGTCGTATGGTAAAAATATGTTTGGAGCCTTGCCTGTTGTTACCGTGTAGCGTTGGTGTAAATTTAGTAGCTAGATTCCGCCGGCGCGGCTCGTGCATGTTGCCATCCGATATAAGCGCCTTCACGAAAATCCAACGTTTCTCAGTCAGCTCGAGAGCCACAACTGTCGTCATATTTTTGGTAGCTGAAAAACAGCTTCCTGCATATCGTGTCAAAGTCTCACAGTGTTTACAGACTGGGAGGGTCTAAGAGTTACACGTGCAGTATTTCCTTGCGCTGTTCGTCCCCTCTCAGCGCACTACAGTTGTCTTGCCTGAACGGGCCGAGCTCAGCCAACTCTGATACAATAGGGGATTCAGCCTTGGCCTGCGACAGCCGGCATTCAAATTGACAAGAAAGTTGCTTCTACTGCGAGGTAGCTGGGTTCGATGGATCCAATCTCTTGTGTCAAGCGCTCAATGGTTTGTACCTAGCTATTCTGTTGAGCATGCATTCACTTGCGTAAGTAGAAGCGGCTTACGTGCGATTCTAGGCAAGACAACTATGCTGAGCTTGAAGCGAGGTTGTCAAAATTACATGGAGGCAATTGTGTAGACTAGGTCTCCCTAAACATAGGATAGGTATTCAAAAGGTGTTTTTGACCGTGTTTCCATGAACACTGAAAGACTCGCGTATTGGTGTGAACAGAAAAGTCGGTGCTGCCATTTGGAACGGTACTTGTCACAGGTTATGGTGACTGGGATGCAGTGTTGGTGTGTTAGAAAAACGATCTGTGCCGCTTACCTGCATATACTGCTCAATGCATGTAGAGATGGGCGCCTAATCATGGCCCGATTGAACTGGAAAGCGACTATATGACCCACAACATACGCTACGAGGCGGAAAGAAAATCACTGCTTTCCTTTTGAACAGCCTAAAGTTTCTACGCATAGCCTATGATGACAAGGGCAAGTAGTATACATCATTGCGTATGATCACCAATACTAAGACCGTGCTGTAGCATCTACACTGCGGGTATGACTCTCCCACAGACCCTTCAATAATGGACCGGCCGGTAACAGGACAAACAAGATCAAAGGCTGGCCCTTCGATGTCCGTATCCTCGTTCCGACCGCACAGCTTGGGAAAATCGGGTGTGATGACCACATCTATCTCTATTGAGCTTGAGAACACTTCCGATCATGATCCGGATATCCCTTTACCATCGGTGGAGCACAAGATCTCATCCTCAAGTAGTCACAAAAACACGTCGAGCACATCATCACCTGTCGCGCAGGACGCCATCACTCGATCAACCTCTGACGAAAACGATATTCAAGAGCAAGATGATGCCTTTCGTCGTTTAAGGCTGGATTCGACAAACACATCAGAAACGCCTACACAGCAAAGGACCTCAACACCTTCAATCCGTATTTCTTCATCGGCTCCTTTAACAAATGGTCTTACCAAGAATTACCTTACTGTCGAGTTCGAGTCTCTACACATAGAGCCCCATGAAGATTCCCCTATGCCAGATGCCTCAATGTTACGAGAGACCCCTTCTCCTTCTCCATCCCGCCGTCGTCGGTCTGGATCTGGAATCACGCGAGAAACTCATCGAATTGAGAACGAAGAGCCCCCTCCCACTCTATTCCACAAGGCCGAAGTCCAGCAGGCTCTTTCTGGTGTCAAATCAGCGCTGTCAACAGTAGTTGATGTCTTATCCAGCTCCAGTCTACACATCGAAAGCGGATCTACCATCCAATGTCTTCACGATCAAGCTTTGAACCTGGCTGATCTACAATTGCCATCGTCACGTATTGTTGGATTGGTCGGCGATTCTGGTGTGGGCAAAAGCAGCCTCATCAACTCGTTGCTCGACAAGGTGGATCTTGCTAGAGCGGTAAGTCTTTTTGCCAAGTTCTCTAGAATTACACAACTGACTCTGGGATGAATAGAGTAGTAGCGGTACTGCTTGCACTTGCGCTGTTACAGAATACATCTTCCACGACAGAGATGACTTCACTATACGCGTCGATTACTTCACTCTCGACGAGCTGAAGAGACAGTTTGAAGAACTCCTGAGAGCATACCGAGACCATGAACTACTTCCCAAAAGCTCAATTCGCAAAGAAGAAGACGAAGGAAGCATGAAAAAGGCGTTGGAAAGAAAAGCCAAACTTGCCACTCAAACCTTCAAAGCCGTCTTTGAGAAAGAGTTGCAGGATCAGCCTAGTGTTCTTTCCTCCATGGCTTTCGATCGTGCTGTAGGCTTGATGATCGACTGGGCATCACAGTTACTTCCTCGAGCCCAAGGACAGGAATCTTTTGGCACTATTGAGCAATGTTCTTCAAGACTGAGAGAGTTAACGTCAGAGCTGGGAGACCACTCAAGTGGTGTTGGGTTCCAAACACGGTGGCCATTCATCCGAAAGCTGCGTGTATACCTGAACGCCTTCATCCTGAGTAAAGGACTTATTATAGCCGATCTTCCTGGACTCCGCGACCAGAACTCTGCTCGTAAGGCCATAACAGAGCGATACATTCGCCAATGCCATCAAGTTTTCGCCGTCGCTCGAATCGATCGAGCCATCACGGATGAGAGCGTCAAGGAGATCTTCGAGTTGGCGCGATGCGCAAACTTATCAAAGATCGACGTGGTCTGCACTAGATCCGAAGAAATCCAGACCAGAGAAGCTAGGCACGACTGGATAGCAGAGAAAGCCAAAATCGAGGAACTACAGAGCGCAGTGGATGATGACACCCAACTTGTGGAGTCTTTGAAAGAAGAAATTGACGAATTCGAACAAGATCTGACGATTCTTACTCGAGAAGAGGAACATGATCTTCAACAGTTGCAGCAAGAGTATCGGAAAGCCGAAAAGTCTAAGCTCAAGAATGAGTTTGAGCTGTTCCGTCTCATTGTTGAATTGCGGAATACTACAGTCTCTGATCGACTCCGTGAGCAATACCGGGACCATCCCATCGCCGCGACGCTTCGAACGTTTTGCGTCAGCAACAAAACCTATTGGGATTATCGCAATAAGCCAGTCGCAACAGCCATGCCCTATCTCGCTTTGAGCGGGATTATAGGGCTTCGGCAATACTGTATTGGCATTGTCGCGGACAGTCGGTTGCGTGCCACTATCGAGTTCATCAATGATCAAGTCCCTGCCTTTCTCGGTTCTGTGGAACTTTGGGTTGAGGCTGGATCTGGCAATGCAAGTGCGGAGAGGAAACAACAGATACTGGACGCGGTCTCCGTGATTCAAGAGGCTTTGGATGAGGTATGTGGCCTACCTTTTGCTATGTGCGCATCTTTGGTCGGGACTGAGATGAGCTTCAAGTGCCCTCTTGTTAGATGATTGAGTCCGCTAGGCATTAAAGCGCTACGCGTAACTGAAGTAAACATGCTCGTGCAAACATGCTGATTTTGTGTTTGTAGATGATGTCTCCAAGATCTCAAATCAACAATATCTCTCGTAGCATGGTGGAATCCTTTATGGATCAAGTTGACATGCGTATGCGTATGTACTCCATCCCTGCCACCCTCTAGGTACTGACTAGCGAAGGGCAACATAGCACAGTCTGGGCCGTTAGTGCCAGGGAAGCAAGTATAGCATGGCATGGAGTATGTTAATGAATCTCGGATACAGAACATCTGCTAACTACTCGTCAGTGGCATCATTCGTCATACAAAGCCTTTTGCTCCTATTATGGAGACTATTCCACGCCTGCTAGAGGCCATCATTGTTGGAACAGAGAAGCAATGGTGCACATGAAGAGAGACATGAGCGGTGTCTGGACGGAACTTGCAAGCGACCTAGAAACGGCCTTCCAGCAGGCTCTTCAAGCGATTACTGATGGATTCGAAAGCGTCCTGCGCATCGGCATGCCGGAGGGGGCGACTGAATTAGCTGTTGCGAGGATCCCTCGATCAGTCGTACGGACACTCGTCGATATAGTGTACCATCGTAAGGATATCGTGCTCAGTGGTACCGAGGATGCTATCGAAGACTTCCGGAATAACCTTTTAACTCTCAAAACAAACGCTTTGGCGCACGTTCGGACAGCCTTTTTAGGTCGGTACATGGAAGAAGCATATCACGCAGCAAACATGGAATACGGTAAGCTCAGACCTTCTGACGGTCACTCTTATATGTGTAGTTGATCTTCATTCATAGGTTCCGGCAGCGACCGCCGTCGCAAAGGCCTAATTACAGAAGGGTTTGGCTCTTTCCGGCTCTTCAACAATCATCGGCAAGCGTGCAAAGCAGGTTTCAACGATCTTGCCCGGTCTTTGCAGGACCAGATGTTGAAAATCATACGTCAGCAGGTTCAGCTCATAGAGGCGGACTTGCAGCTACTCAGGGACGAAAATGTAGTACTGGAAAGCGAACGAGACCCAGACTTCAGGAAACGCGTGGAAGCTCAGCTGAAGATTGTAAGAAGGAGGGCAGACAGAGCTCGAAAAGTTGTGGAAGGTGCGCAGTAACCGCTTGCTCCTGAGCATCAGTGATTGTAGGTAGCAGTACCTGGCGTTGATGAGCAACAATCGCTAGTAGGCAAGGAGTCGAGTGTGCAAACACGAGATAATTAGTTGAGAATTTTACGGAGTTCAGGATAACGATTCAACACAATCCAGTTTAACTACTAGATACCCCTGCGCACGTTCATTCTCACTTATTTATAATGCTCGTTCGATTGTAGCTGCAACGTTAATATGTTCAAGAAATTTGCTACCAAGGAGTCTATTATAGGCAGTATGTTTCTAATTATCTGCAAGTCTGTTTAGAAGGTTTAACATTATTTAGCAAGAAACGTAGTACCAGTAGCGTTACTTACCCAGACTGAGCTACTGTCGCAGCGGAAGTACGCCTACATATAGGCCAGAATCCGGGGTAAGAAAGTATGTACATTTTTGCCCTGTTTTGGCCGCAACAGCTACCAACTGGACCGAGCTTGTTCGCCCAACACATCACACGACAAGAAACGAGAGCTCAGGGGCTCGTAAGAAGTAAAAAGACGGCGTCCTAAGCCACCATCAGCGTGGCTTGTCTGCCCCCATAGCAATCAAAGGTATCAACGCAGCACACACGGCCACCATATATGCGGAAATGCCAAATGCGCCTTGGATATCAAACTTGAAAATCGACCAAAGAGCCCCGAAAAGCGCACTCGCCACGAGAAAAATCGAAAAGATCACAACACAGATTATATCACGATCCCAGTCTTCCTGATAATACACGCCCCAACCTTCAGCGGGCTGTCCGGCCTGCCCCTGGAGCTTGCCACAAACGCGCTTCGGGAGCTTCTTCAGAATCCAGTCGTCAGTTTCGTCGGCGTCTTCAGGGAACGAAAACAAGGACCGGAGGTGTTCTGAAGGGATTGGAGGGTAGATTGCGGGTGGACCAGGTTCACAGCGGTACTGCGCGTTCAATGCTGGCTCAACAATTGCTGCTGGGGGAATGCATTCGCAGTTCATCAACGCTGGGTTAGCGGCACAGTGCGAGCTGTGGTCGCGCACGATGACGGTTCTTCCGACGGGAAGGTTGAATTTGACAAAGTATATCCCTTGGACGCTTTTGAAAGAAAGTATGTTGCGATAACGACCACGGTGCCGGATGTATTGCTGCTGCATGAATCTGAAAAGCTCACGATCTGTGTTGACAGCCTCAAGAAGGTCTTGCTCGAGGGTTTTTCGTGAACGGTCACGATGCATACATGCCATTAGATGTAAGACGCACCGGGGAGCAGGTGGATTCGTTGATATTGTTGTCGCTGCAGCATTGCCGGCGGGATTGTATAGGGGTATACACGGCCTAGGACTTTCGGTCCTACTGACATCAGGTGTCAGTTTTACAAATCCGTTTCTAATCCACTGAAGTAGGCGTGGAGCAACATATTGCTGGTTGCCAACTTGACCATTGTAGGAGGCTACCGTCATTTTGGCGCTAGTGGAGCGCTCTAGATGAGGCAGGAGTTGTGCAACACCGTCGTTGTGATATTCGACAACATCACTGAACATGTGATCACCGCGTTTCTGAGAGATTTTCAGCATAAGTCGTATCGTAATCAAGCGGTCGTAAGAAGAGCGGTTGACTTACACTCGTCCAGCGAAGCCGGGTCGCGTTCTGGGCAAGTGGGGGTTCCAACAGTCCGAAGCGAATAAAAAGCGCATCCGTTGTCAGGTAGATTGCATCACTGATGATAAATAGCGCTCTCTTTGCAAGAAAGAGGTCCCTCGGGTCCATAAAAACAGCATCCACGACACGTCTAACATCTCCGGACCATGCCTGCCATGACCTCTCCGCGGTCGCTACATAGGACTTCTGCCGATGCGGTATTGCCATTTGAGTAGTAAGTTCGGTATGTAAAGACTCCAGTTCTTTTGGCGAAACAAAACTCTTCAGTTGGCTACGCAGCTTTTTGAATGCCTCGCCTTCCACCAAAAACTCACGAAAACTGATGACATCGTTAAACGCCTTCTCATCAACGGGGATTCTATCATTCTCCTCGTCGTCAGAGCTTGCGGGTTGATCAGTCTGTTGAGCTTGCACTACAAAGCCTGTTGGGTTCACGTTGTGCTTTGCTACAATGCATTGGGCAAGGTGTCGAGCCTTCATCGAGACGAGTTTCGAAGCCATAAATCCCAATTGGTCCTCAGCCTCTTCCTCTAGACTCTCTGCGTACACCTTGAATAGCCTATAAAGGTTACATTGCAATCTTTCGGCCCCAATGCTAGGGGGTTCGAATGCGATGCGATACAGCGCAACCAATGACTCCTCCTCTTGGAAGATGCCGATAAGTTCTTTCGCGGCGGTTGCCCTTTGAGTTACAGAGTAGCTACTGGCTCGCGGAAGATCCATGTTGGCGGGTGCGAGAGATGCCGCAGAAAAAACTGAAGGAGCGCAAGATGATGTTGGCGATCTGTTGTCATCGTCAAGATTCTTAGCATAGATAGTTTCATAGTCGGATTCTGCTAATTGAACGCCAACTCGTTGCTGGTATCGGCGTGCAGCAGTCAAAATAATCACGTCGTCTTCCACATCCAGCTGCTTTTTGGCATTGGCACTCAGCACATCTTTTTGGCGCTCGGAGTTTCTGTCCTTCCAGTAGACAGTCCCCTGCGTTCGTCTGCCATATACCCTTGTATTTCTAGACCTTTCTCCTGTGTTGCTGCCGCCTCCAACACTAAAGTGTTTATTTTTAGAAGATTCAGGGTTAGAGGATCCAGCGAAGAGCCGTGACCTGCTTTCGTTGTACTCCTGCTGCCGTTTCGTACGGTATTCTTTGGAGGTTCTGCCGTAAGCCTGTAGTGACCCGCGACGAGATGATCTAGAGCCCTCGACGATAACACGGGCCTGTGGAGTATCATAAGCCGACCGAGACTTAACAGAAGGAACGAGTAGCTGTTTAGTTGTTGGAAGATGATGTGTATCATAAGGGTCAGTATTGCCGCCACAGACTCGAGTGTCGGATTGCTGGGATAGGACGACTGTCAGTGGGCGCCTTGGCTCAGGCGTGGTGTGGGAAAGTGGCCCCGATTGAGATTTCTGAGAGGAAGCCATAGGTACTCCGCCTCCAGACAGCTTATCTGATGGTGGTTTAATCTTCAATACCTTCAGCTCAGGAGATCTAGCAGACTGAGGTTGATCATCTGCTTCGGATTCAGTTTCCGATTCCGAGCAATTCCCTTCTTGTTCCTCTTCCTCTTTCCCCTCTTCGTCATGACATGAGAGCATGTTTCGATGGTTGCGTTCCACGCTAAAATTGGGGAACACAGAGGATGCTAGTCCACGTCCCTGATGCATGCTGGGCTGAGGACTGCGTTTATCCCAAGGATCTCCATAGTAGGTTGTGCGGCGTGACCAAAGAGGATTTACGGACAATCGGCGAGCTACTGATGGCTGGATAATAGATCTAGGGTGCCCGTAGTACATCGGCCGTACCTTGGTCCGGACGCCTATTGATGAAGAAGAGGTGTACTGCACAGAATCTGATCCCGATACTCGCTTATCATGGTGATAAGAGACGTTAGGTACAATCTCAGCTGGCACAAGTGGCATCGGTTCGTGACGTGACTGCCGTGGTAGAGTCTCGATAGCGTCAAGACCACATTGGGTACAACCAGGTATCTTGCAGCGTTCGACAGATATGCTGTTTCTACGTATTGACTGCAATATCGTCGGCCGTTGTTCGGTGGTTGGCGCTCTACGCATAACCCGCGCACCCGGAATGCTCTGGTCTTTTCTAGCTCTATCTCTTGAAGCCTGTATGAAAGCATCCGATGGTTGAGTGGGAGACCAGGATGTATGATGATCTTGACCACTAAGTGAAGAAGACTGCTGGGAGCCTGTGTCATATCCTGAATCAGCAGATGCCGCGCTTTCCATCTTGGCGTCTCCATCATGCAGAGGAGGTAACGGTAGCGGTGATTTGCGTGCCCAAATGCTGGTAAAATCTTCTGAAGTGATCTCCGGTGTATCGCCGTTTCCGTTTGAGTCGGAGACATATGCTTCTGCTTTTGCCTGACGTTGAGCTGTTGCAGACGGAGACATGTTGCTCGAGTTTGTTAATGTCGGCATATCCGCCTTCACGAGTTACTCGTAAGCTGCGTCTTGTCTAATAACGCAGGATCTGTAGAAGGGTAGAAAACTAAAGAAAAGCGATTAGTCGCTCCCCAATGTGTTCTTGTATGGTAGGACTAAAGTCTGGCGAACCGTATTGTCGTGGATCTCATCAGGCTGAGGGCGCGGGCCTTCCAAGTAATCCTGCAGCTTCAGCCGGGCGCCTAATACGAAGCAAGCCCATCAGGCTGACTGGGGTCGCAGGGGATCGCCATGTGCAATTTGTTTGCTGACGAACTGATTCAGAGAGAGGTACTCCAGTCTCGATGAACCAATTCTGGATCTGGATTACTACGTATTGACCTATATTCAGCGGTTATTCGTCCAGATTTAGATTGCTGCTTTCTTAGCCAAAAGATACATGTCAAGGCCCATTTAATAACAATACACTGTGAGAGTGCAATTAGCATGTAGACACGGCAGGGGTTGCTTGTCCCGAAATCTTGTATAGATATGTCGAACGTGTGCCTCAAGCGCGCCTCCACCGTAATGACTGCATGTGCGTAAACGGCGTGAGCGCAACCAAACACGAGATAGAATTTTCCATGTCCATGTCCGTTCAGTTCAGAACTCTACATTAGTTAATAGGCTTTTGATGACTATCGCTGTGTTTGAACTTACCGACGACAGGAATCGACCATATATGCATGTCCAGGCGAGCGAAAGCAAGCTTTGCCTTGCCTAAAGAAGAGGATCACGTCAGAAGAAGAATATGTCAGGCACGTAAGTAGAAGCAGCACTACCCCTTTCTGCAGTCTAGTTGTGAAGGCCTCGTCAGGTGCTTCCGCGTTCGAATTATGAATCATTACGTCATCGACGCGCTCACTCGTCGCTGCGGCCTATTCGACTCCACTACAATCGACACGCCCATCCGATGGCAATCCCTTTCAAAGCGCCACCATGGGTGTCACCGGTCTCTGGACTGTCCTGCAGCCGTGCGCGCGGCCGATCAAGATCGAGACGCTGAACAAGAGGCGCATCGCCGTGGACGCCTCGATCTGGATCTACCAATTTCTCAAGGCCGTACGCGACAAGGAGGGCAATGCGCTGCGCAACAGCCATATTGTCGGTTTCTTCCGTCGAATCTGCAAACTCCTCTTCATCGGCATCAAGCCTGTTTTCGTGTTCGATGGCGGCGCGCCGGCGCTCAAGCGACAGACCATCAGCCACCGCAAGTCCCGCCGCGAGGGCAAGCGAGACGATGCAGTCCGGACCGCAGGAAAGCTTCTGGCAATACAGATGCAGAGGGCTGCAGAAGAGGAGGAGCGCAAAAGGAAGGAAGCTGTCAGGCACCCGCGCGAGGAGCAGGAAGAAGAACTGCCAGAGAACCTAGTATACGCGGAAGAGATTCTGCAGACGCAGCAAGAGCGTACACAGAACAGAAAGTTCAAGAAGACAGACCAATATCATTTGCCCGATTTAGGCGTACCTATGGCAGAGCTAGGTGGTGATGACCCCAGAATCATGTCTCTCGAGGAGCTGGAGGACTATGCACGGCAGTTCGATAGAGGCGAGGACATCAACGTCTACGACTTTTCCAAGATCGATTTTGACGGCGTCTTCTTCCAAAGTCTGCCGCCTGCAGATCGCTACAACATCTTGAACGCTGCGAGACTGAGGAGCAGATTGAGGATGGGTTACTCTAAGGACCAACTCGATGCTATGTTTCCAGATCGGATGGCCTTCTCTAAGTTTCAAATCGAGCGCGTCCGCGAGCGCAGCGACCTCACTCAACGACTCATGAATCTCAACGGCATGAACGATGATACCACATTTGGCACGAATCGCATTGCTGGCGACAAGAATAGAGAATATGTGCTGGTCAAGAACGAAGGAGTTGAGGGAGGTTGGGCGCTTGGTGTTGTGACGAATAAGGACGAGGGCAAAGCACACAAGCCCATCGATGTTGACCTACCTTCACGCGCTGCAAAGCTCGAGGAAGAGTGGGAGAGCGAGGACGAGTTTGAGGATGTGCCTATCGAAGGTCTGAACAGGCTGCCAAAAGCAAAACCCGGTCCCGGTCGCGAGACTGTTGAGGGTCGCGAGTTCATCTCGAACGAGTTGCGTAGACGGCGCCAAAATTTCTACAAGTCAAGGAAGGATAAACCAACTCAGTCCCGCCCTCGCAAAGCCGCTCCCGTCAACGAAGATCCAGATTCTTTGTTCCTAGCCGAAGACAACGAGGAGGAGCAATGGGAGAATGTATCAGCAAAAGCCGAGGACGGTCTGTTCGAGGCGCCTGGTGACGGTGCTGAAGAGGAGCAATTGCAACAAGCTATCGCCCTCTCAATGCAACAGACTGGCGAGGCAGAGCCAGAAGAAGAGCTAGAGGAGCGCCTACCCCTCGAAGAATACCAACAGCAGCGTGCTCAAGTGACGAACCCGTTCAAAGCTGCAAAGGGATATCGAGGACTAGCTATTGGGAGGCTCGCAAACCAGCGCGCGAACAAACTTGCACCCAAGGGACCTTTCGAGGGTAGTGACAGTGAGGGTGATGATATGGACTTGCAAGCTGCTCTGGTCGAGTCTCGTCAGTCTAAACGACCTACCAAGCCACAGAGGCCCGCAAAGCCACCTTCAAAAGAGTCTGCACCCTCAGCAACAGCTAAGCCAGAAAGCAGTACAATCAACACACATGGCTTCGATGGGCCACTGCCCTTCGAGAAGCTCAATTTGGGAACCTCGTTGTTAGGCAAGAAAAAGATGGAAAAGATCGAGCAAGATACCGCAGGCGGTTTCGAGAAAGACATCGAAGCAAAGAAGAAGTCTGTGCCGTTGCCACCTTGGTTTAAAGGTGAGCGGGATATTGGAAAAGAGCTGGATGAGTACCACAACGAGGAGAAGCGGAGATGGGAAGAGGACCGAAAAGAAGACGATGAGGAATTCCAGTTCCAGCAACTGCCTCGCTTGCGAAAGCTTGAAACAAAGGAAGTCGTCGATCTGGAAGCTGAGCCCAGCCAGAGCCAGAAAGAGAAACCTGTGATCGCATTAGACTCGGACGAAGACGATATCGAGATGGAGGATGTACCAATCAACAATGGTCGAGCAGAGAAGCCAGCCGAGGACAATCAGCTCAGGATGGGCGACCTAGCTGACAAAATTCGGGCAGAGCCGCCAAAGCCGCTTGCCGATGATCAACCAGCACCTCCTATACAGGACCCCAAACCAGTGAAGAAGACACCATTTGCGGATGATTCTGACGAAGAGCTGGCCGACTGGTCGGAGAGTGAGCCCGAAGATGAGAGACGCGCCGCCGCGAAGACAGAGCAGGCAAAGGTAACAGAGAAGGTTCCCTCGCCTTCTAAGTCGCCGTCGCCAGAGTTCGAGGATGTCTTTATGTCTACCGGAGCGGCACCCATATCGGCCACAGTCCCCACTGCACAGATTCTAAAGTCGTCATCTCCAGAATTCGAAGACGTGCCAATGCACACCGAGCCAATAGATGATCCCAAGTCGCCGTCAGCAGAGTTTGAGGATGTTTCAATTGCTGCACCAGCTCGAAAAACTCGACGTGAGCCATCTCCTGCTTTTCTCCAAGGGCCTGACGATCTCGAGATACCCGTAGTTCCGCACAGTGGCCTCGCAGATGACAATGCGCCTCTTGACTTACCTGGTAACGACTCCGACCAATATTCCGACCCTGAAGATGAAGAGCTATTCGCCTCTCTAGCCGCAGAAGCTGAGGAACACAATCGCTTCGCCCAGGAAATTAACAACACCGCATCCCGTATTGACTTCGAAACCGAGCTCAAGCAATTGCGCGCACAACAGAAGAAAGATCGACGAGATGCTGACGAAGTCACACAAACTATGGTTTCCGAGTGCCAACACCTCCTTTCTCTCTTCGGTCTCCCCTACGTCACCGCGCCTATGGAAGCCGAAGCCCAATGCGCCGAGCTCGTTCATCTTGGCCTTGTTGATGGTATCGTGACTGATGACTCTGACACGTTCCTCTTCGGGGGTACTCGCGTTTACAAGAATATGTTCAACGCCGCCAAGTTCGTCGAATGCTACCTCGCGAATGACTTTATCAGCGAATTCAGCCTCACTCGCGAGAAACTCATCGCCATAGCACAACTGCTCGGTAGCGACTACACGCCCGGTATCCCAGGTATCGGCCCCGTCACCGCACTCGAGATCATCTCTGAGTTTCCAAACCTGGAAGATTTTAAAGACTGGTGGACTGGCGTGCAGAACAACAGCATCCCCAAGGAAGCCGATGCACCGAACACGTTCCGCCGCCGCTTCCGCAAAAGCCAGGCGACGAAGTTATTCCTGCCCCCCGGCTTTCCCGATCCACGCGTCGCGGACGCATACCTAAGCCCGGAGGTCGACTCTGATCCGCAGCCGTTCCAGTGGGGAGTGCCTGACCTCGCCGCCTTGCGCGCCTACCTCAGCGCACAGATTGGCTGGAGCAGCGAGAGGACCGACGAGGTGCTTGTGCCAGTCATAAAGGACATGAACAGGAGAGAGAAGGAAGGTACGCAGGCCAACATCACGCGCTTCTTCGAAGGTGGCGTCGGCGCCGGTGCGTTCGCTCCACGGGTTAGGGGGAATGCTGCGGGAAGCGGGCCAAGTGGGAAGAAGAAGGGCAAGGCGGCTGCAGGAAAGAGACTTGGTGCTGCGTTGTCGAGGTTGGCTGAGAGGGAAGGTGCAAGGGGAGGAGCGGATGATGAAGGGGATGACGATGTGGATGAGGTGCTGGGTGCTGAGCCAGCGGAGACTGGGAAGGCGAGGCAGACGAAGAGAAAGGCGCCTGTTTCGTTGGCGGCTATGGAAGACGAGCCTGAAGAGGACGACGATGACGGGGACGTGGCATATCAAGAGCCGAAAAAGAAGAAGGTAAGGAAGACGCGCAAGACTAAGGTGTAAAGAGCCTAATATAGCAGCTGGTATGGCAGCTGGAATGAACGACCATGTAGCATCGGTCTTTGAGCTCATCATATAACTCTATTTGTCACAGAGTTCGTAACTCTTGCTCCCGTGTGCTGGGAGGCTTGTATGCCAGAAACCGTTATGCCATAATTTACAACTCGTCCTTGCTCACACCGTCAATGCTGACCAACTCCGTCTCGAAGATGAGCACGCTGTTCGCAGGAATGGGCCCTGCGCCCCTGCTGCCGTACGCCCAGTCAGGCTGAATCGTCAACTTCCTCTTCTCGCCGGGACACATGTCGAGCAGGCCCTGGTCCCAACCCTTGATAACCTGACCGCTGCCGACCTTGAAGCTAAGCGGCTGGCCGCGGTTGTAGGAGGCGTCGAATTCAGAGCCGTCGGATTCGAGGGTGCCGCGGTCTGGAGAATTGTTAGTATGTGTCTTAGGAAGGGGCGTAGATTGTAGGGAAAGGCGCACAGTGGACGTGGATCTTGTCGCCGGCGACAGTGGGACGCTTGCAGTCGACTGCGGTCACGACTTCGGTCTTCAGGTGCTGTGTTGTTGTTAGCTACCATACGTATGCAGGTAGACGTTCGAGCTGGTACCTCATTGTTGATGGTCTCTCCGGCGAGCGCAGTCGCGGCGAGGGCAAGAATGGTCGTGAGCTTCATGTTGGGCAATTGAAGTGTTTGGTGTAGAATTGTAGGTTTGGGGGTTCAATGGAGCTGCGCAGTACGACCGACACCACGAATGCGGTGGGGAGCTTGGTGTGGGGTAGCGCCAAGGGAATCTGGCCTCAAACTGGAGCCAGGGTCTGATCGACATATATTCTTCCTTTCACCGTCGCTTCACCAACGTTCACATGGTCGCTTGACGACCGGATATTTGCGCGAAACAAGCTTATGACGGCTCTAACCTTGTTCAATCTCATATGTTGTTTTTTTGGCTTCTTCCTCCAAAGTCTTTGCATTGTCACCGATGGCTACTGTTAAAGGAGCCATAGCCTTCACCTGAAGTGTTCAATACTGCAAGGGAGATCTGGCACAGTGTTACGTGAACGTTGAGGTAACAGGCACTTGTCACAATCTCTCTGTGCACAACTATCTCCCAGCTCATTTGGCTGCAGAATACTCTATGTCTAACGCCCAGCATAACATTGGAGTCGGCCAATCCTTGAATCTAAAACCATGTCTTACTTGGGGGAGATCTCATCAAGGAGTTTGAAGTTGGTGGACTATTGGATAACTTCCCCAAATCGTTCACCTAAACTGGACAAGGAGAAAGAAGCTATTGAGCCAAGAAAAGTGGGTACGGTACTACGAGATGAACGAGATGGGAGAGGTAAAGCAGAACCTCGACAATATGACTCTTCCTCGGTTCAAGGAATATATGGACTCACAGGAACAGGGCAAGTACGAGGCTGCTACAACTTCGAGAAACATGGGCATCCGTGGTCAGACTGATAAGAGCAGCAGAAGAATCTTCAGACTAAGTCTGCACCTGAGGACTTACGCAAGCGTAAGGCGGTTGCGCCAGCAACAGAATCACAGACTGTAGCAACCAGTCCTGAGCCCCGCCCTCGCACGAAGCCGCGCGTGAAGGCACACATCACCAAGGAGGAGTATCTGTAAAAGCATTGAGGGTCGGGCTCGCACCGCTGCCGTCCAGGGCTTACTCATGACGTCTGCAACCGCAGGTGTGCCGATATACCTCCTAACAGCATTAGCCTTCGGGCACTCGTACATTCGCCATCGTTGCCCGTCGGGTGTGGCATAACTGCACTGGTAGTAAGTTTGCCATCTCTTTACTTCAACTTTACTCCTCAAATCATACAAATCATTTATTCTGATGCTGCACATCTTCACTTTATATTCTTACAGCTCACGCTCGGCTCGGTTCATACCCGATGCTCTTCATCCCGCCTCACACCTGTCTGTCTGTTCTGTTCTGTTCACTTCACTTCATCCCAGCTTCTTGCAGCGCATGATTCTTAGCCATCCCTCCACTCTCGTCTTCATCACCATCGTTGGTAGTTGAGCCCCTCGCCACTGCGCTCTCAGCTGCAAGCTGCATTCGCGCGCTCCCGTACGCACCTTGATTCCTCATAACCCCAAGAACGAGGACCGGAAGATACCAATGAGGGTCTTCCTACCCAACTTGGAGTGACATACAAAACAAAGGGAAGGGTGGCGTACTTGATGGTTTCCATCGAGCAATGCAAATGGGCAATGAAAAGATGCGCTGGACAAGCAGAGAATTGAATAGCGTACTGATCAGGTACTTGGGAACTAGTGCGCGTGGAGGCGATACTGCGCTTGTGTCATGCCTCTCGAGGAAATCGAGGCGTGAAAATCTTGGCATTATATTGGGTTGCTTCCTATTTGGAAGCAGATACTATACCCATTACAAAGCCCATCACTCATGTAGCTTCGCAATGTTGGATTCGGATGCATGTGCATTGCGACGATCGAGACGAGCAGCAGCTCCCATGAAATTATTGGCTAATTGTCAATGATCTAAGCCAGGCAAGCTCCTTGCGGATAGATAGCGGCGGAGCCTCGAGCCCAACGAACGCCGAAGACGGTCAAATAATCAGGAGTATGCGCACACCAAGCAGGTTTCTGACTGATATCCTCACCAAGAATGGACTGAAACATTGCGCTTGGCCCGCAATTGACGTTCACTGTTCGCTTGCGCGGATGGGGCCAAAGAGTTCCATGCAGCCAATGGCGTCAGCGGGGGCCGATAGCGATAAGCAACCTATCGACGTCAGCAGGTCAGCATCGCATCCCTTCACCTGCAGCTAGAAATGCGCCGTCACACGAGAACACCTCCGGCGGCGACCGTGCCCAGGATCGACTTGCGAGCCGTCCCGCGCTGCCTGCACTGCACAGGTGCCACGTAGCAAACGCAGGTACACGCAGAACCAGCACACGAAAGGCATAAACTGTCTCAAAAAGAACCACTGCGCCCATATAAGAGCCGCTCGCCGCCCCGTTGAACATTTCGAGCGTCCTACATACACATTCACAGCAGCAGACCGCTCCCGCGAAAGATGAGTCGATCAGCTGCCCGGTCCGAAGGTGTCATGTGGCCCAGTAAGCCACCCCTCTGTGAACTTACGAATCAGTCTTTTCCTCGCACACCATCAGGCACGCTCGCACCTGATTGGAGCGCAATCCATTGATACCAGGGACTTCGGATGGGATCCTTCTTGATTAGCTTCTGGCCATGCACTCAAGCGCTTTATTGGAATTCGGCTTCGCTGCCGCGACAGTGGTGCGGTGTGCTACCTTGCCAGGCCTTTGTCTTCACATGAGATCATTATGCCCAAGCCTTTTCTTCTCTCCTGCGTCTAGTCCTCTAAGTACCCCTTGCTTTGAAACGATCAGGTCCCTGTCGCATTCATCATTGGCTTGTTATGCGCGTCCATAAGTAGCTCCTTACGTCCCTCATCTGCATCATCTCGGCATTCACCAATCCGGATAGACTTGCATAGAACAGTCTTCGACATCTTCGAGAAAGTCCGAGCCCATAATTTGAGCGCAAAGCAAGCTGAGATCGATGTGTTGGTGTTTTAGCTTCGGTTTTGCCAGCAAACCGAAGAATAAATCACAGTCGTCAAATGAAAAGAGGAGGCGTGATGCGCCGGCGGATGGCGCCCTTCATGGCAAGGGTAGGCTGTTTGTCGCAGATGTCCAAGAGAAGCGCAGATCGAAGGAGTCATCAAGAAAGAGACGGTCGACAGATGCTGAGGTCCCGCGCTCACCGCGACGAGCTAGGAATGAGGCTGACTCACGATCGCAATACTATGCAGAACCAGGCCAGGGCTATGAGCAGCATAGACCAGCGCTGAATGTCCAGGTGCCTACCATGTGGCAACGCTCTGTCTATCCGGAAAGCGCGTATTATCCTGGAAGCACGCATTCCTCGCAGGAAACGCTGCTCAACCCTCGACCTCATCGTAGCACTCATCAGCGCCAACGACACCCAAAGCATACGTCGCAAGGTACACTCCGAGGTCGCGGAGCCAAGCGCGATCCTCCAAGGAACTCCAAATCTAAGAAGAACCTTCGCCCGGAGCCCTCGAGAGGGTGGTCGTTATTCGCGCCTTCACCGCCAAAGTCGTCCTCCAGGCGCAACTACCAGACATTTGACGCCTCACCACGCAGCCATCGATCTAATCGCCAACATCGATCCACGCAACAACACGACACAGCTTCAGTCCTATCGCCAACTCAGTCGCGTCACCATCGTTCGCGTCAGTACGAACAAGCTTCTTCTGTACGCAGCGCGCATTCAAGAACACCAAACACGGCTGCCAGGCGGGTGCCTGATCGCCGATTCGCTGTGCTTGCTGCCACTAATCAAGCACTCGAAACTGTACGTCGTGATGCTTTTGCGCAGCCGTCACCGCCTCCACGAAGGGAAAGGCTTCGGAGATATGAGGGTGTGACAATTCCTACATCGCAGCTGCCATTCAATTGGGACTGCGTCAGTAGCTCGCAAGCCTCTGGTGGTCATGCAGAGTCAAGTTCGCGGCATCGGCGGTCGCGAAGATGAGCATTACGAAGGGATTTCTTACCCTTGCTATACTTCCGCTTCAGTACAGCATGAGGTTGCAGATGATGCTCTGCATTGTTCTTATTACAGATTCATTTCATACCTGTCTTTGCGCACAAGATACCCATATATCTCTTCAATCTCACTTACAGTTGTTGGGCTTGCATCGCGAATCATTCGATTACATATATCTTCAAGATCTGATATGAACAGGAGTTGGCGCTAGCGATTTGTCTTTGCATCATGAAACTATTCTCAATATCACCATAAGAAGATTTCATACTAATGTTAGACCTGCGCGCAATACACCGTCACAATTCACATCTAGCGCGACAGATGCACAAGCAGCCAGTGAACCCGCCTTCCTCGCGCAGAAGCCCCATTCACACCCACACTTCTATCTCTCTCAATCGTGTGACTTGCCAGAGTGACTCGTCAAACCCCAAGATAATTGCCTTAAGCAGTAACTTACGAAAAGTGTCGTTAACTGTGGGCAAGTTTTCCGCCAGTCACAGATGCGCGGCGAAAAACCCCCTTTGAGTTCAGTTTCGACGCGGTCACTTGATGGTAATGCTCAAGCGCTAAGAGCTGACATCGACCAACTTGCAGGATCGTGTGCGGAACAATTCGCCACGAATTGACACATAGCTGGGAAAAGATTGGGACAGACAAATTCCCCTGGAGGTAGATTGTGTTCTAATTGCACTTGTGGGCAGACGTCTTGAAGTCAATGGTAGTTGCAAATGAGGTTGTTTAAGGACGTTCGAGGCCTTGTTAGGTTGCGAAGTGAAGAACATGCGTAACATCATCGTACTCAATGATACAAATCGTGACCACGGCAAATGATTAAAAAGATCCAACAAACACAGCAACGTAGAAACTCAGCAGCGCTGTTTGTCCCTATCAAGCATATCGGGCACTGACAGTATTAGGGTTCCTGAAAAGGTGCGTTTGGCCAGCAAGAGCTTCTCCCCGGGGGAAGCTCCCGACCTCACTGTTCCTTGCAGGAAACGATCAAGTACCTGTCAACTCCAAAATTAACGTTTACATACACGCTCTGTCCAAGTTTCCATGAACTGGTAACACCTCAGGACCCTGAATCAAGCAACCTCAACCTTCACGCATCTGACAAATCCCTTGGCACTTCGAGACCTGCAACCACAGGGGTTGTTGCACGTGTATGAGAGTGTATGGTGATACCATCGAAACCACCAGCTGTCCAAACTTCCAGAAAGAGTAGGAAAGGTGAAGTGTCGATGGCTTGGGGAAGCCTTTCCGCGGGTTACAGCCAGTGAGACGAGAGTATAGGTGACTAGCGCCGTATGCGGTAAGCTTGCTATATCTTGTTTTCTACCTCCTTCCCGTGATAATGAAGGGCCGAACCAGTCGCTAAGCCCAGCACTCTCGTGTCCGCTCAAGCTGCTAGCCGAGAGGAGTACTTTGGTTCTAGAAAACGGAGCGGACCGCTCGGCAAACCGTCGTGCCTTTGCTCCAGGTTTAACCAAGACTAACCAAGTGGCTGTCTAGGCTATGGCAGGCCGAGAAGCATTGGTCACCGCACTCAATTCATGATATCATTACGCCGCAAGGGATGGCTGATGACTTCTCTGTCAGCATTATGGCAGACGCGCAAGACTCCCCGAGTCTAAGTCGAGTGATCAATGAGGCGCCGTTCCGAACTCTAGGACGATGACTATTTGAGAACGCTGATAGTAAGCATTCATTGCAGCATTTAATCATGTAAAGCCGCCTAGATCCGTGGCAAATTGCCAGTAGGAGGGGCAGCAAGGATGGACAAGCAGCCGAGCCTGGTAATCCTTTGGTCACGTCTTGGTCCAGTGAGGCTTCCTGTGTTGCCCAATGTATATTCAAGAAACTCGAGATCAAGCCTTCGCGACCGCAACCGCGACTGCTCAACCAAACGATAGAAGAAAGTTCCAAGGGAAAAGCGGGAGAAGAAGCAAGTGAAGACTACGATAAATATCTAATCAGGGAGAATCTAATTAGAGACCTGGCCGCCATTCAACCGTCTTTAACAAATGGATATGCATTCGTACCTTTCCAGTAGCAGCGCAAATCTTTCGTCCAACCAAAGTCGAAACTGGCGCTTATGAATGTGGCCGTGGAGAAGCCTCTAAGCCGACAACAACCGCCAGCAAACAAGGGCGTCTATGAGTTGGACCAGAACGAAGCAGGTAAATTCCAGAGATCTGATCCTCAGATGTTGGAATGAAAAGCCCAAGAAATAGTTGCTTGTCTCCTTGCAGCGCGCAATCTCGAACCGCATCTCAGTCCTGGATGGGTCTGGCTCAGTGACAGTGCGTAAGTCCGACAAATCAGTTGTGTCTACGGGCTTACTATGGCGGACGCTAAAAACCTTTACAAAAATGCGGGGTTTTGACGTGATGGAATACTGTGAAGGTGGTGTCGATCAAGTCGTTCAGGACCTGAAGAAGTCCACTGGTGTCAAAGCAATAAGACCATCCTTTAACGACATTTCCATAAATCGGGAGGGGAGCTTTAACGTTTCAGCATGGGACGAGAAGCTACAACATGTATCTTCTCTAATTTGAAGACTGCACGACCGTTACCCCAGCACAGCATACTTAACCAGGTATCAGCGCCTATGGTAGCAAAAACAGCTAACGCAACACTGCCTGTTGATGGCACACTTCACCTACTAGCCCTGTGTACTTCAAACACCTCAGTATAGGTCTCTACTCTAAGAACCGATCGACGAAGTCAAGATCGATATATTACTCATTCTATTCGCAAAGCAGCAGCTCCAGCGGAACTGTAGGTGTCTCCGTGGGCTTGTTCCGTTGAGAAGTGTGTCAGGATAGTTTCCCAAGGTAATTCCCTGAGTCCTGAACAAAGCGCTCACAGATCCTGGCGTCTTGCAAGGCTCACCTGCGTGTCGACTCAACAAAAATGGGGTAGATTCGAAAGCACAAGGTATCCTGGGACTCCCCGCAATTGGGCTACTGTTTTCCACTTGAACAGAAAAACGACCCTTCTTCAACTGCATGTCAACGCTGCAAACCAGTCATTGCACCCTGGTCGCTTGTGGGTCCCAAATATGTGTTGCTGCTGCACATGCTCGAGTTCCCAGGCTGTATGAACAAGCGAGGAACCTTCATCCTCAACATACTCACACAATGTATCTGCAGCCAACTTGAGGAGGGAATGACGGAGCCAGCAGAGGGCTCGGGTGTTTACTATCAGGAAGTCATGGACGCTGTCATACTTTTTAGTTGTTGAAGACAGACGTTCAGGGCGCATTTGGTGTCAGATCTGTACATGGTAATAATAAGGCGAGCGGCATTATCATTGCATGGATTGCGATTTGAGCAAAGATGATCGGGTATTATCCGTGAACAAGAAACAGACCAAAGCCCGTTCATCGTTCGCGCATCCCAAATCTCAGCATGACCTCATTCCGACTTCGTTCCTTCTCGTTCCGAGCATCCCCACCATCAACATTCTGTCTAACTCAGGAACCACTCCACACCCACCCACCCACACTACATGCCCGCCCGCCCCCCACAATCCTTCATCCCGCAAAACATCTCTCTCTCCAATTTCCGCGCCCTCTGGCACTTCCGCAGCATGGCCGCCGCCCCACCCCCGTCCCGGCCGATCAAGATCCTCTTCCTACACGGCTTCACACAATCCGGGCCGCTCTTCAGCGCCAAATGCGGCGCGCTACGGAAAACTCTCCAAAAGGCCTTTCCAGCGGGAATCACGCTCTCTTTCCCTACAGCACCACTGCGCCTCTCGCCAACAGACGTGTCTTTCCTGCACGGCGAAGAGAAGAAAGACAGCGGGTCAGACGAGGAAGTGGATGCGTGGGCGTGGTGGCGCCGCAAGGGCGACAGCGAGCCATACACCTACGCCGGTCTGGAAGAAGGGCTGGGGCGGATAGCCGAGGTGCTGAAGAACGAGGGCCCGTTTGACGGCGTAGTAGGGTTCTCGCAGGGCGGCGCGGCTGCTGCCATGGTCGCTTCTTTGCTCGAGCCAGGGCGGAGGGAGGCATTTGAGAAACTGCAGAAAGAGGGCGGCATGCGGTATCCTGAGTCTTTTGAGAGCGATACGGGATATGTTGAGGGCTGCATACATTCACCGCTGAAGTTTGCGGTGAGCTACAGTGGGTTTGCGGCAAAGGGTCAGAATCCGTACCATGCGTTCTATGAGCCTAAAATCAAGACGCCGGTATTGCACTTTTTGGGCTCGTTGGATACCGTGGTTGAGGAGAGTAGGAGTCTCGCACTGGTGGAGGCATGTGAGGAGAGTGAGGGCAGGGTGGTGTATCATCCTGGGGGTCACTTTTTGCCGAGCACGCAGAAGGCCAGTGTGAATGCATTGATTGGTTTTATCAAGGAGGTGCTGCACAAGGCTGAGGGGCCAAAGAAGGAAGAGGAAAGCGTGGAAGACATGGATGTGCCGTTCTGAGCGACAACACAACAGTACATAGCGCGGCGTTCACATATAGAAGGACAAGACGTAGAAGCTCATCTCTAGATGTTCTACATTACATGCGCAATGCATGCGCGAAGGCCACTATAGACGGCCTTTCAATTCTAGACTAGTCGTGGTTCTTCGTCAGTTCGTCTTCATCACTCATTTCGCCTTGCCCTTGGCTGCCTTCTTGTCAACCTTGGTTGGCTGGATGCGCGCCATCATCTCCTCTTTGGTGATGAGATGGTCAACACGCTCCAGCAGGCCCAGCAGGCTCTTCATGTTACCACTCCACTCGTTCAGGATATCGTCCGAGTCACGTGGCTTGGAAAAGGTGACGATGCGCGCTGGTCGGTCGATCTTGGCGTAAATGGTCTTTGCGGTCACCAGCTCGCTGATGTACTTCTCCGTCTCGTCCTCGGTCAAGTCCAGAAGCTCCGTCAGACGAGGAATCTGGATACGCGTGTAGTACTTTGCAACGACACGGACATTGTGCTCAATGACACGCTTTCGCAGGTCCTGCCACCTCTTGTGTGCTTTCTCGTCATCTGAGTCGTCCTTCTCTGCATCAAAAACGTCGGTATCGGTCAAGTGGGGCCCGAACTGCTTCGAGACCATGGGCCACCTCATCAGCTCGGGAATGGTGAAGAGCTTCACAAGTTGTGCGTCTTGTGGGATCTGCGAGTTGCGTGTGTCGCGCTGAATGCGGTGGATAAGGTCGGACTGCTCGTTGTCGTATGGAGCGAGGATGACAAAGTAGATGACGCGCTGGAGGATCTACAATCATCGTTAGAACAGTCGTAATGTATAGATGGAAGAAACATACCGCTCGGAGCTTCTCAGGGTCCCGCTCGACGGCCTCGGTATCCAGCACTTGTCGGTAGTGCTTGCAGACCTCGAGGTACTTGTCGTCGTGCTTCGCCAGAGTAATCTGCTGCTCGTAGTACCTCAGCTTCAAATCTGTGACATCGTCCTCAGGCTCGATTGGCGGGTCGTCTGCGCTGCGGGTCTTCTCTTTCTCTTCCCGCTCCTTACGATCCTTCTCAAGCTGCTCTGGGGTCTTCTTCGGCCGGCGTTGGAAGTACCGTGTGCTAATCTTTCTGCTCAGAATACCGGCCTGTGTCCAGTCGCCCTTCTGTATGCAAAGCGCAACTTGCTGTAGGATGAACTCGGTCTTCTCCCGTCGGGTCATGGAGCCGAATGTCTCTACTTGGAGCTCGCAAAGGATGTCTGTAGCCGCGTTGATGTCGCCCTGCTCCTTCTTGATGTCGGACAATATCCTGGTCACGCGGGCGCGCTCGACTTCGACGAAGATCTGCCGCCTGTGTTAGTGACTACGCTCACTTCAGTGTCTGCGTGCCGCTTACTTTGCCCTCGGTCACTGTCCGCAGGGTCTCGATAACGGAGAGCTTTGTCTCGATGTTGGGGGTGTCGTCGAGGAAGGTCATGACGGTCTGCACCATCTTGGTGGTAGCCTGCTTGAGCTGGCCATGCTTCTTCGAGAGCAGAAGCACCTGCTCGTTCATGAGGTTCCAGTCATTTGCCTTCTTGGCTATTGTGACGATGGCGATGATGACTCGGGAAGTAGATGCAAGATCTGAAGCCTACGATTTGTGAGCTTGCAGTTGCGTGCGCGTGCTTGTGGCGTTCTGTACCTGGCGTGTCTTCTTCTCAAGCGGAAGCAGCTGATCGATAGCAGCTTGTGGGTTGCTCTACAGCACCATGTTAGCTTTGTCCCAGCTTCTCCACATCTCATACTCACTGCTCCGAGCTTCTCAGCCTCTGGGATCTGGGCGTCGGCCTCCTTGGTGAAGTCCTTCTCCGCCTTGAGCACCTCTCCGCTAGACATGGTGGCGGGGTTGTCGTGTGGTCGTTGCGTGTGGTGTTGCAAATGCTAATGAGTAATGAAGATTCGGCGGCGAGTGGGAGGCAGGGTTGTATTAAGGCGAAACGTGATGGTGACGGCACGGCAACAATGTTTGGGGCTCTGGAGTTGCGGCTCGATGATGTCCATTGCGGCGGTCGCGCGGCAAGGACCACTCGGAGCTTGGGCGCCGATTTCCCCGGCCATCAGCCTTGCGAGCGTCAGTGAACAAGATGTCTCAACAGCACGAAGGGTCTTGCATATAGCAATCTCAGGACGTTTCCTCAACACGCATTGTTGCAGTCATGTAATGCTCTGTACTTAGAAATATTTGAGCTGCTGGAATGGCGTCGAGTTGTGTATACACCGGTCTTTGCAGCATTACGCGAAACACGAACTGGCTCTCTTTGCTTTCTCGTCTGCATTATAGTCTAAACAACGTCGCAATCGTGTCCATATGTACTACCCAATCCTGCAGGTAGTCTCGCAGTAAAGTGTCCAGCATGTTAGGCCCCATACGCTGTAAACAGCTCTTACCACAGATTCTCCAAGCGCGCTTACTCGGCCTCACCCCAGCTCATAAGACCAGCCAATCTGAATGCATCATGTACGGACATCTCCTGCATATCAGGCCAACCTGCACCACAATCCTGCCTTGCCTTGCCCCACCTTCCATCTCCAGCTCTCCATTGCACAGAGTCATTTATCAGATACCAGAAGAAACACAGCCAGGCAACGTCACATTATGCCCTCCAAAGAACGCCAGACCGCAGACAAGCTCGTTGCAGCCTACAACGCCATGGACGTAGACACCATCATCGCCCTGCGCACGCCAGAATGCAAGCGTGTCTTCCTCCCAAGCAGTCTGAAGTACCAACCGCAGTCGAACGACTTCTTTAAGCAAAACCTAAATGCCATGTCAATCATCTTCACCTCCTTCAAGGTCGTCGTGGACGATGTCATCGAGGGAAGGTCTGCTGATGGAGCAAAGAGGATTGTCATGTATGTCTCTGCTTTCGGTGAGAGTCCAGTGGGCGAGTATAGAAATCAGTACGTATGGAAGATGGGATTTGAGGAGGGTGGAGAGCGGATTAAGGAATGGAGTGAGTTCGTGGATGTAGGTGTGGCAAGGGACTTTTATCCGCTGTTGAAGGGGGAAATGGTGAGGCGGGCAGCGGCGGTGACAGAGAAGAGTGAGGATGCGGGTTTGGTAGCGACCAAGGCGCACTATATGGGGATGCAGGGTGGAGAGGGGGGCGTGAGATGAATTTCGGTGGTCGGGTTTGGACTTCGCTGGATCTGCTTGCTCGGGTCTCCATTTGTTTCTCTCGCATACTAAGTCCATCTATGCTGTCTTTGAAGCTTCATCCTTTGTGTCATCCTTGTCCTTGTCCTTCTTTTTATCACCGCAATTCAGCAGATCTACACTCTTACGCTTCACCTTACCAACCTTTTCCCTCAGTGCCTCCATGAACGTTATTTTCTCTTCTTCGGGATCATCGTTGCCACATTTCGCATCCTCAGGGTGTTCAGGCAAGATGTCATTGAAGACATCTCTATGGGTCGTGGGCGCGCCTGCCGTTCGGGACTCCGGCTTTTTGGGCGGATCTTGGTTCGTGGAAGAGTCTGACATCGTGTTGAAAGCGAACAACAGAAAGCTCGTGGTAAGGCATTAAAATCTCAAGATGGAGTGAACGAGTTGATATTACGCCTGCCGTTTGCTTGAAGTCACTTGATAGTGAACACAAACGGTGTCGACTGCAAGCGTGATATCAGTCACTTGGTCAATTCGTCGCACGCAATCACTCCGTCAAGTCCAACAAGCCCTGCGCGTTCTCCTCCGCGACAATCCCCTCTTCCACCATCTGACCTAGTACAGCCGCAACATCTGCACTCCTCCCCTTCCAGCTCTCCTTTCTTGCACTTGATCCGCTTGATACTTCCTTGAGAATTTCTGCCACGATGGCTTTAGCATCCGCTGTGGCCCGCGTCTGCAAAGCTCCTGCGTTCTGCGCATAGCTTCTTGCTCCCCGGTAGAAAACGCCAGCGTTTGCCACAACAACAGCCTTGCTGTTTGCCCAAGCTGCTTTCGCGCTTGGCGTAATCGCAATGCGGAAGCGGAATAGCTCGGTATCGCCGCGGGCCAAGAAGACGTCCGCTAGACGAGATGCGGAAAGCATGGATGAGAGTGGAGATGATGAAAGCTCGGTCAGTGTCTTCTGTGCTTGCGAGAGCGCGGTCCACTGAATCTCAAGATCTGACATGAAGGTCGGTGAGGACGCTCTGTACTCTAGACTGTCTGCTATCGAGGAAGCAAGGTCGATAAGTGCGTCTGCATATGATGATCGGATGTTGACGTATGCAAGGTCTGGATTGGTGGATTGAGACTCTTTCAGCAGAGTCCCAAAGGTCTGTTCGACCTGCTGTGCGTACTGGGCTGACGAGTTCCTGCCACTTCGATACATGGCCTCCACGACACTGACTTGAAAACTTGCTGCAGCAAGCACTGCATCATCCTTGGGTGATGTCGAAGCTTCCTCGGTTGTGTTGGGCTGGCCTATTGATAATGTAGGTCCTGATTCTGGCTCGTCTTCAAGGCTTGATTCTGGCAACGCATCGATGATACTGACAAGAGCGGGAATGGTTTCGACGGCAGTCAAAAGACCGTCCTGTGCTTTCTTCTCAATATTAGGTAAGTCTTCTGGTGTGTACAGTCCAAGCAACGTGATGAGAGCCCCCAGTTGTGCCGTACAAGTCTCGAGGATTGTCACGGGCGTAAGAGGCTCCTCGATTGTAGCCCAGTCTCCAGGTCCTTCGGATGAAGATGATGCAACGTCCGTGTCGTCCTGCTCCTTTGCCTCAGCAGGCTGCGGTCGATCACCCTCCCATGCCTCCTGATACTCTCCCGATGCCTGAGCCTTGGCGATCTCTGCCTGCATTTGATCATACTCTTGCTGCTGTTTCTGCAAGCACCCAGTGAAGATGTCAACAGCTTCCTCAAGTAACGATCTCGCAGGGGTTTTCGCGGCCTCCTGTGTTCCGTCTTCTAGCCCAGCTTCCGCTAGAGATGTCAGGACTTGAGCCGTGTTGAACAGTATGTCGGTATTAGTAGGGTTGAGCGAGATGGCATGACGATGCGAGTTTAGAGTCTCTTCCAGCAATGCTATCCTGCTGCCTAGATGCGGCAGTATCCGCTCATCTTCTGTAAGACTATACTCTAGGTTGGCTCTGTAACTCATCAGTAAGATGATCTCACGTGTATGATTGTTGCGAATACGGACTTGTTGTACGCAAGGTCGAAAGACTGTGGGTGTTTTTTTAAGCCTTCGTTGTAAGTGTCGATGGCACGATTGAAGAAACGTGTTGCTTTTGCAGCATCGCCAGCTCTCCATTTGCCAGCAGCTTGCTCGTGTTCGTCTGCGGCTTCTAGGAAGTCGTTCTCGGTCTGTGGCTCGGGCGCCTTGAGCTTGCCTTTTGGCTTGCCTGGCTTCAGGAAGTCTTTCCTCTTGGGGCCCATTGTGAGATGCGACGGCGGTCGAATTAGAAGTCCTTGAAAGGCTGTATGGAGATTGAACTAGGAACAAGATTTGCTTAATTGATCATGTTGTCAATGATTCTGGAAATTGAATTTTTGATGTCTTTAGAAACCGTCCAGAACTTTTTGAGAGTTGTGACGTAGCCCCACTTCCACTTTCTTACCCCACCCGGCGGCCTCCCTCTATCCTGCTATGCTGACCTCACCTTCTTCACATCAAACTTATCCCAGAGCGCTGTCTTATCAACCAGATAGCCATTCGCATCAAATTGAACACCCTCCTCCTCCAAAAGCTTCCGCTTCGACTCCTGGTTCTGCCCACTGGGCACCTTCTCCCAATCACCCTTGAAGCCGCCAATAAACTACTCATTGACCGTCAGCGCACCACCTCACATGCATCGCTTGTAGAATAACCATAGAGTTGTAACTTACTCCGGTACTGGCAATGCACCTATGACATGGTATGTCGGGTGCAAACGGATTGTTCCTCAGTGCGCCGCCGACCGCGCGCGGAGAACTGTTCAACGCCTTCGACATGGCTGCGTATGTTGTGATGCGGCCCTCAGGGATCTGCTGTAGCAGCGCGTAGACGCGTTCCTGGTATTCCGTGACTCTTTGCACCTTTGACATGATTGTTGTGAACTGGGGGCTGGGGAGGAGCTGGGGGAGGAGAAACGCGATTTAACGTGGAGAGGCAACGCGTGGTCACGAGGTATGCTTTCAAAGTGACCTCTCGGCGACAAGCCTCACGACAACGGTGAGTCACGCACGCTGCCGACATAAGATGGTTCTTTGTTGTACAAGTGATCAATTCAACTTAGTTGTACCCACGGTTTGCAAGAGCAAAGGCTGTGATTCGAAACCAGAGTACGAGCTTCTCAAGAACAGGACAAAACTAGTCCAATCTACCGTTCTGGCCTCTCCTCTCAGTTTGTCCTCAGCGTAGGAGGCCAAACACACAAACCCCCACAGTCCGCACCTCCATTCTTAGGATCACAACCATCGCCGGGGCTATCCACGCACACCTGCCTGCTGTCCGGACATCTGAAGCCAGCAAAACCTCCACACATTTGGTCTTTCACACAGATACCTGTCGCATCGCATGCAAGCCCGCAACCTGGTTTGTACGGATCGTCGATGCAAGTGTAGCCGGTGGGGCAGTTGTTTGTGTTTGCGCGACCGCCGCCGCAGATCTGATGTTTGCGAGACTCGCCGGTTGGTGTCGGGATAGGCTTTTTAGTAGGACTGCTGCAGTTCTGAGAGTGTTAGTTGGAAGACCCAAGGTTTAAAGTAGGTGTCAGCGGAGACAGGCCTATACAATGTAGGGTCATGTCTGTTGGGCCAAATCAAGAATCAATGATAAGGCGCAATGGGAGGGAAGTACCTGAAAAGCCGGCTTGACACCACCACACTTCTTCCAACACGTATACTTGTTTGCATTGGCGCAGATACAGCCTGCGGGCCAAGATTGAATGCACATACGTTCCTCGCATTTACAAGTCTTGGAATAATCAGCTCCCACAACCCCAGAGCCAAGTACGGGTAACTTCGCAGGAACGGGGACAGTAGACTTCTGCGGGGCGGGCTGCGGCTCGGGAGCAGCAGCACGTTTAACGGGTCCATCGAATGGATTACCACCGAGTGGTGGGCAAGTGTTGAGGCCTGGAGACTTGCCGCCACACTTCTCATAGCAGGTCTTCGCAATGCCGTATGCACAGTGACACGAATCGGGAAAGCTTTGAATGCACATCATTTCTTCGCACTCGCAGCCTCGAACCAAAGGTAGGTCAGGGAGTACCGGACTCGACGGTAGAACTGGTATAGGCAAAGCTGGCGTAGGAAACCCTAGAATCGGTAACGTCGGCAAAGTGAGGGTTGGTTTGGGTTTAAACACAGGCAAAGTCAGGGTTGGTTTGGGTTTAGACGCAGGTATAGTCGTGGATTGCTGCGGCAGAAGGCATTTCTGCGGTGTGGTCAGTGTTTGCTTCCACATGTCGACCATAGGCAGCCTACCCTGAACTTCGTTGGCGTGTAAGAAGGACAACGTATCTTGCATCTCAGCTCAGCAAGGTTTACACATCTACAGCCCGCCTAAAGTTTGTATTAATTGTGGTATCGTTTCAATCACATTCAGGGTACTTGCAAGGGTATTGGTGTCGGGGCATTTGACTTGAGGGCACTGACAGGCATCCTCTATGAGAGTCTGAGCGACAGCTAGAGAGCCCAGCAGAGGCAGTGTCAGGTAAAGAAGCTTCATCGCGGTAATAAAGCCGTGCACGTTGTGAAGTAAAGACGGCAAGAAATATGTTGTTTGTTACGCGACGACTATTGGAAGTCTGGCTCTACACAGCTTGCAATCATACTCTAGAGCTGCGACGAGGTCTTCTTATGTTGACCCATTCCCAAGCCACGCGTTGCCTTGACATCATTCATGCACTCCACACGTTCTTGCCTGTCTCGCCAAGGTGCTCCATCGTGGCTCGCATCAAGTCCTGAAAGCCAAAAGCCAGTTTACCAAGCCAATTGATATCCTACAGCAGAGCGCATTAAGCTTCGATTTTCCGCAACCGGTCAAAAGCAGAAATCGCATTCCACGGCTTAGGAGACCATGCCTGGCAGATGACCACTGTGTGGTACAATGGGAGGGAGAAATGCTTAGGATAAGTTGTCAAGGGATATCATTGTTGGCCGGTAAGCTAAGAATAGCTGGAGATAAGCTTTTTTCGAGGCACGGCCAGTACCCTACTTGCGGGGTAGAGCATGCACAAAGGCCACTCGGAACCAATACCCGATCCATGCTCGTGGGTTGGTATCGTCAATTCGTAGTTTGGTGCATGGGTACGCGATAATCGAACCGGTCCATTACGAGGAGCTGAGAAGTAAGAGCGCCATTCCTGTTCATCCAAATTACACGTGAATCGAGTCACCGATTAATGGGTAAACGGGCCGATCGAGGTTGATAGGAATCATCCGTATCGGATTTGAGTGTTCCTTGCAGCGACGAGTAGGGACGGTGATTAGTCGCAGGGTCAAGGGAGGACGCGCTGAAGTCTGATCCAAGGCCACGTTGCCGAGGAATGCCATCACTAGCGCAAACCAAGCTCTATCCTACTAGCGATTGCCAAACGCGGCTGCAAGTCTTGCACACAAAGAGAGAGATGACCGAGAAGTGGAACAGGGTTTTTCAGAATAAAGATCGAGTTGGTTCGGGGGTTTGAACTCCGTATGTATACCGCTCAACAAATGCAACGCCGAGTGTTCCTAGCTGGGGGTATGTGCCGTTCCAATGTGTAAATATTCTCCAAGCGTAAGCGGTGTGATGTCGATTATCGATCTCGGTCGACGTCTTCCGGTGGAGGGCGTCGTTGAAGGCCAGCGGTACTCCTGACTGCATCGAAGCCTCGCCAAATGACCGTGGAAACGGTAGAACTCAAGTCGCGTACCGAGGTACTCAGCTCCGTTGCTCTGCTTCCGGGAATGTCTCGAGCATTTGGCTGACGCTCCTCACCGGACCAATTTGCTTCCACGTCATCATCAAACTCGGTACGATAACTGCTGGGTGCGGACGCGGATACAGATAGGGGGCGTGAGGCTGAGGGAGATTCATTACGAGTCTCGGCAGCTTGGATTTGCAATGCATCCACAACATGCTCATCATCAACTAGCTGAGGTGCTGCAGGGGAAGGGCTTGGATGATCTAGGTATGCCTGTGACAGTGACCGCACAACATCGCCTTTACAAATGGGGCACGTTCGCCTGCGCGTTACCAGCCAAGGTGTACTACAACATGTCAGTGTCATAGCAAAGCGAGAATGGGAAGATACTCACATGCAGTCCACATGGAATTCATGACCACATGGAAGACTCATGACCTGACTGACGCCGTCCACATACTCTTCAAGGCAGACGACACACTCCTTCTGTCGACCACCATAGCGACGTCTCCATTCGGCTAGACCGGTTTCGCGTTTCTCTTCTTCTCGGTCACGGGCTGTACGTTGAATGGAGGAAGATGTTGCTGGCGCCTCAGTCTCGTGTCGTGAGGTCGAACGAGACGGTGACGAGGTAGGTTGAGAAGGAGGCCGTTGAAGTAGAGGGGTGGTGGGAGTTGCTGCTTCAGAGGTAGCAGAGGGCGACGATGACGACGAGGAGTCGCTTATGGTATGGTAGGTCCGAACAGGAAGGCGCTCGACAACTGACTTAGGGGCTCTCCAACGTCGGCGCCTTATACGAGATCGGAGGAGCAGTAAAGCGTAGACAACGGAAAGAGTTACGAGTGGACTGACGACAAGGACGAGGAGCGTATCAAAGAAGGGACTTGAGGACACATTCGTAGGCGTGAGCGTTACCCAGAGACCTTCATGGGGGTTTGAATCGCCAGGAAGTGTATCAATGTCCTGGCTATTGGCACTGGTAATAGATGTGGCACTCCTTCGACGTAATCCCAGCCAGGAGCGCCAGTGCGCCTTGTGTTCGTTGTTCGGCGATGTGTACTTTGTCTCGATTCCGCGACGACTGCTGCTTGTCACAGAAAAGGATGATGTTGGAGTGGACGTTGGTGATGCGGAAAGAGTTGTCGTAGGCAGATTGCGAAACTTGGGGTCTCGCCAATCGTCCTCGCCGATCTTGAAGCTGTCTATTGGTTGCTCTTCGGCGTTGGCAAGACCCAGTGTGGTCAGAAGCAAATGCAGCCAACCCTTGTCATGGGAGTTTGCCTTGGCAGATGCAAGAGGGCCACCCTGACTGCCCAGAGAAAGCGTGGATGTGGATTGAGGCGTGATTCCAGTCAGTGTGGACTTGTTCTTCTGCTGAGATGCAACGACGCCTGACAAGATCTTGCCTGGGGGCAGAAGAGACGACAGTAGGTGCGCAGTCGTATGCGAGGTGAATAACGAGGGGATGGTGACGTTGGATGTGTCGCCCCTAGCGTACATGCGAATCAAACCTCCTCCGCGCACATCGTCGCCCACAATGACAGCGACACCACCACGTCTTTGTGCCCACTCAACCTTGGCCAAGAAGCCACAACCTCCTCGTTTGAGCAGTACCACCTTTCCTGCGATCTCGGCGCTCTCTTGGAGTGACTGGATATCGGCATGGTCTGAAGAGTGCCGTGTGCTCTGATCGAGAGCCTGGTGCAGGTGGTCGTCGGTGCCGTCATCTGTAGGCAGTGCCTCTACCTCTTTCGCTAGAGCACTTCTCGGCCTATCCTTCTTCTCGGCCAGAGGACCAGCGCTCCTGCTCTTAGTAGCAGGAGCTGGCTTCAGAGCACGTGCAAGGCCCTCACTGCTCCCGTCCCAACCAGGTATGTCACTGCAGCCCAGCTCGCCTCTACTCAGGGCGTCGTCGCCGAAGCCGCTGCCAATCCATAGTGGACCGCTCAGTCCGTCGGTGGGCAGCGCTGGCCCAAACGCTGCAGGTCGGGCAAGGAAGAAGGTCGAGTTGTCGTCGGTGAGGCTTATAATGGCGGATGGAGGGAAGAGCGAGCCGGGGGATGTGAAGGAGAAAAGGGCGTTGACGCCGGACTGTTTCTGCGCACGTGATGCTCCCTGGAACTCCTGGTCCTGCTGTGCGCCCAAGGTAACATACAGAAGTAGCGCAACAGCGAGCAAGCTCGCGGTCAGCGAGACGAGGAGCTGCAGCAGGCGGGGCATGCTGGCGACGTGTGGCAGGGTGTGGGGGAGGCGGGAAGAGGTGTTTTGGTGAAGAGCAGCAAGGTATGCTGGGCTCTGTGTTGGTTCACGGCATCCGGTCTTGTCTACGAAGGCGCGCCGTGAGTGGTTTCAGCGGCTCGTGATAGCGGTCGATGACGATGACGATGACCAGGCGGGGAAGGCACTGTGTCGCCAGTGCAGACGGGGTAGGGTGACAGCACAGCAACGCGACAACAAGCACGAAAGCGTGCGTGTAGATCTGACGGTAGAAGGTAGGAATAATCCGCTATGCAAGGCAGGATCGACGTGCGTGAAGGGACTAACAAACAGCCAGCCAAGGAAGCAAACAACGGCCTGTCGTGCACTCTTCGCCGCGGGCTGCGCGGGCTGTTCGTGACAACTTAGCTTCCGCCCTATCCAGGCGGGCATCGGGCCGCCGCTGGAGCCAAGCGAGACTTGCCCATCTCAGCCCTGCACGCGTTCATTCACTCCTGGGCACAGTGGCCTCATCACATCGGATCGCAGGTGAAACACGCGTTGAATTCAGGCCGTTGCATAGCTGAATGCAGGTCACACTCTCGCACAATGCCATTAACGTCTCGAGAGCAGTGGGCTGACCATGCTGAAAAGACTCGCAGCACGAGTGCAGCGGGAGACGTCGTTCGAGTCTCTGCCGGTGTCGCGAATCTCAGTTGCACCATTGTCGTCTCTACTGGAAACCGCAGGTTCTGAAAGCGCATTCAGCCATACGAAGCATCGAGTCCGAGACGGGCCTTCCTTTGGAGCCGCCCCACTCACGTGCGGCACGCCGTTGCAGCTTCCAGATCTGAGGTGGAGGGTACTGCAGCATGTCCAATCTCTCCGTGACTTCCACATGAACCAGTGTACTTGTACGTTTGTCACGATGATGTAGTCGACAGTGTGGCTTCTTCTGCCCTAGTTGCACCCTTCTCACACCTCACAACACCATTCATCACCTGCATCCCCCTTCAGCACTTTGTCCAGCATCTTGCTATTCCTACCCTTGTCCTAGTCTTATTCCACCTCGAACCTCACTCAGACCCTCTACCTGTTCCGCATCGCCTGTCTGACCTCCAGCGTCGTTGCTGTTCCATACGCTTTCGGCGACATCCTCTCATCGCCTATTAGTATCCTCCGAGAAAGCCGCAGTTATGAACATCGCACGACCACACATATTGACCGGCGGAAAGCTTCAAGGTCTTACCAGGGATGAAGCAAACGTACACCGAAGATCCAAAACATGCTGGTGAGAGGCGGGTATTGGGATGGCTTCCGAACAGAACACGCCATTTGCTCATTGCTTTCATTGGCGAGTTCATCGGCACGTTTCTGTTCCTCTTCTTCGCCTTCGCAGCAACGCAGACCGCCAACAACCTTCTCGGTAGCCGGCCAATGGACATTCAGTCTTTGATGTACATTTCGTTGGCTTTCGGATTCTCTCTCGCAGTCAATGTCTGGATCTTCTTCCGCGTCAGTGGAGGGCTTTTTAACCCTGCAGTAAGTCGTTTGCTCTGAGCTATCACAGCTCCTACATTTTGTGCCATCCATATACTTGTTATTGTCTACCTCCGTTTGACTAACTGCTTGTGAAGGTCACCGTTGCGATGGCTCTCATCGGTGCCGTAACTTGGCTCAAGGCTGCGCTCCTCGTTCTTGCGCAACTGTTAGGTGCCATGGCCGCTGCTGGAGTTGTTTCGGCGACCTTTCCAGGTCCACTCGCTGTTCGTACACGCCTCGGTGCTGGCACGTCGATCAGCCGTGGAGTGTTCATCGAAATGTTCCTGACTGCCATGCTCATCTTCTGCATCTTCATGCTGGCAGCCGAGAAGCACAGATCTACCTTCATCGCTCCTATCGGTATCGGTCTGGCACTCTTTGTCGCTGAATTGGCTGGTAAGCGATCTCATCTGATCAACTTCCTGTACCATACTGATCAAGATAGGTGTTCTCTACACCGGCGCATCTCTCAACCCAGCACGTTCCTTCGGTCCTGATGTCGCCACCAAGCGCTTTGACGGCTACCACTGGATCTATTGGGTGGGACCACTTCTCGGCGCTCTGCTTGCCGTGCTGCTCTACCGTCTTCTCAAGATGCTCGAGTATGAGACTGCCAATCCGGACGCCGACGGCGATGGTCGCCGCGAGGCCTACTACGAACATGGAGGCTCTTCAGGCCATCACGAGGAAGGTGCACCAACGAGTACGTCAGACTGCCACTTCACATACAGACAGGCACACTGACAGCATAGCCCGCGGTCATGGCGCGACCTCCGATGAGAGGGACTTTGGTACTCGCGTTCGTAGTGCGAAACACGGGCCCCACCATGATGTCGCGCTCGACCACTCTCAGACTGGTTCTGCCGCCATGCCAGAATCTATGCCTGCCTTCCACCCCGGCCATGACGGTCATCGCTCCCAGGCCATGTCTGACCGCAGCTACCGTAGCGGCCCTAGCGTTGAGTCTGGCTCATCGTAGTCTGGCAGTACCAACTCTTTTCATTCCTCAATCACGTCCCCCTTCACATCTTCGTCAAGTACAAAAACTGAAGGTGACTATGGACATGGAAAGCCGCCACGGAAGCGCGGTCCCCTAGATGGTCACATATACTACCCATGTTGTTGGCTTCCTGGGTTCGTATTGAGAGCTATCTTTTGTCCTGGTTAGAATTGCTGTAGGATATGGACACTTTGGGCGTAGGACCGGCTCTGTACAATATAGTGTCAGGTCGAACTGTATATACTACGAACGAAGATACCTTCAGAATCTTCTCTTCCATCAGCAGTGTCCGCCAAAGACACATCCTAAATCGCCGAGGTCCATGGCTGATCTGCCTATTTTTGATACGCACGAAGCGGTCTGACTGATAATCCGCAGCTAATCACAGCTTGCCTTTCCTTTACTCTTTCCTAACCGAAGATTCACTTCACTGGGTACGAAGGTGCGGTCGCCGTCATACTCTGAACCTAGACGCAAGCGCGTCCATGCACCGTCAGGCTCCCTTCGCAGAAGAGAGTTCTGACGGCTAGGTGTGGGGGTGGGGTCAAGGGAGACAGAATATTCTGAGCTCGCCGGCGTGTTGTTATGCGAATTTAATTGTGCATCTACTGTGGTGTCCCCAACGTGCTGGTTTGAGCCTCCCGCGGTGTCGTAATATGAAGGGATGGTATAGCTATCTCCAGCTGGTGACGGAGGATCATGCACGCTTGGGCAGCAGGACATGCCACGGATGTCCTTGAGGCAGTTGTGGTATGTCTCAATGACGGGCGTATCGTCTGGCAAAGGCGCACTCTTGGGAGAGCTGCAACTGTTTACATCATTCCTACGCTGGAGATGGAGGGCGGGAGAATGGAATGCAGTGGCTGGGTGCGTTTGAATCACGGGCAAAAATGTGGTAATTGGCGGCGCTGGGGTAGTCGTAGAGCGTACGACACGGATGTTGTTTTCAAGTCTGGCGAGTTCCACGCTTTCGTGGGTTGCGTTGGCGTGTTTTGGCTTTCTGTTGTATAGTATGGTGAGGACAATGATGATTAGAGTTGCTAATGTTGCACTGACGGCGATGGGGATCGGGCGGATGGCAATGGGGTGGTTGGAGGGCAGGAGAGCGGATGGGGCGGCGAGCCAGATGACTGACAGCTCTTCGTTGTTATTCGATGCTGGCAATACCATGATGTCATTTTGGATCAGCCTTGGGCTCCGGAAGCAGGTAGCACAGTTATTGTGAAGAAGAGTCCAAGATTACCTACCAGTCTACATTCTAATAGCATGTGAATCCGCCGCGTTTGCACCCTTCATGGGTCAATACCTTTGCGCCCTCGTCTTCTAGCCTCAACAGGATCAAACGTTCTACCCGATGACTCGCCACTATTTCCATTCGCATCTGCGTCTTGCTTGCCGTGCTTCAGCTCATCCATCGATATTGGCGGTGGCGCCCTTCTCTTCTTAGGATCTGGGTTGCTCATCTTCCGCATCTCCATCTCAAGCCTGGCAGACAACCTTCTGAGCAGCCACTGCGCCTCGCTCGAGTTGCCCATAAGCGGACTACGGATACCTAGCCAACTCCACGCTTGCTCGTCGCCGTCATCCGCTGTTCCGAGATCGGGGGTTGAGCTGTTGCCATGCTTGTGGTGGGTCCGCGCTCGACGATGACGCGAGGAGTCGTTCTCGTCTTGACCCAGCAGGCGTAGGTAGTAGGCCCACTCTGAGTAGTTGTACTGCCGTGGAGGGGATGCATCGACATCCTTCATCAACTGTCTGATCTCCTTTGAGAGGATGAAATGGTAGAAATGGATGTCTCGCATTAGTTTGTCGCCGTGTTCGCCTGCCTCTTCCGCCAACCCAAGCTCTTCTTCCTCCATATGGCCTCTTAGCCTATCCATCATGTGTCTCAAAGAAGCGCCAGAATCGGCCTCTTGGGACTCTTCCTTGTAGACCTTTCTCATCCGCTTTGCGCCAATCTTGAGGGTAGACATGAGGCCTTCTTCATCTGGCAGAAGCGTCAGAGAACCAATCCAAATTGTAAAGTCTTTGAATTCTTTGATAATGGTATCGCCCATGTTGCTGATGAGAACGGTCAGTGTTGGTACGGCCAGTAGACTCCAAAACACGAAGAAGGCTTTTCCAGCGTTCGACTGCGGGACGAGGTCGCCGTAACCGATTGTCAGCAGTGAAGTATACGCAAAGTACATGCTCGAGAAGTAGGTCCAGCCTTGGGGCTTCTCAGCAAACATGAAGACCAAAGCACCGAGGAACCACAAAAGCAAGGCCGCTGTGGTCGAGATGGCGAGCGAAGTGTACCGTCGGTTTCTTTCGGAGATCTCCTGTATTTTGCGCATGACATTGAACTCTTGTTCCCTTCTTTGAGATTCGGGAATTCCCTTCTGAAAATACTCCATCTGTGAGAACCAGCCCAGCTTTATCGTTCTTGTCTGATCATTGTAGGATGCCAGAACCCTCTCTCTTTTGATCTCAGTAAAGCGAGCGGCCATCTTTTGCTTACCGTGCTCAAGGATTAGAGAGCGTATAGACCCGATGACCAGACCGACAGTGACGAGTCCACCGATAGCATAAGGAAACAACAACGAACGGGCCGTGTGGGTTGTGGGAACGAACTCGCCGCCAATACCGACGGTCAATAGAGTAAAGTCGGCGTAGAAGACTCCGTCTAAGAAATTCCACCCCTCTACTTCTGCGAACATCAGTGCACCTAGGAGTAGATAAAACATGAATCCTATCGTCTGCAGCATAAGCGTCCTCTGACTTGGAGAAAGCCTAAAATCTTTAGGATAACGGCCTTTGTATGCGCCATATATGGTGAGCGACATCAACGAAGCAATGATGAAGTATAGTCCGGACGCTATCATTCCGTAGTAGTAGGCCTGGCTCAGAGCATGCTCTTCCCTTGGCTCAATGCGAAAGATTGAGGATGATGCCACGCCGACAAGGGCCATCAGGAGAAACGAAGCCGTGTAAAATCCGACCACAGTGATGGGCTGTGCAACTGCGAACGATACCCTCCGTGCCATGTTGAGCAGCAAGAACATGTTTGCAGTAAGGGCAAAGACCAATGATACCGAGTTGATGGCAATCAACCATTTCGGGTCCTCGACTGTGAACCCGTGACCTTCGTCACTTCCTGGTGGAATATACACTCTCCATTTCTCAGGGAGAGCGCAGATGCTGAATGCATTTGCCATGGGCCCGAAGGTGCCAGCTATGAGCGGACATGCTGTAGATGCAAACCACCAACGACTGCAGTGATCAGTCACTTTCGAGACATGGACCTTGATTGGCTTGCATACCCAGGCTTTAGGAATTCTTGTTCCTCTGCTTTGGCCTGCTCTCTGTCCTGGTCATACTGCGTATTGTTTGCTTCGACGTCCTCCGCCGCCTGTGTTGCAGACTTATCGAGGCCTGGGTCGTTCATGCTGTGTATGTGTTGGAGTGCTCAACGCAACGGAGTGTGGATGCATGTCGCTCTGCAGAATATCCTGCTCAACAATAGCCGAGAAGATTGCCATGGTCAAGTGCAAGACATCCAAGCTGAGGTGTGCCGCGTGGTCGAAATGACCAATGACGTAGACGCGCTAACAGCGGCATTCTAGACGCAGCGGCTGATCATTTCCGTAGGATCTGATATCCTCTGGCAGATAGCCTGGATGTCGTTCTCAGACCCTGTTTTTCTTCGTCTCAGGTCTGTGGAGAGAAGCAGTGGATCAAAGGCATGGAAAAAAGTTTGGCACGTGCTTTCGCGTTTTCGTAGATACCCCACACAACCCTTCCCCGTCACGTTGACCTTCACTAAGCTATGGACGAGCGAAGTTGCACAACAACCACAAGACGGTATATACCCATATTCGACATCTACAGCAATCTAGATGTCGTTGTTTGGTGGTGACAGCAGCGCGCCGCCAACTGAATCCGAGTACGAATCTGGAACCGACAATCCACCGTCCTCCATCTCACAGTCGCCGCCCACCACAAGCTTACAAAGTCCTCCAAGCGCGCAAACCCCACATACTGAGCACGAGCTTTACGGCCCTTTAGCAGAGTCTACAGTCGAGGACGCGGCTGGCAACGATGCAGACAGCGAAGAGTCTGACGACGAAGGACCAAAACGACCCAATCGGTTTAAAGGTCCACCGCAGACATGGAAGAGCTACACCGCAGCAGATCGTCAGGTCACTGAGTCACTTCAGCAGCTTGAAGACACCGATCTCGCCGCCCACCTCTACAATGCGCATGCCCTGAAGCGTCGCGTACGAAAACCTACAGTAGAGTTGTCGACGCTCAACAACTGGCAGAATAAGGACGCATGGCTGAAGCAAGGAAGAGAGTTACAACACACAGACGCTGCAGGGCAGTTACAGACAGAGCTTGTCCCCGCAAAAGATTGGACCGCGTGGCCACTGCCTCCTACCTCGCTCTACACCCTTAGCGATGGGTTCAGACAGAGGGCAACAGCCCCCAAAAAGAACGAGTGGGTTATTGGTGGTAATGAAGCACAAGATCCTGGGGAGGAGCTGAAAGATGAAATGTTGGCTCTGTTCTTACGACTAGCAAAGGAGAATTGGAATGCGAAAGAATCGCAAGATGATGCCCCGCTGACCTCGAGGAAGAGTACTCAGTTAGGAGCAAGATCTCGATCGCAGAGTGTGCGTTCCGACATAGAAATGAAGGATGGCAGTGGGTTCGAGTCTGGAAACGGCGAAGAGCAGCCGGCTCGAGAGGGCGGGGTGAAGCGTGGGAGAAAACCTCAAGTTGAGCTGGACATCAAACCAGCCATTCTTGCAGATGACGCCAAAGCACAAATGCTGCTGCGACCAACAATCGCTTCTATTCTCAGCAAGCTGGACGATATTGCGCTAGCTTTGCAACGGACTCGCCTCAATCACTTCGGTCGCAGCGGGCTTGGTGAAGGATTGTCCCAGAGCGAGTTCACCACAGACGCAGAGACCACGGAGCGAGAGTCCAGGTCTAGATCACAGTCTCGAGCAAAAAGCGCACCTCGAAGTAAGTCAGTAACACGACAATCGTCACGTCCTTCTAGTCGTGCCAGTCGCGCTCCGAAATCTCCAAAGAAGCCTTCGAGACCCGCAGTGGAGCCTGGGGATAGCGACTCGGCTTCGGATTACGGCGCACAATTCGAGAAAGACGACGCTCTTGACTCCGAGGTGTCTCGTAGCCTCATAATGCGTCGAAAGCGAAGCAGATCAGAAAGCACTGCAGACGAAGACGACGTGTCGAATACACGCGACTGGTCACGAGCAGGACTCATGGATTGGAGCGAGGTTCTCAGTATCGCAGCTGTCAAAGGCTGGGATCAAACGGCCCTTGCGCGGACGGCAGAGCGTTGCGCAGCATTGTTTGGGGAAAGCATGTCGTTCAAACTCTTTCACGAAGATGTTACCACCAAAGCCACCACAGAACCCATACAGTACACTCCATCCATTGTCCCAGTACCAGACTCATCAATACTTGGTGCACCTAGTCGCATGAAACGACCATATTGGCAAGCAGGCGCTATCCGCTGTCCACATACCGATTGCTATGGACATCACAAGGATTTCAAGGTGTCATATCGTGTCATCGAGCACTGCATGAGGATACATGGCTACGATCCTCGGTCCAACGACTCCGATAACGAAGAACGGACACACGGTGGTATTCATATAGACGGGTTCCTGCAGCCTATTACAGCAAAGCAAGGATGGCTAGGACATGGAAGGTCAAAGGCAGGGGGCAAGAAGAGGAAGACTGGGGAGCCCGACCCTACAGATTCCACGGCTTCAGTGACTGGAACATAAGAAGAGAACATACGATGATATCCCCATATAAGTTTTGAAGCATACAAACAATTGAACCAAGATTCATTATCGGTCATGGGCCTTCACCAACTGTTAACCCCACTTTGCGGGAGCTAAACTAGCGCGCATCGCACGCGTCCGTTTGACGCGCCTGGACTTAATCCATCGACGTTCAGAGCCAAGACGTTTCGCTGCCCACATGTATTAGTATTGCACCACCAATTTGGCGAACATACTCGCTACATCATCTCACGTGGTGGTCAATCCTTGTTGTATATATTTTCTTCGCCTAAAGATGTACGATAGGTTCTAATTAAAATGACCTCATACGAAGATGCATACCGTCAAATGCACGCACATTGGCATGGCTGTAGGCTTCACATGACATACAACAGCAGAAGTAAATCAGCTCATAATGCAACAGATCCACCAGTAGCCCCAAGTAAATCCAGTCCGTCGCCTCCACACAGTTCCCCCCCTCTTTACCACCCGCAGCCATCGAACGCCGTGCCCTACGATCAGGACCTGAATCCCTTCCCAGTTGAAGATACTCAGGATATACGCAGCCATGTCGAGTCATTTTTGCCCCCAGCACACGGAGATCGCCATGTACGTCGAGCACAAGTAGGTCTTTACAGACCCACGCCAGCATTAGGCACAGCACCTTGGGTCCCATACGAGCCTATGAAGCACAAATCTGATTTATTTTATCATGACGAGGACAACAAGCATGGAGAGCAGAACCCGATACAAACAGTGCCGGGGCGAGGGCAAGGGCAAGGGAAAGGGCAAGCAGACCGTTACCGACTTACACGCCGGTCGGAACCACCCGAGTATGAAAATCATAGTCTGCCTTATCTTCCGGGTGCCGCGCAGTACCTACAACGTCGCGAGAGTCAGAACGGTGCAGGACAGGAATCTGACGAGGTTCCTGCGCAGATCGCTAGTGGTTCCATGGTACAAGCTCGCAACGATGAGTACTCGCGCCCGACGCGCCCTAATGCTGAGCGATCCATTACGGCACAGCCTTCAAAACGACTATCTACGGCCCCAGAATCTCTAAACAGTCAAACATCTAAGATTGGCCGCGCGCCTTCAAAACGCTCTGCACAAGCCTCCAGTCCTTCGCACGGCACCCAATATGCGCCGCTTGAGATCTCGTCCAGCCCCGAGCCCGACAGAAAACGCGGGAGAACAGCAAATAATTCCCAAATTGTGCGGCCAAACCCACGCGAGGCTCCCGGACCAACAAGACCCATAGGCTACAATGACTTGCCAAAACAAGAACTGACGAAGATGGTTGCTGAGTCTACAAACGTACAGCCGGGAAAGGTGCGATACTATGCTGTAGCTATTGGACGTGAACCGGGAGTGTATTTCGACTGGCCCACCGCTGAAAGACAGGTCCATGGCTTTTTCGGCGCAAAACATAAGAAGTTCAAGGCAAAAGAGGAGGCATTAGCATACGTTGAAAAGCACGGAGAGCACATTCACAATGCGCCATCGATGCAAGTCTCTTGCCCGGCGGTACAGAGGTCCTTCGACTCGGTTTATCACTCTAACAGCACCAGCTATGAGCCGATCCAACTACCATCGCACGAGACAAAACCAGTAAATGTTAGTCAAGATTTTGTTCCGCTGGACAACAAGCCCAAGCCCGTGCTAGACGATGAACCCAAGCTTGTCCCTGAGCAACAACACGTCGTAGATCTGATCGTACAGGGTCACAATGTTTTCTACACTGGTTCTGCAGGATGTGGTAAAAGCACAATTCTCAAGGCTTTCGTCAAACAGCTGCAACAACAGGGAAAGAGGGTCAAGATTGTCGCCCCGACAAACCTGGCTGCGCTAAATGTAGGCGGTCAGACAACCTGGAACTTTGCCGGTTGGACGCCCGACAGCATGAAGATACGCATTGACAAACTGATGGAAAACTCTCGCGGTAAAGAGAACTGGAAGAAGTTCGACGAAACGGATGTCCTGGTGATTGATGAGATCAGTATGATTGAGAACCTCCAGTTTGAGCGCCTTAACATGATCCTGAAAGCTTCGAGAGGAGAGAAGTATGGCGGTGGTGCATTTGGCGGCATGCAGCTTGTTGTCACTGGAGACGTAAGTGTGCACAGATGAAGACAAACGGCTCATGGCTGACTAGCACAGTTCTACCAGCTCGCCCCTGTCAAGCCCTTCAGTCGCTGCATGTGCGGATGGGAACTTGAAAAGGATCACCAGCACAATCCCAAGGAGTACAAGTGCACGAATAGGGATTGTCGAGAACATACTTTCTACGACATCGATAAATGGGCTTTCAGAAGTCAAGCTTGGGAAGTACGCATTTCGATTTACGATCACACAGCGTATGTACTGATTGTCGTAGGACTGTGGATTCAAGCACGTAAACCTTACCCAGATCCACAGGCAGTCCGATATGATGTTCAAGAGTATTCTCAACCGTATACGGACAGACGGCACGATCTTGAAACCACACGCCAGTGTTCTTCTGAATCACACCTCGGAGACCGAAGGCGCAATTGAGATCTACGCCCGTCGTATCGATGTCGATCGAGTGAATAACCAGAACATTAACAAGATTCCGTCAGCAGCCCGCGCATACAAATGTCTCGACCATTTTCACTGGCCTGACCATCATAGAAACGACAGAACTCTCGAGCGAAACACGTATCGACTACCAGATGGTAGCCTATCAGCGCTTGTGAGTCATTTCCACCAGCAGAGCATACGTCGAGCCTAACACAGTTACACAGAAAGAGCACCGCTTCGAAACCCAAGTCCAACTAAAACTAAACCAGCGCGTCGTACTACAGGCCAATCTTGAACCCGCCGCCGGCCTTGTGAATGGAGCTCAGGGTACGATCATCGAGTTCAAAGAATTCGACGAGAAAGCTTTACCTAAAGCACCAGAGAAAAAGGGTGCAGACGGAGACCTGCGAGGCGACCATGCCGTATATCGTCAAGAGCAGATCAAGGCGTTTGCAGACGCGAACGGACACCAGCCTTGGCCTGTGGTTCGCTTCACCAATGGTGTTACTAAGACTATCTTTGCGGACTGCACGGTGAATGTGCTCGGGAACGAAGAGCCGTGGTGCAGGCTCTCGAGGACGCAGATCCCGCTTGCTGCTGGCTACGCTATCACTGTGCACAAGTCCCAGGTTAGTGACAACCTCGATTGCGACCGTAGGCATACTGACACACTCGTAGGGCATGACACTTGACCGCGTGACCGCAGATCTTGCGCGAGCGTTCGAGCCAAGCCAGATCTATGTTGCTTGTAAGACTCTCTGAAGATCTTAGACACTCGTTCTAACCGTCATAATAGTAAGCAGAGCACGATCTCTGAAGGGCTTGACTGTGACCGCTCTCCCACGCTTTGACTTGGGGGGCGCAAACGCGCAGGTTAAAGAGTTCATGGAGAACGTTGTGATGAAAAAGAAAGCTGAGCCACAGGTCGCTCACTGACACCTACTCAGCGCCATTGATACCTCTGAGCTTCTGAAGTGGTTGCAGCTTCCAAATCTGGACACTTTTGTGTCTACCAGATTCCGACTTGTTTAGACTCGAACTTCCATGTTCACGACGTTTTGTGATACCCCGGCTTCTGTAGCCACTTGATATAGAAATGCAAGATACAGTCCGACCTGGCGGAGGGAAGGGGTTTTGAATAGAAATCCCTCAACTACTCTAATCTTCGCTCTAATCTCACCAAGAACGTGATGCTGCAAACAACCTCGGTGTGCACTCTTGGCTAGCAGGAAAGGGCCCTCGGATCGAGCCCTGGGTCACAACGGGCAGGTGCCACGTGCCCACCAACCGTTATCCTCAATCTCAACTAGCAATCAAGAGCGCCTAATCAAGTCGTGACAGTCTGTTAAAAGCGCTTCCTTTCGTCAAGATGTTCGTTGTTCTAATGCACCCACAAACAAGAGCGTTCAGGTTACATGAATATACGTCTACGCAAACATCCTTTCAGAATCCCAACCATCAATCGAGGACGCCGACAACTTGAGGCAACCTCTAAAAGCTGTTCCCTCATTGGCACAACATTCATTCATCCATCCAACAGACGGTTCAGCTGGTACTTACTACGAAGATATGATGCTGTTGCCCTCGCGGCATGACATGCGTGTATCAACCTCCCTCTTTCCCTATGCAGCTAGTTGTCGCTCACGATGCAGGTGCTTACACCGCATCCAAGCCTATACACGACTTGGCAACTCGACTACAAATACATCAAGATGATCAGCCTGACCGAAGACTGTTTTGATACTCCTAGCTAGCCTTATTAACTCTGATTACCTACACTGTTACTTGCACAATGACATCCCAACAACGCGCTATCGAATTTACGAAACTCAACGTACATGCCATCTTCGGTGAAACAGACGCTACGAAGCGACTGCATACAATCTCCGAAGTATGGGCTGCAAGTGGCGAAGTTTCCTTCGTGGAACCAATGGGCGTGTTCAAGACACATGAAGCAATCAGCGACATGGTAGGAAGGACACAGAGCTTGGGCAGCCCGGGAGACGAGTTTGTTGAACTGAGTAAGTCCGAAGTGAAGAAGTTTATACGGGAAATGACGGCTGACTAGTGTTTTTCAGGCAATGTAGAGTGCTTAAAGCATGATGAGGATGAGGATGGCTGGGTGACGAGACTGAAATGGGGCGTTGGACCGAAGGGTTTAAGACCAACAACTACGGGGTGGGACGTGTTGACGATTGTTCGAGGGAAGATCAAGACTTGTTACACGTTCCTAAACGCCTAAGAGTCGTGCTACTGTACTCCTCCACCGCGTCACAGTTGTCCAGCCTGTTGCTGGATGGGGGCTGAGACGAAGACGAAGCAAGCGCAATGTGAGTTGCCAGGCGTATCTCAAACTCCGTAAGCGCCTTGTACTTTCTCTGGGTTCTGACTCTTTCCCCACCCATTGATATTGTGCACAATGGGGTTTCTTCCGCCGCGTGTTATGATCCACTTGACTTCTTCATCGCCGTCGTTAACCTCTTGATGCTCAGCCTGCTACCGTAAGTGTATATTTCAATTACGCTCGAACAAGGATCGGTGTACATATGCTGGTATCAGTGCAAAGTCACCAGGAGCAAGATCTTGTCTTTTCTTGCCGTTCTCACTAACTATAGCTCCTCGACCACTGACAGCGTAGACAATTGTGTCTGTTGGTATTGTCAGATCATCATTGTTCCGCAGTTGCTCGGGCATTGGCAATGGAAATTGGCCATGTGGACGTTTCATACCTTCTTCGCCATGGTGATGGATAGCACTGGCACTATGGGGCTTTGCAAGCATTACTGCAAATGTTTAAGACATGTTGTTCGTCGCAAAGCGCATATGACAAATGCCTACCTGTACCACAGATCTGCTCTGACATGTCTACAATGGCGGGGATACGTTCCATGCCATCGCTCTGGGGGCCGCTTGGAGATGATATCTCCGAGGACTTCTTTACCTGTACTTCTCCTGGCATAATTGGATTTACTCGTGAGATGTGGAGGAATTGCTGTAGTAAGGAAGAAGACAGCTGTGCTCAGCTGCCGAACCATGACGACAGCTTCCATCACACCGCACCAGATAACGCTCGCAGCTTCATGACACCTACACTGGCGTGACTGGTAATTCCAGTGACCATGATCTTTACTAAACTATGCGACACAGCGACATCAATATCGGCTCCGTGACTCTGGCGCATCCCACAGCAGCTGATTGTCAGCATTTGGCTTGTGAACGCCGCGGTGCTGGCCCGTGAACGATTTGACACAGTGCCTCGGCACGTCTTCAGCATTGACGTCAACCACGTCTCACCTCGAAGAGAAGGTCAGCCGCTCACTCCGTTCCGCAGCCAATGATAACGCCTCTATTGCGCTCACGAGATCCCGTCTGCCCCGGAATGCGCCAGATGCGGCTACTTTCAGGTGCGTCCCCAGACTCCTTGGCGTGGGGCTGGCGTTGCATGTGAAAGATGCCGAACACTGGTCGTTTATAGATCCACTACTTTCGTGCGGCTTCCTTTGTTCTGTGGCCGCGTCTCCTTCTTGTACCATACCGTCACCTTCTGAGCATTCACATCTCCTTCGCTCGTCAAGATGTCAAAGCGTTTCTCTACCGCCGATGTTGCGGCGCATAAGACTGCAGACGACCTATACATCATTGTGGACGAAGATGTCTACGACCTGACCAAGTTCGCGGACGAGCACCCAGGAGGCAAGAAGAGTATGTACATCTCACAATTCCGCTGAGAGTGCCTTCACTGACAGTAATAAGTCCTTACTCGCGTTGCCGGCAAGGATGCCTCGAAGCAGTTCTGGAAGTACCACAATGAGAGCATTCTCAAGAAGTACCAGAAGCAGTTGCAAGTAGGATCACTAGACACCAAGGCTGCACCCCCCACACCTCCAGCAACACCACCGCCGCAGAAGAAGAAGGAGGCCGTCAAGCCTGAGGCTGTTCCAGGCGCTATTGCACCTCAGCCAACTGAAGCTGCCGCCGAGGCGGCTGAGCCATTCGACTCCTACGGCGATCTCATCCCATACGCCGACCCATCGTGGTACCAGACATACCACTCGCCCTACTACAACGAGACCCACGTAGCCCTTCGTGAAGAAGTACGAGCATGGGTTGAGGAGAAGATCATGCCCAACGTCACCGAATGGGATGAGGCAAAGAAGGTGCCTGATGAGATCTACAAGGAGATGGGTGAGCGCGGTTACCTCGCTGGTCTGCTGGGCATCCATTACCCAGCACAATACACAGATAAGCGAGTCGCAAGTGTACCCCCTGAGAAGTGGGATCACTTTCACGAGATGATCCTCACAGACGAGCTGTCTCGAACTGGTAGTGGAGGCCTGGTCTGGAACCTTATCGGTGGCTACGGCATTGGTGGTCCACCAGTCTTCAAGTTCGCAAAGCCAGAGTTGATCAAGCGCATTGGTCCTGGGCTACTCAGCGGTGACAAGCGCATCTGCCTTGCCATCACCGAGCCTGATGCCGGCAGCGACGTCGCAGGTCTGACTTGCGAGGCCAAGCTTTCCGAAGATGGAAAGCACTACATTGTCAACGGCGAGAAGAAGTGGATCACCAACGGCATTTGGTGTGATTACTTCACCACCGCCGTCCGCACCTCCGATAAAGGTATGAACGGTGTCTCTGTTCTGCTCATCGAGCGCGACGCCGGCGGTGTGTCTACTCGTAGGATGGACTGCCAGGGTGTGTGGTCGTCAGGAACAACATACATTACCTTTGAGGACGTCAAGGTGCCCGTCGAGAACCTCATTGGCAAAGAGAACCAGGGCTTCAAGGTCGTCATGACGAACTTTAACCACGAGCGTATCGGCATTGTCATCCAGTCGGTCCGCTTCGCACGCGTCTGCTACGAGGAGAGTGTCAAATACGCGCACAAGCGCAAGACCTTCGGCAAGAAACTCATCGACCACCCGGTCATTCGCCTCAAACTCGCACACATGGCGCGCCAGATCGAGGCCAGCTACAACTGGCTCGAAAATCTGGTGTATCAGTGCCAGCTCATGGGCGAGACAGAAGCCATGCTTAAGCTCGGCGGCGCTATCGCAAGTTTGAAGGCGCAGAGTACCACAACGTTTGAATTCTGTGCAAGAGAAGCCAGTCAGATCTTTGGTGGGCTAAGTTATAGTCGTGGTGGTCAGGGTGCGAAGGTCGAGAGGCTGTACAGGGATGTTAGGGCATACGCTATCCCGGGTGGAAGTGAGGAGATCATGCTGGACTTGAGTATTCGGCAAGCGCTGAGGGTGCACAAGGTTTTGGGCATGAAGTTGTAGAGGGGCATGTTTAAAGTAGTTCCAATATACATCGCTATGGCGAGTACTTACTTCAACCTTCCCCACTCGGCTTTCAATTCCACGTCTCCATCTTCGTCGACGACTTTTCCTCTATCCCATTGTCTATCTTGTCCCCTCTTGGTCCAAACCACGTCTTCTTCTAGTGGATCCCCGCCTTTCTCCCACTTCTTCACTTGCTCGTCCTTGAAGCCAGCAGCGCGCAGTCGATCTGCGCCCTGCTGTTTCCAACGTTCTCGGTCTCGCATTGCTTCGAGTGCTTCGCCCCAGTCATCGGCGTCCGATTCTGGTTTCACATCCACGGAGGGATCGTAGTTGGCGGAGAAGCGAGACTCGATGCCTATGGAGTTGGCTTTGAGAGCGCCTCGGCCGCGCGAGCGGACAGAGGGATTGGGTGGAGGTGGGAGAGGGCCAACGATTGCTTCAAGAGGGTCCGAATCGGACACTGAGGTATTTGAATGTCTTCTGTTCTTCCTCGATGTCTTGGGGCTGTGTGGTGGTCGTCGAGGTGAGCGCGATCGGTCGCGTTGCTTGTGTGTTTCGTGGCGAGGTGATTTTGAACGTGATCGAGGCGGTGATCGGGAATATGACGTCCGTCTTCGACTCCGATGATGGGGCTTATCACTATCCTTCTCCTTCCGGTCATGGTGATTTCGGCGGCTGCTGTTTCCGTCGTCCCTGGACCGTCTTGATTTCTGTGATGCGCGATCTTCGTCACTGTGTTCATGCCGTCTCTTGTGTCTATGCCTCTCCCTGCTTCTGTCCCTATGCCTCCTGGAACGCGAACCTGAACGATCATCTTGACGTCGCCTTTTAAGGTCTCCTCTGCGGCTATCATCATCGTCTTCTCTTCGCCGTGAGCGCCGTTTTTGCAAGTCTTCGTCTTGAGAGGGAGGACTCAAACGCCCCTCGATTCTCCTCTTCGCTCTGTCCACTGCCTCCGTACGTTCCTTGTCCCTCTTGCGATTTATCTGCCTGAGTCGCGAGCTTGACTCTTCCGCCTCCTTTGCTAGCAGTGCGGCATTATGACTGTCGGTTTGGCGGATGATGTGTCGCAAGAAGTTCGTGTTAGGTTTAGGGGCGCCAGCTCTTGGCCTAGTCACACGTCAGTATCGGTCGAGTAATATAGAGAGAATCTCTTGTACATTGATAGCGATTTGAGAAAGCAGCAGATATCAGAGGCTTCCTACGCACCTCTTAGGATTGAAGGCGTCAAGACCGACCAAATCGTACGTCTTGCTCGTCTTTTTGGCATCTTGCGCGAGGAGTTTTGCGACGTACTCATCGTCATCAATATTGAATGGCATAGTTGTGGTGCAAGAGAGAGGAATGACGAAAGTGTACGGTTCGATGCCGTGGACGCGATCTAGGCCCAGACAGGCAATGGCCGCGGCGTTCAGCTGAATAGTGTGTGTATCGGCCAAAACAAACACCCTCCACTCTGCAAATTGTAGTGCCTGCGACCACCTTGTCACAACATATTTACGACGAGATATATTTACGATGGTTACCACGCGCAAATCTATATCTGCAGCGCCTACACCTGCGTCCGCTCTCGCGCAACTACAGCAAGAACATGAGCTGAAGATTATCGCCATTACCGAACCTCTTAAGCCGAAAGATCTTCCTCAGCCCTCGAACAAGCGTAACTCGGCTGCATCAGTCGACAGTGATCAGCATGTCGACACACATCCTGCAGCCCTAGAGGCAGACTTAACACACTACAAGGCATGTATCGACTATGTCTGTAAAGGCGGCCGACTAATCCCCACGACAGGAGCTTTTTAGTAAGCTGCGCTTCTCTTATGTAGAGCAAGTCACAAAAGAGAAATTCCTGCGCAGCCTGACCGATGACCCACCGCGACTCGTTGAAGCCACAGAGAACGTCGAGAAGGAAGCTGAGACCCTTGCCCTGAAGGCGAGCCTGAAGGAGCGCAAACTCGAAGTCGCCAAGATACTGAAGCAGTTAGAGGCAAAGGGGAAAGAGCTTGCTTTGCGCTACGATGCTGTGCAGCTGAGGCGACAGCAACTGGAGACCTTACCCGTAGAGATTGAGGGTCTTGAAGCCAGCATCGCGCAGTTGAAGCAGGATCAAACACCGACATCAAGCAACCCAGAACTTGGTTTGCCATTACCAGAAACATTGAGGCTGCTCAATGAACGAGAAGCAGAGTTAGCTGCACTAAATGCGCAGATTGCACAGCTGCAATCTTCCCTGCCGAACCGGGCGAAAGAGCTGGAAAAGTTGGAGCGCGAACTCAAGCCATTGGAGACACAGAAGCAGGGTACAGCCGCAGCAGCCAAGGAAGCAAGGCGGAGAAAAGAAGAAGGCGGCGGCATCGGTGACGAACTCGAGGAGAAAGGTCGATGGCTCACAGCGTCGGAGAAAGCACTGAGGGACATGTTGGAGATGGAGGGTTAAGCGTGGGTCTGCAGATCACTAGGCGTTGGGCTTCTTTTCTTGTGTTATTAGCGCTTGGGAACGGTTTCTAAGATACCAGTAGCTTTCTTCTTATACGACTACGACATGCAACTCATCAGATGTCAAACCCGAACCCGAACCAGCGCAGAATTATTCTATGCTGTGCGACCTGATGGTGGAAGTGCTCAATGTGCTGTCGAGCAAGAGCTCTTGAGCGGTCTGACGTAGGTCTGGAGCCGCCTCACTTGCCAGCGTAGCACTGTCCAGAACCCGAAACTTGGAAGACGCGTCGCAGGGACCATCGTAGCTGAATGTAAAGATGGGCGAACCTTGATTGGATGAGACCAGCCACCTCCAGGGCGATTCATCGTTTAGGGCGAATCAGCCCGCCGGTTGCTGGGCCAAGTGGGTAAACAACTCGGTGGGTCCTTCCTCACCAAGCTAGTGAGGTGGTGCAGCTACCCGCTGTCCAGCCTCTCCAATTCTGAGGCAACACGACTACGTTTGCGCGCGCAGGAGAACACTGCAGATACTTCATCCGTTCACGAATACCAAGAGGACAGCCATACGACTGACGTTCTCTACCGAGCTGTCCGCAACGCCGGACAAGCTCGTTCACCCACTTCAGCGCCCAATTTCGACATTAACATCAGCCTGTAAGGAAGGCAAACACCTCAGTCCTACCCTCACGGCCTTCACGACGTTACGATTTTCTGGTTCCACCGTTTATTGCTAGTTCCGGCGCGCATTGTTTTGATTATAGTCCTTGCATTATCACCAATTTGGACTTTCGTAGTCTGCCAGTTACACATCCATAACTGCGTCACCACTTCGACTTACTGGAAAACACCCTCAAGAGACAACCACCACCATGTCGGACCAGGGGCTGTCAGCTCCTGGGAGCAGCGTCTATTCGTCTGATTCCATGTACGTTGGCGACGGAACATGGGACTCGCAGCGCAATACTTTTTTGCTGCCCAACTTGATGGGTGTCAACTTCGACACTATGCGCTACAATGGTAAGTACGCTGGCCTCGAGTTGTTGAAATGCAAGGCTAATTGCTCAGGCATGGGTAATCGCTTTCGCGACATGGCTGGCTACAAGCCACTCATCACCGCCCACGGTATTCTCGCTGCCATCACCTTCCTCTTCGTCGTACCAGGAGCGATCTTCATGGCGCGATTCTACCACCGAAATCCGCGACTTGCGCTGCGCGTACACATCTGGCTTCAGATCCTGACATTACTACTTGCTACTGCGCTTATCGTATTGGGCTTTCAAGCTGTTGGACTTAAGAGGTCCTTGACAAACCCCCATCACGGCATTGGCGTAGCATTGTACACTCTCGTTGTTATACAGGTTCTGGGAGGATCTATCATACACCGCCTGGAGAAAGGCAAAGAGCGCTTCAAGGTGCCGCTCAAGCTCATCGTACGTTCATCCAAGATACCGCATTTTTACATTGACTAATTGAAACAGCTGCATCAGTGGATTGGTCGCGTCGTCTTGCTTCTAGGTATTGCGCAGATCCCCCTTGGACTGACGCTCTGGGGTTCACCCAAGGTATTGTTCATTCTGTTTGCAGTCTGGGCATTCCTGCTTTTGGTTGTTTACTTCGTGCTTTCGTACAGGAATCAGCCGGAGATGGGTTTCGACGACAACACAACGTACATCACCGAGCGCACTGCAAGCACAAGAAGCCGAAGAAGTCGCGGTGGACGTGGTATTGGAGCTTTGGCGACAGCGGGTGCAGCGGGTGCTGGGCTTGCTGCATTAGCGTCGAGGAATAGGTCACATAGTCGCAGTCGCAGTAGACGCCGTGGGGACGAAACGACTGTTTTAAGCTCGCGCCCTGGTTCTCGTTCGCGCGTCACGGACTCTCGATTCACGGAATCTTACTTGAGCGACGAAAAATACAACGACAAGCGCAAAGGATCCACCTGGCGAGACCGCTTTCTTGGTGCCGGTGCGGCCGCTGGGGGAATTTTTGCTCTAAAGTCTTTGTTCGGCAAAAAGAAGGACAGGCGTGCTTACACTGAAACGTCGACTGGTAGTGACGTTAGTTACGGTCGCCCATTAGGTCAGTCTGAGGTTACTCAGACGGATTTGAGCCGCCTTGAGGAAGGAAGAGCCCCTGATTCACCAGCAAGGAACCAAGACTGGCGTCGGGTTGAAGAAAGAGAAGCTGCGCAAGCAGCTGCCATGGATGCAAGTCCATTGCGAGCTGGTCATCGTCCAACAAGAAGTGGTGGTTCCATTGACTCGTTTGACAGCCGAACAAGCTTCAACGATCATCATGATGCTCGCCCGTTGAGAGAGGAGTCTGGATATGGAGTCAAAGATGGCATCATGACTCTTGGAGTCCTTGGGTTCATGAAGCACACTTGGAATAAGCGCAAAAACAAGAAAGAAGAGGCACGAATTGAGGAATTGAGACAACAGGACCTCGAGGAAGAAAAGATGGCCCGAGCAAACAGTAATCGCCGAAGGTTCACTGGTGACGGCGCACCGCCTCGCAGACATAACGGAGCCCCATCAACCATCTATTCCGAAACCGAGATTTCAGGCATGACACCTTCAGTAGCAAGGCCGAATGTTGCTCCGCTGCCGCCCATGACCTCGTCCGCTGGTCCCTCCGTTCTACGTCCAGCCGACAACACTGTTCTGTCTGATTCTGGGTCTGAGGCCTATGTATCTCCTGGTGGGCGTTCTCATCGTCGTCATCGTAATTCCGCAGGCGCTGCAGCTCTCGCCGGTGGGGCAGCAGTAGCTTCATCTGGATCACCTTCAAGAAGGAGGAACAGTCGAGATGAGAGTATTGCCTCGCCTCCTGTATCTGTCAAAGTCAAGATGCACAACGACGGACGACATGTAACGCTTCGGCGCTTGAATGAGGAAGAGGCGGCAGCAGAACGAGATGCTAGGCGAAGAGAACGACAGCGTAGAAACCGCAATGGCAGTATGTCTTCGTTGAGCCAGCTCGATGGAGACCGTTGGCGAAGGACGGAGGCTCTTGAGGCACAGCAAGCGCAAGAAATGGCACAAGCACAGGCATCAGCTCCACCACCTATATCGCAGCCTGGAGCGCCTCTGCAGATGCCAGAGCCATATATTCCTCCTCCTCCACCAGGCCCACCTCCAAATTTTGGGAACACAGCCCAAAGGCCGACAGCAAACATCAACCTTCCCCCACCCCCGCCAATCCCCGTAGCGGACCCCAGCATCCTGAGCAGCCCTCATGGCACTCAGGTATATGGTACAGAAACAGATGTCAGCAACTATGACTCAAACAGAAGGCGGAGACGGGCCGAGAGAGCTCAAGCGAAACAAGCTAGGCTGGGCGGCAGCCGTGTTGAGTTCTCTTGAGGATGATATCGATGTTGGTGAAAGCACCAAAGCGTTGCATGGTGGTTAGATCTGCATTTTCAGGCGTTCTCTGTTCTAGGTAGTCTTTACAAGTGGACCATCAGCATGGGGAGGCTCCCGCTGTAGATACTTCCAGTATGGTGTATAATTGCATGCCGTGTTCACCGATGATGGCTCCGCGGAGGTAATCCCTGTGATGTGCAATTTTTAGTTAGACGAAGGATGGGGCACGCACTACGAGCAGATCATACATTAACACCAATACCCAAGACTCTGGTTTCTCATGCCGCAACACCACAAGTTCGTTATGGTTGCCATGCGACGTACAGTACCGTCTTCCCACACGCTGCTGTTGAGAGTGGTTGTAGTGTAACGCTTCCTATCAAGGTGACGTGTGGCGCGAAAGGCCTAGACATTGTGTGGCACCTCACTCTGGACTACTTTCCGGACCCCTCTCATTCGACTGTTCAACACCGCGTTGCCATCATGTCCGTCGTTGTCGGCAGCATCTCGGGGCCCTGGTTGCTTCCAGCCGGCGGATGAGTCCGCAAAAGGGCCTTTAAGAGGACCTCAAAAAGATATATTGTCATGTCGCTGCGCTGATGGTGTGGAGTAATACTTCAAGCACCTCGAGTTCGATGTATACCAAAATCGTCCAACAACAGCTCAACGCCCTGTGACAACGAAGGCGGTCGATGATGCAACTCTCACCTCGCACCGCCTCTTGAGGTCACATCCTAACCTCTCAGATGTATCCATTGGACGATTGCGCCTCGCGACCTTTTCCCTCCTGTCGAGGAGTAGATACGAATTCTCGCAGCGCTCTGCGTCCTGTTTTCTGCCCACTGCGTGGGTCCTTGGGAACACCTGTTGTGGAATGACAAGATTCGAGCCACAACCCCGCCGGCGGTTTGTTCCACGAGAAGTGTTTGTTTGCCAATTCAAGGCAGCGAGAAGAACGGGATGGGAACGGGAACGAGTGATGCGTGGTCGGTAAAGATGTGTGCAGCAGTGCCCGCAAGGTGGATCATCCAAGGCCGGAACAGCTGCCAGCACCTGGGCAGCCAACCTGCACATGAATTTGCTGCCCGGGCAGTCAAAACAACTTGCGAGCAGGATGCGCGAAAATTGTATGTGAGGGCGGTCACTAAGACTGCGCCAGTTCATCGCGGTTTACCTGCCGAAAGCGAGCGCTTCGACTGCAGGTTTCCACTGGGCTGCTGCGGCGGGAGATTTTCGGCCATTAGCACCGCACTGGCCCTTAGCAAAAGCTCCCGCCGCACTGGACGGAACCGTGCCATCCTCGACACTCACTCACGCCGAGCGGTCAGCCTGGGAGTCGTCGTCAGGCCTGTTCCAGCCCAGCAGACCGCCCAAGCTCGCTGGCTGACCGGATGGTAAGCGTTTGACCTTCCCTGCAGGAGAATCCTTTCCCCAGCGCTGGTATCAGGGGTGTCGGATCACCCTCCATCGCCTGTCATTGGACTAGCGCTGTGCAAGCCCCATCCCTGCAACGCAGCGGCAGTCACTAGTCCAAGGTCTAATCTGCGGCTTTGACGCTTGGTCGTTCTGTCGTCCTGGTTCAATCAGGTGCGAATGGGCGTTCTCTGAATCTCTCCAGCATGATGACACAAGGACCATGCGAAAACATCTCCGGGACCACAGAGTAACATACTGAACATACATAGTCCCATTGGATCCGCCAGCCGCCAGCTCACACCCACGCGGAGGACGACTCTTTCGTCCACTAGCCTACATCATCACTATGGCTTCCACTACCACCTCCATTGCTCCCGTCAAGCGAGCCTGCGACAGGTGCGTACGCTGTTGTCGCCGTGTCGGCAACCATTAACATTGCTGCAGCTGCCATCGAAGAAAAGTAAAGTGCATAGGGGAAGGCACCAACCCATGCAAGAACTGTGTATCCGCCGGCCTAGCATGCACATACAATGCCATACCTCAGAAGAAAGGACCCAAAGGCAGCCGGGCCAAAGTTCTCTCTGAACTACGTGAGAATCAACGAAATGCACAACTCGCCTCTGGCTTTCCACAAGAGCTTGGCCACGATGGACGCCCATTGTCCTCTCAGAATGTGCGCACTCCAGGCTTGGTACCACGCGCCCTCGTGGAGAGCTGCATGGAGTTCTTCTTCATCCACGTCTACCCGTCACAGCCCGTACTACATCGACAACGGGCGCAAGAAGCCGTCGTTAACATGGACCGTTCGATCGAAGCCTACTGCATGGTTGTGTCCTTGTGTGCATACGTCATGATTCAAGCAAACATGAAGGTCCAACCTAATCTCCTCGATCGCCAGGAGATGGCTCAAATGTCGAACGTACAATTTGGGCACGTTCTCTTGGAGGAGTCCGTTCGTGTACGGAGAGGATACGACTACCGCGAGAACCCCACGCCCTTCACCGTCCTTACATCCTGGCTGTATTGTGGGTGCTACTTTGGACTGGCAAAGGAGAATACTGCATGGACCTATCTTCGCGAAGCAACAACACAAGCACAACTTTTGGGGATGCATGACGAAGAGACATATAAGCACGACCCCCTCGATACTTCACGCAAACGTGTCCTCTACTGGTTGCTTTTCATGGCCGAAAGGTACCACAGCCTCAGACTTATGCACGTCATAGCTGACCCTAATTCCAGGACGTATGCCATCCACAAGCACCGACCAATTACGCTCTATCCAACCATACATCCGCCTTCCTTGGACGAAGTGCCTTCTGATCGACCAGTGGCCGTTGGCCTTGAGCTGATGATCAATCTGTACAAGACCATCGACGACACTTTCGTCAACCTCTGGAACCGAGTTCATAGCCACGCAAACCCCGCTTGGATTGCACAACTGCAGACACAGCTCTCTGAGGCAGTCCCGGCATATCTCGAATGCACCGAAGCGCAGGCTGTCGAAATCCGCGTAACTCAACAGTGGCTACGAGCGATGGTCTGGCAGCTATGCGTCTGCCAAGGACTCGTGAGCAGCGTTAGCCAGGAGACTTCCATGACGTTCAAGTTTCCGATTCAAATCTCAAGGGATCTCTTGACCATGACGCACCAGTTTTCGCAACCGGCCATGGAGGTACACGGCGTTGGTCTGGTAAGTTCCATCTCTACTATCCCTTCATCCAGTCCATTCCTTCCGCGCATTTGGACCCCTGCCCGTTCCGATCGTGCAATCCCTGTTACATGCTGCATTGGCACGGACCAACCGCTAGCAACGTCAATCTCTGACGTCCGCTCCTTGGTCCACTAGTCTACCTCTTCCTGGTCCACTAGTCTACGCCTTCCTGGTCCGTCCATGCACACACATTCAGCAACTCGTTACCTTTTTGAGTTTGATACGTTTTGGATACGAGCCTTGAGCTAACACCACTGCAGATCGAAAAGTTGTTCGATATCGCTTGCTGCCTGACTGACGTGGTTGCTTGCACGTCGTTCTCACCAGATGCTTTTGCTCTGGGTCCTCGAGACTATGTTTCTCGCTTCCTGACACTTATTCAAACGCTGCGAGGTGGACAGTCCCGCTATCTGCCACTGCTTCTCGCTAAGCTGCAGGAGGTACTGCCCAACCTCCCCCTTCCCCGGTCTCTGAACCTGCCCCAAACGCTCCCTACCTCGTCGATCGGCCTTGGTGCCAGTGGTGGCATGGTACCTTCGAATGCAGGCGACGAGTTCTCAGCGCTCCCCTCTGTCATCTCACCAACGTACCCATCGACTGAGTTGATTCGCAGGCTTGCGGCACAGACTGGTGCTCAGCTCCCGTTCAGCACATCTCAACAGCCCATGGTGCCGGCTCCAACATCTCACATGGAAGACATGACCATCTATGACTCTACTCACAGTACATCGCATTCCTCCGGGTCTGCTCCCCGAAGTAACCCCGCAACCCCAGGGCCTTACGAGCCTCCTATGTCGCAAGCGCGCGCGCAGATTGTCGGCCATCCCTCTGCTCAGCTTCCGTCGACGGTCCCTCAGCAACCCCACCTACAATCTCACAACATTGGCGTGAATCACACCGCTTACGACCCTCGATTCAACGTTCAGGGTTTTCCAGTGGATCCTGCCATGATGTTCAAGCAATAGATGTTTGTTGTCAATACCTAAGTGGTTGTTCGCTTCGTTACACCAGAAACAATTCGTGTGGCACTACAGGCAGGAAATTATTCCTACGCATGTGACCAATCACGATCAAGGAATGGTAGAAGCCAGACCTCGGAAGACTGCGCCTCACATTCAAACGATGACATAGTCGCCTATTATAGGCGATAGCCGCTAGGATTTTCGATGAATCACAAAGTGCCCTTTGAGGGCTTGTGAAACCTTTTTGTGTACGGCGTATGGACTTCAGGTTCACCTTTGCAGCATTTCAGCGCAGTTTTTATCGCAGTACTATTAGACGCGGAATGCGGATGTGTCCACTACTGCCGGTGTAGTTACACAGTTAGAAGCGATTTTCGGTTTGGGATGCATCTGCAGATTACAACACGCGAATTATTACGACATGACTACGGTCATCCGTCGCGTACAGTCATCCCTCGCATTGCGCACAGGCGTTAAATTAATTCAAACATTCGATCAAATGTAATATCCAAATATCTCAACAAACGTCTCTTCAGATTTGGCACACTGTCAACGCTCAAACAACGGTCGCACGGTGCAAGTGATGGACATGGGTCTGTAGGGCAACGGTAACTTCCAGTTCACGTGGGGTAGGAACTAACAGTTGAACCATTTGGTGGTTTCATTCAAGATCGTCATAGGGGCTTTGCGCACACGGACCTGCATGTCGCAAGGCTGTTGGTCCTGCTTTTCCGGATTACCAAACCAAGGTTATCCGTCCAGGGGAGTTCCATGTTTAGGACTTTTGTTGCAGCGGTTGCACGGACTAGGTCGCGACTCCATAGCTTACGGAACCATGTCTGTGGTGAGGGTAGTGCAACCGTTAGGATTACCAACGCTGGCAGATACGAGCGAGGCTGGAACGAGGCTGGAGCGCTTGGGCCTTGAATGTGGCCCAGGACAGCTGCTATCTACATTCGATCGCAGCCCTTGCGTTCCGCTGCCTGAGCATCGACGTAAACTACTCTTGGAGTACACACATACGTCTTCAGCACGGGTGAGAGGTAAAGTGCACAGCCTTCTACCAAGACATGGTTCATGGTAAAGAACGCTGCATGTAAAGGATAAAGCCTGCTTTTTCGAAATGCAGGTGTAATGAGTTGGTAACGGTACGCGCGTAACTCTGGGCCTCTCTAATCTGCGAACCCCATCGTGCTTCTTTGCGAACGCCTTTCGAGACATGGTTACCCTCGATGAAACATAGATGCACCATTTCTAGTATCACACAGATCGCCATACAACGGCTTCGGTAGCCTGCGCATGGAACTCCAGACACCTGTCATGCAACCGTTTGCCAAACTGTTTACTCGCCCAGAGTTTATTTCCCCGTTTTAGTTTGAGCAAAACAAGCTTGCTGTAGGGGTCCCTATGCCAAACATCCTAGACGAACGTTTGATGAATTAGGGTTCGTGTGTGAAGGTCGTTGGTCACGCTTCATCTTTGGCTCGGCCCGCTTCATAGGCGTCAGAGCGTTGTAAGGTTTTGAGCGCTACAACGGCGCTGTTCGTTCGCGTAACTTGCCTTCTGGCTGGGAACGAAAAATCATTGACAAACGGGGATCACCATGTGCTTTGCATCGCATTGTATCCTGGTTCAGGCATGGAGCAGGAAAGTGATGCTGGGGTTAGACATAGCCCTGTCGCGAGTGTAGTGATCCGTGTTGATTGGCCTTTTAGTGCGCCAGACGATCGTTGGTGGGTTGCTTCCCACGACTCGCAGAATAGATATCGAAGGCGAAGCTTTCAAAGTGTGAAGGCTAAGTTACCATTCACCCGGGCCCTACATCATCGCTTTCGCAACTACACTCGCATGTTGCTCACCGTCTTCCTGCACCTGACACATTCGCTCCATCAACCAGTCCAACAAAGACTCATGCACATGCATAAATCCGACGAACTTGCCCACAGCAAGCACGCTCCTCCCCCCCTTAACCGCATCGGGACACCAACGCAGCTCGTAAAAGATTTGTGGAGGCTAGGTTAGCGCTAGTATTTCACGTGACATTGTTATCGATATTCAGCGGTGTGGCGACTATCGCGCCGTCGATTTTGGAGCTGTTTCCCGCCAGCGTACCCCTCCTGGCTTGTGTTTCCCGCAGAGGCTTGTGCCTTGTGAAAAGCGCACCAGTCGGGCCGAATCTAAGACGCCATCAAACAACGCGCTGCCCCAGAACCCCGACGCCGTTACGTTTGGACTCCTGGCTTTTTGGGGCTGCTACGACTTCTTAAAAATCCATGGCGTTTAGTGGTGCTTCGTTTGGCACCACATAGCCGGGATCATACTCCTGCTCCCCATCAAAATTCTTTTCGATCTTGTATTTTGCAATGAAAGCAAATTATGATTGGCGTTTTGGTCAAAGAGCAATAATGTCGCGAGCTAAGCATAGGATCCTAGATCCTGAGCGGGAGCAACGTCAGGGCTGTCAGTACTAGATCGATTGCAGATGAGTGGTGCTAGTCTACGGGTCATTCCGAATAGCGCGCTCCTTTGTCTCTCGTATTTGAATCGTGATCAACTCAGAACTGGGCAGGACTGATGGATAGTACTTCACGTTGGGAACGTTGATGACGATAGTCTGAAGGCTTAGACCAAAACTGTACCGGACTCGGACGCTCATAGTGTACGAGGTACCGAGTACCGGTAGCGTCTGTTCCGTTGCGACGTTTGCGGAGACGCCATGTGGGATCAGTTTGGATTAGTATAACCCACTGAATTAGCAGAATCCACCAGACCCTGAATAATCGCGGTCTAACAGCTCAGCCACGTGTAAATTTGTCTCTATCCTGCATGTTCCTTGACGATCATAGTTCCGATATCCGTTTGAACAATCTTGGTTGTTTCGATGGCTGGCATCGATGCAGAATCGTATGTTTGTCAGTTCAATCAAACGTTGGTAGGGATCAACAATATGGTTCACCTTGCCTCGATGAGACGACCATGCAATAACTCGTGCAATGGATCATGCGACAGACCATACAATGTCGAGCAGGGGGGCCGTATTGAGGCGGCTGAAGGCTCGTGGCGCCTCGGATCTACCGCGCCTGCATGGCGTCGTGTACATCCTCTTGAAGTTGTCCTGCTATAGTGATATGCTCTTGCATGTGTGTCATTTGCGCATGCATGTTCCCGTTGGCTCCTGCATGTGCTTGACTTATTCACGGGTAGCAGTACCCCGAGTCTGTGGCCAATCGAGGGCTAGCGCAGGTTCCCTCCGGGATCGCAGAATCGACGTTGGGTCCAAGCTATAGCGGCGCTGAAAAGCATGCAGTCCAAAGAAATAGCTCCTCGTCGAGGGTGTTGGGCACCTCCGCGCCTACGATCTTTTCCCCTTTGTGGGCGGTTGCTCGTGCCGTACCCGTTTGGTAGATTAGGCCGGCCCTCCCTCGGTGGATTAAGCATTTGGGCTCTGCCGCTCTTGGAGATCAGTGCGGACGTCACGTTGCTGCATTGTGCATGCGCGCATACATTTGTGATTGGCTAGGACTCTGTTCGCGCTTCGGAGTAGTGGTGCGGGACTGACTTCCTCAAGGAGACGAGCTCAAGGTAGCGAAGGAGGCAGTGCTAGACCATCATTGCTGTGAACCGAATCGCCGGATGACAAGGCTTGTCACTGACAACAGTAGATCCCTCGACCCTTGTTCGTTGAACATGCAAGACGCTGAATCGTTAATGTCGATACGTCAAGGCGTTGCAGGAGCTAGAGTCAGTGCAATTCGACTTGAGCATCGCCGTCCATCTGCCACAAAACCCCGCGGAAACATGCTCGGTGGGATTTCGTGCACGTATCGGTTTGATTGCAGCAACAAAAAGTGAAGCAGCGAGACATTGCTAACTTTGTCAGTGATAGAATCCTGACTGTCGGTGTGTGCCAACCTTGTCGGGTCTGCGAGGAGTTCCCCTGCTGACGCCACTGACACTTCCGCTCCTCCCCGCCCGCCGCAAGTATCACCGCCGGCAGATATCGCAATCAAGGAGACCTGGTAGCTTGGCCATCAGCCGCGGCGCTCGCGCTCGCTTCCCGGAGACCCCGGAGACGGGTCCTCTTCGGTTCCGCCCAGGTGTTCACGTACCGCAGCCTCCTTCCGGCCCCAGGTTTTGGCAGCTGTAGGGCCTTGGAAGCTGAGGATGTGTAGAGGATGACCAATCGCCTCATCTTGGCTTGGTCAGATTGGTGAACCAGACGCCTTAACTCCCTGGTCCTGCATGTACAGCCTCTCCAACCCATCTGGATAAAGCGGGTGTCGAGGGGCACAGAAAGAGCGACGCGGCATGCATCGGAGATCGTTAGTTCCGGACCTGTTAATGCGCGAGGATCTTGCCATGCGTAGACGAAGAATACGTGGACACCATCGCCGTCCTCGAGCTTGAAACCCAGGCATGGCCGATCTGGACCTGGCAAGTAATGTCATCACAGCCTACGCATCCGCCGCTCTCGTGTTGTTCGTTCGCCTTGTTCATGGTGCCCTTCTTGAGGCTAGGGCCGGGTCCTTGGGACGGCAGTTTTGAAGCAGTCAAGGTTCAGGCACATGTTCTCTTCGGGTCGTTGTTGATAGGGCGAAACGGGCAGGCACTCTTCGCTCGCTTGTTGGTGTGCTGACAATGTCGTGGTAACTGCTGATCATGGCAGGCGAACGCTTCTTTCCATGTTGGCAGCGGCAATCGCGTCGGTGACGACCAATATGGCAGGTGAAGTCATCTCCGACTAGTTTTCTCTATTCGACTGCGATATGGACACTGAGATGTTGAGTAATGACCATGGTCAGCATTGCCCCTATTCCCATACGGTATCACAGCGTGCCTCAGTCGGGTGTCTTGTCTTTAGAATCCCACGAGGTTCCGATCCAGAAACATCTTTACAATATCTTGGATTCTACCTGTCTTCGACCAATGGGCTTTATAGGCCGTGGGGCAGCAGCCCAAGAAGCTAACTACAGGATCTTGTATTGAGCTGCCGTGGTTAATGCCGAGAGTACAACCGCGTGCCGCACCTCAGCTTATAGCACTAGTTGCGTGTCCATATCAGAGAGAAAAATAACAATGCTGTGGTGTTGCAAGAGTTGGAAAAGCAAAAGAATGAGGAACTCACTGTCATCGATGGGGTGCGTGCACCAGGCAGGCCACCTGCCGAGAAGGTCAAATGCACCACCATCACCACTACACATTGTCTCAAGTTTGCACGCACCCTGCACATATTCGTGTGCCTCGTTTCTTCTGATGACATCGCTTGGTCTCAGCCATCTTCCAAACATATGCATCCCAGCCGGTAACGGTAGATCTGCCAGGATGAGCCTTCACCCAGATCGTTGCTATTTTGCGCTGCGGAGACCAGGGAATGCTGCGTATCGTTCAAACTTACCTCGAAAAAGCGTTTGCACCGAATCAATGACAAGCGTCGGTCTTGAGATGGATGAGCTGTGTTGCGACGGTGCCAGCTGTTGAGCTGACGATGCACCCTCGCGGGGCGGTCGTCTCGTGCGCACGTCACGATCAACACAGGAGTCGATAACATGGTGTTCACGCCTTCAAAGACGTTCAGACAAGACGCAGTCTTTATTGACACTGACCACGTGTAGTCAGAGAGTTGTGAAGGATTCGAAGGATTATTATTCAGTATTGACAGTGTTGCCTCGTTCTGTGCGCCCCTTGCATAAATCCTTCGAGAATATGTCGCTTACCTGCATCCTCACTCAGATATGGTGTTGGCACCGCCACAGTGCAACTGCTTGTAGAAAAGCATCACGCCATCTATCGAGCCGCGGCGCTATGTGTAGCTTTGTTTGCAGCTGTAGTTTGTCTCACAACCTCCGACGACAGCGGATTTGCCCGGCACGTCACACGCATTGGTGGATGGACCAGGACCAGCATAACCACGCCGCTGAAGGATCACTGCATAGTCCTCCGTTGCGGTCAAGTGCGTGTGATGGATGGTGTCTCATAAGTCTCTGGCAGCCCCTCCTCGAGACTCATTTACAAACAAATATACATATATGCAAACAGCAAACAAGGCTGGATCTCTTGCACTTCGCCAAAAGTCATTCCATTTGCTCCATCATTCCGACTCTTCTGTTCAGTCCTCAATATGGTTATCCCGCTCCTCAATCTCCCACCCGAGTTACTCCTCCAAGTCCTATCTAACCTGTCCATAAAGCCGCTTTTGCGATTCGCACAAGCATCACAACACGCCCGTGATCTAGCCTACTCAAATCTCCAAGAACTGTCCCTAGCAATTTCCCCATCCGATCGAAACTTCTGGCACGACAAACTCTTCACCGCTCAGTGCAAGCCGGAACATGACCTGCACGCAACCATTCAGATACCACAAGCCTGGGACTTCGACTACACCATACTGCTCGTCTTCCACAACAAGATCATCGCAAGCATCTTAGACAGACACGCATGCACATTGAAAAAACTAGATTTGACACTATGGACACTCTCCCCGCCCATCGCAAAGGCCATCTCCACATTGCCAGCGCTCAGAGAACTCAGCATCCGCGTCGAAAGCGCACAAGCCGTGCCACGGGCGTACCTGAATCTGCAAAGGAAGGAAGAACACAAAGCATGGGCCCAGCTCAGCTCAGCTCGCTCACACATGCACCTACTCAGCACGCTCCGGATTGAGAACGCCGAAGTCACCGCGTCGCAGCTCTTGGATCTGATTTCCGGCGCGGCGAGACTGCGCGAAATGAGGCTGAGCAATTGCAATATGCTCACCAGCTCGATTTGGGATGCAGCTGAATTGAGCAGTCTGCACTGTCTTGGTATTACGCACTGTGCGAATGTACATGTCAACGAAACAGTGGTAGAAGCAATAAGCAAATTGCATAGATTGCAGGTACGTCAGCCTCACGCTCTAGCAGCCTGAGATCCCGAGGGTGATCTACCGTGCAGCGTTACACACGATAAGCGGACTGTGCTGATCAGGGGTTGTGTCACGCAGGTACTAGATTTGCATGGGTGCAGTGGGTTAGACGGCGAGGTGCTGGAACAGTGGAATAGGGACGTGTGGCATGTACCTGTGTTTGTGGCACCGCGGCCGCGTGGTGTCTTGAAGGAGGAGGTTTTCATTGAGGTTGATCCGGACTACATGCTTGAGCCGATTTGAATTGTTTGTCTAACTATCAAAAGTGCATTTTGCTCCATGCTTTGCATTAGTGATCTCCAACTCGTGTGTTGGTTATATGTTCATTCTGCTCCAGCCAAGGTGCTTGCGTTCTGCCAATGCCCTCAAACACCGTCGTCCATTATATCCGCATCCCCATCGCCTGCATGTTGGACTGGACCACCGAAACTGCTCATGTGCACGTCGGCAGTGTTTCCCACGAGGTACTTGGCGTCGCAACTGGCCATGCTCCTCAGATACTGACTGTACTCGGAGACGCGCTGAGCCTTCAGCTGCCATTCGAGCGCATACTGCAACTCGTCCTGTTGGCTCTGGTGACCTCTCATGACCTGCTCTTGTGGGTGCTGATCGACCGCCTTCGCAATCTTGACCTCGCCACCAGCCATCTGCGTCTCATCGACGGCGTTCCTGCCTTCCTTCCTGGACTTCAGCTCATTTTGTGGCTGCTTAATCTTCTTCCCCATTTTCGCCCTCTTCTTGTCCATGCGGCTCTTACTCTCTGCGTTTTCCTTCTCAATCTTCAAGACGATACGGTACTTTTCTTCCAGCCATGCAGCGACCATGCTCGGCGCCCATCCGCTAACCCAAGCCAGCCCTTGAATACCATCGTACTCGCTTGGATCATGTAGATCACTCAATAGCTCTTCAGCATCTGTCTGAGTGATCTCGTCGTTGTGCACTTGGGCAACGATCTCTTGATGCAAGTAGTCGATGCGTGAGCGCCGGACTGCGCAGTCGATAGCTTTAACGAACGCAGTGTGGTTGAGTACGTCCCAGTACTGTGCAAGACTGACGTACAGATCGGCGATGCTGGGGCCGTCCGGGTAGACAAGGTCAGTAAGGGTGCTGAAGCCGCTACCAAGGCGCGCGTTCAAAATCTGATGGATGTCTTGCATGCGTGCTAGAACTGCGTAGTACAGATCTTCAAAATCCTCAAGTGAGCGGTGGGCAGCATTTTTAGTGGTGCGTTGACCAAGTGCAGCCTCGATACGAGCGCTTTCGTTGGCGTGAGACTGGACGGGACTTAGGCTGAGGTAACCACTGTGGAGGCGAGTGTAGAGAGTGCGGAGACTGGGGCTGTAAGGATCATTGGCAGGTCGACCAAGCAGTGCGCTTTGATTGTCGAGAGAGGCCAAATATCCGCCGATCTCGATGAGGATGTTGCTGATATAGTCGGCAGGGTAGGAATCAGTTGAAACTTCAACGGCAGACTGAGTTGCAGCGGGACTGAAAGACGGAAGGAGACCTGAGTTTGTAGAGCTGGACATCTTGTCGGACTGCTCTTGTTGTTGGGTCTTTCACAAGTCGCTCATGGCGGCATTTCAATCTTGCTCGGATTGGATGGAAGGAGGGAAAGAAGTTGGAGGTGGAGAGCTGCTAAATCTTTCATGGAAATGGCTTTCATGGAGATAGAAGCTAGCGAGGCTGTGTCGTCGTAAATCTCACAATAGAGGTGGCTGGAAGACAAAACGGCGTCAAAGTGAAGGGAGGTGAAAGCGACAGACAATCGATCAGGTTGTACATGGTTCTTTGATCTTACCGGGTTCCGAGCGGCGGAGTCGCAACACATTTGAGGACGGTAGTGCGGTCTGCATCACTATCGTAGTCCTACAATGTACACTATGGATCGCTACCGTATGTCTGAAGTTGTGTGGGAAGTGATGCCGAGAGACTGAGAGTGGCAGTTGTGAACTACACTTGACGTCAACGGCTATCCACGCTTCACCTCACCACATGGTCCACGACTTACAAAATTACAGTGCATCAGATCACTTATGAAGTCAACCTCTAGTACCACATTGGAATTTCGGTGTCTCTTCTGTTGTTTCAAACTCGACCAGCAGTCAGGCTCCTGATCATCGTCTTGCCGTCAAAATCTCTCAATCGTCGCGGTAACTCCTCACGCAACCAATCCTTCCCCACGAAAACACCCACAAACGCACCTACCGTCAGAATCCTGAGAACCCACTTTCTCATCCTTCCAGGCTCTACCTCCCTTGATCTCTCATCTCTGAACACAAAGTCCTTCTTTCTCCAAAACACACTTCTCAGCCAGAACATGAACTGCCAATCCGGGTACATCATGTTATTTAGCCCAGTCTTAGGATCAATAGCCCAGTTAGTGCAGCCACTAGCCCACACGAGTTTCTTAGCTTCGCTCTGCGTCCATTCGAAGTCTCGCGCTGCGGCTTCGGGGCGGACTTCTACAGTGGCGGGGGTGGGTCCGGCGAGGATGGAGGGGATGAGGGAGTGGGATCGATACGAAGGAAGAGACTTTAAGATAGGTTCGAGTAGACGCAAGGTGAAGTTGATCTGGCACTCGACTGTATAGATGACGCTGAGATGCCCGGTTACTGTGTTGGGTCCCATCAGAATGGAGAAATTGGGAAAGTGGGGAACGACTGTGCCGAAGTAGGCTTGTGCTACGCCTTGGGTTTTGCTATCCCACTGTGTGTTCGATCAGATTTCTGCTCCACCATGAAGGAGATGAGGCACTTACGTAGTCATTCAGCTTCAGTCCATTTCTCCCAATGATCTCCATTGGGCAGAGCATCTGCTGCGTCGCGAAACCAATCGCCAGCACAATCGCATCCGCATGAATCTCGCGCCCTGACTTGGTTACAACTCCGTCTTCCGTAATTTGTTGGACTGGATCGTTTGATATAAGCTCCACATTCTCCCTCCACAAACACTTCAAATACTCCGTGTCTAACACCTTCCTCTTGCACCCAATCTCACTCTTCGGAATGAGAGCATCCCAATACTTCTTCGGCGCCGTACGCTTTACATATGCCTCATTCTCTTTCGATAGACCAGAGCGGATCGCAGCGCCGCTCTCGATTGGGAAGCCAGACCAATCAGACTCCATATCGTAGTAGTGCTTAGCGCGGTACATACGCATCGCTAGCGGGACGTAGCGCATCACGGCTTTGAAGGTGGGAGTGTAGTAAGGGTTTTCGCGCTCTGAGAGATACTGTGCTTGCCGGGCGAATTGGGTGATCTTGCGGACTGGGGGTTTGTCGCCGACTTCACCGGCCATAATGGGGACGAATTGGGTGGCTGAGCAGCCGTTGCCTAGAATTGTTAGACCTCGATAACAGATAGTCTCTCGCTGTGTGAGAGAGAGAGAGAGAGAGAGAGAGAGAGAGAGAGAGAGAGAAGAGGAATCGTACCCAAGACAACAACATCCTTACCGCTCCAGACAAAACTGTGATCCCATTTTGCCGAATGGAACATGTTCCCTTTGAATGACTCTTTCCCCTCGACATCGCACTCTTTCGGCACACTCAAGCTGCCCACTCCGCTAATCAAAACTTTAGCTCTCCTAGTCGTCCTCTCCTTTGTTTTCAAATCCAGCACATCCACCACCCACACTTTCTCTTGCTCACTCCACACCGCCTTCTCAACAACTGAATGAAACCTCACTCTCTCTGTAACACCGTAACGATCGCTCACAGCCCTGAAATACTGCTGTATCTCCTCACGCATAGAGTACTTTCTGCTCCAATCTGGATTCAGCGCGAAACTGTACGAGTAGAAGTGGGAGGCAACATCGCAGCCACAACCGGGGTATGTATTCTGCAGCCAGGTGCCACCTACGTCGTCACTCTTCTCGACGAGTTCGAAGTTACGGATCCCGAATTTCCTGACGATTTGTACGGCGAGCCCGAGACCGGACATGCCGGCTCCGATTATGAGGACTTCGGTGTCGAATGACATGGTGGGTTGTATGTCGAGTTTGACAATGTTGGAAAGTGCACGGAGGACCTTGTGCAGAATTCAAGGGGATGAAGACAGACTGTGTGAAGATGGGCGAAAGACTTAGGGCCTGTTAAGACGGAAGGGGAGTATCGATACTTATACCGTACATACTAGACGAACTATGAGTAGTGCCAATGGTTCGCTACATCTCTACCCGCCGCCACAACAGCCCTAGCCTGTATCAGTGGGACCATTCTGGACTCAGCAGGAACACGTCTGGTTACACAGTGTGTGTGGGTGCGGGGAGGCTCAATTGATGTCGTTGAGATGCGTGGAAGGTATACCGATGCGCCAATGAACGGATCACGGACAGCTCTTGCCCGCGGGGTGATGTGGGGTCCCCACACAAATACACGCGTGTAGCTCGTCTCGATCCGGATCTGCATTGGGTAATCCGGTGCATGTGGTCGGGCTGTGAGTTCTTCAATCCTCCGACTCTGGATGGCAACTTACCGGCTTCGCATAGTCAAGCTAGGGTGGAAGGATTGTATTTGGGCAGCTTGTGCTCCTGGTGTAACCATGAATGTGTGATCTCTAGAATTGGGGTATATTGCAGTGCAGTGCTTCACCGAGCACACCCTATGCAAATTACAGAATAGTACGAACATTATGCTTTGTGGTCTCCGCACAAATTCCATATGTACTCCCTGCTCTACCGCCAGAGACCTTGCTTGATACTCACAAACACAGCAACAACAAGCAGGACCGCATTGAAGGCCGCCATCATGTAGAAAGGGCTTCCTGGCCCCGTACTGTCGAACAATGCACCTCCAGCTTTGGTGAGCAATAAGATACCAAATCCGCCAAGCAAGCTGTACGTGCCAGCTATGGATCCCTTCATATCATTGTACGATTCAGACTCTGGGGGCGAGCTAAGTCTGCTCATGCTATAGCTCTGGTTCTGCGGTAGCAGGGGCTCTTCCTCATGGACAGGCGTGATGGGTTCGCTCGTTGGCGGTGTGGCGCCTGCCGAAGGATGGTAGCTCGCATGTGTCGAATCTAATGCTGGGTCATTCGCGTCGGAGTCGTCATTGTTGATGCCGCGGCCAAGGAGGGCAAGAGAGCAAACGATAGCACCGATCTGGCTGATACCTAGAAGTGCGACAATGATGAAGACTGCACCCGTTCCGCCCTCGCTCTTATAATCTGGACTAGCTAGAGACCCAAACATGGTGTAGCCTGCAATGCCTGACACAGCTGCGAGAAGCAGGGGGATGTTGTATTTTGGATACTTGCCAGAGAGATAGCCGAAGACTGGGGCGCAGAGCAGGGCTATCAACTGGCTGATTCCAGTGAGCATGGCAGCGAGCTTGTAAGCTTGGGGACAGGCGTGCTTAATGTCGGAAGGATCCGAGGGGTCAACTGCGCACTCGCCGGTTTGGAGGAAGTAGTGGTTTGTGAAGAGCGGGATGAACAGCGATATGGCGACGGACGAGGCGCGTGCGACAAAACCGCCCACATAGCCCAGACCTATCAGAGGGGATCTGAAGCCCAGGCGGACGCTCTCGAGGAAGAGGAAGGGGTACGACAGTACGAGGGCGCGTGCACGGCCCGCACTCTTCTGCTCGTCCTTGCCGGTGAGACGTCTCCACCCCTTCTCATCCTCGCCGGGCAGTTGGCGCAGGCCGAAGAAGCAGCCAATGGCGACCAAAATGGCGATGGCGCCGACAACGTAAAAGGCGGCGGCAACGGCAGCAGCAGGGCTCTCGCCAGCCTGCTGGAAGCGCGTGGGCAAGGGCAGGAAGACCAGCAGAGCCAGCAGCGCGCCGCAGCCGGTGAACATGCCAACCAGGCCTGCAAGCTGCGATGTAGACGCAGCCGTGTCCTTCTTTGCCGGCGCTTCTCCGCCCGGATCGCGCGAGCTTGATCGAAAGCGGTCGGGGGTGATGGTGAGCTCTGAAGAGATGGAGGCAGCGCCAGCGTGCCGGCTGCCGTTGGCCACGCGCCTCAATGTAGGGCTCCTCGGGTCCGGCTTGACCTCGTTGACAACGGTCATGGTCGGCAGAATGGCAGTAACCATGGTCGCCCTGCACATGTCAGCTCGCGCTCTCCTCCCACACGCCAACACGAGACTCACGTCGCGCTCCCGCCCAGACTGAACAACACCCGCGCCAGCAGCAGTTGGGGGTAGACGTTCTTGGCCTGGACCAGCACCCACAGGCTAGCGCCGACGACCACATATCCTGCCACCGCAACAGCTCTTACTCCAACCCTGTCACTCAGCAGCCCCCAGGCCGGACACGCGACCAGCGCAACCAGCTCATCCACAAATCCCAGGGTGCCGACGGCGCTGCCGACGTTCTTGCTCTGCCCAATGCGCTGCGTGATGACGAAGCTGATGCTGCTGTTCAGGAACACGAGGAAGGCAATGCTGAAGAGCGCGACGCCGAAGAGGTACGATGCGACTTGCGTGCGCGTTGCGGTGAAGGACAAGCCGAGCATGTTTGCGAAGAGCTCGGTGGAGCTGACGTCGTTATCGGGGGAGCATTGAAGTGTGAGGGCGTGTGAGGGCGTGAGATGGGATCGATTGGGCTGCCCTTGATTGCCGCGGAACGGCACGTCGTTAGCAGCAAACACGCGCTAGCCACGCCGTGGACGAGCGTGTATGGGATCAACTTGACCCATGGCGGATTTTGTACAACCCTTGCTTTGGGCGTGCCTGTCGATCACCAGACTAGTTCATCCGTCGACCGAGTCAAGTTCGTAATGACGAAAACGTAGTTTCCATGAGGTCTGTCTATCTAGGTACTGCCAGCAGCCCATCATGCTCCAACCTCAAGGGCGGTTCGACTTTCGCGAAAAGGAACCCGGCCATAGGCCACCCTTGCCAATGCTGATCAAACGCCTGATAGTGCCCAAGAGTCCAAGCACCATAACTTGATCTTTCCCAATAAACTCGGCTGTGAGGCCTGCGTGTATGTCTAGCCCAGAAATCCAACCATAACACCGTTCCACGCTATGCTCTCAAGTACACAAATTGCTGACGGAAACACGTGCTAGTTGTATCCGTCCCTCCCTGCCATGACCAGTGCAGTCGCTACAGAGGATCTTGAGAGGCCACTAGCTGTAGTAGCCAGCATTTCCGGCCGAAGTCGACGTGTTTGGGTCGTGGGTCGGGCCAGAAGGCTTGTGGACAACGACTGTCTGGGGCCGGCCGCCGTAGCTGCGCGAAGAGTGTGCCGACTGTGCGTAGTTGCTAGACGCCGTCGCTGTTCTGTGTTAGACTCACACCATGGCACGCGGCGAAATGGAACGGTGACATACTGGAGCTGGTCGAGGGTCTTGGGGCGTGGGCGCCCTTCTCCTGGTAATAGGATCCGTAAGACGAAGGCATGGTTGATTGGTGTTGAGAGAGTCGAAGGCGTTCAGAATGAGTATGGCTTAGTTGAAGAGCTGATATTCGTGACAGTGACTGATGTTTCAGTAGTAGGCAATGTCTGTTGTGATTGTGTGTGAGCAAAAACCAGAGACAACCGCCTACCATGAATTTATACAGGCAGACACCAGACTACTGAGGCCGTTCATTGCTGCAGACAGACATGACTGTCCGCCACTGAGTTCCGCCTGAGTCCCCCACGTCTGCCTGAATGCGCAGTCACGTCAAAGAGTGCCTTCGGACCTTTGGGAACCATTACGCGTGGCAGTGTATGGCCGGCCGCTAAGTGTCTATTCCTCAGGGAGGAAAAGGGCGGAACGCGCGCTAGGCACTTTCGCACATTTGTAACTGGTGGACTTTCGAAGGGGAAAGGACAGACTCATCACTATCGTTTGGTGTGCTAGAAGAATCCACTACTAAGCTGTGTATCAGTCCGAATAGCGCGCGTAAACAGACGCGCCTGCAGTGATGACTGGAAGCTGCAGGTACGCAATCCAGAGTTGAGTCATCCTGGCCTGTGAAACCGGTGGCAACGAGCGACCCATTGACGGCTGCCGAGGCCAGGCTGAAGCGTGCAAGTTGAGTAACTGATAATGAAGGTGTCGAGTCTGGGTGACCGGCTAGCGTGGGGCCTGTCGGTGCCTGATTTCAGGTGAACTTTGAGCATGAACCCTCACCGGGTCGTAGAATCAAGAAGAACAAACGCAAACATGACGAACGCAAGAAGTAATGAGGCGAATAAAGAGAAGGAACAACGGAAAGGCGGTGTTGTAAGAAGCAGACGGTGAAGATATGAAGGCAGTGCGCCCCTAGGCGGGGTTGAGTATAAGCTGCGCCTTGTTAGGCGTTCACAAGGCGCTCATACGCGCCATATTGCACGCTCGCGTACTAGCACTCTGGCAATATCTGTGAACTGGTATTCAATCTGAAATCTGAAGAACTGATTTTGTTGATGCATATGCGGCAGATCGTGATAGAATGGACGACAAGCTCAAGTACTCGCCAAGGGAGAGTGACGCGTACCTCCCGTTGTTCACCGTCGGCTGGCGCTTTCTCAGTCCCAACGTCCTCGACATGCGTATGCGTATCTTTGACCACTACAACGGATCCTCTGCATCCGGTGCTCAACAGCTTCTCTTCCTTCGAGCAGCATTCAGAAGACGTGTGCGCATGATGGTTTCATGCTGCTCCACCTGATGACCCCTCATTGACAACCTCGCCCTCGATCTTTCGACGACTCAGCATCCTGTACATCCCGATGCTGGGCTGCACGTCTTTGAAACCGTACTGAGGATACAGCTTCTGCGCTGCCGGCTCTGCAACCAAGCTTACGTATGCTTGAGGGGCATTTGCATCCACATAATCGACAAGTGCTTGCATGATGCGTTTCCCCAGTCCACGCCGTTGGTGCTCCGGATGCACCGCAACATCGCAGAGCAGGAGGAAGAGCGACTTATCACCCAGTAGACGGCCCATTGCGACTGGGTCCTGATCGGGGCTGGGCGTTGATTCGTCCAGCATGTCTTTGGTTTCGTATGCCAGAATGCCAACATAGGAATTCTCGAGCGCTTTTGGTACAGCTTCAAGTGGCGGAGGCGTCATGCCAGCAAGCTTTCGTAGGTCATGGTACACTTGAGGCCTCGGCAGCCCTTCGATTATTGTGTACCCGCCGCTGGACCTCATTTTGAGGAATGCAAAAGTTAGATGTGCGATGTGGTCAGGGTTGGTGACAGTCGATTTGGTGTTGTACTACCTCAGCGCTCACGATGCGGTGTCAGATGTCAGCCTCGGACTGCACGCGGAGTCATCTCACTCGGAATACCTCACGAGTTCCACACTTCCAACCCAAGACAACGTTGTGTGTCCTGAATGAAGAGGAAAAATCATCTTGATCCCTGTAGCCTCAGTATAACGCAACAGGGACAATGTGCTTGAGGGCGAGATGCTGCCTTTCTCGCTTTAAGATAATGCTGCCGCAGGGATTCAACGTCTCTTTTATATTTTCTGCAGTTATGCTTCTTTTTCGCATATGCCTTTGTATCTATCTCTACATGTGATCACCGGGTCACCAACTGCCTGGCTTGCGACTGACCCATGTCTTAGCAGCCTGACCGCAACACGATGCCACTAACAAACCATACCGGAGCAGATCCAGCGTTGCGCGCCAGTGTGCCAGCCACCGTCTATACCTTCCGCCTTCAGTCCACATAAACATCAACCGCAGTCGCCCAGATTCGCTTGTCTGCCACATTTGGTCTGTTTTAAGAAGTTGCGAGAAAGAGCTATGAACTCACGTGGCAGACCGGAAAGCTGCATGCAACCCAATGAGAGAGTCGCCGACAGTACAAACACCAGAGGCCGTTGTCTGTGCAAACTTTGCCTTTTTATAGTTCTGGCGATGGTCACAGCACCCTATCGTCGAACCTTCAAGCTTTACACATGGAGACCGCTGGAGGAAATGCGCGCAGCACGGGGTGATCGTAGCGTACTGATCCCTTTGATACGGCAGTGGAAGATAGAAAAGTACGAAGAGTTACGATCAGTACAGGTCTCCGTAAGCCAGCCCATCTTTCATCTAGACAAGTCCTGATCGCCAAAGGCCAGCTTTTGCGCCGGAGCTGCATTAGCCGGCATGCCCTGGTCCAAAACTTCAGATGCTCTCTGGATTGCAAACGCACTCTTCGTCAGCTGTCTCCTGAGTTCGATCTGGGCCATCATCTCGTCGATTCAGACGAAGTCCATTCTGGACGACTTGCCGGCCAAAGAAGATCTGGATACCAACCTCGCCGAGCTTGAAGTGACGCGCATGCAGCGCACGATTCTGAGGTACAGACGTACTCCTGCCTTTCAACACTGGGTTATGGTGTTCATCTGGCAATTTCCTTCAATGACTATGGCCTATTCATGGGTTACATTCCTCTCAGCTCTTACCGTCCACATTTGCGCTCCTTTCATTCGGCGTTCACCTTGGTCAGACAAGAACAAGGTACGTAGCGTTAACATCAAAGTCGCAGAGATTGCTGACCGGAGCCAGACAGCTATAGTTTATATTGTGATCGGTTTGCTTGGTCTAGCCACCTACATCTTCACTGCCGTTTTCGTCTACATGAGTGAAAAGGATCTTGAGCATCACACTGCAACAGCAGCGAGGAATGGGAACAAAAATCCCAGCACCTGCTCTCACGTTATTGTATCGCCTCCTGCCCTTCCAAATATCGCATGGACTTCTGGTAGCAGCAAAGATAGTGTGTCTTTCGAGCAGTTCCGCAAGGATGGCTTCGTTGAGATCGATCTTGAACGCCAGACCGGGCCAGAGACAATAAGAACGAAGGAACCGGTTGAAAATAAGGACAGGAAGAAGCCCAGGTTAATCCTCTTCAACTGAGGCGATTGCAGCAAGGGTATATATGAAGAATTTCGATTTTGAAGACGCGTCAATCGACCAGAGGCCCACCTTCAGCAAATCACGGCCGTACAAGGCAAGACCAAGCCTTGCTCGGGATGTAGTGGATACCTCTTCACTTGGTGATAAATTATGGATAGAGCGTTGACGGCTGAGATGTCATAGGTGGTTGCGCCACGCTGGTCTACACAGCAGTAGAACAGCGAGATGTACAGCGACTCTCTGTCAGTCCAAGACGCACATATTAGCAACCCTGCATACAATGAATATCATCTTTATTCTTCGATTACCAACCATAGCTTTGCCGTGGCTGCGATCTACAGTGCAGCACTAGTATTCACCTATCACGTTTGCAATTGATCCTTGTAGTACACATGCCATAGCCGCTAGCGCCAGGGACAGCAACCTACGAGCTCCAAACACGTACAAGGATTGGTGCAGCCTCTGTTACAGAAACTACGCTCAACGAATATGCTATCTCTTGTTAATTGGCAAGACGTGGAAATGCAACCTTGGGTGCATGTGCTTTCGAGTCGCCATCTCATAAGCTAGTGCAGGAACTTGACTGCTTATTAGCATACATATGGCTTTAAGGGATGAAAAGTGCATGATACCATGCTCGATAGTACACATCCTAATCTTGACGTACGAGCGAATCAAGATGGATACCTCAGCAATTAATGGAGGGTGCAAACCGGCTTCATTTCTCTGGAGGAGTAGGGACAATAAAGCATGGGAGTGAGATGGATGCAATGGCATGCTGTTTATAGAGACACATATCCTGCTGGGTCCCAGGTCATGATTCAACTCATTTGCGCTTCGCAGGATCAAGCAGGATGGGTTTCTCGTGTCTTTACGCGGTCCTGGTCTGTCTCGCTACGGCACCCTTCGTGACTCCAGTGCCCACACAACCACGACCACGACTGGTCCCTTCCGACGTTCCAAAATTTGTGCTCAAGTACGGTACGTTTGTTGGAGTACCGCTCAACCGGCCCGCAATTGCTCACATCAACAGCACCCATCCTCTATCTACACAGCGAAGAAACGCATTTCCCAGCCGACCTTACGAGTTTCCTCACCCACACAACACCGCGAGCCAACGACACCGCCATACCCAGCGCACCAAACCCACTCACCCTCTCAAACCTCAACCAGCTCAGCCCAGACGTTTACTTGACATCCAACGACGACGTAACCACGGATCCAGAATGGCTCAAGGGCACAGCCCCAGCCAGCAATGGCATGACCAGCGGCATCAACTCAGCCATAATCATCAACCCAAAGAGCGATAACAGCATAAACGTCTTCTACTTGTACTTCTACGCCTTCAACCCGGGCACATCAGTTCTCTCGCTCCCCCTTCTAAACTTCGGAACCCACGTCGGCGACTGGGAACACACGATGCTCCGCTTCCCCTCGCCCACATCCGCGCCGAGTGCCATCTGGTACTCGCAGCACGCCAACGGGCAAGCGTTTCGGTACTCGGCGGTCGAGAAGGATGCCCATGCCCATGGCGTGAGGCCGGTTGTGTATGTCGCCAAGGGAAGCCATGCGAATTATGCTATCCCCGGGATCCACTCGCATGTCATACCGAATCTTAATTTGCCGTTTGGCGCGCTGCAGGACTACACTGATAAGGGCAGGCGGTGGGATTCGGTGGGGAGTAGTTGGGTGTTTCGATTTGAGAGTGGCGAGGGTGGGTTTGAGGCGTATGGGGACGCGCCTAAGGAGTGGTTGGAATGGGGAGGGAGGTGGGGAGATGAAGCGTATCCGGATAGTGATGAGAGGCAGGTGGATTTGTTTGGGCAAAAGAAGTATGTGGATGGGCCGACGGGGCCGGTGGATAAACAGTTGGATAGAAAGGAGGTGTGTCCAGATAACGGGATTTCGTGTATACTTAGGAGTGTGTTGGTTCCTAGGAATGTGGGGGGATAGAGAGGAGAACGTTGGTGGGAAGGAGGGTTGAAATTGACATGAACATGCTGAGATGTTGTGATAGAAACACTCTCAAGGTCATGATCCAACAAGTTCCTGGGCTAGTGTAGCTCCTGAGTAACGATGTCCCAGAAATCCCCTGCAAGTTCTCCACCTCCGTCCATCAGATTCCTGAACTCGGCGTGCTTGCCCAGCACTTTCACCTCGCAGACAATGTAGTTCACGACCATGTCCCGCAGTGCATCGATCCTGCCGTTTTCAGATCTATCCTCGCCATGCTCGTAGGCATACCTGACCAGCTCAGCAACATCCCCAAGGCGCTCGGGGTACAGCTCAAACCCAGCCAAGGTCTTGTGCAGCTTGTGTAACGCGAGATCTTTGAGCGGTTGCACCATGCGCATGTCGGCGAGTGTGTACAGGCGGGCGTGTGCGAGAAACACAGGGGCGAAGTTTTGCGTGGGCGAAGTGTTCATAAAAGGTTCGAACTGTGAGCGAAGAAGATCCAAGGCGTTGTATGTCGGATGTGTGTATTCGCGCTTATTGAATGCAGCACGCCGGTTCAGCGGGTTCTTGTCTTGCTTTTTGTATTTGTTCGTATAATAGATGGCGCCATAGTCCGAAGGAGCCGAGTTGGAGTTCGACCAGCCATTCGGTACATAATCAGTAAAGCCCGGCTCGATTCCTATCTCTGCTGCTTGCTCGGAGGCGAAATCTTCGCCCAAGTCAACAAACCGTTTCTGAGGTGGACTCGTTGCGGTCACTAGTCCTTTGCGTCCATTATCGATGGTTACTGTGGTATCTTGCGCCCATGCCGGAGTCGTATAGTCGCGTCGATAAGCGTATTCGAGGAAGCGAGTGAAGGTGTCCGGATCCACGTCTTCGAAGTCAGCAGCACGATCCTGGGACTCCCTCAGCCCTCCATTCACAAGCCTGTCAAACACTGGTGAAGTGGCCGCGATGGCCTTGGAGTGCACAACGAATGGCTTCTTCTCTTCACCGATGTGAAAGGTGAAGAGGTCCGACTGGATGAGTCTGTATATGTTAGCCTCTCGAGATTCCGAAAACCACAACTGCGTACTCCTCGAACGAAGCGCTCGTAAACAAGTCGGCCATGATAGCGAAGACTGTTGGTTATTTACACGGACAAGGCTGCGGATCAGTAGTTAAGTAGGCAACTGTTTCGGCCTGGCGGCTGGCAAAGAGCGCAGTAGGCGGGGTGTAGCGGATGCATAGATTCAATCAGCTCACCTGCCAGAAACGACCCAAGTCGCGCATACGCTGCCTTGAGCGTTCTACAACATGTGCAGTCTGCCGCAGCCTCCTCGCAGGATTGCGGGGCGTCGGGAGAGCAGTTCTGTCACGTTCTCACAACAACAATATGTTGATGAGTTGCACCAATCTCTGCGCATGTCAGCAGACTACAACCCGCACACAACCATCAATGCCCATCGCCATCTCCGTTCGAGGGGAGGTAAAAAGGGGGGAGATCAACGTGCGGATGCCGTTGTAGGCGATCAAGCCAATCGAAACGGGCGGCAGCTGCAACCGGACGCGATCCCTCAAAACCGGGTTTCCTACCGCCGCGTCATGGTCATGGCATGGCACGACCGCCACACTTGTGTGCCAACAATCCCAGCAGCGATGATGATCCTACGGGAGCAGATGCAAGGATTCCCATGCAGACTGACAGATCGCTGGCCCACAAGCCTGCTGGAAGGGTCTGGAGCCACGAACGGCAGGAGCCCTGTACGTCACTCACTGGCAGGCTGTAATGTAGGTTGCTGCTTCTTTTCCTCTTAAAGCTCGGGCTTGTCGAATGATTTATCGCTGTTTGCAACAACATCCTACTCTTGCAGTCCCAGATAGATTCAGTCAAAACGGCGCCTCAAATCCCATCTCGTCGCGCTCTTGCCGGTCTCGCTGTTGTAACTGTGCTCTCGGCAATCGAGAAGCGGCGCAAGAACCAAGAGCAATTCAAACAGCAGGGAGAACCACCTCTCGATATTGAAGACATGTCGGGCGAATTACAGACCATTCCTGCACGTCATGGTGTTGCGACTTTCGTGCCGCGTGGTCGCACAATCAAGGTCATCAACACCTATGGCAAGCAGGTTGTCAGCATGTGGGCCTTCTCGCTAGGCGCACCGCCTGAAGAGGGTGATGAAGAGGGCCCGAGCAGCGAGGAAATCGAAGAGGAGGCGAAGAAGTTGCAGGAGGCTGCCGAGCAAGAAGAGGGAGAGAGCGAGAAGAGAGCAGTTGAGCCAACAAAAGAGGAAGAGTCAAAAGGGGAGGGAAAAGATCAAGAGTTGAAAGAGGAGTCGAAAGATCAGAACGAGGATAAGAAGGAGCAGTCAGACTCGAGCAAAGACAATGAGTCAAAAGAGGAACACGAAGACCCTCCTGAGCAAGCACCTGATACACCTGACAATGAGAAGTCTACCGAGAATACGCAAGAGGCCAGCAAAGAGACGGCAAAGCAGCCCCCTAAGCGAACATGGGCGTCTTATCTCCCTTCAATCCCATACCGCTCCAAGGGTCAGGGCGACAAGGGAGATAAGGATGAGACCAAGCAAGAGCCCAGTCCTGAGGAGCAGAAAGCGCAGAATGAAGCCAACACGAAAAAGTGGTCTTCGTACATCCCCACCGGCAAAGGGTTCTCGAGCTACATACCCAACGTAGAAGTCCCCAGCAAGGAGGGTGTTGCCAGCGCATTCAAGGCCAGCCACTACCGCGATCCGAACAAGAGCTATGCTGAGCAGCTGTACGACTTCTCCAAGACACCCGTTGGCGCGGGCACCATTGCCGGTAAATCGTCATGAATCTCTCATACGTTCGATATGCTAACACCATCTCAGCGGCAACCGGCTCAGGCTATGCCTCCTCTGTCTATGCCGCCTATAGCGCGTATGCATCAACGCACCCCTCGAAAGACACCCTCCCTCCTATGGAGTACCTCTCGCTCCCGCACACACGCGCCTCATCCTACAAGCTTGTCCCGGAAGTCGACGACACCCTCCTGACAAACCTGCGCAACCCCATCATCACACTTGTCGAAGACAGTACACCTGGTGCGCACGACACACTTACCGCTGCCTGCGACGCAAACCTCTACGCCGCGCTTGGTGTCGACAAGCCCGCCGAGCACGGCAGCTGTGCGGAAAACCTGGTCCTCGCTCTGAAAGAGCTGAACGAGAACGCAGGACTGAAAGGCACAAAGGCCGTTGGCGCCGACATCAGCGTCAACATCGCGCCCACGCCCCTGCATCTCTTCATGGTGGCGCCTATTTCACTGCCTTCGGAGGTGAAGACGGCCGAGTCCGGGGCCAAGGGTGCAAAACTCGCGGTCGAGGAGCCGAAAGGCAAGAAGAGGGGGTTCGTGCGGTTCAGAGCCGAGCGCGATGTGGTGGTGGTGTTCAGCGCCTGCCCGATGGATGTCGGGCCCCAGAACGGCGGACGGTGCATGGCTGCCAATTTCATGGTCGAGGAGGCCGAGGCGGAAGACAATGCGTCGGTCAAGAGCGGGAAGACTTCGCCAAAGAAAGCCGATGTGGCAAGCAAGGAGAAGAGTAAGGAACCGACAGAGGAAGAGGACGACAAGCGCGCAGAGAGAAAGGACGAGACACAGCCAGCAAAGGATGAAGAAGCAAAGGATGGAGAAGCAAAGGATGGAGAAGCAAAGGATGGAGAAGCAAAGGATGAACAAGTAAAGGATGGAGAAGCAAAGGAACAGCCTGCACCCACGGAAGAGAAGAAGAAGACTGAGAAGAAGACTGAGAAGAAGAGCGAGTCGACGCCTCCAAAGACTGATGAAAAGACCGACGACAAGGCCAGCGACACACCCTCGTCGACATCGGCATCGGCACCGGCATCAGCATCGACGGCTACACCCAAGAAGAAGCCCAAGAAGCTGCAGGTGCGCAGCAAGCAGTGAGGAAAGCCGTGATGAAGTGATTGTTTGTTTGTTTGTTCATTCATTCGTCCGTCCGTCCTAGTTCTGTGTATGAAAGCAATGAATAAATAAATAAATAAATGAATAAATGAAAGATAATAATAATAATAATGCTAAATCAAGTTGGTTTTTATGGTACACAATGTAATTCCAATCTTTTTATGCTGTAGCAATAGCTCTCTCTCTCTCTCTCTCTCTCTCTCTCTCTCTCTTTCTTTCTTTCTCTCGCCCGCCCACTATGCAAAAAAAAAAAAAAAAAAACCCCCTCCCACATGCAGTTCAGTCTAATGCTCGTTCTTCTTTTGTTTCGCCGAGATGGAATAATAATAATAATAATAATAATAATAATGATGATGAGGATGATGATGAAAATGAAAATGGAAATGAAGATGAAAAACTTGAAAGAAGAAAAAAAGATGGAAATAGATACAAAGATAAAGATTACTGCGTCCGACCTTCCAGACCTAATCCAACACCAACACTCTGTACTTGGCCATCCCCTTCGTCGTCGCCGTCGTGTGCGGCTTCGCCGTAGTCGTCGACGTTGGCAGCGCCAAGATGCCCGCCCTGATGCTGTGGTCTCCGTCGACTCTCGTTGTGGAGCTGCTCTGCATCCGAGTCCGAGTCATCATCGTCGTCGTCATCGTCGTATTCCTCATCGTCGGCAATGGCTCGACTCGGCCGTCTGAAGCCGCGCAAGTCGCCAATCTCGGTGGGCGGTCGGAGTTCAAACATCGAGTTGGGCCGGTCGTGCAGTGCGTAGCCCGGCGGCGGGGAGGTGGGGTTCTTGCTGCGCGAGCGGGGCGAGTTCAAGGCTGTCGAGTTCCTCGTCGCGGTGGGGGACATGGTGGACCACCAGCCAGTCAGTCTCTGGCTGAGGGATGGGCTGTCTGGAACTGTGCCCGAGGCGTGGGCTGCGTGGGTGTCTAGGGCTCCCGGCGTGCGTTTTGATAATTTCCGGGTGAAGTTGAAGCCGAGGGGGAGGTCGACGGGCGAGCCGGGCCGGGTGCTCTCGCTGTCGTCGTCGGTGACGGGGTACGGGCCGTTGTTCTCGTTGCCGGATCTTGTGTCCTTGAGCAGGCCGTGTAGGTCGTCTTCGGAGAGCATGTTGGCCATGTCTGCGCCGTCGTGGTTCTGGCCACGCGGACGGTACATGCGTCGGCCTTTGTGGATCTGCTTCTCTAGCTTGGCGCGGTTGGCGATGAATTTGAGCTTTGGGAAGCACGACTGCTGGCCGACGTGGATCATGCGGGCAAGTCGTTCGGGGGTTGGGTCAGAGAGGATAAATAGGAAGTCGCTGGGTATGGATTTGGGCCAGATTGTGATTGTGCCACTGAAGCGTTGGAGCCAGATCTCGCTCCAGTCCTGCCCCAGTGGTCGCGGTAGGAGCTCCAGATGCCGCAGAACCTTGAGCCATTTGTTCAGGTCGAGTTTGAGGTACTGCTCTGTGGCTGAGCCGATGAAGCCGCCACGCCAACCTCGTCCTCTTCGATGCGTGACTGGGCTGCCGACGGAGCCGCGGGATGAGAAGAAGAAGATGTTGATGTGTGGGTTCACCTGCGAGACGATGGAAAAGCGGACGTTGAAGTAGAGGTTGAGTGCTTTCAGCGGGATGTCGGTTCTCAGCGACCCGTCCTTCCACTTGTGGCCGAAGGAGTAAGGGGAGAGGGTGCCGTCTTTGTCTTTTTTCATGAGGACTACCGGGTTGAGGATTCCAGGGACAGCGGCAGAAGCGAGGACTGCGGACCAGATGACGCAGTCGGGAGCAGTGATGTAGTTGGCGAGGATGGTTGGCGAGTGGGGGTCAGAGGGGACGCAGGACACGTTCAGAATGCGGCCTGTCCGTTGGTAGGCTTCTTTGAAGGTCATGCTGCCTCTGGTCATCCAGGAGCATCCCTTGCCCCACTGGACAGCGTCGAAGCGTGCTCCGGTCTTGTACCAGCGCTTCATCCAGGTCAAGGTGCTGTCTTGGGATGCTTTGATGCGGTGAGCGAGGGCGGGGACGAGCAGTTTCTTGAGTTCTTCATCAGTCCTTGTGCCCAGAAGAGCGGCGACCAGGGCGCCACCGGAGGTGCCTGTGATGACTTCTGGAAGCAGATCTGCGTCCAACAAGGCCTTTGCTACACCGAAGTGATAGTAGGCGAAGGTGGCTCCTCCACTCAAGCAGAGCGCCGTCCTGCCGAAGTTGCTGCCCAGGTGCTTGAAGAGAGCGCGCTTGTTGTCGGCATCGAGCTGCTTGGTGGTGCGGAGAAACTCGATCGAGGTGGCGGCTTCGTCGACAAAGTGCTGGACGAGGTCTTTGGTGCCGTAGTAGGTCTCGCTGTACAGCCTGGGGTTCTCGAAGCCGACAAAGTTGTTCTTGATGCAGGCCTCCATCAGCGCGCGCAGGTCCTCGACAGCCTTGGTCTTGCCGTCGGTGGGCGTCGAGGGCGAGGTGGCGGTCTCGTCCGACTCGGCCCTCTGCCTCAGCTTGACCATCTGCTCACGCACGCGCTTGACCGTCTTGCTGTCGTAGTAGGCGTACTCGGGCTTCTGCTTCCACGTGTCGCCCCCGAGGTAGGCGTCGAGCTCCTGTGCGCTCCGCACCCACTCCTCGTAGGTGGTTGCATTGTGCAGCTGGTGGCGCAGGCGGTTGCGTGCACCGCGCCATGTGACCCAGTGCTCGTAGAGGTAGATGTACACGCGCGTCAGGACATAGGCGACGCTCAGGAAGAGCAGCCAGCCGAGCACAAACACCAGCAGCGGCCACTTGAGCAGCACGTAGACGAAGCCCTCGCGCGTCTCGTCCTTGCCGCGGCGCGGGGCGGCCTTGGTCTTCTTGCGCTTGCGCACGCGCCGGTGGACGGGCCGCCAGTCGTTGTGGGCGGTGAAGTGGTGCGGCGTGTCGGGCGGGGCAGAGACGTCTTCGGTCGAGGGCGAGAGCTCGGGGGCAGCCAGGGCGCGGGCGAACTGGGTGAAGTCGTCCTCGTTGACGAAGTCGTTGTCGTGGTCGGGGAGCTGGGCGACGTCGAAGGCCGCCGAAGAGTAGGGCTCTGGCCCGTCGCTCTCCTTCTTAACATCGGCCATGGCGGGTGGCAGTGGAGCGCCTCGCCAGGTGGTGTGCGGTGCCGCAGAACGCAGGGACGGGGGCATGTGCGAGCAGGCTGATGTCACACCCGGCAGCGGCAGCGGCGCGGCAGCCGGCAGCCGACAGCCGCACCCGCCTTCGCACCCGCCGCGCACGACGACGACACCGACCGCCCCCCCGCGAGCGATGCTGCCTCGCCGCCGTGCGCCCACCACCGCGACGCTGCCCCGACGGACATGGCGAGCCCCCGCCAGCGGCAGCGCGCGCCGGCGCCTCATGACGCTTGCCATCGAGACGTCCTGCGATGACACGTCGGTCGCGGTCGTGGAGAAGGGCGCGCACGCCGGCCACACGGTCGCGACCCTGCACTTCCACAAGAAGCTCACCTCGGACAACACGGCCTTCCAGGGCGTCCATCCGCTGCTGACGCTCAAGTCCCACCAGGAGAGCCTGGCCGGGCTGGTGGCCGAGGCCGTCGCGCAGCTGCCGCGCAGTGCTGGCGCCCGCCGGCTGCCCGACTTGGTGTCGGTGGCTCGCGGCCCTGGCATGCGCTCGAACCTGATGTGCGGACTGGACACGGCCAAGGGCCTGGCGGTCGCCTGGCAGGTGCCTGCGCCCCGCCGCCGCCGCCGCGCTGCCCCCGCTGACGCTGCCTAGAAGCCGCTCGTCGGCGTCCACCACATGCAGGCCCACGCCCTGACGCCGCGCCTCGTCGCCGCCCTCGACGCCTACCGCGCCAGCCCGCACGCCGCCGACGCCCGCGGGCAGCCGCTCGCCAACGCGCCCGCCGACTCGACGCCCGCGTTCCCTCTCCTCTCCGTCCTGGCCTCGGGCGGCCACACGATGCTCATCGGCTCGGCCTCGCTCACCCGCCACGCCATACTCGGCACCACCGACGACATCGCCGTGGGCGAGTGCCTCGACAAGGTCGCGCGTCTCGTCCTGCCCGCAGAAGACCTCCAGGCCGCCGAGAGCACCATGTACGGCGCCCTCCTCGAGCCCTTTGCCTTCCCGCCGCCCGCCCACGCCCCCACGCCGCCCAGCCCGACGCGCGAGCTGTCTGCCCTTACCGCGCAGGCCTACCTTGCCGACCACGGCCACGTGCACGCCTGGTACACGCCGCCCGCAAACAACGAGGTCGCCATGGAGCGAAGCCGATCGAAGTGGGGCTGGAGCATCAACCAGCCGCTGACCAAGACGGGCGGGGGCAACAAGATCAACACCATGGCCATGAGTTTCTCCGGCCTGATGACGGCCGTAGAGCGACTGGTCCGCTACCCAACAGACCCCGCCACAGGGAAGTTGTCCAAGCAGCCACGGAGCCCGCAGCACGTCACTCTCGACGAACGCCGGGACATGGCCGTGGGCGTCATGCGTGCAGCCTTCGAGCACATCGCCTCTCGCGTCGTGCTCGCTCTGCAGCGTGCCAGTGCTAGTGGTGAGACGAAGCAGCCAGCGCTTGTCATGGCTGGCGGCGTCGCTTCCAACGCCTTCCTCCGGCACGTCCTCGCCAGCGCACTCTGCGCACACGGCTTTGGACACGTCCAGCTCTTCTTCCCCCCGCCGAAATACTGCACCGACAATGCCGCCATGATTGGTTGGACGGGCATTGAGATGTTCGAAGCCGGCCACGTGGATCAGCTGAGCATTCGAGCCATACGGAAGTGGCCGCTGGATGAGCTCATGTCGCCTGTCCACGATGGGAACATGTAGCCGTTACGAAGTGGCGCAATGCTTGTACTTTGCTTGTATTTCTTCCAATACCCCCAATGCTTAATACGAACGTACACACTTCGCCTTCCACGCTTCCAAGTAAGCCCTTTGCACTGTAGACCGACATATGACTAGCTCCCAATTCGCGCCACGCGCCAAACATCAAACGCCTTGGCCGAAACCGTGCTCTCTCGTGCACATTGCAAGGGTTGTGGAAGTAATTGTAAAAGTAATTGTAAAAGTAATTGTAAAAGTAATTGTAAAAGCAAGAGTTGTGGAAGTAATTGTAAAAGTAAGAGTTGTAAAAGTAAGAGTTGTGGAAGTAATTGTAAAAGCAAGAGTCGTAAAAGTAAGAGTCATGCAAGCAAGAGTCAAGGACCTACAAACCACAACTCTCCACAAACGGATACAGTCTGCTGTGAACAATGGAAGTACGACCGCCTGCCGACAGCCTCACACGGCCAACCCAGACTCGGAATTGTGTTTCGAAGACATCTCGGTTCCGCCACTTCCTACACTCCCACTGTACGTCATCAGCTCGTCCCGCACCGTCTCGTTTACCGACTGCTTGCTCGACAAGAATCTCGACACCACCTTTGCATACGCAAGCTTGCACTCCTCCCACGTGGCCTGCGCGTAAATGACGGCATTCCAAAACCCTTGCATCGGCAGTACGAGCGCAGACGCAAGATTCAGCCCGTAGCTGGGACGCCCTGGGTGCGCCATCTGGTAGAGCCGGTTGATGCTCGAAGGCACCCAGACCACGACCAGCGCGACGAAGAGCAAAAACGCCATTTTGAAGTAGCTGAATGCTGCCGCGTCTTCTCTGCGTCGCTGCACGTGCGCTGCGTGCTCGCTTGGTTGGAAAATGGGCACGCGCGGGCATGGTAGCGTGGCGAACTCGCCAGAGGCTAGAGGCGCTGCGTACGCTGTTGCTCTGTATCGGCCGATGAGGAGGGGGCTGCGGTGGCGGTGTGCGCTGTTTGGGTTCAGAGGGACGAGGACATTGCGACCTGCCGACTTTGAAGGAGAGCCGGGCGTGGAGGACCGAGCCGGTTGCGGGCCTGTCGCTTTCTGCAGGCTGGGCAAAGTCAGCCAGGTCTGGTCGGCTTCCGGCGTTGCGGTTCGCGACCTGCCATCGTCGTGGTAGATGTTATGCGAGATCTTGGTTGTGACCACAATGCTGTCCTCGTGCATGTAGAAGGCATCTTCCAAGATCCCCGACGATGATGGCGCGCGAGCCTGTCTGGACTCTTTCATGGTCCTGCGCAGTTCTATCTTCACCCTGTAGATCTTGATCGCGACACAGATATGTATAGTCATGGTCACGACAGCCAGTATCCTGTGATGATCAGCCACACACATTACTCAGAGAAGAAGACATACACACCACATCGGCGCATAGAAGAAGACAATACGCATCCAGTCAAACTCTTCGCGCACCCAGCACCACAGCTACCATCGGATCAGCACCCACTGCAGCCAAAACATCAAGCGAGACTCACAATAGCCGAGCCAACAATACGCCGACTGCTGCTGTGATCGTGGACGAGATAGACAACAGCAGCAACAGCAGGCACTCCATAAGCAAACACAACATACCACTTCTCCGCATCCCGCAGTTTCCGCCCATCAAACCGCTTAACCATGAAAATACGCCAGACATTTAGCGCCATACAAAGCACCTGTGGAGTCAACAGCGCGCCCTCCCACCGGGGAACAAAACTCACCCAAAACGGATCCGCCAACATGAACCACTGGATCAGAAAGGCCTGGACTTCACACAGCGCCATCGTCGTCGTCGTCGTCGTCGTCGTTGTCGTCGTCGTCGCGGGGTTTGTCGGGATGACCGACACGGAGACAAGCGTGGCCGCGTTGGTGATGATGTTCCCCCATGTAGCGTAGAAGATGAGCCGGGTCTTGGACGTGCGGAAGCACGGAAAGCACAGGAAGGTGCTGACGATGAAGAGAGAGCCCAGCATCGACGCGACGGACGATGTGCGCGTTGCGATTACGAGGCCGAGGAGCTGCGCGCTCGTGAGCGGAGCCATGTTGGGAGACTAGACGGTTGCTTGGCCGGCTATGCAAGATAGTCGGAAGGCGGTGGTGAGGTTGAGACGTCGTGGTAGTCATTGCAAGGTGTAAGCGAGACTGCTGTTGGGCTTTCATGGTGAAGCTCACTACTCTCAAAGCCAAGTTGGAAGGGTGGGTCCCCCAGTCAGTTGGGTTCGGGATGTAAGTGAAGTGAAAGAAGGAACGGGCGGTCAGTGAGACGGCAGCATGGACTCGACAATGTTCTTGACCTATTCGGTGAACCGATGAACCTGTCCAAATTGAAAAAGTATTTTTGGTCTCTACTTAAAGTGATCGCGATAACCATGTACATCTCTTTCGCGTACCTCTCTTCGACATTATTCCGCTCTAGTGTCCATCCTACGCACTAGCCGCGTCCTCACGGTAGTGTCCTGCTACCAAGAACGCCAACTCCAACGCTTGCTTTTCGTTGAGCCTAGGGTCGCAGTACGTAGTGTAGTTCAGGCTCAAGTCTTCATCATCAAGTCCTTGACTTCCTCCAGTACACTCGGTTACCGCATCGCCGGTAAGCTCAAGATGCATGCCGCCCAGGAATGAGCCGTGCTGCTTATGGATCTTCAGGGCCGAGGAAAGCTCTGAGAAGATGTTGTTGAAGGATCGTGTCTTGATACCAGATGATGTGCTGCGAGTGTTTCTGCTGAGGTTAGCTTTGGTCTTTGTTAAGGGAGGGGTGTCCTACCCGTGCATTGGGTCGCACTGCCACACGACAACGTGACCACTGCTCTTGACAGCTTCAATGTGGCCACCCAGCATCGACTCGACCTTGTCAGCTCCGTAACGGGTAATCAAGGTGACCTTGCCAATGTCCTTCCTCGGGTTGACAATATCCAGGAGCTCGATCAACTCGTCGTTCTTCATCGAAGGTCCAACCTTGATACCAATGGGGTTTTCAATACCGCGGAAGTACTCAACGTGGCCTCCATCAATCTGTCTTGTGCGGTCTCCAATCCACAGGAAGTGCGCTGAAGTGTTGTACCAGCCCTTGCCATCGGTTGAAGACTGGGCACCCGGGTGACCAGCGGGGTGTTTCAGTCTTCTTGTCAAGCTCTGTTCGTACTCCAGAACCAGACCTTCGTGACTACTGTACATGTCGACAGTCTGCAACTGTCCTGATGTGTCTGCTCCAATGGTGCGCATGAAGCGGAGAGAGTCGGAGATGCTGTTCACAATGGCAGTGTACTTTGCTTGCAGCTCCTTGTCGCCTACATGCCCGAGGCCCCAGTCCATGGGGTTGTGCAAATCGGCAATACCGCTTGCTAATTGAGCACGAATGTAATTCATTGTTGTTGCCGAGTGGAAGTACGCGCTGACGAGTCTCTCTGGGTCCACCTTGCGGTGCTCTGGGTCGTAGCCATTCAAAATGTCGCCGCGGAAGCTAGGAATTTCTTTACCATCCACAATCTCAGTTGGGCTTGATCTCGGCTTTGCGTACTGTCCAGCTATCCTGCCGATGCGGATTACGGGCTTGTTTGAACCCCAGATCAAAACAAGAGACATCTGCAAGAGGAGCTTAAGTTTGGCATCGATCGGGTCCTCAGCGCAGTAGGAGAAGAGCTCAGCACAATCACCACCTTGCAACAAGAAAGATTTGCCCAGAGCCGCATCGCGAAGGCTTGCTCTGAGTTTGCAGATCTCTGTAGGTGTTACGATTGGAGGAAGTTTCGAGAGTTGCTTCAATGCCGCGTCTGCTGCTGCTTGGTCCTCGTACTTGACGACTTGCTTGATGGGCTTTGATTGCCAGGCTTCAAAAAGGTCAGGAAAGGTGGTTGAAAAGCGGCGATTACGTACATGTCGGTGTCCAAGTGTCGAACTGGCCATTTGTAGGCTGCGGCTGCTCCCCGCCGGTCATGTATTGTTTAAGGTAGTTGTTCAGAACGTCCATGGTCTCGTCGCTCATCGTGCCGTGGGTTGCTCAGTAGAAGCTTTCTAAATGTTAGCATGTGAAGTGGAAGGTAAGAAAATTCGAAAGAGTTCCTGAAAACGAAAGACAACTGAGTCACATTTCAACTTCGTGTATATGAAGGCTTCGGCAAGGGTGTTGCTGCAAAGTGACCTCAATAAAACCCATGCGCACATGACTCAATTTAGACAAGCAGGGCACGCAGAGGCTGCACTCGGAAGTTTCGAAAGGGCAGGTCTCTCAGCACGGCTGGAAATACTACTTACCTGAGCTATAAGTCAGGATGGTGGTAACAGCACACAAGTGCGTGGGTATCTCGTCTGCAGTTCGTGGAGGAGTCTCGTTTGCCCAGCGTGCGGAACTTTGGTGCCTGCCACAAAAACGTCTGTAAAAGCGCAGCTCTAGATCATTTTCGCAGCGAATAGCGGCCGCTAATTTATATGATTGGTCAATGACAAGGGATTACCGAGCTCGATCACCCTTAGCTTACCCCAGCATGCCCCACTTATACATCATAGCTGTGAGGCACATCTGCATACTGAAACCCTGCTGCCTACTCTTCCTCTCTCACCGAACTAGTGCTCCGTAGTAGATATTGACCATGGCTGAGCCACAGCCGTCCACCGTTCAAGAAGGCGCTGCCGACCCGCATGCACCGACCGGCACAGCCGACGACCGAAAGGCCGCCGCGGCGTTGTCGACGCTTGATGCACCGGAAGAAAATGGTGTGAAGGAGGTCGACGGCAAGGCATTAGACAAAGCTATGAAGGGACTAAGCGTCAAGAATGCTAAGACTGAGGAGAAGAAAAACGTCAAGGTCGAGCTTGCAGATGTCAACTTGCTGGTATGCTTCAGAAGGCTCGCTACACGACATAGCTAATGACGAGTAGGTCAAGGAGCTCGATCTAAGCAAGCAGAAAGCTACAGACTTGTTGAAAATGCACGACGGGAGTGCTGTAGAGGCTATGACCGCTTTCGTTATGGGAAAAGCTTGAGAAGACGTAGAAGTCTGTCAAGCCTCAATGCAGCCGAAGCAGACGCAGTCACTGCTGGAACTTACTTCCAGAGGCCTTCAAGACAGTATCAGTATTTACAGATAGTTCGCCAGAAATTGGCCGAAGACTATGGGAACGGCTCCGCACCGGCTGAATGTACGATTCACAGCCCACCTCAAGCCTCAATCCAACAAGAGAGCGACGACCGAAGGCTGCATAGTCACATAGAGCACGTTAAAGCAACGTGATAAACTGGCGGCATTACAGTTATCTGTTCAGCTCGTATATACAGACATCCTACCCACTCAGCTCTTTGCGCCCTTGGTCCCTCCTCACCCTTTCCTCGAATTTGGTATTGATTTGATTCCTCCATCGCCCATACAACTCATACCCAACCACAATGATGATTGGTAGTCCCACGATGATGCTTGTTACTTGTCTTGCTGCCTTCTTGTATTTTGGTGGCAGCTTTGTGTTCGGAGTCGGTTCGATCATGCGAGTTGGATATCTTGGAGCCCGCGGCGGCGCCCTAGGAGCAGGTCCTGCAAAAGCGATGCGCGGTTTAGGAGGATCTGAGATTGGTGAAGGCGCTGTGAGCGGATTGCGCGGGAGAGGAATAGTAGTCGCGCGCGGTTTCGGCGGGATTATGTTCGCGCGCTCGCTCGGGGAGGTGGTTGTAGGTGGGACAATGGGTTTTAAGGGGAGACCATCGACGGGCTGTTGAATTGGTGAAGACGGTGATTCAGGCACTGATACCGATGATGAAGGCGTGGCGTCTGCGTTTGCGATAGGAGTTTCGGCAGCAGTAGGTAGAATTGGAGCAACTGGCGCCGGGCCAGGGACAGGTGGGATGAAAGGCTGCTCGGGCTCTGTTGATGGTGTCGCAGAAGACTTGCCGAAGGTCCCTGTCGCCTTAACCTCGTCCAGAATCTTGCTGACGGTCGTCGTGAGAGGTGTAGGCTGTTGCTGTTGCGCGGTGCTTGTCTTTGTGGACGCAGCTTGAGGCGCAAGCGTCTCTTTTTTTGTCTTGTAGTCGGACACCCTTGTCAAGGTCTTCTTCTTCTCCTTCATAGCATCTATTGTCTTCGTCTTCGGTATGGCCCTTGCTTTCGTCGACGCCTTCCTCACTGCAGTCGTCTCCGGCGCTACGGCGCTCTCATCTACGACCTTCCTCGGTCTCCCACGCTTCTTGACCGCTGGCGGATCGATGGTCACCGTTGTGGACGTTGCGGCAGCCATTGCGATCTGAGTGTGGTGGGTGGGGCAATTCGAAGTGTAGTGATAGGGGAAATCGACGTTGCGACGCGTGTAGGAGGGGAATTGGTAAAGGTGAAGAGCGTTAGATTTCGGTCGAGCAAACATGCAGGGGTCCGCGTCCAAAATGAGGTCATCCGAGGCATCTCATCTCTCTCGAACGCGTAACCTTGCACAAACAAGCATCACTACCGTCGTAAACAAAACAATAACAATAACCTCTAGGCTGTTGTTTCACAATTTGTTGACGACTATATTGGCTTGCCTATACATTACAATGTTGTTGTTGAACGAAGCTTTTCATTTGTGCAAGTAATGCTTGCTGTCCTGAATGCCTTCCTGAACGCCGGCCCGTGCTTTGCGTACAGCACATGTCGTGTACCAGGCCTTCTGTCTTGTGCTCCAAACCTGCTCTAAACTCCGAGCCATTGAGCATTTCTCTATACATGTGGATCCTAAGCAACATAAGCTCCAGGGCAAAAGAAAAGTATATGTACGTAAAAAGGGTGACGAATGCTCATCACTCGAAACAGCTCTCTTGAAAGTTCACCGCGCTCATCTTGCGTCGTAGCATGCCCCGTGAGCCGGATATATCGAGCATGAGCCCTGCGCCACTGCTACGCCTACTATGTGCTGGGCTTCTGTTGGGCGTCGATGGGGTAACGGAACAAAGAGACTCGACGTGGTTTGGTGTGAGGGGCTTGGCGTTAAAATCTGGTGCTACTGGTCCTGGAGGGTGAAACAGGCGCTTGTAGCGCAGCTCTGGTGAGCTAGGCGCAGGTACTTTATGACTAGCTGGGGTCATGGCAAGGTTCAGTAATGCGCCAATATGCCGATCAGAGGAAGTCGACGTTGCAGGCGTTGTAGGTGCGGAAACGGAGAGCAGACATGTGTGGCGCGTGGATGGCCATAAGGCAGGTCCATGGGAGGATGGTGATGTGATGGGCGACGGAGATGAAAGTACTTCAGAGGTATCTGAGTCTATCTCGGCGTAATAATCCCGGTCGGACGAATCTTCAGGGTTAGTGGAAGAGGAGATGGTATCTGTAGTACGGTTGCCCAATGCCTTGGGAACCTCCAAAGACTGTCGATGACCCGGATCATGGTTGTTGTGCGCAGGCAACCTGGGTGTTGATCGTGAGAGAAGTGGGCTGATCAGGGCCGACTTCAATAGGAGTGGACTGGAGGGTTCTGTTTTGGTCTCGAATCGCAGCATCTTGCTGTTCGGTCGTGTCCGAGGTACTGTCGAAGAGTCATAACCCTGCGAGGTCGGTCGTGATAACGTACTAGGTCGGAGTCCTGTTTGAACTGAGCTGAAGACAGTGCGCGCTTTGGCCTTCTGAATTAGACTATCCAGAGCTAGCTCGATTGCAACGTGGTTCTGTATCCGGGATAGTTTTGGCCAGGTCGCTCTTTGCCCTGTGAGTAAACATCCGAGCATGTATTCCGTTGTTGGATTGCTCAGAACCCTGGGGAAATCTGCGTACGATATGGCCGGGAAAATGTTGATGTCGCCAGAGTATCGTTGGCTGAGCAGCCCCCTGAGCTTTGTACTATAAGTGGGAAAGACACCTATGTCTGCGAGAACTTGGAGTCGGTGTAGCACTTCGCCCTTCGCAAGACTGGCCACATTGCTCATCCAGTGAGGGCCAGCTGAAAACGCAGTACCCTGCGCTTCGGCGGCAACTATCTCTTCCTCTTTCTCCAAGAATGGAACCACATGCGGATTGACTTGGGACACGATGAAATGGTTGACGTTGAACATTTCCGCGAGACGCGTCATAGGGAGATCGTTGTCCACAGAACCATCGATCCATTTGGCGTCAGGATCGGCGTCCCAGGGTACCTCTTTGCCTGTCTTCAAGTCCTTCGCAATCAGCTCGGATTGTGCATACACGAGAGGTACTGAGCACGAGGTGCATCTGGAAGAGTCAGCACGACAATGTTACAGAACTTAGCCCAGGTCTACTTACACTGCGGACCAGATCATAACGTTCGGCGCTGTGATGTAGTTTAGGAGGCGGGGCAGCTCATAGATTGACGAGGTCGATACCGGAATATTGAGAATGCGCCTTGTACGGTTATATGACTCTTGAAACGTCATATCACCGAGCATCTGTTTCATAACCCTTCTGAGGTGCGCCATGTCAAACAAGGTGCCAGTCTGGCACAGCCGTACCACTTTCCGCAAAATACTTTCCGGCTGGCCAGCTCTCTCAAACACGTCCAAATCCCCATAGCAGAATTCGTGCAGAACGTCTGGAATTTCTGTATCAGTTTTCGTGCACAAAACAGCACAGACGATGCTTCCAGCAGATGCTCCAGATATGATGCGCGGAAGAAGGCCATTGTCCCAGAGACTTTTGACGACTCCAATGTGATTCATGCCAAAAGTTCCACCTCCTGACAGAAGCAACGCGCTACGTCCGAACGACTGGCGTGCCTGCAAAAGCTGTTGTACGAGCGTATGCTGATCAACAGGGCACTGATCTCCCTGTTTGGCTGAGACGTCGAGGAGAGCTGTCATAGTCTGCTGCGCCGAATCAATATACCGTTCAATCAACCTCTTTGTACCAATGTGAGAGTGCTTGTACAGTCGCAGACCGCCCATATCGCCAAGATCCCGCGTAAGTGTTGTTCGTATCAAGAACAGCATCTTCCTCACGTCGCAGCTGAGTCGAGCATCGTCCAGTTCCCGGAGGCGTGCTGCGACCAGGGCTGCATCGTACTCCGGAGACTCGTCTTCGCCCTTCCAGGCATTGTTTCCTTCTAAAATGTCGAGGTCGATCGCTGCGGCTTTCCATTCGTCATATGTCTCGGCCTGTGGTGTGCCGTTAGCATGTGACAGCCAGAATACCGAGCTCAGGTACCCACGTTCTTCAAGCGCAGGTACAGAATCTGCTTGCGGCCTATATCCTCATCCAGCGCATATTGAGCAGGCGCTTTGTAGTGACTGCCGACTACTTCACCTATCGACTGCACTGGGTTGCGAATGAGCTTCGTGAGTGGTGACAGAAACCCGCCCTTTCTTATGGCTTTTCCACCGCTCCTTTGATCCTCTGCTACGTGCAGTCGAGTGCTGCCTCCTGATAGTACTGTGTCAGACAGGAAGGACATCGATTCGTGTACGCCATGCGCAAGCGTTCTAGGGCCTGGGAGTATTGAGTGTGCCTAATCGGAGAAGTCCCTTGAGGAAGTCAACGATAGAGCAGAGGATATTGTTTCCCACGGAAATTCAGTTGCGATAGGACTGTTTCTCAGTAAAGTATAGTCTGTAGGTAATGCGGTGATTGAACCTCCATCCGTCGAGTGGTCATGCGTTGCGGTTCGGCACGAGTCGCGGAAGGCGCACTACGTGTCGTTCCAGTCAAGCAAGGGAAATGAATGGCGGAAATTGCGGTCGAGCTGCCAAAGCATGTGCAAGAGGAAGAAGGCATCGATACCTGAGACACACTGGGGTGATTGTAGACTTGTAGGTATAGGAACGTGGTTCGCCGTCATTCAAGATCATCCACTATGCAGCTAGACTAAGGCGGCAAGAGCGTCATCGTATCGATAACACACCTTGCCCAATTCGCGCGTTCACGAGACCTGCATCTCTGCTGTGCATGCCAAATCTCGGTGCGCGACGTGTTCCTGCAGCTGGCTCGGCAACTCTCTGTGCTTCCAGTCAACCAATGCTCGCCGTAAAGCGGCAATCAGCAGAAGTTGCAATTTGCGGATTTCCCATTCACTGTAACAGCGACCTTCCCTGCTTGGCACGACACGTCAAATTGACGCTGGAGGCTGCGCACTCTGCTTTTCCTGCTCAGAGCTGAGACACGTGCCGCACTGCATGCCGCTCCACAACCCACACGCGGGGTGAGACACTGAGGATTGCGGAGTCATGCTTCCTTATCTGGTTGTAATCTTCAGCTTGTCTCAGTCCACGAGGCACACCTGCAGAAGGAATTAAGCTGAGCTGAGCAACTGATGGCTGTCATCTGGACGCAGATCTGACACGGCTTTCTTCACATGTCAGACTTACGCGTTATGCAGGGCACTTCGAGGCCGAACATCAAAACACAGCACCTGCACATACTTGCTTTTTCTGGCCCGAAAGATCCAGATTCTTTGGCTTCCAAACTACTACTTCAGGTCTTCAACCAAAGTCGTAGTGCTTTGCTGGCTGGTACAGCGAGAGCCTGTGCAAGTGAACTCGCGGCAAAGTCTTAGAAGCAAGCATCGTAAAAACAGTGGCCATGTTGGAGCGCATCAACATGAAAGAACTTACCCGCTTGACGGAACATCTAGGTGGTCGATGGACCAAGAATCCAGGCGTCTGCATGGTAACACCGAGGCTTTGGAGCTGGTCGAGAACTGTCAGGAGAAGGTACATCACTGGGGGTCAAGTATTTCGGCGGCTACAGGATCGTGCATGGTGTGACTACGACGACGATTGCTTGAATGTGTTGGACAAGATGCCAGAATGTAAAGCAGTCGGAGCGGAGGAGGATACGAAGAGCAGTTCCATCGAGGAGACTACGTTTTGATCCAAAGGAACGAAGCACAGACGAAGAAAGGCGATAACAGGGTGTAATTCTTCAGACAAGATTAGAATTATGGGGAAAGGGAATGCTGAAGAAGAGAATCGTGACGTTTCGTTTGGGGAATCGAGGAAGACGTTCAGACAGTGGAGATCAAACTTCTAATGAGGCCAATGTCTATGGAAGATTGCATACAGCAATAGTGTTTTGTTTGTTGAAGGGTTCCAATGTGAACATGAATTTATGGACTCAGCACACAAAAGAGGTCAACATTCTGCCGGAACCTCCAAACCCAGTTCGATACTAAAAAGAAAAGGAAAGCAAAAATACGGCAGGCCTGAAAGAAGTGGTGCTGGAAGCATAAGGAGCAACAACTTCCGCGGGGTGCACGGCCGCAAAACCAGCGATCGACGTCACTACACAGCGCGCAAGGCAGCCGCCAACCAAGAACTCGTGCAGTCCACCAACACTAAACTATCCCTACGCACATCCTTATTGTACGTTACGAGCGACTCTGTCATATCGTTTGTCTTTTACGTCCTACTTTCTACCTACGGCACGTCTCTTTAACTCGTATGGGCATGACGTAGCCCCAAGCATTTGTCAACATTCAAGTGTCTGAGCGTTGGAGTGTCAACCGAAATGGATTTCCAGACTATCATAGCTGCCAGCAATGGCACCGATGATGGTGGTAAATCGGTACGTGTATATGCACACACTCTCGCTTTCCAACTCTTTCTCGTCTGCAAAGAGTTGCTCGTAAACTGTCGCGCTTCATATCAACCAACCGATTTAGTGCGTTGGTACATGTTCAGAACCTGGAGTGAGCGAACCTTTACTGACACATTTACTTTAGCCTAGCGGTCCTTCCTCATTCAAGGCGGTGGCCGCTGCCTTCGTACCAACATTTGTGACCGCCAGTCTGTTTGTGTCAGCTTTTGTAATAGTCAGGCCAAAGTTTCCAAAGATCTACTTCCCCAGGACATATCTGGGCACGATACCGAAAAAGGACCGCACACCATGTCAGAACCGTTCGTACTGGGACTGGGTACATACGATGAGAGTGGTGCCCGATAAATTCATCCTCTACCACCAGTCCCTCGACTCGTACCTTTTCTTGCGCTTCCTTCGGACCATGATATTCATCTGCATCGTGGGCTGTGTATTAACATGGCCGATTTTGATGCCAATCAATGCTGCCGGTGGAGGTACAGGCAATGAGTTGGACCGCGTCTCTATTGGTAACGTCGCCGAGGAGAAGTACCTTTACGCCCATGCAGTTATTGCTTGGGTGTTTTTCAGCTTCGTTATGTTCACGGTAGCAAGGGAGCGACTGTGGCTAATTGGGCTTCGGCAAGCATGGAACTTGTCGAAGCGGAACGCAAATAGACTGTCATCACGCACAGTGTTGTTTTTATCAGCACCGACTGCTGCTCTGGATGAGAGCAACATGCGACGATTTTTTGGTGATGACGCTGTCAAAGTCTGGCCGGTGACTAAGGCAGAGAAGCTGCAAACTCTCGTCGCGTCCAGAGATTCCAAGGTGGACCAGCTTGAGACTGCAGAGATCTCGTTGATCCAAAAAGCTAATGAGGAGGGACGAAGGGGTCAGATGAGGCATCATGGACAGAGGATCACCTACGATAGCCTTCCCGATAGCGTCAAGCAGTCGCTAAGGCCCACCCAAAGACTCAAAACGACAAAGCCTGTGGGCAAGCAGGTGGACAGTATTGACTACTCTCGCACCCAACTCCTGGAAAAGCAGGAAGAGATCAACCAGGCTCGAGAATCCAATGCAAGCGCTCAAAGCCATCACGGTGCAGCTGCAGTCTTCGTGCAGTTCCGCACGCAGTCTGCTGCACAAAAAGCGTATCAGCAAGTCGCGTCGTCGGATATATTGTCTCTCACACCGCGCTTCACTGGTGTGTTGCCTAATGAGATCTTCTGGGAGAACCTCACAGTTGAGCCGTCTCGTCGCATATCGCAGGGCATACTCGCGCATGGCCTGGTCATTGCTTTGATTATCTTCTGGTCCATTCCAGTTGCATTCGTTGGCGCGGTGTCAAACGTTTCTTATCTTGCAGAGAACTTTCAGTTTCTCAGCTTTCTCAACCAACTGCCAGACACTGTCATCAACCTCTTGACTGGATTGGTACCTCCTCTACTTCTTAGCGCGCTAAGCAAGTACGTGCCAAAGATCTTCAGATGTAAGCACAGAGTATCCGTGGCATCCATTCCGCTCTTGCTAATCGGCACAGACATATTTACTACCTTTGGGGAACCTACCAAGACTTCAACAGAGCTAAAGGTTCTGAAATGGTACTATGTCTTCCAGGTCTTGCAGGTCTTCTTAGTAACATCGCTATCCTCCGGTGCTGCGACAGTCGTCTCGCAAATCGCAAAGAACCCTAATCAAGTACCTCAATTGCTTGCGGAGCGCCTACCTCGCGCTTCAAACTCCTACCTTACCTACTTTATTGTACAGGGCCTCACCAGCGCTTCTGACAATCTGCTCAACTATTCCGATGTTCTTTCTTTCATCTTCTATGACAAATTCTTTGATAAAACGCCACGACAAAAGTACAACAACTATATCAGACTAAGAGGTATGCAATGGGGCAAATTGTTCCCAAAGTACGTGAACTTCGTAATCATCGGTAAGTGCCCATTTACAGCTTGTAACAAACGCTTGCTAATCATATCCAGCCATCGTGTACTCTTGCATAGCACCTTTAGTTCTAGGCTTTGCTGCCGCAGGCCTTGCCTTGTTCTACTTCAGCTACCGTTACATGCTACTCTACACTGCACAGCCAAAAGTTGATACCAAGGGACACTCCTACACACTTTCACTGCAGCAAATGCTTACTGGTGTTTACATCGCTGAGCTCTGCTTGATTGGACTGTTCAGCCTCCGAGGTGCATTTGGGCCTATGGTGTTACTGGGCATCTTGTTCATCGTCACGATTATCTTCAATGTCCTTACGAACCGTTATTTCGCGCCTCTCGAGCAGTACCTACCTGCTGATCTTGCTCTCGATGGAAGCAGTGACGAGGACGACGAAGAAGCTCCACTTCTTTCATCTGCAGAAGAGGGTCAGTCGGACGCAATGCAGCGTGAGAACTCACGGATCAGTCGTATCAGTAGCGCTGTGCGAGTCTCACCCAAGGTTACAGGTCCGTTGGCTCGATTTTTCGAACCACACATTTTTGCAAGCCACAAAGCGATGAAACAATGGCTACAGGACGGTGACTTTGACGAGGACGATGTACCAGAATACAGCGATGAGGACATCCGTAGGGCGTACCTCCATCCTGCATACACAAGTCATACACCAATCATCTGGCTCGCAAAGGATGACATGGGCGTCAGCAAGAAAGAGATTCAGGAGAACGAGAAGAAAGAGCTCAGGAGCACTGACGAGGGAGCTTGGGTAGACGAAGAAGGCGCCCTGAAGTGGAGTGTGGATGATTTCGAGAAGGTGCCTATCTTTAAAGAGACCAAGCAGTGGTAGTTCCTAAACTCATTGTAAAATTACACAACAAACAAATGGCAACAAAAAGTATACATGTGATCGAAAGACCGTACAAGCAGCGTCACATGTATCGTTGGTGTGCTTGAACAGATAACAATGAGCCCTTGGCACCTACGTCATGAACCGAATCTCGAGGAGAAGCCTCACCTTCCTTCATTCGGAATACACTCCGAGTCCATTACAGCAGCACTACTTGCTGTGGCATGATGGTGTGTGTGTTGCCCGTTAACTTCGACCTTCTCGAATGGGCATCGAACGCTCGCATGACAATACCGAGCCCTACCACACCACCAGTGCCGCGGCTCTTGCTAGACGGCGCGGCGCGCTTGACACTCTTCCATTGGCGCTATCACAGTACCGTCAACAGCAGTGACGCAAGCCATGAACTGAGCGATATTCCATCCTGGCCTGTGCAATTGTATATATCTCGCCCGTGACAACCGCAATTGTGCACGCCATTTGACTTAAGCACCATCCGACAACTCCACACAACTCCACTGTGAACTCCCACGAATATGTCTCACACAAACCACACAGACCACTCAAACCCGCAACGCGACATGGTCGCCAACGCCCTCGTTTTGCTCCTCAAGAACGTCAACCCCAAGCTCGACACCACCCATTTTGCGAAACACACGCCGCTCAAAGCAGAGATGAAGAACTCGCATGACGCGGCTACATTTCTTAACGATTGCTCTCAGGTACCCAGCCCTCGAGCCATACTCACTTGTGAACAATGAATCGAGAGCCGCTCTGACTCGCTCAGGAATTTGGCGTTAATTTGACTGCGCCTGAGGCGCGAGAGGAGGCGCAATGGGCGCTCGCGGGGAGCGCGGCGTCGATGCATGGACACCACACGCTGGGGACCGGGTCTGCGTTTGCGTTTGCGGATTTTATCCTGGAGAGGCTGGCAATGGAGGGGAAGACGTATTCGAGCTCCGCGTATGAAGAGTTGCAAGGCAGACAAGGTGTGAAAGTGTAAAGTATAATGTTTTGAGTATGTAATTCGAGTCGATGTATGAACAGGCCATATATACAAACTCCAGGGATGTACAACGCCGTACCCTTTAGTCCATGGGACAAGTGAGTGTTAGGGTAGCCCAAGTATGCACGTCAAACACAAAATCAAGCTGGATCTTCAAGGCACGCCAGTATCAACACCCTCCTCGCGCTTCCTTCACCTGGCTGTCTTGAGTTCACCACGGGAGCACCGCTAGATGCTACAACACGATGATCAACTCTCAAGCCTCGATGCAAGCGGCGAAGACGGTGCTGATAAGCGCTCGAAAACCCGTCACGATCTGAACACCACCCTAACTCCATCCATGCTTTCCGTATCCAAACTCCAATAATAAAAAACATAAGTATTTCGTGCTCAGAACAGCCTCAACTTCTTCGGTGGCGCCATCGTGATGCCCGCAAAGACCTCTGCACTCCTCTTCTTGGTTGTCGAGAACGGCCTCATAGGTGTGCCCATCATCATCCTCTGCTTGCTCGGCGTCTTGATCGGGCTGCGACTGAGAAGAAAATTGGACTTCTTCTGGGGTAGTGTGCGGACCGCCATCTTGCCATCAGGCTCGAAGTAGATGCCAAGCTCGCTGTTCTCCTTGTCATCAAGGTTGATCGAGCGGTCGAACTCAGATGATGTAGGAGTAGCGGGCTGGCTGCGCTCGCCTGAGGAGGGCGGAAGTGCGTACTTGGACGGAGTCTTTGCGGGCGTGCATGGCACAACGGATGCTTTTGGACTCGATGGGAGAGCGGAAGAAAGGTTGACAAGGTACTTGGCTTCATCGACGCGCTTCTTACTCGCCTCACATTCGAGTGCCCAGCTAACATTCACAGCTTTGATAGCTCCCTGAGCCGCGACAACTTTCTTCAGGGTGTCGGGTTTGCCGTCCTTGTACAAGACGTGTGTGATGCCAGTGATACTCCACTCCTTTAAAACCTTTGCACCAAGATCTGTGAGAAGAGTCTCGAAGAGGAAGGATTGATCCTTGCCACTATCAGAAACAACATCAACGTAGAAGGTTAGGCCTTGCAGAGGACCATCAAAGAGGATGGATGGCTCTTCAAAATCGCCCCAGGTGACAGCCTTCTTTGGGCTGTCATTACTCCTTCTCTTCTCGGGTGATCTCAGAGACGACTTGACGGGGGAGCGGAGAGATGACTTCATGGGTGATACGAGTGTGGAAGCTGAAAAATTTGTGCCCGGTGCGAATATGGCGGCCTTCGTGGGCGATTTCTGAGCAGGAGCTGAGAACATTGAGGCGGTCGCTCGGGGCGTAAAGACCGATGGCGTGAACGTTGGTGGCGCAAAGAAGGGAGTCTTAGATGTTGGCGGTGCCAGTGTCAAAGGCTTCAATTGCAGTGGTGCAAACTGAGCTTGAGGCTTTTCGGCAGGAGTGTTCTCGTTCTCAAGCTCTGAGATGCTGAAGTCGTTGACCTCACTAGCTTCATCGAACGATGCATCGCAAGTGGAGAAGTGTGATGGGGACGGGGTCTGCTTCTTCGCGGAAGCCCTGATCTCCTCCTGGATGGCCGCCTCCATAGCCAAAGCTGGCGTTGTAGGGTAATCAGGCAGCTCACCTAAAGCTTTCCTATTGGCACTCGCGGCTCGGACAGGTGTCACTGGGGCTGCTGAGTGAGGTGTGAAGTTCTCCTTGTTCGCAATGTGTTCCGGCGAGGTTTGCGCAGGCGGTGTGCAAGGGGCCTCGAGCTCGACTGTTGGGGCCACGGAAGGTGGAGTGAAAGTCTCTTTGAGAGCAATGTGTTCTGGGGAGCATTGCGCAGGTGGTGTAGAGGGGGCCATAAATCGAACGGCTGGCGTTCTCTGCACAATCTCAGGTGTGTTGCTCCGGATAGGCGTGACTGCTTGAGCTGGAGTGGCAGATACTGCGGCCGCGACTCCGTCGGCTTGAGCCTCCTCAGCGGTCGGGATAGGAGTGAAAACCTCCTTGACCGCAACGTGTTCCGGCGAAGATTGCGCGCGCGGTGTGCAAGGGGCTTGGAACACAACCGCAGGAGTGGCATCTTGAGGAGTGAAGATTTCCTTCTTGGCGACATGTACCGGTGAGCATTGTGCCGCTGGTGTGCGAGGTACTGCAAAGAAGCCAACAGGAGGCATGACAGCCAGTTCTGGTGTGGCAGATGTCTCCATGGACGCTTCCTCAATGATACTCAGGCGTGACCCGACTACAATATGCGCAGGGGTCTTGGGATAGTCTGGCAGCTCAGCGAGCGCTTGTCTCGAGCTCAAGGGTGCTTTGATGTGTGCAGGAGTCTTCGGGTATCCAGGCAGCTCGTTCATCGCATCCTTGTGGTTAATTGGTGCATTGATATGTGCGGGAGTCTTGGGGTATTCCTCGGGCATCTCATTCATCAAAACATCGGTTTCAGGGGATGCGGCGACCGGCGCCTGAATGTGTGCTGGAGTCTTGGGATAGTCTGGCATTTCAGCCAAGGCGGCCTTGTTGGAGATAGGAGGCTGGATATGAGCAGGTGTCTTTGGGTATTCTGGCAGCGCTGCAAGTGCCGCCGTTGATGTGATGGGTGCCACGATATGTGCAGGCGTTTTGGGGTATTGAGGGAGCTCGAACATGGCTCGCTTGTTAGTCAGAGGTTGAGCAGTTTGTGCGGGTGTGGAAGGAACTGCAGGGTACTCCGTGAAAGGCTCTTCGACAGACTTAACCTCCTCGACGATGGGCACTTCGACGGGTGTAGGTTCCTCATGGACGACCTTCGCGGGTTTGGCTGGAGTGGCCTTCTTCGTCGGTTTGCGTGCAGGCGCCTTGAGAGGCGAGGCAGGAGGAAGCTCAGCATTGCGAGTGGTGCGTGTCGCTCTGCTGGGAGGCGCGAGAACAGGCGCAGTGTCAAGAGGCGCTGCTGCTTTGCGGGCGCGAGATGTTGGCTTGATAGGCTCAGCGGCAACCGTGTTCTCGACAGCAGGGGCTTCGGCAGCCTTCGCAGCTGCTGTCTTCCTGACGGGCGCTTTGCGTGCGCGCGACGCTGGCTTGGCGGCCTCTTCTGCGACGGGCTCCTCGATGGTGACGGTTTTGCGCGTCCGTGTCGCTGTTCTTGGGAACTCTTCTTGTTCTACGGCAGGCTCTTCGGCAATGACAGGCTCAGTCTTCTTCGCCGGTGTCTTCTTGACAGGCGCCTTGCGCGCGCGCGTCGCGACTTGAATTTTGACGGGTTGTTGTGGCATCGCAGACTCCTCCTCAACTGCCTCTTCAACGACAGGCTCTTCGACAATCGGTGTAGAGGCCTTGCGACCACGTGTGGCCCTCTTAGGCGCCACAGGTGCGGGCTCCTCTTCTTCTGTTGTCTCCAACTTGGCTGCACGCGTTGCGCGCGTCTTCTTCTGTGTGGGCACTTCTTCGACTACAGGCTCAGGCTCAGGTGTTGGTTCTGTCTTCGCCTTGCGCTTTGTTGATGTCGACTTCGCAGTTCTTGTCGCAGCGGGCGCGACTTCTGTGACTTCTTCTTCGACGACGACCTTCTTCCGGCCGCGCTTGGGCGGCGCAGACAGTGTCATTGCGGCAGGCGCTGCCTCCGGGGCGGCCTTCGCTCCGCGACGTGTAGCGACCATGTTGCGTGCCTGGAGATGCGATATTCGCGGGTTAGTAGTGCGAGGTGTGGTCGCTTTCGTGGGTTGGGAAGGTACAAGGTAATAGCGGTGGAGCTGTTGTCTGTGTGTTGCTGACAACACACGCGTTGCTCGGCCAACCGTCCGGAAGAGCTTAGATCGACACCGCATTGCGGATGCATTCGGTCCAACAGCCTCACCATTACGCACACAACGATGTAACGATGACCAAGCTTGCTTGCTTTTGGTCGAACAACACCAAGTGCCCTGTCTTACTAGTTGAACAAAGCTGGGGGCAGTCACATCCTATGTCTTCAATGCCGGCCTTCAGTACTGTTTACACTCTCGAGTCACCGGTCGAAGATTGTATATACCTTCTCTGCTCCGGGTGTTATCGAGTCGACTACCTCCAGAATTCGACGTCTGTCATTGCGCTATTCCTCAGTTGGTGATGTATCCAACCGGATGACCTCCATTCCAACACCACAGAGCAGCACTCTCGGCGCATTGCCATCATCATCCAATACTGCCATACTTGAGACATCTGCGACGCTGGTCTTGACTTTCGAAAGTCGTTTGATCACCAGCGTATCAGACCTGGCCTTATGAGGATCACCTTTCACTGTGTCCTGAATCGCGACTTTCCAAAGGCGAATCCACTCATCGTTGCCTGATGTGAGAATGCATATTTGGGACTGAATGTTGACTATGGCGCATGCTGTAACGGCAGAGCTGTGCGCACGGTTCACGAGTACTGGTGGCCCTACATACGATCCTTTTGTTGCTGAGGACGAATCTGGTGTTGTAGAATAGGCAAGTAGGAAGGCAAGGGCACCGTCGTCGCCGCCAGAAACGATGAGGGTTGTGCCATCACCATTAGCATGCGATGCCATTGTTTTTGACGCACTCTGGTGAATACGAGCAGGATTTTGCCATTGCAAAGCTTGGCTTGACAAATCGCCAGACAAAGGCCAAAGGACTGCATGGCCATCTGTACCAGCTGTCAACAAGGCAGTGGGTGAGATGAACGTGCACTGCGTAAGGCATGAGGTGAAATAAATGCCTTTGGCTAGAGGCTGCCATTTAGTTGCAATTGTCGGGTCATAGCGATACGTCTGTCTAGGGTCAGCGATGTTCATATGATTACAAGACTATGCTGACCTTGATGCTTGAATCTGAGAATACCATCGCAATAGTGTAAGCACTACCGCACCGATGCACATCAAAGGACATGATACGTAGGTCCGAGAAATCGCTTTCCGGCGTATAGACGTATTCACAAACGACTCCTATATCGATGACTGTGTCTAGAGTTCGAACATGCCAGATGTAGAACTCCTCAGATCCGGCACTACTAAAGAGGTATTCACCATCATCAGACCATTGCAAATGCTGAATGCCTGTGGTGTGCTTGCGCAATGTTCTCTGGCACACCAACTCGCCTTTGATGTACTGGAAGATTTTGATGTCTGTATCCTCAGCACCAGTAGCGATCAAACCACAGTGTCTCTTAGAGTATTGTGAGCAACCACTTGGCGAAGATACTGCTACTGCCTTAATTTCGCGACCGTGGCCGCCAGAACGCAGCACGTTATGATTCGGGCCTTCCTGACTGCAAAAGTTCAGACTCGACATCCTCGTCCATATTAAGGTCCCACCATGTGGGCTATTGGGATTTGAGCTTGGCTGAAAAGTCCAACTTCGGTGTGCACCACCAGTCTCAATGCCCATGATTTCCTCCTCCGAAGTGATGTCGTATAGAACCCACTGCTTGCTCGAGAAGCCATGCACCAGTAGATGACCATCGTGAAAGTAGAAGTCTTCAATATTTGGTCCAATCGGCAGGGCTAGGTTGTGAACAAGCTTGACAGTGTTATTGACAAGGTCGACCAGATGGACAGCAAGACACCCATTTCGACCGACTGAGTATAAAAATCCGACTGATGCATTTTTAGACAGGGTCTGGAACTTGAGGGCAGTGACTGTCTCATCTCCATGAGCTTTTTCGATGATCCTGAAGAGAAAAGCTTCCTGGCTGGAAACGCTGTGAGAGACTGCATACAGTCCTATAGATCCACGGCGGAATCCTAGAAAAAGTGTCGTGTTTTCGGAAATCGATTCGATCGCAAACATGCTTGTAATAGTCCGGCCTGTCAATGAGTCGGAGAGTGGTATGGAGACGACTTTCAAGCTCAAAGGCAACAAGCTTGTTGTAATGTCGATGAACAGCAGCTGAGCTTCTCTGTGCCCAACCAGCGTGATCAAAAGTACAAGTTGTTTTCGGCCGTCGGCTGAGAATGTATCTGTCGCGAACAGGGAGCCAACCTTGCCGGTGACCGCGTGTATGTTTCGTAAAGTTGAGTCGCGCGCAGAGTACATATAGATACCACCTTTTGTGCCTGCAAGGAAAGCTATGCCGTAGTTAGGCACGCTAGCACAGGTTGAGTACCCAGAAAAATCTTCCAGCTGATCTACCAAACTCGATGTCGTCAGCCTGCTCTGTAGACTAGAGCCTTCATCCTGGCCGAACGATTTGATCAAAACCTTGCCGAAGTTCGTTACCAAGAGAAGGGTCCTGCTGAGAATGAAGCAATAGCTCCTGGTAGAATCTGCTTTCTTGAAGGCTTTCTTAGACTCATAAGTTTCGTTGACAGTCACAAAAGACTGTTCCATGTGGAGAAGGTCTTGCAAATTATACTCGGCGAATGTGGTGCGCTGTCCTTGCGTGTGTTCATTCACGCCAACCAATGGATGAGTGGTGATTTTGCTGTCAGCAGCGCCGCAGACGATACGTACTGAACCAGCAGATTGGTGGTAAGTAGTCATTGACCACATGTTCTTACCGTTGTGGTATGCGGCGCAGTCAACCTGTTGTAGCGTACACGGAAGGGTACCCTTCTTTGTTGTATTGGCCACAAGTTTCCATGTGCGTGATGTAGCATCTTCGCCAGCTGAAAGAAGAGCCAGAGATCCATCGCAAGGTGACGAGTCCAGAAACCTCACTTTCCAGACTCGTGAAGTGTGGCCCCATCCGATTGCAAGACAGTTGGAGCTTTCAGATTGCGTTTCAGTAGCTGCGACACTGAACCCTGTGTGGCGCGTCCGCTGCGCGTCCGCACTCTCGTCCACAGCCTCGCCTTCGGTGACATTGACGTTCACATTCGAAACGTCCCAGAGACGAATCGTACGATCGTCACTACAGGAGGCGATAACTCGTCTCAGACTCCCACAGCATCCGCGCTGGAGCTCTTTGGAGATTCGAACGTCGAAGATTGAGCCTTCATGACCAAGGAAGACTTGGTGGATCCGTGAGGTTGCTTGACCCTGGGCGGACTTATTCCATGACCAATACATGATCTCCCCAAATGCTGTGCCAGCAGCAATGAGTATGCATTCAGAAGATTCCCAGAGAAGATGTGCAGAGTATAGGATGGACCTTGAGCTTGTTGTGAGCTCGGAGATTCTGAGGTTCAGAGGACTGCTGTAGTCGTCAGCAACTCCAATGTCTCTAAGCCCAGCCGAAAGGGACCGTTTGGAAAGGGTGTTACCAACCTCGACGCATGTGCTGTTTCACTCTGGTACTGTATGGTGAGCTTGAGAAGTGCATTGTGAGCTGTTACTGCAGCACAGGTGCCCTGACTATACACATCCTTGTCACTCAAGCTACTCATCCGAGGTGCGAGATCGAGAATCCAGTCGGGAGCCTGCACAACATTTGACAGAATCAGGGACAAAGGCTCACAGCTAGGTTCATCTAGCAAAGAGTTGGTTCTAAGGGCGCGAACAAGACGTCCGCCCCATACGACCAGCGTCGTCACATTGTCAAGCTCTTCGGCATAGACACATATGCCATGGACAGCCTGAGCTTTGAAAACTCGCCTGGACGCAATGTATTGTGAGGTTTTGGCGTGATAGAATCGAAGGAATGGTCCTTCGGCGGCGATCAAAAGCGCTCCGCACGAGGCTAATGCAGTCACCGGTACACGAGTGCTTTCATGCTGGAGGCGTTAGCATCACAAAGCAGGCCACTTCATCTAACACTCACGTGAAGTGTGGGTGACATTGGCAAGCAAAGCTCTCAAGTCGCAAGCCGCGGCCTGTCGTGGAATTTGTCGTGTTCAGTCAGCCCCGCACCTGCCCTGTGAGTTGTGGCGGCGGGGTCTGGGAATGACGAAGCCTCTCACTTTTGACACGAAATTTACACCACTTTGCGACCAGCTCTCCCAACACGCCTAACGCGGTCATACTGCCCCCAAACTCGACTTGAACCCTCACATACCAATCGCACGTACTCGACGTATTCCAACATGTCTCTCGGACCACCAGGCGCGCAGATTGACGCAGAGCATGCCGACAACTTCGAGGACATTGAGAAGCAGTTCGCCGTGAAGGGTGCGCAAATCCGCACAGCCAGCATGGGTCCCTGCTAACAGACCGCGCAGTTGTCCAACATATGGAGACATACTGGAACATCCTCGAAAAGGTCAAGGGCTCGACTCTGCGCCTCACCAAGTTCGACGACGAGATCTACGAGCACTTCCAGAAGGAGTTTCCCGACTTCGATGCATCGGCCACAATAAACGAGGATGAGATGAAGAGCAAGGCCGGCAAGGAGCGATGGCGCAACTTCATCAACCAGTACGAGAAGAAGGTGGAGGACTTCAACTTTGGCGCCATGCTGCGTGCCAGCCCCAAGACAGACTACACACAGGACGGCACGATTTTTGCAGTGCGCATGCAGTTCTATGCCGTTGAGATTGCTCGGTAAGTTGGTCCTCTAGGGTCTATGCTTGCAATGCTGACGGGCGCAGCAACCGCCAGGGTCTGAATGACTGGGTCTACGAACAAGCCCATCAGAGCAAATAGAAAGGGTCCGGCATGACCTGACATGACTGTAAGCCACACCAAGGGTGGGAAGCGTCCTGCATTGTCCTTTTGGGGGCCGGCACTTGTCCGTGATAGCTAGCTTATCGATTCCATCGTATGCTTCGAGTCGCCACCACCTACAGACGACCGTATGCCGTAATCGTTTTCGCTGTCTTGCTCGCAATCGCTATGCCCTCGCCCGGCTCGATCGATTTCATGAGCAATAGTAGATAGTGGTTGGGGTGGGTTTGCGCTGGAGAGCTCTCGCACTCGGGCGAGTGTGGGTTGTCTACGAGTTGCAGTGCTCGCGCTGCGTACATCTAACGAATTAATGCAAATCTTTACCTCGCACAACTTCCTGACCATACTTCGTTGCGACATAGTTTTCGATATGTTTCCCCAGTATGTTGTTGCCAAAAGAAAAGGGCAGCTGTTGGACGAACCATTTGTTGGTGGTGTCTGGATTGGAACAATAGCAAGGCCAAACAAAGTGACATATGCAGCCAACCCTTCAAGACTAGCAAAACGCCGGCTGGGCATGTGAAGAGCATACACTACGCCCGATGTGGCAATTTCCTGTCCTTCACTATCGTATTTGCATTGTTTCGCCTTCACTGTTTACCCAGGGTCTGAACCTCTACATTCTTTACTTCGAGTCCGCTCACTCAACATGGTAACAACCTCAGAAGCCGCACACTCAGAAATGGGAGATACGGCGACTTCACAAACTGATCAGGAACACGAGTACGTTTCACAGCTGGGATGGAAAGCGCTCTTCGGCTTCACCACAACCAGTCACATTGTGGTCCTGATCAGCGCGCTCATCAGTGCAGCTGCCGCCGCCGCCACCCTACCCATCTTCTCCGTCATATACGGCCTCGTCTTCGGCGCATACTCGGACTACGGTGCTGGAAAAGTCGACGGCGACGAGCTACTAAGTGGAGTCACGAGGCTATGCTTCATCATGACTGTTATCGCTGTTGCAAGTTGGATCTTCAACAGCATCTTTTTCTTCCTTTTCCTCCTCTTTGGAGAGTTGCAAGCGAAGAGCGCGAGGACTAGGATCTTCGATGCGCTCATCCGAAAGGACATGGCATGGTTCGACTCAAGGGAAAGCGGCATTGCCGCGCTCCTACCTACCATCCAAATGTAAGCAGCCATGGTCCCTGCCGTATTTTGGTATAGCTAAGCACCTCAGGCACATTCGTGATCTGCAACTCTCAGTCTCTGCGCCGCTGGGCGAAGGCCTGCAGTGCATCATTGCCGCAATTGCAGCTATGGGGGTAGCATTTTACTACTCCTGGAACCTGACTCTCGTCGTCATATGCACAGTACCTTTGATCTATCTTATGGAAGCCTATATATCGAACAGGCTAAACACAAGAACGCACGAGCAGGCCAATCAGCTCAAAATGGCGTTGAAGTACACCACCAATGCTATCCAAAGCATTGAGACTGTCAAGTGTTTCAATGGCGAGAGCTACGAGTTGCAGGCTTTCACAAAGACTAATTCTGTTACGGCGAAAATATACAAGAGCGTGGCAAACTTGCGGTCCATGCAAATCGGGCTGATGCATTTCTTCACGTTTACTGTTTTTGTCCAAGGCTTCGCTTACGGTTCCCATCTGATCATATCCGAAGATCTTGATGTTGACAGTGTCATTACCACATTTTGGGCGGCGTTGTTGGCAATAGGAGGTATTACTGGATTCTTGCCACAATTCATTGTCATGCAGAAAGGTAAGGTCTCCGGTACTAGACTTCGAGCTTTAATGGAGCAAACGTCTAAGGAAGACGGAACTGGCGAGTCGCAAGGCGAATTCAAGCCCTCGAGATGTCCAGGTAATATCGAGTTCAGAGGGGTCAGTCATCCATCGTTTGTTCCCCGACTCTGCTGACTGGCCAGGTCACTTTCTCTTACCCAACACGAACGGAAGAAACTGCTCTCCGAAACGCGACTCTTTTCTTCCCAGCGGGAGAAACAACATTCGTCATCGGCAAGAGCGGATCAGGCAAAAGCACCTTAGGCCAACTGCTTGTCCGATTGTACCAGCCTTCTTCTGGCCAAGTGTTACTGGATCATGTACCGCTCAATGAACTCGATGTCCACTGGCTACGACAAAACGTCACGTTGGTAGAGCAGCACAGTGTCTTGTTCAACGACTCTATTCAAAATAACATCACTCTGGGTGGTCGAAGCGGGGCCGTCACAATGGACGATGTCAGAAACGCTGTTAGCTTCGCAATGCTGGAACCGATAGTGGATGGTCTTCCTGCAGGCCTCGAGACTAATCTTGGTGCAAAGGGTAGCTCTTTGAGTGGAGGAGAGAAGCAAAGGATGGCTTTGGCGCGGGCCCGCATACGCGATACACCTGTACTGATCCTGGACGAGTCTACTAGTGCTCTCGACTACGTCACACGAGCCATGATTCTCCGTGCCATACGTGAATGGCGTGGAGGCAAGACGACTATCATTATAACGCACGACGTTTCTCAAGTTCAGCCGGATGACTTCCTCTACCTTCTCGACAAAGCGCAGGTGCTTCAAGAGGGCTATCATAAGGACTTAGAGTCACAACCTGGAGTATTCCAGTCCTTCCTTACATCGAACGAAAAGGATGAAACGGATACTGAAAGAAAGTATCCATCAGAGTATGAGGTTGATGATGCCCAAACAGATGAGTTTGTGTCACTTTACTGCGATTCCTGGACCATGCCTACACCAACAAGACATACACTTTCTGCAGTATTGTTTGAACAGTCCGTATTGTCATCTTTTCAAGAAAGCGCATTGGGTCGGTCCGACACCATTGGCAGCAGGACAGACGACAGGCTGTCAATGATGAGCGACGAAAAGGAAAAAGTCCACGAGAAAGAGGACTATTTCCCCCAAGCCAATCATGTGTCACCGAATTCTCCGTCAGAGGCCATTTCATTATTGTCCGGTGTATTTGAGGCCACTCAGCTCCACACCGCACGCACTTCTAAGACCCTTCTCAACGACCACATATCAAGAACACACTCCTTGAAGGGAAATGACTACGAATTAAGGCTAGATTCTCGCGTATCATCACAACCGGCTTCCGACTATTCTGCTTTTCTAAAGCGATTGTCCATCGCTACGGCGCGCACATCGCACTTTCCCCAGCCTGGAAAGTACTTGCGGCGGAGGAAGCTGCTGAGTCGCGACAAGATTGTCGATAAGCTGAAGCTTCCTGACAATTCCCTGTCTATTACGCAAATTCTGAGAACCGTATGGCCGAGCATTGATTGGCGATCGCGAATTGCCCTCTTCGCTGCCGTGCTGGCAACGCTCGTGCATGCAGTCGCAACTCCTGTATTCGCCTGGGCGTTTTCGCAGTTACTCGCCACATTCTATGCCGTTGAAGATAGCAAAGCGGAGGCGACCAAGTATTTATTAGTGATATTAGGTATTGCTATTGCAGACGGTCTTGCAGAATACTCCATGTTCTACTTGTACGACAGTGTTGCACAATCATGGGTCCAAGCACTCAAGACTGAGGCTATGCGGCGTATACTTGCGCAGCCCCGCGAATTTTTCGATAAGGAAGAGAATAGCATGGCATGCATGGCTGAGACTTTGGATCACTTCGCCGAAGAAGCTCGCAATCTACCTGGACGATTTGCTGGCATATTTCTTTCTATGTTTCTTGTGATTGCGGTATCCGTTACTTGGAGCTTGTTCCTCTCCTGGAAAGTAACCCTGGTTGCCCTTGCGTCAGGGCCTCTCCTTTACATGATTACACAGGCATACAACCTAATTAGTAGCCACTGGGAAAATCTTGCGAATGAGGCTGCTGATACTATTAGCCAAGTGTTTTACGAGACCTTTGTTAACATCCGTACAGTTCGCTCTCTGAACTTGGAGGTCCATTTCCGCAAGAAGTATAAGGAAGCAGCAACCATCGCCGTCAACGTTGGTGTAAAGCGTGCTATCTATTCCGGATCCATATTTGGCCTGCTCAATAGCTCTGTTTTCTTCGTAACGATCGCCCTCTTCTGGTTCGGTGCATGGCTCATCTCTCGTAAAGACCAGTCTGTTCTCACTGTGACGGAGACTTTCATGATCCTTATGGTGTCCATTAACGATGTCAGTCAAATGTCGCAATACATGACACAAGTCAATATCTCACGAGAAGCCGGAGCACGTCTTCTCCGTCTTGCTCGCCTTCCGGAAACATCTCACGAACACCGTGGAACCCTCAAGATTGAATCTGCCGGTGACATTTCATTCAACAATGTCTCCTTCACCTACCCAACCCGTCTCGATCATCAGGTCCTACACAACATCTCCTTCTCCATCCCGCGCGGCTCATGCACCGCCATCGTTGGTTCTTCCGGGAGCGGGAAGTCCACCATCGCCGCCCTGTTGCTGAAACTATACCCCACAAGCCAAAACATGAGCACTTTCATTGCCTCTGGAGGCAAGGATCTCACCATCTCAGGCGAAAACATCGGGACTCTGAGCACCGGCTCCCTCCGCTCACGCATGGCTATTGTCGGCCAAACACCCGTTTTGTTCCCCGGCACTATCGCCCAGAATATCGCATACGCACTTTCACCCTCAAGTCCAGAATCAGGCATGGAGAGCATCCGATCAGCAGCTGATGCAGCGGGCGTTAGCGAATTCATTGACAGCCTACCAAGCGGGTACCAAACGCTCATCGGCGACGGAGGAACTGTCTTATCAGGCGGTCAAGTACAGAGGATCGCCATCGCACGAGCGTTAGTTAGGAATCCGGGTATCCTCATCCTAGACGAGGCGACCAGCGCACTAGACGCGATCGCTGCGGCCACCATCCGTGAGACAATCCTACGCCTTATTTCTTCTTCGCCCGAGCATGATGACACTGTGAGTCCGCCGTTAATTCCAAGGAGCAAAGGCGGTGGGCTTTGGGCCGACAAAGGCTGGGAGAAGAACGATTTGGTCGTTGGAACGTCTGGCTGGATCCATGCGAGGGGTAGGGGTAAGGAGAAGAAGGAGAAGAAGAAGAAGAAGAAGAAGAAGAAGCAAATGACGGTCATTATCATTACTCATGCAAAGGAGATGATGAGCATTGCCGAGCACATCATCATGTTGGATAAGGGAAAGGTAGTTGAAGAGGGAGGGTATTTGGAGCTGAAGAGTAAGCGGAGTGGAGCTTTTGCGAAGTTGTTGAGGGGCGAAGCGCGGTAGAAGTTGGGTCTCTTGTGCAAATGCGTGTCTTTATGAGTTGAATATGTAACTGAGTTCTGGGGTAGTCATTCTATATATGCTTTTCGCCTCGTAGGTTTGAATATATCGTACATAGCATTGTAGAAAGTGCAGCCAAGTGCTTTGTCAACCTTGTATCACCCGTTGGGCGCCCTGAGCAGCCAGACAAATTCCTCGCAATATTCCCATCTTTGCCTTCTGTAGTCCACCGTTTCCAGCGAACACAAAGGCAGATCCTACCAATGTGGCGAGGCCGAGCCCAACAACGCTGTTGAGAATCCTTGCTTGCCTCTGTGATGCCTGATAGACCTCAGAGTATCTCATGTTGCTGAATGTGACGCGCGAGTATTGGGTTGCCCATCCTAGACTTGGGAAATGAACGTATAATGTCTCTTCGACCCATTTGCGCAGCAGATACAGAGGTTTCTTGACATCTGAGGCCATCTCGCGGTAGTTGCCAAGCGCGAGGTCATTGATGGTCTGCGCATCTGGTGTACGTTGTTTTGTATATTCATTTAGTGCTCTCGTGCGATCGTCGGGGTGCTGGTCGAGAAATTCAAACAAAACGCGGACATCTTCCAGTCCAGCATTCATGCCCTGACCATAGAAAGGTACCATGGCGTGTGCAGCGTCTCCAACAATGACTCCGGCATCCTTGTAGTGGTATGGGGTGCACTTGATCGAGATTAACGGCAGGTGCTCGTTGTTGGTGAATTGCTCCTTAAGGTCGTCTTTGGTGATCAGGTCTGGCACCACCGCAGGAAAATTTTCGCTGAAGTACTCAACCACTTTCCCTGATGCTTCCAGTTGTTCGAAGCCCTCCTTTGACATGAAAAGCGTCGAAGTGAAGGTCTTGTCCGTATTTGGAATGGCAATAAACATAGACTCATCAGCCGGCCAGATGTGTAGGTAGTTCGGTGGTATCCGGAAGTCACCGTCAGATGTTGTGGGAATACCAAATTGACACCAGAGCTTGTCGATATACTCTTGCTGATATGTCATAGGAACAACCTTCATCAAGTGGTTCCGCACAGCAGAATGAGCTCCATCAGCACCGATGAGCAGGTCAAAGGTCAACTTAAACTCAGGGCCTTGTGTGAGCAAGTCTTTCTTGTCTGTGCGGTTTTCGAACCAAGCTGACTTCTTCTTGAAGTCCACGCCGATCAGCTTATGCTTAAAATAGAATTTGACGTTTGGCATTGCGTCCAGATGATCAATCAGAGCTCTGTTCAGTTGTGTTCGATCCATAGCCAATAGATCCTGCTCACGTTCAGCCAGGGGCGTGATCGACTATTGTGGTAAAACTTACGCGACCATGTGCGTCGTATTGCTGTGCCTCACGCACGTACTCTCCTTGCTTTCTGACGTGGATCATGCGACCATGCATGGGCACGGTGTTTGCCAGTACTGCATCTGCAAGATCAGACAACCCGGTTTGCCGCAGGGAGTTGATACCGCGCTCAGAGAGAGCCAAGTTGATAGATTTGGTGTTCAATGGTGCTGTCGACGGATCCCGGATATCTATGCAATAGCGTCAATCGGCACATGCTTAGAAGTTGAGTTTTCTTAAAACCGACCTGATCGCAGTTCGTAGATTTCTACATCGTGTCCTCGTACGGCAGCGTATAGAGCGGCAAGAGCGCCAACTGGGCCGGACCCAACAACAACAGTCTTCATGGTTGTTGTGAGTGCTTGTGGTAAGAGAGACTGGTGTGGTTGTGAGTCTTTACTCAACCGGGTGGGCGGGTAGGCAAATAGTATGTCGGCGTAACGGAAATTGTAAGAGATCTAGAGTCCACATGCAGACATGTCGTATGTACACTAATGAAAGCCGCAATGGCACGATTATATACAGGGAAGATCAAGGAAATGAAGAAGGAAATCCTGGCGGCGACATGTGCACGGCGAAAGATGATACAACACACGCCGCAAGAGGTAAGAGCATTTCACCATTGGCTAGTTAGTCAGCATCGAACGATCGGCGTTCCTTTGGGGCTGGACCCTTGTCTGGCCGCTGATTCCGATCAAAAGTTCGGTGTTCAGGTCGCAGTGCCTATCAAAACTGCAAAACCTCTTTTTTTGCGCGGAGTCACGGCATTAGTTGTTTACGCTTTCTTGAGAGCGCTATATAATCAGCTGCACCTCGAACTGCTGCCACAGAACGTACACTCCCGTTTGTAACCCTCTGCGATCTAAACCCTTGTATAAAATGGCCGGAGACGCCCCGCGCAAGTGCAGCGGCGCAGACTGCGAGAACGACGCTGGCTCGCTGCAATGCCCGAACTGCCAGAAGCTGGGCAAGGAAAGCTACTTCTGCTCGCAAGACTGCTTCAAGCGCAACTGGGTATGAATTTGCACACTATGGTTCTTTAGCCAAAGATCTGACATGGTTATAGGCCGAACACAAGAAAGGGCACAAGTCGCAAAACGGTATTCTCTCCAACATCTTCACGCCGAAAGTAGTTTCTAAACCGGATCCAGCGACCGGGCACTACAACCCATTCCCCACGTTTCCCTACACCGGTACCTTGCGGCCCGTGTACCCACTGTCACCGAAGCGCGAAGTCAAGAAGGGCATCAAGCTTCCAGATTACTCCAAGGACGGCATACCGCGCTCCGAGCAAGTCTTCGTCAACAGGAACAAGATCGCAATCCTTACAAAGGAGGAGCAGGATGGTATGCGCAAGGTGTGTCGACTGGCGCGAGAGGTTCTGGACATTGCGGCTGCGGCGGCGAAGCCTGGTGTAACAACCGACTGCATTGACGAGATCGTTCACAATGCTTGCATGGAGCGCGACGTAAGGAATACTCCCCCAAGATACTCAAACGTCGGCTAACATCAACAGTCTTACCCATCCCCCCTCAACTACTGCCATTTTCCCAAATCAGTATGCACGTCGGTCAACGAAGTCATCTGCCACGGCATCCCCGACCAGCGAGTCCTCAAGGACGGCGATATCCTTAATATTGACGTTACGTTATACCATGGCGGCTTCCACGGAGATCTGAACGAGACGTACTACATCGGCGACAAGGCTTTGGCGAACCCTGATGCAGTGCGTGTCACGGAGACCGCACGTGAGTGCTTAGATCAGGCCATCGAGCTTGTTAAGCCCGGCACTCTCTTCCGCGAGTACGGCAATGTCATCGAGAAGCACGCTAAGAGCCAGAAATGCGGTGTCATCAGGACATACTGTGGCCACGGTATCAACCAGCTCTTCCACTGCGCTCCCAACGTTCCCCACTACGCAAAGAACAAGGCAATTGGACAAGCGAAGCCTGGTATGTGCTTCACAATTGAGCCCATGATCAGTATTGGATCCTATAAGGACAAGACCTGGCCGGATGACTGGACCAGCGCTACTCAGGACGGCTCCTTGACCGCTCAGTTTGGTACGTATTGTGCAAGCTTCTCAGAAGTAACTTGCTAATGAATGAACAGAACATACTCTGCTTGTGACTGAGGATGGTGTCGAAGTTCTGACCGCCAGGCTCCCCAACTCGCCTGGTGGCCCAGTAACAAGGGTAGCTGCAGCGAACGGCGAGGCGACTGCTGCGGCATAATCGCTTTGTCCGCAATCTACGTGACGATTCAAAAATAATCAGCCATTTCAAGCGTCAACCGATGAATGCTGATGCAAGGACACCGTGGCCTCGTGGTAGCCATTGGACAAGGAAGAAGGCGGGTATGCTCGGGTTAGTAATAGCCCACCAGTGACAGGAATGTCGATACTCTTGGGCTTATCAGCTTAAGGTGTCTGCGCCAAATGGCAGGAGAGACTTAAATACATCGAAGGCAGTGAGAGGCCCTGTTATACCCCGTTGAAGGTCGGGCAATACGCTATGCTTGAGCTGCACTGTCAGGGTGTCTTATCGAGGGTTGTATCCTTAGAGCTACATTGCAAGATTCAACCCAAAAATGCGGCCCTACTGTATCTAAACGTCTGTAGCATGAGTTTGCAACATCAGCATGCATTATGACTTTCACATGAGCTTCCGCCTTGTTTGGGGTTGGCTTCGCCGCTAGAGACGCACAGCAGGTAAGCGAGCACGCCTTGACCTCAGGGCATGGCAGGAAGCACCTGCCTCTGCAAACGTCATCCAGAGATTATCGCTGCCTGCTTGCTGACAGCTTGACTACCTCTACAAGACCCTTCCTGCATCTCGTTCCATCCGAGCCTTCTCATTGTAGTGTTGCGTGCTACGTCATCAAACCTACCTCCAGCTTCCACGCCCCGCCGCGCACGAGCTAGCTTACCGCGCCTAGCCCCGAACCTGCAAACACACGACCGCATCCGCTCACAGCCTCACACCTCACTCGCAATCGCACCGCTGCATAATCCATAAGCTGAATCGCCAGTTCCCGTTGAACCTCACGCAATCGAGTCCTTTTTACGCCGCACACGAAGTCCTCACAATGACTGGCGAAGCATGGTTGTACCTTCTGGCGGTGTTGATAAACGCCGTCAACCTGTTCCTCCAGGTCTTCTTCACCATTATGTACAGCGATCTGGAATGGTTAGTGGACACTCTCGAGATTGGATGCATGGCGCTACGCCCAAGGTGCTTCCAGATAGAAGCACATGCTAATTTTGCGCCAGTGACTACATTAACCCCATCGACCTTTGCAACCGCTTGAACACCTACATCATCCCCGAGGCCGCCGTTCACGCTTTCCTGACTTTCCTCTTCCTTATCAATGGATACTGGGTCGCGCTCATTCTCAATCTGCCCCTCCTCGCATGGAACGGCAAGAAGTATGTGGACTCGGCAAGGCAAAGAGGACTATTCGCTGACTGAAGATAGGATCTTCGAGAAGAACCACTTGCTCGACGCAACAGAAATCTTCAGAAAGCTAAACGTTCATAAGAAGGTAGGTTCCGATGAATACCTCCAGGCGACAGCCAGCAATCCCAAGCTCCGAACTGACATCTTCCAGGAATCGTTCATCAAACTGGGTTTCCACCTACTGATGTTCTTCTTCTACCTGTACAGCATGATCGTTGCCCTCATCCGCGACGAGACCCACTAAGCGCACGCGCCACTGTTCCGGCAATACTGCTTCTAGGACAAATTACTCTGCCGTAGGTGGATTGGATACCTCCAGAATTGTACGTCAGAGCTCGGTCAGCCTCGCCAGACTTGGGCGCAAGTGGCTTTTGGAGCAAGAAGGGGGTGATGCATGTAAAGGTGCTTGGAAGCAGACAGGTGGAGGACTAGAGATGATGGATACCAACAAGAGGACCGGAAGTACTCAGACGATCGTTGCATTGAACGACTCTACGTTTTTACGGTCTATGATAGCGTTAACTTGTAAGCCTTTCTGTATATGAATGCGATGCATACGCCTTCGGACGTCATCATGAACGTTGTTTCTGATCATCGTCTCAATCGTGACCTCTAAGCTTATGTTATACTTAGCCTAATAGCTCTCCACCTCAGCCCGTCTGTCGCCGCTCACGTCTGGCATCCATCCCTTCGGCCTCTCCGACCCGCGCACCGTAAGCCCGTACAGCGCCTTCTCCACCTTATCAACACACTCGCGCAAGACTGGCATCTTCTTTGTCTCCAGCTCGCTCACCCACTTCGGGCCGTATGGTGCTTCAAACATCTCAAGCTGCAACCTAATCGAGCGCAGGTCATCCAGGACGGTCCTTGGCTTCTGACTCTCAGTAGACGTGGGTACCTGCGAGTCGATATCCATCTTGTCTGCGTCTTCTGTAGCAGCTGGTGACTTTGAGGTAGGTAAGGCCTTAGCCCGGCCAGTAGGCAGCTTTCCATTAGTAGCCATGGAGGTGACACTGAAGCGCATCAATTCGCCGGTCATATCACAGATGCCCAGGATGTAGTCCTCAGGGCTTAGCGGTACCACGCCATCCTCTTGTTGCACATCGCCGTCTCTTGCCTCGCTCTTGCTTAAAGTTGCAATCTTAGCCTTCGCTTCGTCATACGAGATCAGTGATTGCGTCTCCAGGTAGTGTTGGAAGGAGAGCGCTTCAATAAATTCCTGGTTGCCGCCTGTAATGTTGTGCGCGTAACGGTGCGCGTTCAGGGACTGCAGGTCTGACGCGATACTGGAATATTGCTTTTGAATTGTTTCCCAGTATTGTGCGTTTGCTTTGTTTACGAAGGGAGGGACTGCCTGGCCTACGTTCCGAACTCTGGTTGATCTTGTTAACAGATGATGATGGTACTTGTTTCAATGAGGCAAACCTTTGTAACGTAAAGATACTGTAACATGTCAGTTTATCATCAGTCCTGAAGGGGCGAAGTAGTGATATACATTTTCTTGCTTGACGCGGTAATGTCTCTCGACGCCTTGATGATCCTCTCGCGGCGATCGTGATGCTCGTCCAGTTCCTTCCGGAACCCTTCAAACATGGCAATGAACGGGCCAGTCGGCTGCTCAGGCTTGCCTGCGTCCGCCATTTTTTCGTCTCTCTTGCGTTTGTTCTGGTTCATTGGCTTTTGAAGGGAATCTCGTTGACGCGGTTGAGGGGTCTAGCAATGATGAAGGGCAAACGGTGCAGGCGCGATGGCACGTGGGAACTAGCTAAATTGGGACTGGGGGCCTCGGCTGCGATTGCAGTTGTAGCGACTGCCAGTGTTGCAGTTGAAACCAGACATCTTCGATCATTTCCAGGCTTCGTCGGTTTTATTAGGCATTGTGTTCTCTTTCAATTGCAGATTGCAGTTCCACTGTTCTTGCGCGCAGTGACAGCACTATTTTACCCCTTATGGCGTTTTCAGTCTTCTTCCGCAGCCCAACGTTGGTGTTCACTACAGCTACACTTCTTCGCGCAACATTCCTCCTTTATGGATTATGGCAGGACGCAAACTCGCCCATGAAGTACACAGATATCGACTACTTCGTTTTCACTGATGCAGCCCGGTTCGTCGCTCGCGGCCAATCTCCCTATGCACGAGACACATACAGGTACACCCCCCTACTCGCCTGGATAGTATATCCCACAACATGGTCGGGTACCTTTTGGTTCTCTTCTGGCAAAGTACTCTTTGCTATTGGCGACGTTATCGCGGGCTGGATGATGTATCGAATTTTGAGGGTGTTCAAGGGCTTGGGAAAAGAAAGAGCTTTGAAGTTTGCGAGTATCTGGTTGTTGAATCCTATGGTCGCGACTATCAGTACGAGAGGTAGCTCGGAGGGTCTGCTAGGGGTCTTTGTGACTGCACTTCTTTGGGCTGTATTGGCAAAGAGGACCATACTGGCAGGGCTGTTACTAGGCTTCGCTGTGCATTTCAAGATCTATCCTTTCATCTACGCTGCGTCAACCGTTTGGTGGCTCGATGAGACGAAAATTGGGAGAGAGAAGAGCGAAGTCAAGAGCAGCGCTCAAGGTTCAATATTCGACAAGCTACTAGCGTTCGTCAACCTACAGCGCATTACGCTCGTCATAGCGAGCCTTATCACGTTCGCAGTATTGAACGCGGTCATGTGCCAGGCGTACGGCTGGCCTTTCCTTGAGCACAGTTACTTCTACCACCTAACTCGAATCGACCACCGCCACAATTTTTCGCCATACAACACCCTCCTCTACCTCAGGTCATCTCCAAGAGGCAGTCAAACAACTTTCGAACTGGAGCGTCTTGCATTCCTGCCCCAGCTGCTGCTCAGCGCCGTCATGATTCCTCTAGCACTAGCTAAGAAAGATCTTCCTTCGACAATGCTAGCACAAACATTTGCTTTTGTAACATTCAACAAGGTCTGTACAAGTCAGGTAAGCAAACCATTCCATTGCAAAGCGTCCGAATGCCATTGACCACTGAACAGTACTTCCTTTGGTACATGATGTTCTTGCCATACTATTTGCCCGATTCCATACTTCTTCAATCTCGCACAGTCGGTTTTGCTGCACTCGCAGCCTGGGTTGCAGGTCAGGCGGCGTGGCTGCAGCAGGGGTTTCAACTGGAGTTCAATGGGCACTCAACGTTTGTGCCCGGCCTGTGGCTTTCAAGCATTGCTTTCTTCGTCGTGAACGTTGGGATATTAGGTGTGATTATCCACGATATGAGAACAAAGGGGGAGAAAGTAGGAGCAGCGAAGGAGAAGCTGTAATTGTGTTCATATACATGAATAGCTGTGAGGTGTCTTGACATCTTGCATGCCTTTGGTAGTCAGCGCAGCGTTACTGCTGACAAAACGGTCTTTGTAGAACTGGAGACCAAATACGCCCCCCTTCCATGCAAGTAAATAGCGCTGTATACACAGTGGTTTCGTAAATGTTTGGTATAACATAATGCAAAAAGCAAAGATCCTTGACGCCAGTCCAGATGCATGCCAAAATGATGAAGTCTTTAATTTCTAACCTCCCCAGACGTGCCTTGTGTTCAGCAGCTTCGGTGCCTTACCCTTGACACGGGTGACCTTATATGTGCCCTTCGCATTTCCTGGCATATCGTCCACAAGCACGATCTTCTGCAGGTGACGCATGAAGATGAGCAGATTCGACATCGGCAACGCATCTTGGAGCGTGATCGATGTGATTGCGTCGCGCTGTTCACTTGACAGTCGTTGCTCCAGAAAGAGGAAGTTAAACATGGTATTGTGCGTTGAAAACGCAAGAGTGTTGAGCCTGTACGGTAGCGTTGCTGTTTCGTTGTAGAGTTGCCGGCAGATGTTGTTAAGTGGGGTGTAGCCGTGTGTGACGTTGATGTAAGGCAACTGCTTCTTGAAAGGGTTGACGTGGAGCTCGCTATAGACAGCGCAGCAGTATCTGAAGGTTGGTATGACCCTGTCAGGTTCACAGGCACCTTTCACAGTGCGATAGGTCTCGTAACCGATAATGATGGTTTTACCCCCAAGGGTATATTCATAAATTCGTGCACGTACCTCCTCTGGTAGTCGCAGGAAAGGCGATGTTGATTGGTTGATGGACCACCTGGCAGTTCAGTTGTGATTCTGGAAAAGGAGGAAGCACAAGCTTACAGTTGAACTTCTTGCGATCGCTTCGATAATCGCCCACCAAACAGATCTGCGCCTGGATGTTTTGTCTTCTTGGCTGCGTAGGTTTTGCGCACATAAGGCTGCTTTAGTGCTTTGCTCTTACTACGATTTTGGCAAAGATCTGTTGCCTCTGAAGAGCCATTGTAGTTTTCGGATGAAATTGCTGGCCTCGGTCTTGCACCGAGTCCACTCGAATTACTGCTCCCTGAGTCATTGCTGCGAAGTCTCTGTACTTCTGAGGGCGGTGTGGGGAGATAGCTGCTACTCGGTTGTGCGCTGTGTGGCTCTTTCTTTCTGACTTCTATATTCCTCACGAACTCCTCACGGCTGCTATGAATGCTCGGTTGCTTTGATTTTGGAGGTTGCGCAGTGCGAGGTTGCAACGCTTTGTCGAACAACCCTGATAGAGACTTCCGGGACTTTGGGGTGACATCGACATCTCCATCGTCCTGCGGAACAGAAACAGGCCCACTAAACAGTTGCGATGTCTTCTTGAATATAGCAGAGCCCTTTGCACGGATACTGGAGGCCGTTGACGAGATTGTGGGCACGGACACAAAGCTGCTGGTTTCGCTGGGACTGTCGGTTTTCCGTCGCTTACGACTGCCGTCCTCGTCATCTGGTGTCGAATCTTCATTGTTGCGTGGCCGCGCCTTATCCTTCCTTGAATACGTGAACTTCTTCGCCATGATACTCGAGTAATTCCAAGATCATTCGGTAACTGTTAGAAGTGGAGGTGTGGAGATGCAGGGCAGGCAACCGGAACAGATCAGTTGCGGCATTCGGCGGAAGATACAGGGGTGTAAGAATGCAGCAGGTAAAGGCGGAGACTGCGCTTGCCCAATTGAACAACAAGACACAAAAGTCAAAGACTGCTCGAAACGTTTTTGGTCGAGAAGCAAAGCGAAAGATCAGTGCGACTCAACAAAGTCCTGATGAAGTGGCTGAGACGTTGGAGATCAGCCCAATCCCCTGCAGATTGGCTGGGGCGCTCAGCCTCAATGAGCGTCGACAATGATTGCTGCCCGCAGGCAATGCACGATCTGAATTGTAGTTGAGCCGGTGGAATCTTTGGCGAGGTGATACAACGCGAGATTGTAAGCGAGATGCCGAATGGAGTGAGGTGGTTCGGAGGATCGACAATCAGAATGACACGCTGCCACGTGAGAGTAATCGACTAGAGCCGTCTAGCGCATTGGCTTGTACGCAACCAGTCTATCAGTCTGTAACGGACCTTGACTGATATAGTGGAAGAAGGTAAATCGCCAAGGCTCAAGGCATCACCTGTGCAATAAGATATCAGGGCTGTGATTTTCATAGCGGTGATCCTGCAGTGCGAAGAACCCCCGGATTGGTGACGCGGGACGCTAAGTCACCAGCGAGCTAGTGCGCGCCAACGGGCGCCGACCGACGACCTTCATCAAGCGGCGTCTAGCGTCACTGACATCCTCACAACGTTTCTCGGTTTATGTTCTCACGTCGAGTGCGCATCATTCAGGCTCCCATCTTGTTCTGTCGACTGCATAGTACAGCAGGCAGCTGCATTTACGGATGAACAAACCCGCTACGCAAATGACACAACACGTGCTCACTTAAATTCACTGTTCGTACATGTCAATTCTGCAAACATGGCGTACTTAAGAAACCTGAACTGGGTACAGTAACTACTGACTTGGATAAGATTTTTTTGTTGTTGCAGATGGTGAAACTGTTAGGGTTATTGTAGGTCATATGGCGGCCAGTTGATGAAGAGACGATGTTGAAACGACCTTGTATTATCGTGTATTCCCATACATTGTTCTCATTCCCTTCTATAGCTGCACGCATTCTGCTCCGGAAGTTCTATGCAATGTTCATCAAGTGTGGCGTTCGGGCCGCTCTTGCCAGCGATGGTTCACCCAGCAACGTCCCAGAGGAAGCCGCCTTCACCTTGACTTGCTAGGGTGTTTAGAAATACTCCACGCCCTCACTCTCATTCCCGCAACAACAAAAACGTACGAGTCTGCAAAGTTCGAACAATAGCAGCATGCCATACATGCGAGGTGCAGGTACGTCGCCCATGTTTTTCGTACGCAAGACGTGAGTTTAAGCTGATAGGACCAAGCAGCGAAAGCGACAGAGCTGTCATGGGATGCTTTCCCTGAGCCACCACTAGACGCAGAGAACTGGCGACCTGATCCAGACTCAGTCCCTGTGGGGGGGCGGTGTGTCTGACCCTCGCTTCAACAAGGACCCGCTCACTAAGAGGCAGAAACAGGCTCTCAAGCGTGAAAGGTGTTTCGGGCTTGCCGTCGATGGCCTTAGTGAGAGCACTAGCGCCACTTTGCATACGACTCATACCACCAGAACGAAAACTCCGACGAACATAGGCAACTGGCCGGCGCCTGCACCGCGCTCAACTGGCTTGCCTCGAGCACTTGCGCCTCCGATAGCTCACAATATCTTCGCACAGCCTGAAGACCCCAAAGTAGTCGAGAAGCGGCTTTTAGCTCCAGCAAAAGCTCTAGCTCCGACTTCCAAGGATTCTACAACTTTCAATTTTGCTGACAGAACCAAACGCACAATGGAGACGCTCCCAGCTCAGCCCCCGTTCCACCGTCCCCACATCCCAGCTATGAGCGTCAACTTGCAGAAGTCTGAATTTCCAGACAAAACACCTGTTCCCACTTGGGCTCGATCTCTGGGACATCTTCTGGGCGAATCGCCTCCAAAGGTTGCTCTGAGTCGTCATCTTCCGGCTCAAGATCAACCTGTGGTATCTTCAATATCAACCCTTTCTCACCTTCGCAAGCAGGGTCTCGCATCTAACATGGAGACCACAGAGATTACCCCAATCTCCAAGCCTGTGTTAGTCGCATGCCAAGAGAAACCTACCCACCAACATGCCTTTGATCCAGTGCAACGTCAAGCAAAGTTCGACATTGAGCCCACCGAGCGGGTCAAGGTTAGCAACATGGGCTATGAAACAGTACATGCGCTAACCTAGCTTAGGATATCAAGATGCAGAAGACCTTACGCGAAAGCTTCATCCCGAAGAAGGCTGCCTTGTCACTACAGGGACACAAACGTCACCTGAATACTAGGCTCATCAGCACCATGGAGGACGAGATGAATATGCAGAAGCGCACCACACGTCAAGAGTTGCACGCAATGAGTGACAAGGGATTTGAGGATCACTTTGGAAAAGTCTTGTCTATGCACGAACTCACTTGGGACCTCAAGCAGAAGAGAGTCGAGACTGGCGAGACGGATTTGAAGACATCACTGGCCAACTTTTAGCAGCAACAACACCTTCAGCTCAAGCAGCCCAGCAGCTCAATTGGAACTCGCTTTCAACCCGGATAGGTCATTCCCAAGAAGACACGTGGGAGATGCGAAACTGACAACACTGTCAGCTCTTGCCTCCTCTGAGCTGCTTGATTACGATTGCGCATCGTCCACAAATACCCGTCTCAGGACCATCTTAAATTTCACGCTCCTGCGATAGGTCCCCTTCCAATGTAAGCGTGCGCGTTGAGCTTGTTACCGTACCTGCACAGTGCAGCCATATAAAGCGCATGAGTTGGTAGAAGTGCTTTGACTGATCCTGACTCTTGAATTGTCCTTTAGAAGACTAAAGTACAGCTAACATACCTGGAAAATAGCTACATCCTATGGTACTCACTAAATCCCTTGCTCTCGAGTTGTTTAACGTTGTGCATGTCTGTGTCAAGCGACCAGTAGCCTCTATTTGACTACTCTCGGACAATCCATCAATTTTTTTTTAAACATTGTACCAACTTGTTTGTGCGATCCTGCTCTCTGCTCGCTCACTCGCTAATAGACAATTGTTGTATGCAGTATATTACGTGTATTCTATTGCCAGCGTGGTAATGTATTTACCGGCAGCCACGAGCACACAGCAGCGGTCTTCGGGGATAGAAACAAGCACCTGTATAGAGCAGGATCCAAAAAAATGCATGGAGGCGTCATTCGAGCGTTCATGGAAGGACACTGCGGAGATTCTCGGGCGATGACATGATTAGCGCATGTCGCAAAGCCTCCCTAGTTGCACAAACAAGAGAAAGAACTGTCACCTAAGGGTTAACGAGGATCTTGTATGAGGGGCGGGACGGAAAGTCTGCGATCATGCTTACGATGTACAGAGGCGAACTATCCGAACGACCTGTTTTGGAATTGGCGTATAGCTCAAGGACTCCTGCGGTATCCAGTTTATTTAATAGAACTCAGACAGCAGGTTTAGACTTAGAGTCAAAATACATAGATCAATAACAGCACTTCTATAAGGATACCAGTTTGTTCTTGATCGCACTCAATCACGTGAGACTAAAGTGGCGCTTGAGATGCTCCGGAAGGGGCTGGAAGAATGCTTGAATGCTTGTAAAGCGAGTACAAAGACAAAGGAAACATGTGCTGGATACCGCTGAGGTCTTGGTATCAGCACCAACGGGACTGGAACGATGACATGAACAGTCCGAGTGAGCCTGTTAAGGGTAGTTGCCTGGCCGACAAGAACGAGGAGAGTGGATTGAAACCGTTGGATCAGCTGATTCGATGTTCCTAAGTTTGTAATAAGCCCTGCGAAGGCAGTTGCGCCGGGATAATAACGGTCAGACGTAGTTGACTTGACAATAGAAAGGCAACGTATGCATCATGTATGTGTACCTTGTGGGTAGTGCTTCACATGGTGGAGCGAGCCACCTGGTTTCAGTGGAGTCCGCTTGAGGTCTGGACCTGCATACTTTGAAGAATTAAATTCAACTACCTTCAGCTAAGATGAGGGGGAAAAGGCATGAATCTGGGGCTTCAGAGTGCATCTCTTAGTTCCCGCGCGGGCCGCTGCGGACAACCAAAGTTATAATCCTCTATTGATCGTCATCGCTACCAATCCTTGAGACATCTAGGCCCCGATGTTAGGATCAGTCTTAAGTATCCTCTTTTGTGGAGTCTGGATTTGTGGAGGGTTTCTTGCAAGAAAGGTCGACTCAGGTGAAATTGGGCATATGGTGGGTTACGAATGAAGAAGGACAGGTATGGTTTCGAGGTCGGATTGCACGAATGACTTCTGTTCTTTCGATTTGCTTGATCCAGGGCTCGAATATTCGATGTATGATTGGAGTGTATAAGTTCGGTACAATTCCTTTGTAAAACCTGGCACTATGTCGTGTCCAGTGCCAATATTTTACGAATTCTATAGACGCCTAATATATTTTCCGCAGTCCCACCACTTCTCCACATTCGTGTACACAGACAAATAATTCGTAATAGACACACAACACTTGGAGTGCGTTGCAGATTTCAAGCTTGACTTACAGTAAGCACTGCGTAATTCTCATTGCATTGAAAACCTCCTTGCTCGATCATCTTATTAACTTTTGTAGAGTTTTCCGCAATCATGGAGAACACACAAGAAAAGGACGCTCGTGTTGGGCAGCCTAGGTCTGATAGCAATGGCAGCTCGCCTGCGCTAGCAGTTGAGCGTAAGGAAGGCCTCGTTGGTGCCGACGGCATCACCAGGTTGAGCGAGGCTACCAACCTCAAGGACACCGCATACGCTTTCGCGACTAAGCGTAAGTGGTGGGTTCTCACGGTCGTCGCGTTGTGCCAGACAAGCATGAGTAAGTTGATCCTGTTCCCCCTCCAGTTCCAAACAAATATCTTCGTTGTGTCTAGCACTAACATGAAGACAATTCAGACTACAACGCAGCCGTGTACTCAAATACCATCGCCCCGCTGAACAAGCACTACAGTCTGGGAGACAACCACTTCACCAACGCCAGAGCGGGTCTGGCTTGGTTCCTGATCCCGTACGGTTTCGGGTGCGAGTTGTGGGCGCCGTGGTCAGAAGAGTTCGGGCGCTGGCTCATCATGCAGCTTTCGCTTGGCTCTGTCAACATTTGGCAGATTCTAGCGGGAGCTAGCACGTCCTGGGACATGGTTCTCGCGGCTCGAATTTTGGGTGGTCTTTCCTCTGCTGGTGGTTCGGTCACGCTCGGTATGGTTGCTGACATGTTCCATCCTGAGGAGCAGCAGTATGCTGTGCTTTGGGCTTCCCTTTGGTCTTGCCTTGGTTCTGGTAAGCATTCGTTCATCTATCGCGCAGTGTCTCGCTGATTGTGATATAGTTATTGGTGGTATCGCTGGTGGCTCGATCGAACAATTCCTCTCTTGGCGATGGAACTTCTGGGTCCAGCTCATCCTGGGGGTAACGGTCCAGGCCATTCACTTCTTCTTCGTCCCGGAAACCCGCTCCACGGTCATGCTCAACAGAAAGGCAAGGAAGATGCGCAATATGGACAGCGAATGCACCATTCGCGGTCCTACCGAAGACAGGAAATTCGATTTGGGACACGCTGCTGCGCTCATGGGCCGCCCTTACAAGATGCTGGTGACGGAGCCTATTGTTCTCTTTCTTTCCCTTCTGTCTGGGTTTGCTGATGCCCTCATCTTCAGCTTCCTCGAGTCCTACGGATATGTCTTCGGCCCAGGAGGTTGGAGTTTCACTCCTAGCCAACTCGGCTTCGCCATGTCTGCCCTCTTCATTGGCTACTGGGCTGCAGGCTTCTCATACGTTCCGATCATTCGTAGGGACTGTTTGAAGCGCAAGGCTGGTAAGACATTGAGCCCGGAGAGTCGCCTGTGGGGCCTGCTGTTCATTGCCCCTCTTCTTTCTATAGGTCTTTTTGGTTTTGCTTTCACCATCACAGGGCCTCCTCTCCCATGGATCGCGCCTCTTATCTTCTCAGTTCTCATCGGCTGGGCCAACATGGCGATATACTTTGCCACTATCGACTACATGGTCGCTGCGTATGGCGGCAAGTACTCGGCGTCTGCTACAGGAGGCAACGGCTTCTCCCGCGACGTCCTCGCTGGTATCTGCTCCTTCTACACTGGTCCGATGTACCATAAGCTCGGCAATCAGAACGCGACGTGGCTTTTATTCGGACTCTCTGTCCTAGTCATTATCCCAGTCTTTTGGATCTACCGCTCGGGACCCAAGATCCGTGCCAGGAGCAGGTACGCAGCAGAGGTCGAGAAGGAGCGCCGGCAGAACGAGGGTGTCATACGGGGACAGCAACACGGAAGCGCCAGCGTAGTTCGCGCTGACACCAACGAAACAGCACCAGCACTGACCGAGCCCTATTCGCCAGTATAGTGAGCTCATCAATGTTCACGAGTGCAGCAGATGCACGCTAATATGGATTACGATAGCCGTGAATATTGTTACCGAAGGACGGATATAAAACTTTGGTGATTGATTAGGACAACGTGTGATGCTTCATACTTCTCTCCGTAGTAATGGATCCACTAGATACAGCCTGATACGGTGCCTCTCTTTCATGATCTCCACGCAGGCCTTGAGCCATACGCATTGGAGCTAGTAACACCGGCAGCGCCTACTTACTGTTGCGACTGTCTCATGTTCGTTGTAACTTTGAAAGCAGCAGTCGTGGACAGCGGATAAGGACGGTATGCCAATGCAGACGATTGAGGCTTGAGCCGCCCCAGTGGCTGATGCACACGGGAGGCGCTAGTGCTCCGCTAGCGCGCTGTCCGATGCGCTCACATCTCAAACCAAGCCCCAGACATTATCTTCGAACACCCCAACGTTCCTATTTTACACTTTCTGCCTCCCGTGCTATTCTAAGAGCATCGACTGCAGGCAAACGCCAAGAGGGTACGCGTCAGGCCACTCGCGACCTTACAAGGAGCTGCCAGCGTCAGCTTTCTTCAACTCGAGCGCGCCGCTCTCACTCTCAGCATCGACGAGACCATGTCCGGCTACGACGACCGCGATTCTGGCTCTGATGATGAGCCGTTCAACCCTCAGGCCGAGATCGACGAGGATGACGTACCTGCAGCCGGCGCACAGGTGCGCCGACCAGCTGTCGCAGACGAGGATGACGAAGACGAAGCGGCTCAGGGAGGCAACAACGACGATGAGGATGATGAAGAAGGCGGTGATGAGAATGACGATGAGGACGATGAGGATGACGACGAAGAGGAAGATGAGGACGATGTTGTGGTATGCTGGGCTGGTACCGAAATGTTTGTGAGTACACACTGACTTTAGGCAGGCACGGCCCGCAAAACGAAGAAAGAAGGCCAAGCGCAATATGTTCATTGATGTCGAAGCCGAAGTCGACGAGGAAGAAGAAGAGGAAGATGAGGGCGACGACGACATCCAGGACGAAGTGCATCCTGACGATCTCCTTGAGACTACGAATGCCGATCTCGACGACCGCCACCACCGTGAGCTTGATATGCGCCGCGAAGTGAACGCACAGAAGGATGTTGAAGAACTTGCGAAAGAGTTCGATGAGAAATACCGCCGCAGGGAGATGCAGAGCGCTCGTCGAGGCGCAACTGGAGCTGTACCCTTGGCCCTTCCGACCGTCAACGACCCGTCCATCTGGAGCGTCAAATGTCGGCCTACGAAGGAGCGCGAAATCATTATGGCCATTCAGAGGCGAATCGATGAGAAGATGCGTGCGAAGCAGCCCGTCAAGGTTTACTCAGCCTTTGAGCGTGGCCCAAACGGTCCGCAGTCTGGTTACCTATATGTGGAAGCCGATGCAAAGCAGGACATGTTGGAGATGATTGAGGGTATTTCGAACGTTTTCATGAGTGGTGAGATGTTGTCGATCGATGTCAAAGAGCGCCCAGATCTGCTCCGCAAGAAGAGGAGGCCACCGCTGGAAGTAGGCAAATTCGTCCGCATGATCCGCCCACCAACATACAAGGGCGATTTGGCGAAGGTTGTAGAGGTCTCCGGCAACGGTCTGGACTGTATCGTGCAGCTTGTTCCTCGCCTCGACTACGGTCTCAACGAGGATGCCAACGCTGCTGTTGACAACAAGCGAAAACGCGGATTTTTTGGACCCAAGGTCGAGCGCCCGCCACAGAAGCTTTTCAGCGAAGCCGACGCAAAGAAGAGACACATGAAGCATCTCAGCATGGCCGGTTCCGGCGCGCGAAGACAGTACACATACAAGGGTGAGGACTACGTGGGCGGGTTTTTGATTAAAGAAGTCAAGGTCAATTGGGTCTCTGCCGAGCGAGTCAACCCTAAGATGGAGGAATTGCAGTACTTCTCTACCCAGAACGCTGACGGCACGGAAACACTGGATCTCATCGCTGTGCAAGCTGCACAGAAGGCCGCCGAGACTGGTGCTTCTTTTGCTTCCGGAGACAACGTTGAGATTTACACTGGTGAACAGAGGGGCATTCGTGGTACTACCGTTACAGTTACTGGCGAGATTGTCACGTTGCGAGTTAGCGAAGGCGAGCTCAGAGGCCGAAAGATCGATGCGCCCGTTAAGACACTGCGAAAGCTGTTCCGCGAGGGAGACCACGTCAAGGTCATTGGCGGCAGTAAATACGTCGACGAAGTTGGTCTCGTTACGAAGATCAGGGACGACAAAGTCACCTTGCTTTGCGACTCGACACAGCAGGAAATCACAGTCTTCAGCAAAGACTTGAAGCGTGCTGCAGATTCTGCAACCGTGGGTGCAGACTCCAATTTTGATCTCTACGACCTTGTGCAAATCGAGTAAGTTCGGGCCGCTGCACGAAATTTCATTCTACTAACGCATGCACAGTGCCTCAACCATCGGTTGCGTTGTTCGAGTTGATCGAGAGGTCTTGAGGGTTCTTGATCAACAGGGCGACGTGCGCACACTTCTACACACACAAGTCTCTCAGATCGCAGGCAGAAACCGAAATGCCGTAGCTACGGACCGTGACGGATCCGAAATCCGACACGACGACAACGTCAAGGAGTACGGTGGCGAGAACCGACAAGGCAAGGTCCTCTACATTCACAGGGGTATACTTTTCGTACAGAACAGGGAACTGGTCGAGAACCAGGGTATCTTCGTCGTCCGCAGCACCAGTGTCCTCACTATGGCCGCTAAGAGTGGGCGAGCCCAAACAACAGATCTCAGCGGCCTGAATCCAGCTCTGAATGCTGGCGCAAACGGCAACTCTGGTCCCATGCCTCCCCCACGAAGCTTTGGCCGTGACAAGCTTATCGGTAAAACCGTCATTATCCGCAAGGGTGCCTACAAGGGACTTCTCGGCATCGTGAAAGACACTATGAATGACGAAGCACGGATCGAGTTGCACACGAAGAACAAGCAAGTTTCTGTCAAGAAGGAGCTTCTGTCCATCAAGGATCCTATCACTGGAGCCAGCATGCCAGTTGGAGGTGGCAAGTTCCCAGACCGCTCGCGCGGAGGCTTCTCTGGCTCCACACCTAGCCACAACAGCGGACGTACACCATCGTGGGGCAACGGCGGTGGCCGAACGCCTGGTTGGGGTGGTGGTGCTGGCGGTCGAACGCCAGGTTGGGGAGGAGGTGGCGGTCGCACCCCCGGCTGGGGAGGAGATGGTGGACGTACAGCCTACGGCGGCGGTGACGGAGGCCGCACAGCTTATGGCGGAGCAACGGCATATGGCGGCGCTACCTCCTACGGAGGTGCGACATCGTATGGTGGCGGCACAGCATATGGTGGGAATGACGGCAACCGCACCGCATATGGAGGCTTCAACTCTGGCGGTCGCACACCCGGTTGGGGAGGCTCTGGCTCCGGCAACACAGCCTCCAAATCAAGCCTGTCTGCACCTACGCCTGGAGCGTACAACGCTCCCACACCAGGTGCGTATGCGGCCCCAACGCCTGGTGGTTATGGAGCCTACTCTGCACCAACTCCTGGCGGACCCATGGACGCTCCTACACCCGGAAATTACTCTGCACCTACACCGGGAGACTCACGTTATGGCATTACTCCAGCGGCTGCGCCAACACCGGGTGCATGGGATATTTCAACCCCAGCGCCGAGCGGTGAAGATCCCGGATACCATTGAAAGCATCAAAATTGTATAATAGTGGCTTTGAACGCACGAAGCTGTCGAAGAGTCCAGGCAACCCATTCGCTCAGCACCCGATATGAATCACTCTTGGGATTCTTTCTGATATTTGCATTACTGGAGTTTTAAAACAAGATATTAATGAAATATCGTTATTGCTCTTTCTGATTTCAGTCTTTTAAGATGGGATGCTTGTGGCGCTCCTGCACGCATTGCAGTAGCGACTTTCTGCAAGCCGTTAGTGCGAATGCTTTGCAGATGGTGACCTGTCAGCCTGCACAACTCCTGCCCCTCACTCTCATTCCCTGCCTCTTACTCTCAATAACCTATACTATAGCAGAGTCAGGATTGTCTGTCTTGTTCTGCGGTGCAAATGCTTGGCCTCCCGTCATGAGTAACCGACCTGGCTTCTTCTCACTCTTGGCTGAATCTCAGCGGAGAAAAGACGCCGTAAGGCGGAATTCAGATCGCGAGACTCCAAGAAGAATACCTACCGTCACTGCTCCCAATTCGGAACGCAACGGAACAAACCCACATACTAGTGCGAGCGATCAGAGTCGAGCTTCAACTCCTATAGTGACACCTTCGAATCGATCATCTGACGGCATTGATCTGTCTGCAGCTGCTCTTGGCAGCTCTGACGCTTGGAGATTGTATGATCTGGAAGCTGAACTTAAGTTCCGACGACCCGTGGGACTCACAGATGCCACCGAACAAGCATCTGCAGCGTGTGTCAGGATTGCCGAAGCCAATGACTATCTCGATTCCGCAGAAAGCGTATGGGACGAACTTTGCACCGCAAGAGGGCAACTCCAGGAATCGCTCGACAGCGCCATATCACCTAATCAACAGCTACGCCTCAAGGCAATTCGCACGCTCGGAAATATCTATGTCCAGCTCGGGGACTATGATGCAGCGCAAATCACACTCCGTTTGCTTTACCCTTCTCTACCCTTAACACGGAATGCTCTCGGCAGGCTTCAGGCATGGCACGAGATCGATGCTCTACTGGACTACCTGCGATTCTTGACAACAACTGCGCGAGATCTTGAGCAAGCTGAGAAGGTTGCTAAGCTACTTCCGTGGGCGACGCCAGACGTTCTCCGCACAATGGATCGCAAGTCTCATGCTTTGTTGAGCTTAATCCAAGCACTGAATGGCGAAGGCCGCCATTCAGAAGCTTTCGGAGCCTTAGAGATATTCGAACTGACATCGTCGTCATCTTCTCTGCTGGAACCGGATTACTATCTGCAGAAGGCGGTAGCCGCTGCCGGCAAAGGATTGCGGACCGAAGCAGAATCTTTGTTTGTCGACGCATTGGTCTTGAGCTCGTTGGTGGCCGGAGCCTGGCACTCTCAGACGCTGCAAACGCTCTACCAATTTGGAAAGGCTTTGAGAGCTTGGTGTAAACATGAATCAGCTCTGAAACTTCTCACGTTGTGTTGTCAAGGGTACTACTATAGGCTGGGACTTTCACATCCTCGTTCAATACAAGCATACAAGGAACTTCAGGCCTGCAAAGGTGCCAGCACCGCGATGCAGAAGTTGCGTCAATTGGGCCATGTCCAGTACAGCTGCAAAAGGAAGCGGTCGATGGCGTATGAGTATAGCTATCTTGTGACACCAGTCGAGTTGCTGAAACCAGTAATAGCCATGAATTATAATCGTATCTCGGGCACACTAGAACAGCTCCTCAAGGCTCAAGGCTTGTCCTGTCGTGTCAGGTTCGATGTCAGGCGAAACCTTGCATGGTGTGCCCTCGAACAGAACAAGCTAAACGTCGCTTCCACCAAGCTCTACGAACTACACCATGCAGTCAACGAAGCCAGCAGCGACACCGTTGGTGTTGAGGCATACCGTGGAACACTAGCATCCGATGAGGCGATTTGCTCTGCAAAGAGTGCGGAGTTGGGTGCGGATTTCACGCGCCAACGAAGCAAGCTAGTTTATCTTGGACTCAAGGACTTTTCCAAAGAGCGAAGCCACCAAGTTAAAGCAATAATCCGCCGCCTGACTAACTATGGTCTCACACATTTCACCCGCGATGTGGTCTTTGGTGATCCGCCTCTGATCATTGAAACGAATCGCGAGCGCCTGGGCACAGGGTCATCCGCCATAGTTGACACTGTTCAGATCGGTGAAATGTTCTACGCTCGCAAGTCGATCAGTTTACCACGCCAAAATCAGCACCATTTACGAGAGGACATTCGAAAAGAGATTACGATTACACACGCTTTAGACCATCCACATGTTGTTCGAGTCTTACTGACCTACGAAGAGACCAAACACTTCAGCATTATCATGCATCCTTTGGCTGATTGTGATCTAGAATCATACCTTGCCAATAACAGATGCGATACCATGCAAGAGAGACGCCTGATCTGGAAGTGGATGGCTTGTCTCGTTAATACGCTGGCCTTCATCCACTCAAAAGACATCCGCCACAAGGACATCAAGCCGCGAAACGTCCTTGTAAAAGGAGAAAAAGTCTATTTTACAGACTTTGGATCTGGCCACATGTTTGAGGACAGTGGCAACAGTACCACAGATGGGTTATCTTATGGACACACGAAAGCATACTGCGCTCCAGAAGTTATCAAGAACGCCAATCGAAATCGATCCTCGGACGTCTTCTCGCTTGGCTGCGTGTTAGCTGAGATGACAGCCTGGAGTAGTGAGATCTCCATGACTGACTACTTTGGTGGGATTCGAGCGAATCGGAACGGTACAGATGCTGTTCTGTACCACGAATCGATTAGCCATGTCAAACTGTGGTTCGAGAAAGAGCCGCGGCTTACGCAACGATCAAAAGACATGCACTCAGGAGTACTGAGGCATATGATTCGCAAAAATCCTGACGCGCGATGTACGATCGTAGAGATTAGCCGCGCTATCAAAAAAACTGTATCATCTGGGGAATGTGTGAAATGTAACATTGATTTATGGGTTCCAGATAGTACTGCGGAATAAGAAACAAGAGGCCACATACCGTCGAATTGCCTCGTTTTGTATCTATCAATGATGGTATGATGCTCCCAGCACGAGAGACATAACGCAAGGCTCGTCACAGTGGCAAGAAGGAGGGAAGAAATCATTCTGGAGGCCTTGAGGGTACTCTCCCGCCACAGTGTCATCTTTGATCTTTGACAAGAGTTCCACCGCTTGTTCCCTCTCATCAGGTACTTCTATCCCTCCACCGTCGTCGGAGTATAAATCCTCGAGCTCAGTCCTGGTGAATTTGAGAGCATTGATTGCCTCCGACCTCCTTTCCAGAAATAGCTGCCTCTCTCTTTCGTCGATGAAGTTCCGAATCGCTACCTTAGAGTATGAAGCCAAGACTTCTGCAGTGCGCTCGTAGATTACCCTGTGCAATCTTCTGGGACAAGGCGACTCCTCGTGGAACAGCTGAGGGCCTCCAGCGTATGGGTTGTCTTTCCAGCCCTGACACGGACGCAACGGCAGCCTTATGACGATCTCATTGAGTTTGGGTAGGCGCTCGAATACATGGTAGGTCAGTCCTCGAGCCTTATGGTACTGCTGAAAGCCTCCAGCCTTCACTTCAAAGAAGCGCATGAAGGACAGGAAGTCCATGCTGAGACTGATTTTTTGGATGCCATGGCGGAGAGTGGCATACTGCTTGAGTTTTGGGTAGATTAGCGGAAAGCGGCGGTAGCATTTCGACAGAGCCTCCTCTGTGGAGGTTGTCGGCACACTGTCAGGCTCAATCATTTGGTAGTAGTCTCCAAGACGGTTGATGCGTTCCGCAAAAGATTGGTGTGAAGATACCGTAATGCACAGGCCTTTCGAATGAGTCAAGCTGCTGCCGCCATTCATGCAGAGGCGCAGTGTTATAGCCCTCACTTGATGGGAGACGTAGAGAAGCTGATACCAATCGCCGAGTTGGTCAACAATTTCGAAGGGTCCCGGCTTTTGGATCCTGCGATTGTTCTTGTAACGCTGTTTATAGCGCGCGAGTTTCTCACTGTAGATGGCAAAGGTGTGCGGTTGATGCATACAATACTCAACGATCCGCTCCTTGAGCTCAGTAGGAAGCCCGGCCCAGTTCAAGCTCTTGCCATTGTGTAACCACCAGCGCCATAAGGTATCTTGCCGAAGTGGGGCTTCAGTGATAGAAAAATTCGAGCCCAAGAAGTGTTCGAGAGTCTCCATACCCTGGTCTTGCGAGATGATAGTGCGTTTCCATGATCCTATCTTCGAATGGTGCAGGTGCAACGTGGTACGACATTTGACTGGGACATTGATGCGGCCCTCAACGCGGTTTCCATGAAATAGAACATCGATAGGCGTTATTGAGGCATTGGTTTTGATCTGTTCGCTGATAGGGTACGTGCTACCAATCTGATGCACCTTAATCTCAAGTTGAAAGCGTGCGGGAGATTGATGCTGGTATTGGCGGACTACTTCGCGGATGTGGTCCATCGAAGCATGTTCGTCGGCACTCGTCATTAGTTCGGCTGGTTCACCGGTATTGGTGTCACAGAATGCCTCGAGCATATGGGTTTGAACTATGTGCCTACGGGATCCGTAGGATGCTGTTACTGGAGACATGTTGTTAGGATATCAGTTAGAGAGCAGTGTAGGAGAAAACACTAAGTGAGTAGTGACTCATGTACCAAAAGTATCCGCCCGGACTGTTCTTGGTTGCCTGAAACTTTAATCAGAGTAAGTGGGAGATCTGAGTGATAGGCTACAGAGTCAAGTAAAGCTACTGATGCGGTGAGATCATTCAGTGAACTGTACGGTTTTTATATAAGGATAGCCAGATCCATGATATTGAGAACTGAGTAAGACCTATGAAATGCTTTTGTGTTACAATCAAAGAGAGCCTCCAGATCTTCTTATGACACAAATGAATTCTTTCTTGCATGGTGACCAATTAGGTATTACCATGCATGCGCGACTCGAGGTGGTTTGTTGAAGAAGCTGTGAATAGCTCTCTGGTGCCTATAAAACAAATCGTGATGAACTCTTGCACTAGGATACATATTTTCGAGAACTGAGTTCTTAGACAGTCGCATGACGCTTGCCTGAGTTCGTGTTGAAGCACTGCATGAAGCTGCACTTTCTTGTCGATGCGCCAAGCCCGCCTTCCCCAATCGAGACGGCGTCGCGCTCCAGCCAATGGTCTTCCACACCACCCAACTGCACCTTCACATCAACACGACAGTACAATTACGCCGATATTGCCCAGTAGATCAGGAAAAGCCGGCAAATCAGTGGAATTTAGACGTTGGGTAAATATTGAAACAGCAGGATGAACCAAAACTTCGTTGGACAGCCCAATGCAGAAGAGATAAGAGCAATGGAAGGGCTGCGGCGTGGGCTAGTACCCATGGTCGCAGCCATGGACAAGCTGAGGCGCGACATGGATATAGCAGCGTCACGGGGAACTGCTGTAGACTGGTAAGTGGCAGTTTCGATGCATCTTTGACGTTGAATAGTCCTTGTCCTCAACCTCGCTTTCGTATCTGCTGTATACTTTTCTTGCTTTAGTTTTGCAGTCTGCCATTCTTTGTTTTTTTTTGCATCAAGATCCCTCAAAATCTCTCGTTGCTCTTCCGAAATTTCACTTCATACTGATTCTTAGCAGGCCCCAAATTCAGCGCACAACTACAGCCGTAAATTCCTACATCGCTGCACTCAACACTTTCATCAATGGCGGCCGCAGACACACCATGGAAAGCAGGAAGACCGACGCCGGAAAGGTCCTTAAAAATAAGCAAGGAAACGACGAAGTAAGATACAACGATATCACAATTCCACCACAAGCAGACACCCTCCGGAATCTACATCCCTTCCCAATTGCGCCCTTCCCCGGCACCAACGACCACCTTGCCGGCCTAAGCCAAGCTTTGCTGCGGAAACGTCTGGAGCCTACAGAAGAAAAATGGGTCGAGGACCGGCTATCCAAAGCCTTAGAATTTGCGTACGTACCGCCAGAATGGGGTATTGAACCTCGCAAGCCGGCCGAGAAGGAAGACAAAGACAGCGATAATGAAGCCGATGCCAATCAGCCAAGCACAGCGGTGAACAGGTTCAGCAAGCGCGCGAAAGGCACTCTGACTGAAGAGCAGCTCGTGCAGCGCTGGAACTCGGCACACATGTGGTTCTTCAACCCACCGCAGACATCGTTTGATGATGGGGAGGAGTACGCTTCGGGCGAGGAAGGCGAAGAGGGTGATGACGAGGAGGGAGAGGAGTTTGAGGATGCGATGAATACGCCTGCTGCAGATGCTTCGGCGCAGGCAGCGCAGGAAGAGGATGTCAAACCGGCTGCGCCACCTGCGCCGGTTGTTATGATTCAGGAAGCGGAGCCGCCGGTGCATAAGCCGGTACCTGGGATGCCGGTGCTGGATTTGGGTGTCATTCAGAAGTTTATAACGACAGGACAGTTATAAGAACGCCGACACAGTATCATTGAGATACAAAAGTGTCTGTTAGAGGATGTTGTGCTAAGTCAGCGCTCGCATTAAGCGTTGCAAGAAAACGAATTTGTCAAAGCTCAGTAATGCACGTATCATCTCGTTATGCATTGCATGTATCGGGTATATAACTTTTGTACCTACTGACATCAAATCGTGGTCTCACGAAGTTCATTCCGGCTTGAGTGCATATATCCGTACAGGATACAGTTCCTTCGGCATCCCTCTTTGCAGCTCGGTTGCAACAATCTTCAACTTCGCGTCCTTGAACAGCTTCCTGAACTTCTCATCGCTCCTTGTGACACTCGAGTCCTCCTCATCATAGATGTCCTTATGCCTGATGTCCGTTGACAGGTTCTCCTTGACCACTATCCACGCCTCCGCCTTCTCTCCGTCATCGCCAGGCTTGACAAGCCCCTCTTTGCACCGTTCCAGATAGGTGACCAACTGCGCGTCTGTCAGATGCCCCAGGCACCACTGGTTCCATATTAAGTTGTAGGCGCCAGATGCAGGTGTCCAGTCTTGCAGACCACGGTTTATCACCTCACCCACTTGTCCACGCCCTGTGTTGTCTCCTGCAGCATCAGCCTCTGTGTTCTCCAGTTCCTTGACAAGCTCATCCGTAAACTTCTTCACCGGCTCTACGATATCCACTCTCCGTCCCACCCCCAACAACAGCCCCTTTGTTATCCGCCCAATCCCTGCACCACAATCTGCTACCCTTTGCAGAGGCGGCAGTGACTGTTTTGTGGAAGGGGCTTGCCCTGCTTGTGCGCGGCGCAGTTTCGTGAGGAAGTTCGAGGAGCCTTGCAGGTCGATGCGTGAGGTCTGAGGGAAGCCGCCCAGCATGCCGTTGTTATCTGAAGTCACGCTTTCCCAGTACGCGAGCGAGGCCGAGACATTAATCGAGGCATCGGGATGCTCGGGGTCGTGCGATATGAGGGGAGGATCGGAGTCCATGCCTAGAGCCATAACTGTGAGGTGCGGGTGGGTGTTGCGATTTCTTGGAGGATGTACGTCGAGGTATCGAATGCGTCTTTGTCGATCGTGACGAGGTGTAAGAATATCAAAGAGTGTCAGTGATGTTGTATCAACCTGTTCGTGAAGGCACTGAAGATCAGCAGACTGTTAGCGCGTTCGTCAATCATGCACATGCAGACGCGTCGAGCTTGAGGTGGGGTAGCTTTGGAGCACCCCAAGACTGCAGCAGAAGCCCGCCCGCGCGCTCCGATCAGTAGTCTACTGTTACGACTAGACAGCTGGAAAAGGGCAAAGATGTACGCAGCTGGCAGATGCCTGATTAAGAACACATACAAAGCCCGTGGGAACGCGTCTTTGGCGTGTAAACGTGTGGAGTGCCGATCCAAAAAGGCAGTTGCATGCGGGATATCCTTCGCGCGGGGCCCACCCCCCATTCAAGCTGCCCACGCCTGCATTGGCAGCTGCACGCCATTGGTACTGTGTAGATAACCAGCTGTCTCCTCTGCTGGCCGGAGCGATGTCTTGTCTTTACACCTCACTTTTCAGAGCTTCACCGCGAAGAATCCCCCCAGCTTTCCCTCACACTTCCACTTCAACTTCAAGAGCTATCCGATTGAACCGAGGTACCTTTCCAAGGTACTACACAGCTGGCAGCAACATGTCCGACCTTTTCGTCGAGCTTACGGCGCCAAACGGCCACAAATACAAGCAGCCTCGGGGTCTGTTCATCAACAACGAGTTTGTCAAGTCAAAATCTGGCGAGACCATCACCTCGATAAACCCAAGGTACGTACCTATACATACAGAACCCAATGATACGGAACTGACTGTTTTTCACAGTGACGAGAGCGAGATTGTCTCGGTCTACGCAGCCAGTGAAGAAGATGTCAACGACGCAGTAGCAGCAGCACGTAAGGCATTCAAGAGCTCGGAATGGCGCGATATGGACACAAATGCCCGTGCAGACATACTCTTCAAGTTTGCGCAATTGATCGAGCAGCACAGAGAGACATTGGCCACAATTGAGACTTGGGATAACGGCAAGCCATACCAAGTTTCCTTTAACGACGATCTAGGAGAGGTCATTGGTACAATCAAGTACTACGCAGGTTATGCAAACAAGATTCATGGCCAGGTCATCGACACATCACCTGCGAAACTGGCCTATACACTGCGAGAACCCCTTGGTGTATGTGGGCAGATCATTCCGTAAGTGTGTGTTTCCTCACAATGGACTCGTGTTGATTCTCGACAGATGGAATTTTCCTCTTGCAATGGCTGCCTGGAAACTCGGACCTGCACTTTGCACAGGTAACACAGTCGTTTTGAAGGCCGCCGAGCAGACACCACTCTCCATCCTCTACCTTGGAACACTTGTCAAGGAGGCTGGCTTCCCACCAGGTGTGATCAACTTCATCAACGGAGAAGGCAGGAAGGCCGGTGCAGCTCTCGCTCAACACCCTGACGTAGCCAAGATCGCCTTCACCGGATCGACAGCTACTGGCAAGGAGATCATGAAGATGGCTGCTGGGACTATGAAGAATATCACACTGGAGACTGGTGGAAAGTCACCTCTGCTCGTCTTCGACGATGCGGACCTTGATCAGGCGGTCAAGTGGTCGCACGTCGGTATCATGTGCGTAGCATCTATGCTCTCATAAAGTTTCTGCTCACCATCTCTAGGTACAATCAGGGTCAAGTCTGTACAGCAACATCAAGGATATTGGTACAGGATGGCATTTACGACAAGTTTATCTCTGCATTCAAAGACTATGTCGCAAAAACATCTGTCGTCGGAGACCCATTCAAAGACGATACTTTCCAGGGCCCTCAAGTCACAAAGGCACAATATGAGCGTGTTCTGTCCTACATCGAGGCCGGCAAGTCCGAGGGCGCAACTCTTGTATCTGGAGGAAAGGCCTACAAGGACGTTGGCGGCAAAGGTTTCTTCATTGAGCCTACCATTTTCTCGGATGTCAAGGACAACCACAAGATCTACCGTGAAGAAGTCTTCGGACCTTTCGTTGCCATCAGCTCATTCAAAACCGAGGAAGAGGCCGTTGAGCGCGCCAACGACACCACCTATGGTCTAGGAGCTGCACTCTTCACCGAGAACATCACCAAGGCACACCGTGTCGCCAGAGCGATCGAGGCCGGCATGGTATGGATCAACTCGAGTAATGACTCTGATATCCGAATTCCTTTTGGAGGCGTGAAGCAATCTGGCATCGGGAGAGAGCTTGGTGAGGCCGGACTTGAGGCCTACACCAATAAGAAAGCTATCCATGTCAACCTGGGTACAAGGTTGTAAGGAATGCTGTACGAAAAGATACATGTCATCACCACGTACCCAAGACGGGGTTTTGCTTGGCGCCACGGCTTGGGATGGGTCGGACGACTGCAAGTGTTCAAACAATGAGGAGTTTGCCTGTTCCACGGAACGAACACATCTTTTGGTGAATACGAGATTTTGGTGTTACTGATGAGGATGGTCGAAGTGAAAAATCGCTCATTCTTGACTTAGCCATTCTACTGAGGCATAATGTCTGCGTGAACTTATTTCCGTCGAAACTCTCCGAATCCGCTCCGAGTCCGCTGATTCAGTGCGACTTGGACGTCTGCCATACCCGTCCCGTGTCGTGAGGCTCGTGTGGAGATACAAGGCTGGGAGTGGACCCGGATGATATGGTTGCCCGGAGGCTGGTGAAGCTCCGAGATGCAGACGCTTGAAATGCCTTTAGGCCTTTGCAAACCATCGCACCGGATGCAGAACGAGTGAGGCTCCGCTGACTAGAGTGATGGCGCAAACCTGGTCCCAAACCGGTAGCACATGTCATCAGTTGACAGCAAGGACGTGTTCAGACGATGCTTTGGGTGCTCGACAGGCAGGCTAAGCAACCGTTATCTTGGCGCAAGCCTCTCGTAACCCAAAACGCACAAATCACCAACGGCCTCGTCACTCGCTGCACTCCTCCTGTCCGCAGTGCCCCCCGCTGAACTGTGCTTGTTGTCACCACGTTCACTCTAACAGCTGCACCGCTCTCGTGACTGATACCGTTCCTTTGCCTGCGCAACTCTAGACGTCTGGACCGGCGCTAGCTTATGATTTAGGATCGCTTGCGAAGGCTATTTCATCGGTCCGCTGAGCCCGGCAACGCCCACTCGCCCTCGGCCACCAGTGCGGCGTCATTGCTGGGTCCTTGCGCCTTACTAAGACACGCGGCTAGCAGCGTAGCTCTCTATCCCCGCCCTGTCGACTGGAGAGCTTGAGATCATCGCTATCAACCACCAACGCCCACAACCCCAGCCGCATGTGCACTGCCCGCCCCGCGTGAGCAACTTCCTCATTTCGCTCTCCACGTGCAGGCCATCGCTCTGGATCGCAAACGAGACTACGATTCGCCCCCCGTCGACTCTCCCAATCTGACCTGGCGCACCCAGCGTCCCGCAAAGCTGATAACGACAGCGCCGACGGAGGCTCGCTTCAAGTCTTTCCTCTCCCGCCTATTCAGGCCGCCTTAACGCCCGCAGCTTGCATTGTTGAATTACATACACCTGAACAAACACACAAACGCTGCGGTCGCAAACTGCGTCATCACGTCTGCAACTGAAGCTGGAGAAGGAGCAAGCACCCCTGCCGCCTCGGTCCTGCAAACCCTACCTCCGCCGCTGCTTCCTGCGCAAATACCAGGATCAACACGGTTCCTGACTCACGCAACCATAACATCCTGCACCTCAGCAACCCATCTCTGGGTGCAGTATCACCAACATGGGCAACCAGCCGTCTAGCGAAAAGGGCAAGAAGGGGGAGAAGGGTGCTGATGGCGTGCCTCTAGGCCGCGAATACTACCGCTCGTTCGAACGATCAGACACCCAAGGCTCTACACGCTCGCTACGCAACTCGATTCGCAACAAAATCCCTGGCACCGGTAAGACCGACAGCCCACGCAACTCAGTGTCAAACCTGAGTGAGATCACTAATGGGAAGAACGACAAGTCAGACGCGGTCTCTGTCAAGTCAGAGAAGAGCAAGGGAGGGCGAAGCTCGAGACGAGGCTCGACAGCCTCAGACGGAGCAGGCCTTGTCGAGACAGCTGCGCAGGTTGAGAAGCTGCCAGACGAGCCACAGCCACCACCATCACCTGTTCATGGTGCTACAGTAGGCACGGGCCACGAGGCTGTTGAGAAGGCTCAGCAAACTGGCGAGGTCGACCGTGTCTCGGAGGTACCACCTTCCGGTGTTCCACCTCCTTCAGCCTCCGCCCAGCCAGGAGAGTCGATCCTGCAGAAGAAGGGACAGCCAATTCCGCGACTACCAGAGCCTCCAGCAGCGAACGATGGAGCCGGGTCACCTATGGAGATCGGTGCGTTGAAGGCGATCGACCTCGACGATATGATTCAGCGGCTGCTGGACGCCGCTTACGCCGGTAAAGTCACAAAGACAGTGTGCTTGAAGAATGCAGAGATCTTCGCCATCTGTTCTGCTGCACGAGAAGTATTCTTGAGCCAGCCAGCGTTGTTAGAGCTCGCGCCGCCAGTTAAGATTGTTGGCGACATACACGGACAATACACTGACCTAATCCGCATGTTCGAGATGTGCGGATTCCCTCCTAACTCGAACTACCTGTTCCTGGGCGATTACGTCGACCGCGGCAAGCAGAGTTTGGAGACTATTCTCTTGCTCATGTGCTACAAGCTCAAATTCCCTGAGAACTTCTTCCTTCTCCGCGGCAACCACGAATGCGCAAACGTCACGCGTGTCTACGGTTTCTACGACGAATGCAAGCGAAGGTGCAACATTAAGGTCTGGAAGGCGTTTGTCGACACATTCAACTGCCTACCGATTGCGGCCATCGTTGCACAAAAAATCTTCTGCGTTCACGGTGGGCTGTCCCCGAGCTTGTCGCACATGGACGACATTCGTCAGATCGCACGACCTACCGACGTGCCTGACTACGGCCTGCTGAACGACCTGCTGTGGAGTGACCCGGCAGATATGGAGAACGATTGGGAGTCGAACGAACGAGGTGTCAGCTATTGCTTTGGCAAGAAGGTCATTATGGAGTTCTTGCAACGGCATGACTTCGATCTTGTCTGTCGAGCGCACATGGTGGTAGAAGACGGCTACGAATTCTTCAATGACAGGGTTCTCGTGACGGTTTTCTCGGCGCCAAACGTGAGTCACTTCATCCATGCCCAGGAATTGGGAAGTTTACTGACATAATACAGTATTGCGGCGAGTTCGATAACTGGGGTGCAGTCATGTCTGTGTCTGGAGAGTTATTGTGCAGCTTCGAGTTGCTCAAGCCGCTTGATTCGAGCGCGCTCAAGAGCCACATCAAGAAGAGCAGGAACAAGCGTCAAAGCATGCTTAATTCACCAGTGAGTAACTTGCGGCCTAGGCCTATGGATTCAAAGCGATCTTTAGTGCCCTATATCATATATCTTACTCGTACTGACTCAGTCGCAGCCTGCACACTACGCCCCACAAAGTTACTAATCATTTTCTTTGGGTGTAGGGTAGTGAGAGCGATAGTTCACCATGGTCAATACTGGCACAAAACAAGCTTTCACGGAATACAGAATGCGACGGACTGGTGAAGAAGTACAAGAACGCAGACAAGCAGAAGTGCCCTCCTGGTCTACGACGGAAACCTGGTTTGGAACAGCTCAGTAGCTCGGACAGTGAAGAGTTACGCGCACTACGGAAGTTGGATACATCAACACCGTCGACTCCCTCATCGCCTGAGCTCCCTTCTGTCCAATCACTGCTAGCACCGTTGGAGGTTCCTAAACTGGACCGGAGCAAGGAATATTGGCGACTTAGGGGAAGGCGTGCAACATGGGAATTATCTTTGCCGACCAATTTTGAACGCCATTCAAATCACGTCACCCCAGGTCACACTCTCGAATACATCAACCAAGGAGTGCCGGCTCCGAAGAAGAAAAAGGAGGATTTCAACGTGTCGACCAGGCGCATGGGACGAAGCTCTTCACAGTAGACGATGTGGCCGGGAAGCGATTTGCCTGGTCAGCCACGATGAACCGATAGCCTCCAGGACATATTCCGTCGACATTCCCAAAGCCAATTTCTCTTCAGGCTACCTTTTCTTCAGTGTCAGCTGTGGCACTACACATTGCTTTTCAAGTGACGTAAAGGGTAATGGGCTTTTGCTTCCGCCTGTGGTTCTTCGGTGAGCTGAGGTGTACAGTACGACATGTCGATGAGTGTGTTTTTTCTTGTATTTGAGTCGTAGTTTGCGTGGGTTAAAATGGGGCTAATTCACTACATACATCTCTCCCGGACTAGTCTTGCGTCTTCGCTTCTAGAAGTTGTAATATCTATCTTCGTTTGCCTACCATTTATTGTACAGCTCTTACTTCCTGTGACTAGGCTACCTGGTGTCGACAGGTGCTGACTGTTCCCCTCGAGTTCAGGTCTCAGTGGGAGCCGCAGCACTTTGGTGAAGGTGCTTGCCCAGGGGTCGCAGCCTCTGGTGCGTAGTGACATCGCCGAGCCAAGTGCGCTAGCACCGTACATGTAAACTCTACAAAAATCAAGAACCAGCGATCAACATCAAATTTCTGCCTTCTGAGACTGTCTCAGTATCGTGGCTAAGCTTCAAGTGGTCTTGAAGCTCATCGTTGGGTATCTGGGGCTGTTTGACGACCTGATCGAGCCTCAGCATCTTTATTATTGTGAGATTTAATGCACGAGAGCACAATAGTCGACTTATAATGCTCTGTGGGCATCTCTAGAGAGGTATTGAAGCGTAGAAGAGACTATCGTTTGGATCGACAGGTCGTCATCATCATCAAGCAATGGCTGTAGTCTCCGGGGGCAAGCGAAGAACCTAAGGGAAAAGCGAACCGTAACAGGGATATTGAAGGAAGTACCGATTCGCCCACCACCTTCTATCCGGCCAATCTGGAGATAAGATGCATCGATTTCCAATCTAAATGACGTATATAGGGGTATTACCAGTTTCCTTAACCACGGACATCCCCTTCTACCAAACCCCGTATCCCAATGCCGCTGATAACATACGACAAAGACCCGCACCAACGCCCCAGGGCCAGGGCCTCAGCCTGGCCATGCAGATACAAAGCAGAAATGCAAGGAGAACAACGGTGGTTATGTGACAAATGAAACTGTGCGTGTGTACATGTGTTGAATATGGAATCAGGATCAAAGCGCTAGTTCTGAGCCAGCTCGTCGTCTGAAAATCGGAAGGTCGAGTCTGAAGACGAGGACTTTTGTTGCTTTTCGGATGGTTTGCGGACGTGTCGTGGTGAGACGGGGGAGACGCTTTCGATCCACGAGCGGTTCGAGAAACGAGACGAGGAAGAGGAAGGGCGTGAGAAGTTGCGGACACCGGGTGGTGCTGGGGATGGAGCGAACTCTCTCAATATCTGAGAGTTCTCCTGGGCCTGTGCGCCTGGCATATTGTCTGGTGGAGCGCTCTGCGGCCACGCATCTTGCGAATCGACGGGGAAGTCTTCGTCTGCACCTTGTCAGCTTTCCTCCTCAAGCCAGCCATGTGTGAGCAATTTCAGGAGGAAAGAACAAAGGCAAACAAATGCAGGGAGAAGGAAGCCGCACAGGACTACGCACTGGCCACGCCCAATCCCTCGCACAGTCTCTTTCGCCACAACCCGCATGCTTCTTCGAAGCCCTCCATCACTTCTCCACACGCCCTCTTCGCCTCCCTCTCACGCAAGCGCCTGTCCCAATCGCCGCGCTCGATGAATTCACGTCCTTCAGTCGTGCGTTCTGCTTCGCGCTTCCATTCATGGAGTTGCTCTTTGCTCGTCCGCAAGCGGCGTGCCGCGTTTGTGGTCGTTTGGCGCGACATGTGCAGTGTGTCGCTGACGTTGGAGAGATGTTGCAAGAGCTCGCGGGTCGAGAGCGTAAGGTGGGAGAGTGAAACTATGGGATCGGTAGAGCTGTGCGGAAGGGACTGAAGCGTTTGTTCGACAAGAGGGAGGAGCTCTTCGATTGCCTCTGGTGAGGGTATTATGGCGCGGGGGCCGGTGAAGGATGCGGTAAGAGAGGTGAGGACGCGCGATTGATGAGTGAGATGTGTCGTCAGGGACTCATGGGCGGTTTTGAGACTGTGTTGTGTTAGCAGTGGAGTGAGATGGAAGGTCGGGTGTAACGTACCGAGTTGCGCCGTTCTCAAGAGCGATTTGGCTTCCCAAGTCTCGCAGGTGTTCTGTGACGCGCTTGACAACTTCATCCGAAGCACTGCCGTTCTCTTCCATCCCTCTCCGTGCCAGACTTTCTATAGCAGCCATGCGCGATTCCAGAGCCGGTGTGATGCCTTCGTTCTCCAGATCTGAGTCGTCCCCATAGTCTGACCCGTCGTACAATGACCGCTGCCTGTTGTGCTTCTTCGTCTTGATTGCCGCACTCGGGCTCAGCGTGGCTCTTGATTGCGTCGAGGGAGAGCTCTGCATCGCAACCCCACTATCCCTCACTCCATTTAGGTTCACAACGCCTTCAGCCCCCGTTGACCCATCATGCTCAAGTGCTGTGCCAATGCTTGTCACTCCCTCCTGTGGTTGCTCCAGCTCCCCTCCAAACTCGCTGTCCATTTCCTCGTCCTCACTCCCCCATTCGCCCAACTCGTCTGCAAGATTGCCCAAGCCCCCACCATTGTCTCTGCCTCCGTCGAAATGTTGCGCCGGACTGGCATGATCGAATTCGTGCGAGGAGCGTGGTGTTATGGGTGAATAGCCAGATCTGGAGGAGGGGCGGTTGAACGATTGTCGTCTGGAATGTGACATATCGAGGCTAGAGGGGCGTCGGCGGTGGGACGAGGCCGGTCTGCGGGTAGGCGTTCGCGGCGGGGAGGACATGGTCGTAAGGTGTACTATAAAATCAAAGGACAAAGTGGAAATGTTTGGCGCATCGGAGCTCGGCAAGGTATAATTGTGATGGTGGCCTGGTTGATCGCAATGTGCGCTGTGTCCCCTGTAATTGCGCTCTCCTTTTACGTCGCGTTCCGGAGCGTGCAGTTTGGTAGCTGGCACCAAAGAAATCAAGAGCGCTGCGTCAGAGGATCGAGGCGGGGCAAGGGCGCGTCCGCAGTGGAGTTGCTTGCGAATGTAAACGAGTTGTGAGGTTAGGGCTAGTTCGGCTTGGCCGCGGAGATGAGATGAATGCGGTGAAAGGGTCCTGGGGCAAGAGCGTGATGGTGGACCGATAGAAGTAAACAACAATCGATGCGCTCGTAGTCACAAGAAAAACTTCACTTCTCGCGGCCCCCTGAGATGATGTAGATGCATTGTTTGTTGTCACGGTTGGGTGGCAGGGTTCAACCTAGGAAACCTAGCTAGTGGAAGACAACCATGAAGCATGCTATTCTTAGGAGTGTGGATCGAATGCCTTTCATTGATATTGATGTAAAAAGAACCTGCTCGCGCCTATGTTCCCGATCACATGTGATTCCTCATGTTTGACTTTGAAAACAAAGAACAGTATGCACAGTCTTACCCGCGCTCTATGCTCAGTCGAAGTTCATGCCATACCAAGGACGCCCGTAATGCAAACGGATATCACTCTGACCATACCCACAACCCGGAAAATGCACGCCCATATGAGTATGTCCACAACGCCATGGTGTGTGACAGTCCAGGCTTCTGCATGTTACCACGAAAAAGACATCCACCAATAGATAGACCGTGTCCCGCAGAACGCCCGCAATGCCCTTGCAATGCCGCTGATTCGAAAGATGTATATGCGTATATAGTGCGCGATCATTTGTTCTGGTCGAGGTTGGCAAGCTGCTTCTTGAGCACGTCGAAGAAGTTCTGCCCGTTTGGCATCTTGTGCGATATGCCGCCGCCTGAAGGATGTTAGATTCAATCCGAAACTTAGGGACTAGCCGAAGATACCTCTGGCTCCCCACACTCCGCTGCTTCTCTTGGGAACAGAGTCGCCCTCAACTTTGTGGTATACCGCTGGGTGTTCTTCAACCATGATGTTAGCAGCTGTTCGGGTCGCGTGCGCTCTTGGGGGTCATACCAGCGACGGTCTCACGGTACTCTTTGATATGTTAGCATTGCCTTAGAGTTGAAGTAGCCGAAGTTCTAGTGTACAGCTCGAACCTGTATGCCTGGACGTATAGCACTCACTCTTCTTCAGGTAATCCTTGACCTCGACTGCATTGAAGTCACGCACAGGAACATGCTCTTCCTTAGACGCAGGAGCTGGCGCGGCCTGTCCTGGACCTGCAGGTTTGTTGCTCTGAGCGCCCTTGTTGCCCCACACGTTGCTTGTCGATGGAGAAGCTTGCTGTCGTCCGTCCTTCGAATTGCCTTGTCCTGGCCTCCGCCAGCTGCGGCCATGTTAGCTTCAATCCACGTAAGCACCTTGGAGCGCATACCGATTCTCGCCCGCGCCGCTCATTGTCGCAATTCTGAGGATCGGTGGGGGAGGCGGGGGAACGATGCCGTGGTGGATATAAATGAGTAGCTCTCTAACCGCGCTGCATGACGAGTCAAACTAGGGTCCAGGCCACAGCCAATAGGAGCGCTCTATCGCACGTATTAAGACAGCTCACCGTGCTAAACCTTGTAGTCGTTCACCAATACATGCGGTTCACTGGAGGGGAATTTTTGCAGTTAGTCGCTCGGTGCCGTGTGTTGTTCATCACGTGTGAGATAAAGTACATGGCGATACACGACACTGAAGATCCATTCGTATCGAACGTCGGTGTACTTGCTGGATAGGCACATGTGGGTTTCAATTGGTCTAGCTTGACTCATCCTCACTCTGCTCCTTGCTCTTTGGGCGTTCTGTATGTTCCATGCGTCTCCACAAGGCCAGGAATCCTCCACCTACGACCATTTGGCCCGCCTTTGGGCGGCAGACCATGGCCCATTTCACTTCCTCTTTGGCCAGTGCCTCTGCCAACTCACCGTCCCTTGCCTCTTGACCCTTGACCGGATCAATGGGCTCTGCATCTGAAGCATCTGGCGACTCCTTGGCGTCAGGCTTCTTCATTGTTGATCTTGGTCTGACTGCGCGAACATCCCACTCCCGGATCGTACCCGCACCAAGCTCCACAACTTGGTCAAGTAGATATGGCAGCTTCTCTTCACGGATCTTTTCCACGCATTGCGCGATCTGTGTGATGCTTGGGTTGAAAACTGCAAGGAGCCCGTTTACACGCAACGCTGGTGCCACGTTTGCCAGGTGTGTATCGGCGTTGGGCAAATCCAGGAACACATGATTCAAGAAGGGTTCTTCAGTCTGTCTAGTCACTGTCTGCGAAGCAATCCATGCAGACACATCTCCTACGTGGAACTCGACATTATTGGCGTAGAGCCCATGTCGAAAGCCTTGGACGATCTTCTTCGCATGCTTCGAGTGTTTGCTTGAGATATCCAGAGTATGCACAATGGCGCGTCTACAGGGTTTCCATGACTCTAGAGCCGTTTCTTGAAGATCCGTTATGGACTCACCCAAGTAGACAGCATCTTCAGGTTCTTCTACGTTAACGGCGTAGTCAGGGGTTTTGGCTAGCGGTGGGTTTGCAGCATGAATGGCTCGGGCAAGGTGCAACGTCAATGCCCCATGACCGGTACCGGCTTCGAGGATCTCGAAAGGGGGCTCGCCGTTGGGGGCACTCGAGGGCGTGTCGACATGGATGTCAAGAAGAGAGACGATCAAATTGGTGTCAGAGGGGTACAACTAGGGTCACTTAGCTTGGTTTCCACACAACACAGCTATGGTGCGGCTTGGACGACAAAAGACGCACAGGTGTGACGAGACGCGGAGTGAGCCGAACATACTCTGCTAGAGTAGGTTCGTGGACACGGTATTCGAAGCCTTTCGATGACCGCACTATCTGGCGCGACTCTTTACCGATGATGTTGGCGTGATCTATAACCCCGCGGTGGGTGTGTGTCGTCTTAGCTGCCTGCAGCTTCAGAAGGGTCCCGTCTGCATTATCTTTTTTGTTTCGAAGTAGAACGACATCTCCTTCCTTGAGAGCGCGGTGTGGAGCTGCGCTAGTGCTGAAGGGTCTAACAGGCCTTGACGGAGCCGCGCGTCGAAGCGGTCGTAGGCATAGGTTTCGCATCGCTCAGTTTACCGGTTGTGTGTGCTTGCCTCTGTGGTGGAGTCGAAGAGGTCGATGAGCGAAGAAAGAAGGCAGGGTCCACGCTAAGTGGGGACCTCCGCGGTGAACCAACGTCGATCAAGGATTCGAGAAGCCAAGCAATCACACGCGCAAGGACACATTCATCGACGGACGCCTCTGGCGCCCAAAATTTCTACTGTTGACACGAAACGCGTATGTCATGGCGACGGCGCTGCGTAACTGTTTCACGACATTCTTCTTCTTCTTCTAAGACACATGCGGCTGAACGGCCACTGACTTCATCATGACCCGCCGAATAGTACGTTCAGTGCCCCAGGACCTCCTAATCTAGCTGATTCGTGTCGCAGGTCCGAACGGGCATTCAGCTCATAGCCCTCACAATCATCGCCTGCTTCTTGATCTTCTTCGTCGATAACCGATACCGCGTACTACCTCAATCCGTTCATAGCCACCTCCCCTTACACCACGAGGGTCTCGTCATCACCGACATCACAGTACAGACATGCTCGAGCTTGAACCCGCTGTCCAAATGCATGCTGGACCAAAAGAAATGGCATCGCGTCGAGAAGGACCTCTATCTTGGATCTGGCTGGGTTTCGAAGGCATACGTACACATCAAGCGCAAGAGAGAGGAGGAGCTTACCAGCGATGATAAAGTTGTTGTCGATGTCCGCACCGGCAAGCTTGACCCAGCGATGGGAGAGAAAGCGCAAGCTTCTGAGAAATGGGAATCTCGCCCTGCGGGCGTGTGGATCAAGAGGTCACTCAAGCGTCACGCAAGCGACTCAAAACAGGCCGTGACTGCTGTCGATATACTATTTGGATCCGACGCAGTGGAGCCGCGCCCTGGGTGGGAACTAGTCAAGAACGGCGCATTGCACTTGGAGACAGCTCGAGACAGCAAAGACCCAGCGTGCCTGAGCATACGTCGAGGAGCACCACACAAGATCGAGAAGCCAGTTCCCAAGATCAGGAAGGACGGAAAGTTCAAGATCATGCAGATCTCCGACCTTCACCTCAGCACGGGATTGGGCGTGTGCAGGGATCCGGAGCCCAAAGGTGCCAATGGTGGTCATTGCGATGCGGACCCACGGACGTTAGACTTCGTCGAACGTGTACTGGATGAGGAGAAGCCTGATATGGTAGTACTATCTGGTGACCAGGTCAACGGCGATACCGCACCCGATATTCAGAGTGTATGTGCCTCTTCTACGCTACTACTTTTAGTTTGCTCACATTTCCAGGCCCTCTTCAAGATCATCGAGCCCCTCGCCGAGCGCAAGATTCCCTATGCAGCCATCTTCGGTAATCACGACGACGAAGGCACACTATCACGCCATGCGCAAATGTCTCTTTACGAGTCTTTACCTTACTCTTTATCCGAGGCTGGGCCAAACACGATCGACGGTGTTGGTAACTACTACGTCGAAGTGGAGGCACACAACAGCAAGCACTCCGCCCTGACACTTTACATGCTCGACACCCACGCATACTCTCCGGACGAAGCCCATTATCGGGGCTACGACTGGATTAAACCAAATCAGATCACCTGGTTCAAGACCACTGCTGAGGGGCTGAAAGACGCTCACAGCAAATATACCCATAAGCACTTGGACATGGCATTCATACATATACCTCTGCCTGAATATGCAGACAGAAACAACGAGTGGGTTGGCAACTGGACGGAAGGTGTGACAGCGCCAGCGTTCAACACTCACTTCAAGGACGAGCTGGTCAAGCAAGGCGTCAAGTTTGTTTCATGTGGCCATGACCACGTTAACGACTACTGCATGCTCTCGAAAGAACATGCAACACAAGAGCCTGAGTTGTGGATGTGTTATGCCGGTGGCAGTGGATTTGGTGGTTACGGTGGGTATAACAACTATCACCGCCGACTGCGCGTGTTTGAAATCGACACCAATACCGCACGCATCTCTACCTGGAAGCGGCTGGAGTATGGAGATATCGGGAAAAGGCTGGATGAGCAGATAATCATCGATTCTGGACGGGTCTTGCCCGTTCAACGAGATAACCGGGAGTGAGTGTTCGGGTAGGGTTGCAATAAGCAGGGCGTTTTGGTGTTCTATGGTTTAGCTTGGCTAAAGGTTTTTAGGCCTCATAATCATAGCCTGCCTGGCTAGCTAGGCGCAGATGCGTTCTATAATGCTTTCGTGCTCAGCTATGAATGAAACTTATTTCTACTAATAACCACTGTCTCTACATACAGTACATGTTTTGCTTGTTCTTCAGAAGCACGTCGCGACGTACTAAGTAAAGGCCGATACATCGTGCTAAAATCCTCTCCCTTATCAAGAAATAGCGCCACCACACCACAGCACCTCCCACACCAGGCACGTTGCCCTTCAGCAAGGAATAAGAATAAAGCCAAAGCATCTTATAGATAAAGGAGCAGCATAAAGAAAAGCCAGCCTCGGAGTGTTTCATCCATTCTGAATTGAGCTGCCGAAAACCCTCGACGCCATACCCGGAAGGCATACAAGGCATATATTACACTATCCAGAGTGTCTTAAGGTTTTATCACGGTTCGAACCAGGGGCCCTCAGAGATCGTAATCAAGTTTTATTTGGAATTGCGAAACTCATAACTCCAGTGTGCGTTCGTTTAAACCGCCAGTCGGACTTTTCAGAAGGACTGGATTTGATGAAAGGAGGACAACAATTTGGAGTCATATAGGCGTTTCGACTTAAGCTGTTATAAAGGAATATGTATTTTGAGTGCTAAGAGGGGTTGGTGACGTTGCGTGTGCGGTGTTGAGCGACTTCGTACTTGCTTTCACCTTGGTGGGCTGTGTGCGGCAGAGAGGTGAAAGAAGGTGGGCGAGCCTGGCTCGTACATTGTAACTCCTATTAACGGGCAATGTTGCTTACAACACGAACATAGTAGGGAAAAACTCGCAAGCAACCGCACTCTAGTATAGCATATTGCTGCGATGCCAAGTATGCCACCTGAGATGGAGAGACCAGCCGCAATGGCGGTGGGTATGATTTCTGTTGGAGACTTATCCAGACAAGATCATCTAGGAGATAAAAGTGTGAGGCTGGTGGATGAGAAAGTGAGCTGTAGGGGACGGACGATGATATTGATGCACGAGTCCTGATCGAAAGCCATGTTGAACAAGAGGCTTAGGTTAGAGTCTGAAGCTTTGAAAGAGCGAACTTCGAGCGTTTTCCAGGCTTGGTACCAAATTCTGGTCTTTGCAAATGGAGAACCCGCGGCATATTAATAGAACTGTGGCCACTTGCGAAATTACTTGAAGCTGAGAGGCATGTGCGATGTTACTTTTATCTTAGCATTTGACGATACTCCTTGAACTTGCCATTTACCTCTTACAGAAGTGTCAGGAGTATTACAGGAGTATTCTTGGCAAACAGATTTTGGGCACTCAGTCTACAGAGCCTGTCATACTCAACATCTTTTGGTTTGCAGGATTTCAGAAAGTTGTGGTGGCTGTAAGCTCCCTCTGCTCGCTTGTTTTTAGTTCAGGAGAGTGGTCTAGTTTTTCAAGCTCTTTTCTATCGTGCTAATAAGCATCAATAGCGTATTCAGTTGGAGCATTTCAAGTTATGACACGTTCACTAAAGACAACCCTGAGGTCCCTATTACGCAGCACCGCTAGCAACAACGGTTTAGCAAGAACTGCCGGATTGTGAAAAAAAGAAACATTCCCGCACGGCTCTTTCTGCAACGTGCTTGTGGGTCTCCACAACCGCGAACACAATACTCTCCATTTTGTCGGTTTATACAAAGGAGAACGCTGTTCACTCCATCGCCCTCGTCCCATCCATGTGTACGGTTGCAATTGTATCAAAGTTTGTTTACGATAATCTCTAAAGTGAGCAGCTCTTCCAACATGTGCAAAGAACTCACAATTCCAATAATGAGGCCTAGCACCGCGATCGATGCATCTGATACACAATTCAGTTTTTTCGAATCTCGACGTCTCGACTACTCGATAGTTTAAAGATATTCCCTCCAAAAGAGAGACTAGCTACTGTCGTAGCAAGCGTAACGGTCGTTTTGAGCACATTGAAGCCCAGATCATAGCCTCGAAGCAGCGCAATGGAAAGGCCGGAAGTAAACGTGATTCGTACAAGGCAAAAGATAGTGTTGAAGACCGGAAGTGATTTCAAAGCTACAGAGATAGATGAGCATAGACCAAAGGAAGGCGAGATAGAGAAGAAATTAGTGAATAGAGTAACTAGGCTGAATTTCAAGATGTTGATGCACAAAGAAGCAAGCATTTTGCAGTGCAGGAAAAGCGCGAATTTTAGCAACGTTGTGCAGCGTGAGGATACGGATGCGATATCTCTGACTGCAAAAACTTGCAAAGCTCGTGCAACACTTGTTAAATGTCTTGCAAGCATACCAGGTTATGGGAAGACTGTACCGACTGGCAGCTTAGAGGGCTTTTCTATCACATTCAAGCACAAGGTTCACTAACAAAAGTAAGCCGTCGATGTCGTGCACAAAGCTCCCATACTAAGTGATCTGGATTGACTTGAAGCTGACAGCAGCACCGACTAATGAAGTACCCCCGACGATGGGCGAGTAGATGTTCTGTATACAGGCAACCACTTCTCAGGCTGACTAGCAATCGAGACGGCTGCGAATGTCGAAACACTGCCGAGAAGGAGAATTCCAAGGCACGAGCAATTGCTGCCATTGTACTGATCTTGCAAACCATTGGCAGTGACGTTGAAAAGTAGCGATGAGCAGCGAGAAATAGGGATACAAAGGGCAAGACATATGTGAGAAAGGCGTATACCACCAGTCGTTGGCAGGTGTGACCATATGCAACGTTACTTCCCTCAGATGCGCTGTACCTTGATCCACGCAGTTGATGGAATTTGCCCAAAAGAAAATGTATCGAGAGCTTGAACAATATGTGATGGTAGATAGTGTATGTTGAACTATAGATGCACGCAACATGCTGTCATGGCGTTGGAGGCGTCTAAATTTCTCAGTCATCTCGCAATCACGTATTCGATTGGGAAAGCCGTGTACTCCGAGAGTGACGCCCTGAGCAAAATGCTGTAATTTCAACGGGCAGACTCATGATAATGTTTGTCAGCGAGCAAGGTTGAGCACGCGATCGCTATCCTGCCAATTTGCAGCAACATCGTTCCGGTTAAACACCTTTGTCGATTCGACTGGAGATACCGTACGATTAGGGTCTTCAAGTTCGCCGCTGGATTTGAAATTATGGGGCAGGGGCCTCACGCTTTCCTTAGCTCCTTCCTTATACAGCTTAGCTTATCCATTCGAGATTGCTTGCACGAGCTTCTGTCACCCCAAAAAGCTTCGAACAGCAGCATTGCAAACCTATGTACTTGGCAGCATTCGAGCGCCAACTGCCCTGCGCAAGAGTTTGCTTTGATTTGGCCCATCAGCATCTTTTCACTGTCGTCCTGGGCACACTGCTCCCCGCAGCCTACGAGCATGTTCATGACCGGCGAACCCACTTTGGATACGATCTTCGAACGGCCATGATCGCAACTGCCTTTTTGGGTATCGTCTGGAACATGTACCTTTTGACGTCGGGTTATCACGACCACTCCTCTCATTCGCTGCGATAGGCCTGTTTACCTCATGAGACATGGATGTTTGTCAAGAATCTTCATGGTTGCTGCAGCTATGATGCCTACCCATAACGGTTCGAGCAAGATCCCACGGTCCGCGGCAATGGTACCACCGAGTACCCTGACTGCAGCATGAGTATAAATGTAGCGAGGGTCTCCAGTATCAAGGGTTCTGGTATCCATTCTTCGCAAGTGCTTCGGCCTTCTAACTTTTGCGAATATGGTCCGGTTCACGAGCGCCGCTGCGGGCTTGTCCCTTGCCTCTGTTGCTCTGTCTTCGCCTCTTCAGGGTCAACTGTATGCTCGCCAGAATGCCTCGACTCCCTGTGCTCAGGTGAGCGCATCTGTTGCGGCGCAAAAGTCCGTTGCAACCCCTACAGTCGCTGCCGAGCTGGCGTACGAATGCATCACTTCCGTACCATTCAACCAGACTGCTGCTCTGGCTTTGGTCGATGGTGTTGTACCCTACTTCAAATGGCAGAGTACCACTGCATTTCTGAAGGATCCACCTAAGGAATACGCCGAAAAAATTCAGCCTGCTGTCGACATCTGGGGTGAGCTCGAGAGAATCCGCGGAAAGGTTGTTGGCGGACAGTATGAGAACGAGTTCGAGGTATGAAAAGGGTCAGACAATACCTTCAAAGATGCAGCTACTGACCTTGCATAGTTCGGATTTGAGCTCTACATCCTCCTTCAGAGCACACACGACGGTCACTTCGTGTACGTCCCAGACGTGGTTGGCACAGTCTTCAACTACGCTCGTCCTGTGCCTCTTGTGTCTGTCTCCGCCGATGGAAAAGAGCTCCCGAAGGCATATGTCTATGCAGATGTACTTGCTGAGTCGTTTGGCAATGCCAGTTTCACATCTTCCCCAATCAGCAAGATTAACGGCGAAAATGCTAAGTCTTTCTTGGAGAAGTGGGCTCAGTACGGCTCGCTCCAAGATCGCGATGCGTTGTACAACAATGTGTTCTACGAGCTCGCTACAGTTTCTCTCGGTCCTTCCGGGTCTGGTATTGGAACTTTTGCCGGCAGTGGACGTGGTCGATATATCTACCCAGGCGCAACAACTGAGCTCGAATTCGAGAATGGCACAAGCGTTACGTACCAAAACTACGCCAAAGTCTTGATTCCTTTCACTGGGATCACTGACGGAAAGTCTCTTTACCAGACCTGGTTTACCGGCAACCAGCCCACTGCGGCGAAGCCTACACCTTCACCCTCTTCGAACGTTACCTCATCTGCAGTCTCATCTGCGACCGCTTCTGCTACAGTTGCACCCATTCCTGCCCCCGGCTACCCTCCGCCAGTAATCCGTGAGGCACACAACCTGATTGGTGGTTACTTCCTCGAGGACGACTACGCGGACGTTGCTGTCCTCTCTGTGCCTTCCTTTGTTGGCATCGACGCACAGGAGGGGTTCCAGGATACCGCTGCCAAGTTTCTTGCTGCGGCAAAGGCTGCTGGCAAGAAGAAGCTCGTTGTCGATGTTTCGGCTAATGGCGGTGGTACTATTCTCTTGGGATACGACCTGTACAAGCTGCTCTTCCCCAAAGACATTGACCATGCCGCATCCGATCGCTTCCGCGCTTTCGAGAGCACTGACCTTCTTGGCCAGAAGTTCTCCCAGGCTGCCGAGGGCCTCCCACGTCAACTAGTTACCGAGGAGCAAAACGAGACATTGTACGAGCTGACTAGCGATGTCGTCTCCTCGGTTTTCAACTACCAGACTGATGTCTCTGCCAACGGCACAAACTTCGTCAGCTGGGCGGACAAGTACGGACCTCTTGTTCATCAGAAGGGTGACAACTTCAGCGACCTCTTCCGCTGGAATCTGTCTGATGTCTTGACACCCTTGAACTCTGGAGGCGTCTACGTCCACGGGTATGGTCCCCTGAGCAACTACACCCAGCAGCCTTTCGCCGCTGAGGATGTTGTAGTTGTGACTGACGGTTACTGCGCCTCAACTTGCACGATATTCTCCGAACTTATGCGCCAGCGTGCTGGTGTCAAATACATCTCTCTTGGTGGCCGTCCTCGTGAGGGTATCACCCAGGCTGTTGGTGGTGTCAAGGGAACAAACGACCTGCCATGGGACTACATCCAGTCGCTTGTCCAGTACACCGTCAACAACTTGACATCCAGCGCGGACGAGGGGGCGAAGCTCAACAGCACCGAACTTGGCGAATACTGGGACAACGTTGTCTTCGAACGTCTCGCCATCGGCAGCTCCATCAACGTCAACTTCCGCGACGGTATCCGCGATGGAGACGAGACCTTCACCCCCCTTCAGTTCGTCTACGAGAAGGCTGATTGCCGGATCCTGTATACAAAGCAAATGACAGTGGATGCCACAGCAATCTGGAAGGCAGTAGCTGACTCGGCCTGGGGTGGTAAGAGCCACTGCATTGCTGGAGATCTCGGTGGCTACTCCACTGGCTCCAAGCTGGCTAAGAGGGAACTGACCGTAGAGGACAAGGTGCTTAGCAGGAGGATGCATCAATGGAGGAGGGACCTCAGACAGCAGGATTACCCACTTGACGTGTTCACTAATCTTCGCGAGGCTAAGATCAGTGGTGACTGTATCATGTGGCCGTAAAGAGGCAGTGAGTACATTAGCTGTAAATAGTTGTACAATGCAAATTCGATGGGCTATATCGAAGCGCCAGGTTCCGGTGTTGGCGTGACGGCTGTTGCCTTGATGATTGATTCGCTGCCCCCATTCTGGTCGATTGTCCCTTCCATTGTCTGGTCGAAAAAGCGCATGTCGCCGTTCTAGCTTCTGTATGGCTGTCATACAACCGCTAGCCTGTTTCTATCGATTTCACGGAACTCGGATGAATTGACTGGTCCTTCGATGGTCGCCGTCCACGTATCTGCGGATGGTTGTCCTCGGTCCCCCGTGACAAACACGTCGGGTACTGTATTGTGCTTGCCGCAACTGTGCGACATCCGTTGCTAGGGCGTCATTTCTTGCAAGCGCATCCATGTTCTGCGGCTGCATCATAACCAACCTTGAGTCAATGTTAAGCGGCATCGTCACAAATAGAACGATCGGAAAACTCCCTTCACAAAGCACGAGACTGTGGGAGGAACAGTTTCCGGCGCTGCCAACTTATACAGGGCCCGGTTCCGCGGAGCGTCCCACTAAAGATGCAGGGAGAAGGGACAAGCCACTAGATACGGCAGGTGCAGTGGCGGATATCGTGAGATCTGTTCCTAGAGGGTCTGGACCGCAATGGGTTGTGGAGTGAGTATGCCATGACTCTATTATTGAGGGGCAACGGTCAAGACACCACAACTTCATCGCGCGATCTCACTCCCCACCGAGCACAAGGAAATGTATCCTGGCCAGTAACAGCATAATAAAAAGCTTCCACGGAGCTGCACGCTGGGATATGCACGCCGGGAGCGAGGAAGATGATCTTCTACGCACGCGGCACGTCTCCGTCGTGATGGTTGAAACGACATCTCGATGCTGCATCGAGATGAAGCGCATGTATGTGTACCCACCAACATACCTTGTTGACTTCTTAATTCGATGCGGTCAGCGTTTCCCATCGCGCGGGCCGGCGTGCTGTTTGGAGGCGTGCGCGCGTGCAAGTGGAGCGCTTAGTGGGGTCGTGCAATGTCAGACGGGAGATCTTCGATCCAGGGACTTTCTCATCGTCGATGGGAATGACGCGGAACCGATTATATATTATCCATGACTTGCGGAGATAACAGAAAGTTTAACTTCGCCTGGTAAAAGAGGAGAGGGTTCGGCAGTGTCTCAGCTGAGATTTCAACGAAAGCATAATGGGCATTGTAAATCTTACATCACTCACAAGTAATGCTGAAACACGCAACGTTCAAGGATGGAAAGCGATCGTTGCCTCAGTCATCAGTATCGGCTGATAAGGATGTCAGCACTTATCGATAAGAACCCTTGTCTTTGCGCGCTTTTCCGCCACACCTTCAAGTATCGAGAACAACCTTCTCCCCAGCAACCCCAGAAGCTGTTCGGAACAAGGTCATACGCAAAAAGGTGGCTACGGCTTGGCTAGCACCCGAGCTCGTATTGGATCGTGATTCGCTTTCATGCTTCCGGGCATGCGCACTGTAGAACGCTGATTTGATCTGCGCATCTTGAAAACCGCGCCTTCATCGACTTTTAGGTTTGCGCCCAAGCCACTTGAGCCCTGCCGACGCCGACCGTTGATCTTGTAGCGCTAGTTTCCTGTCGGTGCGTTGCAGGTCAAGAGATCTTGTCTCCGCTGGGTTAGATTGCTTGAACTAGCTCGGCAGATCATAGCCGGATTGAACACTATCGATTTTTGAAAGTGCATCCACGAGTCTGTGGGCAGAACAGGTGATGTGGATGCGACATGGCATGTGGCGTTGTAGGTGCTGCGTGCTTGGAGCAAGTGGCTATTGTTGCAGATGCTTGCGGCTAATGTTCTTCTTTGATTGAGTGCTGCACTATCATGGCATGTTTCAAACTGGGAATAAGGAAGCGCTGGGCAAGTGCAAGACACGTGTCGCGCTGCGCAGGACCTTGAGGCGATCAGCAGGTCTCAAAGCAGATGCTTTTGGAGGGACTGTATTTGCTTCTCCAGATCACAGCTGCGAACCTCATATTGGGTGAAGCCAGACAGATCCGAAAATCGTCGGCCTCGCAGGCATGCGAGTCAGTCGCAGACACGAACAGTCTATGCGCAGCGCAGAGGTTAGCGCCAGGAATCCCCGGTCTTTCAGTCACTCGGGCATAACGGGTACAATGTGGAATTGATGGTGAACAGTTTCATTGATGTTCCGAAGAAACAAATCAAGTAGAGACGCTCAATGCGACGGGTATCATATCTCCAAGCTCACGAAAAGTCCAAGCTGCCTCAGCATCGTGGCGCAAAGTCCTGCTTTTGTCCACCTTTTAGGCCACCTGATAGTGGTCACCTCTTAATGCATCCTGCGCATGTAACCTTCCATAATACGCGCTGAGCAATGTTCCATGCTCGTAAGCCTGCGCTGGTTGAGAAGCAATGAATCTCAATCCTTTTCCGCGGTCCATTTCAAAGGACTTCCAAAATGCGGTGGTGGTGCGCTGGTGGTAGCAATGATGCTATGTATACGGGGTAACAGTGCTTTCAGTGTATCGACCAAAGTCGTAGAATGGGGACAGTACGCTGTTTCGACCGAGGTCTTCTAGCGATATCATCCGTTGATAGTTTGGATGTTGGAGGAAAAGTCAAAGGGATCGTGGGTGCTTCAACCAGCACTATAGCCAACCATCTTCGCGCAGTGACTGCAGTAGTAGAGGTTGGTGCCGAATTGGAACATGCCAGAGTGACCGTGAGATTCACGACGGCAGCGGCAGCAGCAGAGTGGGTTCGGCATGGAGATGCTGCTGCGCTGCGACGACACACTGGATTCCGAGTTGCTTGGCGAAGGGCTGCCGGCAGGCTGAATAGGCTGTGTAGAAGGTCGATGAGCAGCCTGGGTTTGCAGTTGCAGAAGACGTGACGCGTCTGCACCAGGGCTCGCCATAGGTGGTGATCTATGGGCTAAAAGTGGATTTGTAGGGCTGGCCCATATGTCGGAGAAGAACTCAGGCGAAGGTGAGAGTCGAGGTGTCTCGTCGGAATAATGCGAGGTAGACACAGGTAATGAAAAGTAGCAGATGGGTGGAGATCCCAAGGGTTGCAGATCGTTCATTGTGCCTGCGCGGCTGTTGATGGTATGACGGGCTTGGTGATCAGGGCGATCGTGAATATTCGATGCACGAACAGCAGCCTGATATACATACGATCGGGGCGATGCAACGCGTGGGCCATTCACAGGTGACGGAAGGGGCTGTCCACGGAGTCTCAGCTGATTGGCATGCAATCTCCTTGGGCTTCCAGGGCGCTGGGTGCGCAGTTTCTGCCATCGGGGTTTTGAAAAGACCACCCTGGTGCGATCACAAGCAAAGTCCCGATCGAGAAAGCGAGTCCAGTCCCCACTCTCGTCTAGGGGAGAGCCACCAATGAGTTCCACTACAACTGAACCTTCCGGGGAAGATGGGTTTTTGGCCGACTGACTGTACCGGGTTTCGGATGCGATGCTAAGCTAAGGGCTTACGCAAACTACCTGCGCGCGCCTCACGGCACCGGAACTCTTGCTGATTCTGCACCCAGCACAGCCATCGCTTGCGTTTACTGGGCAGCCACAGAGCTTGCGAGTACCGTGGCCGCAGCTATCGAGTGAGACCTGTTGGTCTACATCACCTGACTACGACAAGGCCTTACAATCGCTTGGGCTACTTTGGACAAGGTGTTCTTTGCGATGCCCAAGCCTGCCAACACATCCTCGCATACTTTCAGCTTCCGCTCACCGAGCACTCTATCCCCTCAGCAACCGCAACGCCCCCTTACAGTGACTGCACACCAGAGACGCATGCCAGACCCCACTGCTGTTTTGCTGGTCTGTTTGCGGGCCTGTGTTCCGCGACAAATCGTTTACTGTGCTAGCGGACCGAGCCGCTGGGATGGAGAGGTCGTCCAGGTCTAGAACGCAAGACACAGACCCAATGTTCACGGCGACGCTGACCCAAAGCCGGTGTTGGAAGTCAGTGTTGGCTTGTTGAAACTCAAGCACAGGTTGCCGGTATCGTATGGATAGCCTTGTACTAGGAAAGACAAACTGCTTTCAGAATTTCGATCTCGATTTGCTCAAATGCTGACACCGGGGGCCACCTCCCGTGAGCTTCACTTCTAACCTTGACCCCGTACACCTCCGTCCTCCCTCGGTCATGCGTTGGAACCGGCTTAGGTTTAGGAAAAGCTCATACATGGGGGGCCAGAGTGCAGTGCGCGAATGGAAGACCGTACAGATACCTTTCGCAATGGCTCATAGTGTGTGGCGGCTCTGGATTGCCGCCTTGGGGCCTGGAGCTGGTGGCATCGAATCAGCGTTGCGACTGCAGTTAAACGTCGCCACTCATTGTCACGATAGCTATTTCTGTGATTGCAGTAAAGTTGTAGCCAGTTCGAAGCTTCGCCATACCTACTGCACAAGGAGCTTCAGCTTGAAATTGTTATCGCAGAAGCCGGAGATACTTCCTCTCCCTCCCACAGCTGCATCCTACATGGCGAGTCCACATTTCCAAATGATGCTGCTGAGTAGAGTTGTCTGGGCCTCTACCTTAGGATCGCACAATATGTCTTTCCAATGCAACGAAACCCGGCAGCTCCGCGTTCAGAAAGGCTGACTTGACGAGCTTCAGGCACTCACAGCACACTGGGTCAAAGTGGATACCTCTGCTCTACGGTTCTTTGGCACAGAGAAACAAGTAAGCGTACCAAAGGTTCCTCAATCTCTAAATCATTTTCTTTGTCAACGGGCCCACCGATGACCCAAACAACAGCAGATGCTAATTGGACGGAGCGTATCTCTTCACTTCAATGGTAGATACGAGCAGCCGACGGACATCTGGCGCGCCGATGTGACAGACTTTTCAAGTAAACATTACTACCTGCATATGCAACAATGACAAGTGTGCGGCAGCTCCGTGGATTTTGAGCTAAGTCCAGAGAGATGGTAGACTTATGTTATAGTCGGAAGTCAGAGTTGCCAGTCATCATTGGACCCATTATTGTTTTGCACATGGGACTGGCCGGACATTCAATGCATGGTCATCTCTGTGGTACTAGGGGCCTGACTACGTCCTGGCTATCCTCTAGACCCAAGAGTTGTACCACAGCATGGAGGATGCGAGGTTTGAGGATTCACATAGGCCTACGCAACTTACATCTATCATGCAAGCAACTCAATCTTGATACTCTTGCTTGCCTGCAACTGTGCTGAGACCTGCTACGGCTAATATTTTGAAGTGATGCAGTCTCGCCACCTGCTTCATGCTACAACGCGAACAGCCCCCTGGCTTTCTCCTTCCAGTACCATCAGTTGATTTAGCTTTTGCATTTCAATACCGAGTCAAACGTGTCGATCTTCGCACCGTTTCCAGGTGCATGGCTGTGGAATGTGATGCTCGTGTTCCTTCCTGATAGGACTAGCGTCAGGTACTTACCCGGAGCTGAGCTGAAGACCGTGTGATCTGTGATCGATCATGTGTCTGCACCGTGCGCGCTTAACGGTTGGGTACTTGTACTGAACCTAAGCCTCTGCTGCAGCTGCTTCCTGTTTTCTTCAGCCGCCATGTTGTTGTTGAGCAGCCTCAGGCACCAGGCACTGCCGCCATACGCGGTCGCACGTTGGGCAGGCATATCGCGCGTATCATGCATGTGCAATTGCTCGCATTCGGGCCTACGACCCGGTCAATCAGGCAAGAGGCGGCCGCGGGCCTCAAATTTGACAGACATTGCACTGCCTGGTTGAGTGCGTGCACAGGCCTGTTCGAAGGGGTTCCATCCCATATTTGCTTGAGGTTTGCATGATACGTCACTTATCGTGGTTATCAAAACCCTTAGGTCCGCCCCGCCGACGCTTGCCTGCCACAACCCCTCCACTCCGTCTTCTAAAAATCACATCACGCCATCTTTCGCGCCGCCAACATGGGAAAGCCACCGAACCTATACGCCTTCAAAAACGTCGATGAGCTCGCTCCCAGCCTGCGTGCATACGTGCTTGACGCGCAAAACACCGCAATTGAGCGTCACAATGTTTTCCGCGTCGCGGTCTCTGGAGGCTCCTTGCCCAAAACCCTCGCGCAAGCGCTTTTGAAGGAGACAAATGGCGAAGGAAAGCCCCAGTTCGATAAATGGGAAATCTTTTATGCCGATGAGCGCGCCGTGCCCCTCGACCACGAAGACAGCAACCACAGGCTTGTGAAGGAAGAGCTCTTGGACAAAATTCCGGCTGAGCTGGGTACCCCCAAGGTCTTCCCCATCGATACCAAATACCTCGACGACGTCCAAGAACTAGCCGACCAATACGAGAAAACACTTGTCAGCGTTTTCGCTGCTCGAGACAGCGTCAAGCTGCCCCTCTTCGATTTGCTGCTGCTTGGTTGTGGGCCAGACGGCCACACCTGCAGCTTGTTCCCTGGCTCTGAACTCCTACGGGAGGAAGACGCTTGGGTTTTGTCCATCTCCGACTCTCCGAAGCCCCCGCCCAAGCGCATCACCATCTCTCTTCCCGTCGCACAAGCTGGCCTCAAGATCGCTTTCGTAGCGACAGGCGCCGGCAAGAAAGAAATTATGAAACAAATCTTCGACTCTGATGAGGGACACCAGCTGCCATGCGGGTTGGTCAACCACAAGGGTGAAGGGCGAGTCAGCTGGTTTGTTGACTACCCCGCCATTGAGGGCGTAGCCTTCCCAGCTCGCCGCGGCAGCCTCTAGATTGCGAAGCATATGTCAATTCGCTGTTTTCCTTGGAACAAGATTGGAAAGTCGTTCACTGTGCATGCTGTGAGTCTAGGATTAGGTACTTTCAGAGCTTTCATTTGTGCTTTCGCGACGTCGATCTACCACGGTGTGGAAGGGTCCCCTCACGAAGTAAGCATTGGGCCACTCGCTCACAGATTAGACACGAATAGATTACGAGATCTTCCATTCAAAGTGCTTTACATTCTGTACCCTCGTAGACAAATGGGACCGCAAAACGTCCGTGCACCGTGCTGAATAAGCCTGCCCGGCAACCGCGCAGTTTGTTTGTTTCTCATGCATGGAGCAACAGCGATTACACCCACATTGGGCACTGATCTATACCTTTTTGAGTACCCTTAGCTCAATGCAGATACGATGAATCAGCCTCATAGCGATGCTGTTATCCAGACCTTACCTTCTTCAAGCCAAAGTAGCGCCCGGCCAAAGCGACGCAGTCTCCTTCCACAACCTGGAACTCCGAAAAGCACAATCCACCCCACCACACTTTCTAATGCACCAATGGATCACAGTAACAGTGATCAACCCGAGATGAGTGCAGCTGAGGCACCAAAGTCAGCTATCTCGATACCCTTGGCACGAGGCACGTCTGTTACTGGCTCAAGGCTGGGGCGACTTCGGCCACGTTCAACATATCAAACTGGATCTGCCCCGGCAGAGAAAAGCAGTGAGGTTGAGAAACCAACAACATCACAATCCATGCGGCCGCCGAGCTTGCTAAGTAGGCCTTCCGCAACGCCATCACTAGGTCTCGCACGGACTCAATCCTTACGTAGACCAGCTGTGACAACACAGCCTGGCCCATCAGCATCCGCCGTGGCTCACTCACGTACCCAATCCATTAACACAGTGCCACTCCCTCGAAGTAATACGACGAGATCCAGGACCACTACAGAGAGACCCAAATCAGTACATATTTCCTCCAGTACTGCTGTCCAGACTAGCAATAATTTGATACAACCAGAACCTGCGAGTACGAGGACATCCACACGTCTTGCAGGCCTGAACCGATCAGTCAGTGTGAAATCAAGACCAGATGTAACGAGTGGTGGTTTGCGACCTAGGGCAGCAACAAAACCCGAAGAGCCTGTCCCTCTACAAGCGAAAACCAGGGAGCCAGCAAAGGAAGAACCCAAGAAATCTGCGCGGCCGGCGTTCAGCACATTGCAACAGCATTTCACACCACGGAAGGCAGGCAAGGCACCAACCGCGACATTTCTCCATCCAGCCCCAGTCACGACGGGTAACAGTCTGCCTCCCGAGCTAGTCAGCTTGCAGATGGATTTGCTGCAGCTACATCTCCTACACGAAAATGCTGCACAGATCAGCAGGCATTGGGAGATGAGCGCCAAGCGTACACTGCGTGCAAAATTTGATGAGGTCTCTAGTATGTACCAGGTCATGTTGGAGCATGAGCGCTCTAGACAGGAGCAGAAGAACCTCCAGGCTCTTCTAGAATGGACTGGAGATAAAGGATCTGCGAGCTTGGTTGAACACATTCAAGTTCTTTCAGGGCCGCTTCATGAACTTCCGTCCTTGGTTCAGCCAGGCGGTCGGTTCCAGCGCCATGTGGGTGCGTTCGAACAGTGGGTGTCTTGGGTAGAAGAAGTTCGAACAGCACGACAAAGCAGAGCCGAGGCTGGCATGGGATCGATAGAGGGCCTTGGAGACGCGTGGAAGGCAGAGAACGCCGGACTCATGCGCAAATTGACATCTTTCGCACGCGATCTGGGTGCGTTATCTCAACCGGCTGTAGGATCGAGTATCGCATCTATCGTTAGTTGTTGCGAGGATTTGCTTGATGGGCTTCTTGAGGAACTTCGAGTCATGCAGACTATCGAGGCAGATGTAGTATCAAAAGAGAAGGAATGGGTGGAGACGCGGCTGCAAGGTATCGCAGCGGACATTGGCTCCTTTCTTATGGACGAGTCTCCAGCCTGGCGGGCGTGAGTAGAAGCGTTCTCGGGTGTAATGAAGTGAAGTAGCCACTGTGCATCGCAGTGTTAATGTATTCGATGTTGTTACTTTGCGCCTTTCGTCGTAGGCTGCACAAACGCGGTTGACACCCTTGATGGCTCCCAGACTCAACCTAACAGACATTCACTTATTTTAGATTGGATGTTCTGGAACCAACACAAGGAACCAAACTCCTCGCATCTCGTAGGCTGATATCTGGTCTCGTCCTTGCCTGACCTGCTCACGCCCACTATTTCATAGTGAGCCTGCAGTAAGCTCCGACCACCTCCACAATACTTCATCATTCCCTGGCTGGCAGCTTTAGCACTCTCACAATTTCTTACTACCTCAAGGCTCTTGGTGAATGCGGAATTGTTAACGTCATGCCGGCTGTGGTTGCTGCTCATCGCATCTCCTCCGCTAAACAGCAAACGCGCTTGCTCTCACCTCACCTCACCTTGCCACAGCCACTTTACCCATCCCCAGCTCCTTTACCACCCACGCACATACCCTAGGAACGACAACGAACACCTCCAGCACGCATTAATGACAAGTATATGGAGGCCCGAAGACGAGCTGCGGCCTTACAGCATCGAGGCGGTGTGTGCAGCTGACCGTGCAGATGGCAGGAACTATATTCTCGTTGATGTCGGTCGCGACTCCAGAGGCCATGCAGTCCCATCTCTCGAGCGACTGCAGCGAATGGTGAAAAAGGTTCTTGCCAAGGACAAGCACCGTGTGTCCACAACGACCAAACTGTATATTGTTGGTGACTGGAACGCTGCAAAGCCAGAGGAAGAGCAGAACGAAGTAAGTTGAACCCGTCCTGGAGAATTTCAGGACTTCATGCTGACGTATAGATTAGAAGCAAAAGACACTTGCTCATGCGAAAGAGTGGAAGGATGCTATTAACACAGTCTGTAAGCTGATCCGCGCCATGGGCAATCTGAAGGAGCTAGTGTAAGCGCATATACTCAGTGCTTTCCTGAGCCGGACAAAGTACTGAAATCACCCATAGGTGGACATCCGGCTTGCCGTTTATGCCTTCTGTCTTCAACGACCTCCCCACTAAATTGACGAAGTTGGTCCTTGATCTTAGCAACCATGTCCGTATCGTTGACAATGGAGTCACTTTGACGAAGCTACACATCACGGCTGAGGATATGAAGCCTCTGTTGAAGCAGACGAGGTTGCTGGAACTTCGCCTACTACGTCTGAGAGACTCGTTTCAGTTCGTCGCCTGGAAATCCGTCTACCTGAACAAGCTTCCGGGAGGAATGCGGATCCTTGAGCTGCAGATGGATGATATACCTATCATTCGCAATAACAACGACGACAAATGGCACAGGGCTGCAGAAGTGCGAGGCTTGACGGTAGCGCAGCCTGGGTTACTTGAGAAGCCATACAAGTGAGCTGAGTGACTCTAGGATCGATGGATTGACGCTGACACACTCACAGAGGCCGTGATGGCAAGGGCGGCCTTCACTGGAGCTTTGGATACGGCGAGTATCTTGACGGCAACTGCATCCGTAAGGCGAGGATCACTTCTGGCGTGGAGAAAGCAATGCCTCTTCCTCTACAGTAGGTTCCTCGGCATCCTCCTCGAAAATCAGTATCGCTGACTACAACGTGATAGGTGCCTTAAGCTTGATGGTTTCGTCGTCGACCACCTTCCGTTTGAACACGAGCTCAGGGACATCGCTTTACTTAGTTGCGGTGAGAAGTGCATCGATGCTGGCATGCGAGCTCCCAAGACTCAAGCCCAAGCATACTATGCTTGGAGTAAGAAGGTCAATAATGCCGCCTGTCGCTTCCTCTTACAGTGGCCCAATTGGACCGGCATCTTCGATACTGAAGGCGATCAGCGAGACACCCATGGCGACGTCGTCGCTCAGGAGATTGGGCTGTCGACACCATACACAGAGTACGCACCCACTCCACTGCGACAGTTACCACTCACGGAGGACATCTTGAACATGAAGGACGTCAACGACGCGATCAATGACGTCCCCAGGCCTGACTCTTTCAAAACCCCGCAGATTCTGCAGCGACTATCGATACCTGATACGCCACTTGGCGCGGTGTCTAACCTCTCTGAACGTGGTTCCGAAGTTCCGACTCTGACAGGGCTCTCCATCGCAACAACCGACGGAAATTCCGAAATGGACGGCTCGCTCACTCCCGGGTTAAGCTCCGTAGGAAGCTCTCGCATCCTGCACGTCAACAGTGCGAGTGACTCCACGCCAGAGATTTCACCGACTTCACCGAGCTGCAACAGCAGTTTCGGGAGCGACGGCCCACCTCGCGGTCACAAGGTGAGGAAATCTTTGTCTGATAGCTACTGGGTTTTCGGTCCTTCTTGATTGCGTTGTACTGGACTATCGATATCGAGCTGACGTACCGAGCGGGACGGTATGGATGCGTGATGCTGGTCAGATAGTCGTACTTTTGCAAGTCTCTTTCAATTCTAGGATAACTAGGCCCCTCCCGGTTCTGGTCTTTTGATGACGAGCATCATATCCGCATCAAAATCTACCATATGAGTCGGTCTTATGAGCTATACGCGGGATTTGTATGTTTCTGAATCTCTGGGTATGCCAATTGCATTGAGTATAGAGTCGAGCTTGCCTCGTTGCGAGCGCAACACATCCCATTCTTCTTGATGCTTAACCATCATTGTGCCTCCGAGCGTAGTACCATTGAGAGCAACGAAGCCAATCTCACTACCGTCGGGGCGCTTGAGCATCGTGCCTTCGGACCGTCTGGGCAGGATCACCATGCCTTCGGTGGTCATTGCCATGTTGTAGCTTATGGGGGAATCGCCTCCTTCCGTAGGGTGCAGAGCGAACGCGCTCGGATTCTTGGCTATGAAGCCATCGACGGCGTCTTTCGCTAGGCCATACAGCTCGTTGTACATGCTGATGAGTTGCTGTCCAGTCGGCTCAGAGTCGAACCTCTGACCGAAATGCGCGAACGGGATGTGCGGGTTCTGTAAAAAGCGTGGTTTACCTATCGTTTGTCTCAGCCAGCGGCTCAGCCAGCTACACTTTCGCGCTGCGTCTCGAACTCACCCGTACTCTCCTCGCTCGACAAGATCGAATCAATCAGCAAACTCCACCCGTTCGCTGCCTCGCTGTCGCGCATATGCTCCACAGGCAGGAACTGCAAATGTCTGTGTGGCTGACTCGCCCCACTGTGATCCCCAGAATTGAAAAACGCAAACAAATGCTTCTGCTTGCTATCCTCACGCCATGCTTTCAAGCAAGCGTATGTCGCCTCCAGATCATCTTGCTCTAGGATGTGTGTTTGCTGCTTGTTCGTTTTGGTTGCGAGGATGAAGTGTTCAGCGATAATGGGGAACTTGTTGAGTACGAGGAGGTGCGTTGGCGCTGCAGTGGGAATGTCGATGATGTGCAAGTCGGGGGACGGGCTGTCGAAGGGGTCGAAGTGTTTTTTGGGTGTTGGTGTAGGCGCTTCGAGCTTAGGGATAGGTTTCTTTGCGAGTGAGGGGCAGTAGCGGAGTTGGAACTGAGAGGTTGTTAGTACAAGGGAAGGCACATGGTGGTGTTGCACAGGTACTTGCTGGAATGCCGGTAGATGTGCGGATGATCGAGACCTCGGTGGGTGAGAACAACAAACTTGACGATGCTTTAGCTGTTTTGAATTTGGCCTCCACCAAACCTGGTAGTGATTCTGTGAGGCCCAAGATCATCCTCCTAGACATGTGAAAGTGCAATGGGTGAGAGACAGAAGTAACGCAGAGACAGCCTCGGACTGTGGGGAAGGGAGCATTGACCACCTGCTCATGCATCTTTCCGGCACCTCAGCCTTCAGTCGGAACCCATCACTGTTTACAGAGGCATGCAACATCACCGCACATACATCTCAATGTAGCTAATCGCATTCTGAAACTGGAATTTTTGAAGCCATGTACGCCGATGACAGCCCCGGAGTTACGAGAATAGTGTCGCCCCATGGCCTACCACCATGCTTATCTAATATCCTGCGATATGCAAGCTTTGGATATGCAAAAGGAAAGAGCAGAACATATGCAAACACAATTACTGCCAGTACCTGATCGATGATCGTACAGAAGGCTGATGAAAGGGAGTTCGAAAGGGGCCAAACTCCAAAGTGGACCACGGTATTTGGAGATGTCGCCGGGGGGACTCGAAATCCAGAACGCCATCACCAGTATATGGTTGAGAATACCTCGAGATTTTCAGCGCACATGTTTCGTATGTCTGCGCTCGGTCTCCCGAGGGAGCTCGATCGTCTCAAGAGAGTGACGAAGGTTCGCGGCGTTGGCTGAGGATTCCACAGCTTGAGGCACCCGGTCAACCCAAGACAATTAGGCCTTGCTACGGCGGAGAAGTGAACGGATTGGAGCAGAGCGTGTGACTTCAACCCACTTCTTCTTCGCCGTAGCTGCACCAAACTTGTACGTTCCGCCGGTCGTTGCAATCAATTCGACGACCTTCGTCCACGGGATCTTGCCCAATTTCTGCTCGGTTTCGAGCGAGGGCTGTATCACGTCAAGCTTATCGAGCTCTCCTTGCACGTAGCGTTTGAGTAAATCGACCTGGACTTGGTCAACAATCGCGAATTCAATCGGGGCTTCAAAAACCCACATCGATCTCTGTCCACTTTGGAGCCCGGACCCGAGCATTCCTAGGTTTAGTCAAAGAGCGGTAGCGGCCACGAAGAGTGGACTCGGCTACCATGCGACCAAGCGCCTTGCGGATGTCCTTGTACGTGTAGCCATCTTGCTTCATTCGGAGAAGCGTCTCGTCGTCTTTTGTGCGTTGGGCTTTCTCGCTGTCGGTGAGAGGCGTCATGAAGCGGGACTGGAACTGGCTCTGTGCAGGGACAGCACTCTTGTTGCTCCACTGGGCTTGTCGCTGCCTTGAGTTGCGATCGAGAGGCGCCAGGAAAGAGTTAGGACGACGATCAAACGGCAGTGTGCTTGCATGCTGGTTTTGGGAGCCTTGAGCAGCTAGAGCCTTCTTGTCCGTGTAGCCAGGAGGGTACCATGGCGTCATACCTGGGCTGCTGCTTTGTGACTGCTCGTACGAGTACTCTGAGTCGTAAAGTGTTACTTCGTCAGTCTGCTCGACCGTATTACCCACGTGAAATGGTCCAGCAGATGTCATGGAGGATCCGAAGTCGTTCCCCATTCTTAGCTGCCGTCGGACAATTGACTGTGGTGTGAGCGGTACGAAGCCGGGTGAGGATGAGACTTTCCTCGCGCCTGGCGACATTGTGTAGCTCGCTGAGCCGTGGCCAAGAGTAGCTGAACTGCAGTCTGGTCCGGGACTGTATGTGTTCTTCGCATCGCTGAAAGGGCTGACTGGCGAAAGCAGTATGTCCGCGCTCGGACTGGGCGCCATGTTGTTTAAGCCATTCGAGGTCCAGAATGACGATGTTCCGAAATCCATGGACTTTTCCATTATGTCCTGTCTGGCATCATGGCTGTATAGCAAGTCGCTGTTTGCATGCATCGAATGGTCAATCAGCGGTTCGCTGGGGAGTTCTGTCCACACCATGTTGTGGCCAAATGCTGGGATATGTGACCACGACTGATTGTGGGCAGACAACATGTCACTCGACATCGAAATCTGCGGCATCGGCCACTGCGACTGGGACATGTTATTCTTCGGTCTGAACTGGCTTTGCTGCTTCAAAGTCAGTGCTTGCGACTTGGCGAATGTCCGTGATACTTGCGAGTTGGCAAATGTCTGTGGTACTTGCAAGAAGGGGCTGCGCCATTGATGCTTCAGGGTATACAGCTGTAGAACTGTCGAGGTCGTATAAGAGCCGCGATCCAGGCCGCGGTGAGGAGGTACAGAGCCCGCTGGGGGTATAGTACTCTTGTACCTGAGCCATGGCAGCACGTGCAGCGGAGGCGCGCTATGGTACACTTGGAAGCCAGTAGTGTAACAACAGATCGAAAGCCACGCGTGAATGTCACCACCGACGTGACAGGTGCGCGAAGTCGGCGTGAATGTGGGCGAGGTGGGGTGGACGGACGGGCGCAGGTACGTCAGTTGTCCAAGACGGGAGATGGTGCTATTCGTCGAGTGAACGACACCGCTTCACAAAGCAGCGGTCAGACGGCGGCCGCCCAATTAGCTCGAATCGCAAGTCTAGCAATACGCAATTCGATTCTCGCAGACAGGCCCCGGTAAATACGGATAAGGGGAAGTGGGAAGATCCTGAGACCAATCTCGGTATCTATATGGTGTAAGTCAAAGTAAACGGAGAGCTGAGTCTACACATGTCAGTGCGCTAGTCTGGCGTGGATATGGGAAGATTCCCTACCAGCGATGCCACGAGAGCACGGAATGACCAAGACTGAGACCGGCGGAGCAGGCAATGATCGCTTGAACAAGTACAAACAAACTTGGGAAGTTCCACTAAGTATCTTGTAGGACGAGTCTTTGGAAAACGACTGAAAACGCGCAATCAAATCGATAGGGCAAGAGAGCAAAGTCCAAGGGGTGCCGAAGCTATTTAAGGAGAATCCAGTCAAGTTGATATGCCGCCCTGCAGCGAGGTTGTGGCCTACTTAAATCTAAGACAGCGCATCCGCACTCGTCAGAACGTCGAGCTCGTTTGAGCACCCCATGTCTTCTTGCGCGGTAACGGGAGCAAAGGTCTGAGCGTCTTTGGAGGTACGAGGTACACTTCTATGCCTACTCTCAATTTCAGCAACTCTGGTACCGCCACCGGAAGCATCCTGCACTGACTACACCCTGGTATTCACATCTAAACTGCGCCGTAGGGCGCCGCATGGTCAACTTTGCGAGAAGCAATCACAGCATCTGCCAACATACACCATAGAAGTGACGACAGCCCTGAGCTATCGACGTGGCTTGCTTGTAGTATGGAATTTGTATGCTCAGCCTTGCAAACAGCACCGCGCCTGTGGATGTATCATCACCCACCACTTGAGCTCGAGCCAAAGGAGCTTGCTTCTCTGGTGCTAGCTGAGCTGTCATCTCGCCGTTCCTGTTTGACTAACGTGCAGAAGCGAGCGGGAAGGTGCCATATAGCGCCTTGGCGCGCTTGCCTTGTACCTCCTCTCGCCTTTATGCCACTTGCAAACGAGGATGGGTTGTGCAAGCATGGCTTGCAGCCCCCGCAGGCTGATCATCTCGCTCTACAGTCCGGAAGCCCCCCACGGGCTGGCCCGCAGCCAACATGCGCTGTCGATCGTCGTGGAGCTTGTACTCCATGAAACCGAATATCCGTTATTGCGTCTCTATCCTACACTTCTCGCCCGTAGCGCTTCTGCTCAGTCTACCGTACGGCTATTTACATCGACCCTGTTCTTTTCCACCTATGAGCTTGAGGATAAACCCTCTGCTTGTCGCCATCGATCCGGGCTCACGACGATGTACCCCATGGGCTTTCGGGATTGATACTGATCAATCACTTACAAATACTGAGAGACAAATGTTCTCCGATCCGCCCACCTTGCCCCTGGAGTGGCTCGTGGCAGCGCTGTCAACCACCTGCGGCCATCTGCGACCAAAGCCAGGCCTGGTGGTACAGAACGTGAGACACGGCCGCAGCCTGCCTGACAGGAGATAACAGTTCGCGTAGTCTTTCTTACAACCAAAATCCGGGGAAACCGCCACTCGCCTGGCGGCATCACGTTCCACATGGAACATATGTATCTGTCGTCGCGGGTAGTACGAAACGGCTATCATGCATGCACAGGATGCGCAAGAACACTGCCAAGGATATGACGGAGACATGCGAACTTCATCAGCTCATTCAGCAAGGAACTACAACAGACAATGCAGGAGCAAGGGGCTGCTGAGCTTCCAATGAGACCTCCTAGGGTACGTGGTACGGAACTGAGGTTTACAGCTTCTTGCGAGCTTATCGCCAACCCCAGTCACTTTCACAAAGTACCACTTCTGCAACTCTCCGAAGCACATATACCTCGCTTTTCTCAGATCTTCGCTTTTGGCTCCCCCTGTGGCTCCAACTCCACATCCTTCCAAGGTAACCCGAGATATTCCCACATGTAATGAAATCTAATGTGCACTGTTAGCGCCCGCCCCACACTAAAGTGTGGATACCCGTTTGACAACTTCCATGCGAACTTGGTTCGCATCAGCCCAAACGTCTTCCCCGTCCGCTGGCGCCGATACCTTACCTGACACGAATCGAATAATAACGAACAAGGAATGAGATTGGGCTTTGGCGTACCTGTCACTTCCGAAAAAAGGCTCTTCGGCTCCTCTTGCATTGCGCACCCAGAACCACGGGCATCCAAAGGCTCCCCTGTCGAGGGCTTCTTTTGTGTTATTGTTCAGCAGCTGCTTGAATGGCGCGCTATTTGCCGATGACAATATGGCCTTCACTTCCTCCGCGCTGAACCTTGGTTGAAGTGTCTCGGCAAGCGTGTCAGGTACACTGACGTCTTTCCCGTTTTTCCACATTGCCTCGAAAATGTCAAGGAAGGTGGAGATGAAGAGCTTTGGATGCGTCTCTCTGATGAAGCACAGAGCACGTTGCGGCAGAAGTGACATGATCGGAAAGAAATCTGGGGTTTTTACGTCTTCTGCACCAAAGTATCGCTTTGCTCGCGCACTGTCATAGCTGCTGTAAGCTGCCTTAGCGGGAAGCGTCCACGGGGGCTTGTTGCCTGTTCATGTAAGTTGGGAGGTTATTGGCACACCCCAGTTACGATCATGATGGGATCACGGGAGGAGAAATCATACCGCTACCGACATTGATACCACCAAGGAAGACGGGAATGATGCTTCTCACAGTTAGTTGATTGTCTTGACTGCAAGGCATGCTGCGACAGTAGTTCGATGGGGTTCAGATGAAGTCGTGCAGTGCTACGGGCGACTCATGATACTCTTCCGAAAAGAGTACTTACTCGATCTCTACATTATGCGTTGCAAGTGTTCGTCTGTTCTTCTCCAGGTGGAGTAGTGCAAAGTAGGAGTAAGGCGATACTGTCCAGGTCAACTTCAAACCCAATGCATCCGTGGCAATTTTGACATACCACAATCCAGATAGCACGTGATCTTCCCAGACATATTCGCAGCTTTGTTACCCTGACAAGCAGTCTTTTTCTCGATTACTTATGTCGGTTCTATGGTGTAATGTAGTCCTCGGACTGCCCAGACGTGAACATTGACGATCCTGTGATCGCCGTGAGCCGAGGTACAACGCTCTTGCTCCCACTTCGGTCCTAATCAGTAATCATGTACAGTAGTACAACCGCTTCTTCACTCAATGCTCGCGCGCCGAGCAATCCACATACTGCTGACCTTACGAACGAAGGCTACAATGAGACCTCGGTCAGTGCCTTCTGTAGGCTGAAATACTAATCTGCGATCATTACTTCCCCGCTTCAGATTAACAATAAACCCCAAGCATGGTGCCTCCACCAGGCATGTCCCAACAGGACCATTCGTTCGCACTTATGCTCTTTGAGCGAAAACACAAACAGTCGTTAAGCATGGTGCGTAAAGAGCTCGAGCAGTCGGACACCGCGTCGACAGACGCAGAGGTATCAGCTCGCGCTACTGCCAAAAGGGAAGCGGACTCGCAGAAGCAGGTCGCCCTTGTCGTCGGCGCGTCAAGAGGCATAGGTCGACAGATTGCCATTGACCTGGCAAGGGAAGGATATGCGGGTACTTTTCCTAGATCCTGGAAGCCCAAGCACTGCTAAGACATGCACAGTCGTCGTAGCAGCTAAAAGCACGTCGAACGCCTCCATCGCCTCACCTTTCCCGCCAGACCCCAACTCATCCGCCTCTACGATTAGCACCGTCGAGCGCGAGATTCATGAAGCTGGCGGCACCGCGACTGCAATTCCCGTCGATACGCGCAACATCCCCTCTATTAACCTCCTTGTTTCCTCTACCATCGACCTCTATGGCCGTATCGATGTCCTCGTTTACAACAGCGGCGCAATATGGTGGTCCAGCGTCTACAAGACACCCTTTAAACGATTCCAGCTCATGCAGCAAGTCAATGTGGAAGGGCTGTATGGCACGGTGCAAGCTGTGCTACCCCAATTCGAAAAGCAAGAGTGGAAAGGGCGGATTGTTGTCGTCAGTCCCCCAATTTACTCACGCTTCTTTCGGGGCAAGACAGCCTACGCAATGGGGAAAGTTGGCATGTCAGTCCTGACGAAGGGTTTGGCTATGGATTGGGAAAGGGAGGGAAAGAAGGATATGGCGATCACAAGTATCTGGCCTGCTGCGGCGATCGAGTCGGCTGCCACGCAGAACGTTGAAGGTGACAATTTGCAGGATCTGAGAAAGCCGACGATCTTCTCAGACGCAATTTTAGAGATGTTGAAGAGTGACCCCGCAGAGGTGAGTGGTAGCTTGGAGCTTGACGAAGACTTTCTGAGAAGGAAGGGGTACAAGGATGAGGATTTTGAGAAGTATAGTCTGGTGCCGGGGGCAAAGCCGAGGAGGATCATGCCGAAGGAATTGCCGAACCTGAGGGTTGCAGAGCAAGATGACGAGGGGAAGAGGGTGGACAGTACGAAGTTGAGGGCCGCAAAGCTATAGTTTGCGTGTATGTTTTGTAGGGAAACCAATATCTCTGCAGATCGAATGGTATCCGCCTATACGAAAGAACTCCAATGCAGAACCGATGTCACACTTCGATGAGTATGTGCTTCACAGCACCTGAGATACTAGCCGGGACCCCTTAACGAGTGCTTAGCAAAACGTGCTAATCCCGCAGACTATGCTTCGGTACGATTGCCGCAGTGCACGGATCGAGGTCCATGGCTTCCTAGCAGACAGACTACTATGCATGCTTCGAAGAGTGGCGGCATAGAACTCGATCGGGCAGGTTGGCGGCTTTGATGTGCTCCATAGGATAATGATCTAGATTTCTACTATCTCGCTGAGCTGGAAAGGGTCGGATGGCAATGGGAAAGGAGTAGATGTTGGGCGAAAAGATCGATGCCGATCTAACATGTGACAAGAAGGACGCCAAGCTCGCGATGCTTCGATTTGTACAGAGGTTGATGTGTGGTGTCGAGTAAAGTGATGATTCTCGTCAAGGGGGACAGCAAATGTTGGTTTCTTCATCTGGCATAGCTATGAGATCTGTGCAGTATACATGTAGAAGTACTCTTTACTTGTAATTGTACCTGTGTTGCTTCAGAATACCAACTACCTTAGCGGAAGTAAGTTGGAGCTGTAGCCTTTGCGACCAGCCATGCCTCGTCCAACGATTGAACAACATCATCCGGCAATGGGCCCTTTTCAAGATCTGCCAGGTTTCCCTCTAGCTGACTGAAGCTACTCACACCAATGATGACACCATCGTTGCCGCCCTTCACCCTTGTCTTAAGTTCTGAATGGTGGACAGTCCATCTCAATGCAATCTCGAGCAGAGTCAGGTTGTGCTTCTGGGCAGCATTCTCGACAATCTGCAAAGCATCGAAAGTGCCCTTCTTGAAGTAGCGTTCGCGGTACATAGAGCCAACACGATCGGCTTCTTTGCCAAAGCGACCGTCGTCAGGGACGATGTCGGCAGATTTAATCTTGCCTGAGAATAGACCACCGGCGAGGGGGTTGTATACGACAACATCTATTTTGTACTTGCGGCAAGCTGGGATGAGCTCAGGTTCGATGGCGCGAGCTAGATTTGTTAGCCATTCTGCGCATGCAAATGGAGATATTGACCTTACTGATGGCGTTGTACATCGCTTGATAGATTGTCGGCTTCACCCAACCCCGTTCGTTCGCGATGTTCCAGATCTCTGCTACCTCCCAAGCGGCATAGTTGCTGAGGCCGAGCTGGACGAATTTTCCTTCCTTATGCAGCTCGTTGACTGCCTCAAGGGTCTTCTCGAAAGGCACCGATCTGTCCGGGGCATGTAGGTAGAAGATGTCAACGGTATCTGTGCCCAGCTCTTTCAAGGAAGTGCTGAAGTGCTCTTTCAGTGACCCAGGCTCGTGGACGCCGGGCTTGTATGGGTACACCTTGGTTGCAAGAGTGAAGCCTCGGTCCTTCCATTTTGCGTCGCGTGTCCAGCCTTCCTGCTTGCCGCCAACATACATGCGAGCTGTGTCGATTTCATCGTAGCCTTTCGATTGGAAGTAGTCAAGATGCTTTGTGAAATCATTGAAGTCCGTGATACGAGCTCCAGATGATGCATCAGGGCCTATGGAAGCTTAGCTGGAGCTCTGGCGGGGCAGGTGGAGATGGCTAGCTACCAAAGGTCATCAATCCCAGGATGATGCGGTCATTTGGATTTTGAGCGATGAGAGGCATCGTGGACAATGATGGCTGAGTCCTTTGAAGCTGTCTTGAAATTTGTGTAATTCGGTGAAGAGAAGGAAAGCTGCGAAACATTGCGGGTTATCTTGAGAGATGACGACAGGCGGGACGGTGGGGTAGCAGCCCCGTCCGGTTATAAACCTGCTATGTCCGAGTGAATCTGGCAGAACGAAGATCTGCCGCAAGACATGCATGAACAGCTGTCAATATGTCGATCGCATTGACTACACGCATGCTGAAGGTAGGCTTGAAGTTTAACTGTATTTACATTTCTGTACATACAAATCTTTCTTTCGTATATTCCCCCCGAATGTTAACGCCGTCGTTCGCACTCCGTCTGTATATACATGTATGAACCCTCCAATCTTGACGTACCGCAAAAAAAAAACCCCCCCGTCCGTCGAGTCGCTGCGTAAGGAGATGTATGTTCGTAACATGAAAAGGTAAGGTTGACTGGCCCTGCGAATGTAAACAAAATGGAATGCAAGGCCAGTATGTGTGCGTGTGAAAAGGATGATCGCTCGCTGCGGCGGAAGATCGAGCCGGCAGAGGAGCCACCAGTAAAAGCAGGAGGAGGAAGGAGGACAGAAGCCGCTCGAAAGAACAAAAGGCGGTGAGCTGAGTAAGACATTAAGGTATCTCAAAGTGTTGAAAGGCCAGACGTTGCGAGTGCTCTTGCTGGGCATAGGAGAACCCTTTGTACAAAATGGAATGAGATGCCAACTTGAAAGAAAGTCGAAGCAAGAACGCTGGGCAGCAGAAGATAGGAATGCTATAGGCAGGCACAGGAGAAGAAAGGATGAAGATGGATTAAGGAGCGTTTCCCCATTCATCATCTACACCCTTCATGCTATGCCATCCCTACATGGCATTAGCTCCGGGATACCGCCCCGGCGCCTGCAATCCATTCTGCTGCCCCATCATTGTAGCCGGAGGCTGAATGCCCCTGCCCCTGCCACCTCTGGGCCCACCTCTCCCTCTCCCCCGTCCCATACCAACGCCTGGGATTGCGAAGTCAGGATTCGCCGCATTGGCATCGAGGATTACATCTTCAGGCCTCATAGGCCTGCCGCCGCCACGGCCGTTATACGGTCCGAAGTTACCAGCTGCAGCGCCCATTTCCGGGCGCCATGCGGGGTTCACAGGGCGCTGCGAGACGGATGTGAAGTGTGATGCTTCACTGGCGGCGGGGCTGCGTGAACCGTCAGGCAGGTCGTCATAGCTTGATGTTCTTGGTAGGTTGGGGTCATTGAGCTGCTGTGGCCGCTCAGGCGCAGACAGTAGATTTGGGTTCGAGTTATATGTGCCGGGCATACCGCCAGGCATTAAAGAGGAGGGCATCGGTGGCGGGTTGGGGCGTGCGGGTTCGGCAAATTTAGGGTCCACGTCTTCGTAATAGTCGGAGCTGCGCTCGACGTTGTTGCTGTGGTTGTGCATGGGAGGTGCGAAACCGCCGACTTGAGAAAGTTGGGCAGGCATTTCCACGGGGGAATCCATGATTGGGGAGAGGCCACGGCTGTTGGCACTGTTCTTGGAGTTGTCGGACGGTTGGCGCTCCTGATTCCAGTTTGAGCGAACGGGGATATATTGTTGCTGTTGTGATGATGATTGTTGTTGATGTGGTTGAAGAAGTTCGCTGCGCATGATTAGTCGCCTATCAAAGTCGCCGCAAGGTATGACTTACTCTTGAGAGTATGAGCTGGTCGGGCTCACCAGGTCAGACGGCCTGCGTTGGGGCGAGCTTGATGGAAAACCGCCTTGCTGAAGTGCCAGCATACCCTGCACGTCCCCGTCACTTTCCCGCAAACCGTAATTCTGATTCTGGTTCTGGTTCTGGTTCTGGTTCTGGGTTACTGGTGGTGTTCCAGTACGTGAGTCCATCTCAATGGCTTGTCCAATGGCCAGAGGAGGTTGTGGAGATGCGCCCCTGTTGCTCTGGCCGTACGGCGACTGTTCACGTGGTGGAGGACCTTGGCCGTAAGGACCTTGATTGTAGTTGTTGTAGCCTGGAGGAGGAGCACCCCGTCCCATAGGGCCAGGTCCCATTCCACCAGGTCCACCACGCATAGGTCCGCCTCGTCCGCCTTGCCAGCCTGGCGGGGGAGGACCACGCATTCCTCCTCGAGGGCCGCCAAACCCTCCTCTCCCAGGGACACCATAAGGAACGCCCCGTGGTGGGTAACCGCCTCTTCCTCTCATCGGGCCTCCTCTGCCGCGTCCTGGACCACCTGGGCCAGCATTCATCATATACTCTTGAGGCATTGGTGGGATAGGGTTTCCGTATTGGTCAACAGGCTGTCGTGCACGGCCGGAGGGACCACGCATTGGCGCAACCATAGGATCCGAACTTTCCCTTCCAGCACTGCTGTTTGTCTTAAGCGAAGGGTTTCGTTGATTGAGTGGTGTCATGTCCTCGGGCGAGTGCTGCTTTTGAAGCTCAAACGAGGCATACTCGTTGTCTTTCAGTCCAGAAGACATTGTGTCGTTCGACATCGGCGGCGGAGACTCGGCTTTGGGAAATTCGGTGGTTACTCTCGCATCACTGGGCCGGTTGGCGTAGTACGTTTGACCGTTCATGTCGTCGTTCTCTGCAATGCGCCTCTTACGCGCCTTGCGGCTGACCAGTGTCCTGCGCATAGCACATGTTACGATTCCACTAGCAACAATGATGATGGTGGCTGCCAACACAATCCATCCTCCCCAAGCCACGTGGGGTACGAAGAGCAGAATGTCGACAAGGAAGGCTAGCAGCGAGACCAGGAGGGTTGGAAAGGTGAAGATGAGCAGCGCAAGCAGGTAACGCGGCGAATGGGCGGGCGAGTGGAAGTGGGCAGCGATAGCGAGCCCAAAGCATATCAGCGTCATAAGTGCCGCAATGGGATGCACGATGAGGATGGACGAGAGCGCATGGCGCGAGTTTGCGGGTAGCGAGAAGTCGGTGTCTGGCTGGTCCTGGAACAGTGTCTCTGTAGGGCATGGTCAATTGCAGGCGTTGCATAGTTGTATCGAACAACGTACCAGTGTCGTAGCCAATCATCGGCCCCTTGCAGCTTCCCCCATCTGGACAGTAACCCAGCACGCCAAAGTTGATGTTGCGGTAAGTTGCAATGGGGATGGCCGGGATGATGGGCGTGGAGATGGTCGACAGCAGCAGCAAGCAGAAGGCGACGAAGAACAATATGGATAGGGGCGTCGCCGGGCGAAGCATGGTGGGCTACAGATGTGCGGGTTGCGCGGAGATTCGGCGCGCACGAGACCGGCTCGGAGTGGTGATGAGCGAGTGTCGTGGGCGCTGCGCTCGTCGTTGCGGGCAGGCCTGAGGGAGTTGCGCAGACGGGGCGGTGCTGCGAGCTTGGTGGTGAGGACGGACCCTACGCGCGGTGCGGCAGTGTGAAACGAGTGACGACTGCAGTGGGACAGGCAATGCTTGTGTTCTCTTGCTCTACCACATCGACGCTGACACGGGCTGTGGAGCGCAACAACGTGGGCGGCGACCTCTGGCAGCGTGCGCACGCTTTTGATCTGCTATATGGCGCTGTGGAGGTTGGCAATCGCGCGGGGAAGTGGGCGCAGTGGTCTAGCGACGCAGGAGTGACCGCTAGACGCAGGATAGCGTCGTGAAAGCAGGCCTGGAGCCACCGAACAAACAACAACTGCACGGCCAATTAGAGAACTAGGTGCAGAGCGAGCTGGGAGCGACGCCGTTGAGAAGGCTGCCGGAGGTGAATAAGGTTTGCACAAGACGGGCGCGTGGGAGTGTCTCCAACCGCTGCCTCAACCTCCACTACGCTCCTCGTCCAGAAATCCACCAATGCATGCGACCAGGCTTGTTACGGCCACCACTCGCACTGAATCCACACTGTCCGCCCGCATCTCATTTCGCACGCGTTGCACAGGCCGTTGAGGGAGATGTGGCCCCTGCTAATCGCATGCTCGCTAAGTTCAATACTCTGCCCTGCCGTCTCTAGCCCCTTGGTCTCCATTCCTGCTCCTCTGACACCCCGTACCCAAACAAACACCTGTCGAGGCTGATAGAATTCCATGCTTTTTGCCTCAAATCCCATCCACAGACGCCGTTGGCACCAGTCTCCGCTTTTCTGAAACGTTATGCGCCCTGATTAAGAGCCTCATATCCTCGCCGCTTGCACCCGTGGATGGACATCTCAATTTCTTTGCGCCAGGGGAGCAGATAGCGCTTCCATCCCCTGCCCATAACACCGACTTATCAATTATCAGGCGCGCTGCATCGAGTCTGTCAGATAGAACGCCACATGCACGCAACTAGCTCAAGTCTTGTCGAATGTGTAAGCAGGCAGTTGAAGTGTTCATTTGTTTCTCATTTGGTATTCGTATGATATGCAGAATGACCCCAGACCCGTGACTTCCCCACGAGCGACCAAACGCCTGGCTTTTTGGTATCCGAGCCCCGCAGGACTTCTCATACGGTCATGTCTGAACTTCGTATGCTAACCTGCTGTTTCTATCTTCACACACACACACTTACTGGCCGCCGATGGCGTAGGCCCTGCGGCGGTCACGCTCCTCAGCGATGGAGAGCTTGACACCCTTGCCCTTGGGGAGGGAGATCCAGGGCTTCTCCTGGCCAATGACGATAACGTTGGACTCACGAGTGGTGAACTCGTTGTCAACGGCATCCTTCAAGTGGACGATGTTGAAACCACCATCGTGACGCTCACGGTGGGTGATGACACCAACACGACCCATGTTACGACCACCAGTGACCATGACGATGACACCAGTGTCGAACTTGATGAAGTCCTCGATCTTGCCGGTAGCAAGGTCAACCTTGACGGTGTCGTTGACCTTGATGGCGGGGTCGGGGTAACGGATGCTACACAGGTTGTTAGCATAATATCACAAGACATCGCCAGATCCTGGTCGGATGCCGGGTGCGAGAGGTTGCCCTGCTCAGCACCTAGCCCAAACTTGGTCCAACGTCTGATAGAGCGGGAACTTACGTTCGCGCATCGTGCGTAACCAAGTAGGGAATGCCGCCCTTGCCAAGCTGGACACGCTTGACCTTGCCGAGCTTGTATTGTGCCTCCTCAGCGGTGATGCGGTGGACGGTGAAACGACCCTTGATGTCGTAGATCAGGCGGAAGTTCTCGCCGGTCTTCTCGATGGAGATGACGTCCATGAGACCGGTGGGGAAGGTAGCGTCGGTGCGGACCTTGCCGTCGACCTTGATGAGGCGCTGCTTGACGATGGCCTTGACCTCGTTACCGTTAAGCGCATACTTGAGGCGGTTGCGGAGGAAGATGATCAGAGGCAGCGAGTCGCGGGTCTTGTGAGGACCGGGGGAGGCCTTGGGAGCGTAGGCACCTGGGATGTGTCAGTATTGCCGTCCTTCGAGGTCGCGCATCTGCGGGCGATGGGATTGCGGGCGGCGGGCATACCGGACAGTTTGTCCAAGAGCCAGTGCTTGGGCGCGCTGAGGCGCTTCTGGTGCTTCTTGGGTCCACGGGCCATTTTGACTGTTGTGTGAGGTTAGTCGTCGACGATGAGGGGTCCTGTCGAGAAGAAGTCCGCTGCACAGCAAGACATTTCGAATTTCGACAGTCGCTTAGCCTTAGCGTGCATGGCAAAGACTGCTCCGAGACGTTGTTCCGCGCCGATCGGTGGAAAAGTGGAAAAGTGGGTCGCTCGTGGCTCGCGTATCATGCGCGACTATCAGCTCGAGTGTTGAAGAACATGTCTGCACAGAGCCAATCCGTACTACGACTTCAACACCTAGATTGGAGGGTTAGATTTCGATCAATGTAGCCCATACATGCTGGAACATGCTTCTGCTACGGTTGTGCATGATCACGCAACCAACACGCCGAACACATGAGGGGACCCAGATGGTGGTATCTTGTTCATGATCATGCTACTGCGCTTCTAATCTAAGCGTATCCCTTCAGAACTGCCGCCTCAGCATTCAATATCGATGAGCCCGCGGCGCCAATGACAGTGTTGTGGCTGAGCGCAACAAACTTGATGTCAAAGATACCCGACTCGTCCTCGCGCACGCGACCAACACTGACAGCGTAACCTCGATCCGTCTCTCTGTCCAGCCTAGGCTGCGGCCTGTCTGGCTGGTCCATGACCACAATAGCCTTCGCAGGCGCCGAGGGGGCGCCCAATTTCTGCACATCAGACACGTACTCACGCATAGCCTGCTTGACCTCCTCTGCGCTTGGCGGCGGGCGGCGCTGGAAGCGCAGCGAGACGCATGCTGTATGACCATCGAGCACAGGCACACGATTGCATGCCGCAGAGATCTTCATGGGCCTGTCGACGAAACCGGTGACATCGTCGTTGACGCTGCCCAGAATCTTGGATGCCTCGGTCTCGAGCTTGTCCTCCTCGCCTGAGATGAAAGGTACCACATTGTCGATGATGTCCATGCTGCTCACACCTGGGTATCCTGCGCCTGACACAGCCTGCATTGTGACGACCGAGACCTGGTCAATAGGACCAAACTTCTCCAGCGCAGCGAAGGGGATGACTATGCCGATGACAGCGCAGTTCGAGTTACAGACGAGGAAGCCCTTCTGCAGCTTGTGGTGGTCTCTTTGGTGCTTGATCACGTCGAGATGTGAGAGGTTGACGGTAGGGACGACGAGGGGAACGAGCGGGTCGCGGCGGTAGTTCTTTGCGTTCGAGAAGACGGCGAGGTTGGCCTTGAGGAAGGACATTTCTGGAGTAGGTTAGCAACCAATTTGCGCATTTGACTCAGTATACATACCGACATCTCCGGCAACGTCGCTATCGAGCCCAGAGAAGACCAGGTCGCAGTCTGCGAACTCCTCCGCTGTGCACTTCTTCACCACAAGGTCGCCAATGCGGTCCGAGAACGGCAGAGCCTGCTTCCACTTGACGGCATCCCTGTACTTCTTGCCGGCTGAGCGCTCGGAAGCACCAACAGCGTGCAGAACAAAGTGTGGGTGAAGCTGCAGCAGCAAGATGAAGCGCTGGCCTACAGAGCCCGTGGCGCCGAGCACACCTGCAGTTGTGTGAGCAAAACGTCCAACATCAATTAAATAAAGCAACCGACATACCGCACTTCTTCTTGGGGAAGTTGCTGTTGTTGGATGTAAAGCTTACAGCGTCCATGTTTGCTGGTAGAGACATGGTGGAATTGAGTCAATCGGAGATCCGACAACTTTATGAGAATGACGCGGGGTGCTGGGGCTGGAGCCGATCGCGGAGCGCAAACGATCTCCGCATGCAGCAAATTTCAGTATCACTGACCACGGCAGCAACGGCATTCAATATGCACTTCAGGATTGCGTCTTGATGCCGAACATGTGTGCACAGCTATGTAACCCGCAAATGCCGTAAGATCAAAGATCCTTCCAATGCGAGCTTACAGTACGCCGAAGGAATGCTGCAAAGTCAACCCTTTCCCACTTTCATGCCTTCACGTCCATGATCTTCCCAGGGTTCATGAGCCAATGCGGATCCAGCGCGCCCTTGATGCTCCTCATGACATTGATCGTGTCGACTCCAAGCTCCTTCTGAAGCGAGGCTTTTTTGCCCAACCCAATGCCGTGTTCGCCGGTGCAAGTACCCTCCATCTCCAGTGCGCGATCAACCATATCGTGTACGCATTTCTCGACCGCTGCGCGCTCCTTGGGATCCTTGCTGTTGTACATGATGCTTTCGTGGAAGTTGCCATCTCCAATGTGGCCCAGGATACTGGCGAACAAGCCAAGATCGTCCATTTCCTTCTTCGAGATCTCTGTTTTATGTCGGTCAGCAGTGACAAGTCAATTCGCTTGACTTCTTCTTCTACGTACCTATTATGTCCGGTAATCTCGAGATAGGGACAGCAACGTCTGTTGACCAGACCTCGTCGCCTTCTCTGCGAATCGCCATCATGCTCCAGAGAGACTCTTTGCGTGCTGACCAAAGCTGCCTGCCTTCTTCAGCAGTCTTTGCGAACTCGAAGTCTCCACTCTTGTGCCTCTTAGATATCTCTTTCACTAATTGGATGTTCTCTCGCACCTGCACTGGTCAGCTTCTGTCTCTTTGGTCGTGTAGTTTGTGAACTCACACCCGCCTTGGTACCCGAAAACCTGTTTGCGATAATCAGTCTTGACCTAAAGATGCCTGGAGGATTTTACTGAGGGACGTGGTTGACTTACTTGAAGAACATGGTGGGGACTTCTTTCCACTTCCTGTGCGTCGAACCAGCTTTGTTGATCACACCCATTTGCACATCATCCATGATCTCCATTGCAGCAATGGGTACGCCTGCTCTGAGGACTTTGGAGGCCGCCGCTGCAGCATCGCGAATTGTGGGAAACGTAACGACAGCGACGCTAGTCTCTTGGGGTATGACAGCCAGCTTCAAGGTGATCTCAGTTACGATGCCTAATGTGCCTTCAGAACCAACGAAGAGGTTTGTTAAGTTGTAACCGGCAGATGACTTCCTATGCATTGTTAAATTTGGCTATTTCGAACCAAGTATTAATGCTCACCGAGGCCGCTTTCTCGTCTTGATAACTGTGCCATCAGCTAGCACTACTGTCAGATTGATGACCCATTCTTTCATCGTGCCATATCGCACGGCATTTGTTCCACTATTACAGCCTCAGTTCAGCATCATCCTGACTTTGTGCGATATTGTTACCTGCAACTCGTGCCGACCATGCCACCAATCCTGGCCTGTCTCAAAGATTAGCGAATTGCGGATTACCGATTTGGGTGATGCCGGATGCAAATTGACACCTCCGAATTGCGTCACTTACAGATGGCCCAGGATCTACGGGAAAGAATAGACCGGAGTCTTTGATCTGATCGTTCAGGCTCATCCAAGGCACAGAAGGCTGAACAACAACATCCATACTGAGAGTCTGACATCAGCCTTATGTCGACTTCATTTCACTAGATCTTCGAGCTTACTCATCCGCGTGCAGCGCAAGAACCTGGTCCATGAACGTGAAGTCGATGCTCATACCACCGAAAGGAGCAGAGAAGTTGGCCTCAAGACTTGATCCTCCAGAGTATGGGACTTTGATCGATCAGTCTCAAGTCTAGCACGCGCATGTTGGTACGTACTCATAGGAATCTTGTACTTGTGGCATACTTGCGCAAGCTGTGAGACCTCTTCTGTTGACTTAGGGTAGGCCACCGCCACCGGGAGCTGTTCGATGTTGATTGATGACCATTCTGAGTAACCGTGCCTGTGAAGGTCTTCGTCATCTGTACTAATTGTATCCTCGCCGAGTGTAGCTCTTAGTTCCTCAATCGCCTGAACGTAGTCAGTAAGGACGCAGTGTTGCTATGACACCCGGTTGACCTGCCTTCTCCATCTCTTTCTTTGAAGCATACTGCGGGCCTGTAGAGCTCATCCATGATGGCTGTAGTTTCGAGGCATCGTTAATGCCATATAGATACGTCGCTGTGCCGATGAAAGCCGAGAATAGTATTACTCTGCCTGTCGACCAGAACGCCTTTTGCGCGTATATGGGTCCAGGCTTGAAGCTTTGATCGGATCCAGACGTTCTTGCTCGAGAGCTGCCACGTTTGAGTAGAGGTGAGGCAGATTGTCTAAGTCTCACGATTGATTGACGCAACATGGTGAGGTTTGTGGAAAGCACTGAGTGAAGTTGAAGTAAGCTGTGCGGCGGCTGGTGAGACTAAAAGGTAGAGTCCACTTTCAACGCCCACAGGGTCACGCGGCAAGCTCGTGGCTACGGGAATAGAGGCATGGAGTCCACCACTGTGGGACTCGGCGGCACTTCAAGGGTTGGGGAGCCTCCAAGAAGCGGGTCATAGGCGGGGATAGCCTCGGACTAGACGCTGTTGGCGCTATTCGTCTTGCGGGCATGATGTCGAGTAGCGGCACACAGGTAAAGCCTTGAAGGCTACTAGGCGTGGGAGGCTGACGAGAATTTGATCATACTTTTAAATTTTCGGCTCGCGCAGCAACACGCGATGGATGTGCCGCATGGTCATCTGCAAGGGGCCTGTAAAAAGCAAGGTGATTGCGGGGAAGACCAGGGCAGCGACAGTTGGGCGCATCGTGAACGAGCATCCTGGTAACGTTCCGACCTGTCGTCGTCGCGTGACGAGACACCTTAGATCTCTGGCCTTTGCGTGGGAGCTTCAGAATCATATAATTCACAAGTGTTGCGCAACTCACAGCTACGTTTTCTGATCCAAGACACGATTGTCGTGAGCGGAGTTGCCCGCTGATCTGAACCTCAAGACCTTGAGGCTCTCATAGTTCCCTGCAAATGCAACGAAGCATCGCTCTGCATGCATGGAAAACACTCGTGGGTAATCATTGGATGCCAGTGATACAATTACTCATGACGAAACTGAATCCTTGTCTGTGCAACGCATGGACGTTGGCTGAGAAGAATGCGTGGGGGTAGAGGCTTTGCATCCTTCGCCAATCCACCCACTCTTGTTCCTCGATACGATCTTAGGGCTTTGTGGTCGATGACAGCGGGGCGTCAGACCGGTTCAAATGCCGCATTGACGGCACGCGACCGCACTAGAATCAGACGTCTTCCGAAATCGTTGAGGCCTGACGGACCGCTGCGCTGTAAGTGTACATGCCTCAACATAGGTAGCTGCCTAGAGCAACAAAGCGTTCAGGCAAGACACGCAGGACGAGAATAAGGACAGACGAAGAGACCAGACCTGCGCGACATCTCGTTGCATTCAACAATGGAATAAGCAAAGTTAATGTCAATGCCAGATGCCGGGGCTGCTGAGCGCTAGTGAAACGTGAGAGCGCGTGTGTTTCGTGCAGATGGCGCTTCCTCGGCGGTTCAGTTGCCAGAGCACCCGCGACCCCAAACAAATTCGAACACGCTCCACCACGAGCACCTAGTCTTACTCCACGCCACCTAGCTCAACCTAACATGGAGATGGACATCAGATCGGAGCTGTCGTCAGAACTAACAAGGATAATCGAATGTCCATACCCGGCCTCACTGTCTGTGAGTATCTGCCCCGCATCGTTCCAGCTTTGCCAGCGGTACAAAACGGCAAATGACTTGATACATATGCATTTGATGTGCGAATGCTTACGCACAGATAACGCAGAAACTGGAGGGTCTTCTTACTCGCGTTGATGAAGTTACTATACAATCCTGTATCCATGATCGACCACCATGTGCAGTGACGAGGCTGGCCACGCTCGTTTGCGATGCATTACCACTATGGGCTTACACTTCACATGTCTTGCAACTTCTCTGTACGTATGAATTCATAGTACTTGATTGTGGCAACAACAGCTGAAAACTCAGGTTGCTCTCCCGAGTTTACCGAGAAACTCTTATTACAGAGTCCAGGACTTCTCAATGCTCTGCTACTGAAGGCGAACTCTTCACAACATGACTTTGAAGATGTGAGTCTGACGTCTGATTTTCCTGATTCACACTGATCTTTATAGTACCTGGGACTATGCGTGCAACTTCTGTCGCGACCTCTCCCAGAGTCCATCTCACTACCTGCAAGTGCGCAGTCGTTTTTCCTTCGCGTGTTCGAGCGAGCCACGCAGAATCCAGATGTTAGCACGCTCCAGCCTGTTTATAACATGCTCAATGGAGGGTGCCGAAAGCTTCTTAAACTGTTGCCAGCCGAGGTACGACAGCAGTTCGATCGCGAGTTGTGTCATATATTGTCCTCGAACGGTACTGGGCAAAATTCCATGTTACTGCTGTGGTGCTTTGGAATAGTCATCATTGCAGAGCATCCTGAGGACTTTAGTGAATCACATAACTTCGGGCTAGACCAGCCTTCATCAAAAGCAGGCCTCGACAAGCAATGGAAGACGGCATCCGGGCGCAAGTTGTTCGGATCTCCTAATGGATTATACAAAACCATCAACTTAACTTACCTCAGTGTGATCTGGGCGATGAAGGGTGATGTTGGCGTGTCGGATGCTGAGGCCATCGAAGGCATACGGATCGCTGTCAGAACATTACGCTTCGTAGACATTGAAGTACGAGTAGGCTGGCCAAACTCCAGCGGGTTGGCGAAGAGCATATTTCCGAAGCTTCCGACCAAGATCTTACGTGAAGGTATCCACTCAACTGTTCAGCTTGAGGCCTTATGCTTCTATGCGATGATCGCAGGGGTAAACAATCTTCCCATGGAGATTGTAACACACTATCAGCGCTGCTTGGTCATGCTCGAGGAACTTGCGGATGCACGCTCTTTGCGTGAGATTTTACTGGTTTCTTTCCCTATGTATACTGTAAGTGAAACATGGAGCATCTGAATTATCTAAACTGACTCTTGTAGCCGCAAATGCAAGACAGCCTATTCCGGACGTTACTTTCCGATGCGCTCGATACTTGCATCGCAGATTCGACTGCTCGCCCATTGAACAACATCGTTACTTTGGTCGACACATTGGCTGTTGTTTCATCGCACTGCGCAGCCCTGCGCACGAAGCTACTACTGGCTTTTTCATCATCAACGCTACAGGACAAACTATGGAACCTAGTTCGGACCAATACAACCACGGCAGATGGTGGTTGTCGCACATACGCCGCATCGTTGCATCGAGAGGCAGTCACCGCCACAATCTCCTTGATACTTAGCCTGACCGTTTCAGCGCAGCCTGAAGAGCCGTCCTTGCCACACTCACTCGCTTCTGCTTTGATCACCAAGCAACGTAAGCTTCCTCATGTTCCGAGGCAGTGCTCGCATGTGGCGAGCATACCGAGTGATCCCTCGTTTTCACTATTCCAGCAAGAGTCGACTCCTTTCACTGGCCAACACCTGCAAGACTGGAGAAATCGTCTCAAGTCCGAGCTCCAAAGCCAAAACTCCTATCAGTGTGACTCCATTGTACGCTCGGTAGCACAGATCTGCCAAGATCTGGAAACACGTTGCAATACCGTTGAGGAGCCACTTCGTCGGGAGAAAGCAAGATCGCGGGAGCTTGAGCAGCGTGTAGAAGAGCTCAGCGAACAGGTCTCCTCTCTCGAGTCGCAGGCGGCAGATGACCGTTTTCATTTGGATGGTTTGGAGGACGAGAAACTGAGCCTTGCAGATGAGAAAGACCGAATCTCTGCCAGACTGGACGAGCTCCGAGTACAATTTGAGAAAGCTAACAGGAATGCGGACGAGGCTCTTGGCACCGCTCGAGAAGGGTTCAACGCGAGGGAGCTTGAAATGCGCTCGACGATTTTGAATCACGAAGAACAGCTTCGTAGCCGTGAGAACGAAGTTCGGAAGCTAGGTAGTATTGTGAGCGAAGTAAGAGACTCTTTAGAGCATACTGAAGAGGAGCTTCGTGCTCTTGGCGAGCGATACGAAGATCTACAGTCTCGCCTCGGAGACACTGCTCGCCAGCTCGACGACGAACGCGAGGCAAAATTCAGGCAGTCCGAGGAAATTCTTAAGCTCAAACAACGTGGCACCAATCTAGAACACCAACTTCAAGCCACCGAGTCCGAATTGGAGGCCATCACTGGGCAACTCAGTGATATTGAGGTCAGTCATCAAGAACTCAAACAGTCTTCTGAAAATGCATTAAGGGAATTGGAGGCCAAATATACGACCGACCAGGAGATTGCTGCTGCTAGAGCAGAAAAGGAGTGCAATAAGCTTAATAGCAAGCTCACAGAAACCCAGCAAACGAGCCGACAGTTGAAGGAAGCGCATGACAAGACCCAAAGGGAGTTATACTCTCTACAAAACACATTCTCGACCCTTGAAACTAGAGCACAAGAGCTTGATGTACTTTGTGGAGAACAAGAGGAGGAGCTTGAAGAACTGAGGACTTTGCGTAGGAATGTACTAGCTTCAATGGGTCTTGCAACGCAAAACCCTCTGGCGGTTCAATCTGCATCTCGCTTACAGAAAGATGGCACTGTGCCAAAGACTTCGCGCGAACCACAAGAGCATAGGCGACGAAAATCAGCAATTCAAACTCAGGACAATGCACCGAAAGTCACGACAGCAGCTTCGGGCTTTACCAACACGGCGATGGAGAATATTGCTGAAGATTCCTTCGCTTCCCCAGGGCACGAATCGCAAAACGGCTCGACGCCCAAACGCCAAAAACCCTGCCCATCATCCAAGGTGCCTACAATACAGACGCCGTTTAACGAGAAGCCAACTCTCGCTTCGCGCTCAACGTGTAAGAAGTTATCACCTGTCAAGCGCTCTGCCTTGCGGCAGATGTCCCCAAATCGTCGGCACACCACAGTTGGTTTTGCACTGTCTGAGGTTGAGGACCCAGGGCAAGTGCAGGAAGCCGTCTCAGCAAGGAAGAGACAAGGAAGCCTTCGCGGAGCTTCTCAGGAGGACTTTGATATGGATGACTATCTTGCAGGAACACCATTCACACCTGGAGCGTTCGTATCAGGCACAGGAAGGCTCCCAGATGAGGACGACATAACGACCACGGAGCTATAAGATTGATGTCTCAGTTCGACCCTTTTGTTTAGACGGCTGGCGCTTGCATTGTTTGGTAGTTTATGGTACCCTCACAGAAACTTGCATATGTGGCGTACAGGAGTCGGTCATTGCATTCATACTGCAGGTCTTGTTCTTACACGTGCCTTTTGATCCGCTCTTACCTGTCTATGGCTTTATCGTTGTGGTCGCCGTACCTCCTTGCGTTCTTTCTTGTCTCTAATTTTCTCTACCGCTCTACTCCACACCTTCTTCAGATATTTAACCCACATCTCTGTCTCCTTCCCCTGCAGTCAAATTGAGTGTTGAATTGCAATCATACTGCTGAATGTTTGGAGTGTTGTCTCGCCAGACGAAGTCACTTACATTATCAGATCGTTACTTGCCAAGGTGCACTTCACCTCCTTACGCAGTCTCTCGCACAACCTCCAAGCACACTATTCTTATCTATAGAGCTTGCAGTCGCTTTGAACCATTGGGCTGCGCCTGAAATCTGGCAATCGGGTCTATTTTGTCCGCTACTTCCTCAACATCGATACCCCCCCCCCCCCCTTCTTTTGGCAATACGTGTACCTTGAACGAGCCAATCTCACCTCGACTTAATTGATCGACTGAAATCTTGGTATCCTATAAAAGTATCAGTTAAGCTGCAGCATTAGTGCCCGAGCCTTCACCTGGCCGCCGCTCCTCCACCGCTTCTGGTCTCACCAAAACGGCAGTCACGACAAACGCTTCTTGACATTACTAGTAACTGCTCCCGTTCAACCTTTGCAGCAGCAAACGCGTTGACTAACAAACCGCGTCAGTCCAACTTCTCACTCTACCGACCTTGTTCACACGAAACCGACCATCTCCCAAAACTCCAATAACGAAAACACCCCTTGGATCGACACATCTGACAGCAACTAACTCCGTGACGGGTGAGGGACCTTACAACCCTCATTTCACGTGCAGCTTATATCATGTATCCCCAGAACAAAGGGCGCCTGCAAAGCAGTTACAGAGGATATGGCAATCATGTTGATAGTGGTAGCTCAGACGGTCTTGCATACTCGAGCAGCTCTGGTGGCTCCAATAGACGATCCGATGGCACTCGCCCGGTCATCAGACCTTTATCAAACCCTGCCAGCCGTGTCAAGACTCCTGAGCAGCCTCAAGCAAGTCCCAGCCGTGCCGACTCACCCATGGCGCCAGAGACACCAACTAGCGAGTGCGCATCCTTCACCTTGAACGGTCAGCAAATCAGTGAAACATATAAGCCTCGAACAAGCGCGAATGCTAGCCCAACAAGATCACCCACCCCATTATGTCCAGGTACCAAGATCGTCGGCCCTCGTCAGTATGTGAAACCCCAGTACGCTTCGAACAGGTCTCCTACACGCAACGCTCGAGGACATTGGGTTTTAGGGCAGGAGCGGAAAATGAAGATCCTTGGTGTACCCAAACAATACTGGACTAAAGACATTTATCTCGTCGTGTCTAAGTTCGGCACCGTAACGAGAATCGACATGGAGACTGGCAGCCGAGATAACAACGTGTGGGTCGTTTTTCAGTAAGTCATCATGCTCACCTTCTATTTTTTCAACTGATTCAGGTCTTATAGACCTCCTCCCAACAATCTTCCACCTAGGCTTCGTATTGGGCGAGGCTTTTTGCGATACGAAACACGCACACCATCCATGAAAACCATTCCTAGCCCTGTTGATCCGGCAATTCAGTATCAAAAGCTCAACATACTCTTTGCAAACTCGCTCAGTTTCGGTGTACAGACTGGAGATAAGAGCCTTGCGAATATGCATGAAGTCAATACCATCGGCAAGGTCCAGATCATGCTGAATCTGAGACGAAAAGAGCTTGAAGTGCAGTTCCCCTTGACAATCGATGACCAAAACCACAGCTTTTGCTTTCGACTGCCGATCTCCCAACTTTCCCACATTCATAAGATACAGGATGGAAGTGCTTCATCTTCCTTGATCATCCCCTTTGGCCGACCGCCTCAATTCTTCGTCCTAAAGAAGCCGACGACGGAAGATGACAGTCTTTTCCCTGCGAAAGAGCGTGTATGGAACATTTGGAGCACTATGTTTCGCGAGACCGATGTGGTAGACAGCCGCAAAAGGAGAGAGATGCAAACGATGCCATTGATGGACCACAAGGGCTCGGCCATCATCGACATAGGTAGGACTTCGTCAATTGTTCAGCGATTGAGCTAACAATATTAGGCCGCTGGACTATCTATCGTGTATCTTTCAGCAATGGCACGTTGTCCGGTCCAAAATTCGATGAGTTTCGTAATGCGCTCGCTGACTTCGGAGTCACACTTCGAGACTTGGAAAAGTTCACCACAATTCCAGAGCAGCCGCCTCCCTTTGAAGAGATAATAGGAGAAGAATACACAGGCTCGCACTCTTACTTGCAGGTATCGCAAAAGATATCATCCATATTCGATGATCTTACACCCGACCGCGTTCACCTGCCATTCCCTGTGCGCTATCAACTCGAAGCTTGCCTGTCAAATGATTTCATCAGAGAAAGCAGTGTGACACGCGACTTCCTCATGAGGCTACAATCGATGAACATTCATGAGGCCGTTCACGTCCTTGAACAGGTGGTTGACAAGCAGCGCATCTACTACGACCCCATAGATGTCTTCAACATACGCTCCAAGATCACATCCCAAAGGTCAATCCCGAGACACTGTGTGATGCAGCGATCCGTCAATATCACTCCCACTATGATGCACGTTGCTTCACCCATCATGGAGATCTCGAACAGAATCACCCGCCAATACATTGCTGACGCCGACCGATTTATCCGTGTCAAGTTTTCCGACGAGAAGGGCGAAGGTATTTTGAGAAACTTGACAGGTGGAAGAGCGGATGCGCTCTTCAATCGAGTGAACCGTGCCATGAGAAACGGTATCGTTGTTGCTGGCCGCTACTACGAATTCCTGGCTTTTGGAAACTCACAGTTTCGGGAGCACGGTGCATACTTTTACGCACCAACATCCACCAAGTCAGCACATGATATCCGTATGACTTTGGGACAGTTCGATCATATCAAAACTGTAGCCAAGTACGGTGCTCGGTTGGGGCAGTGCTTCTCCACCACTCGCGCCATGCAAACCACGGTCACCGTCCAAAAGATTCCTGACATCGAGCACAACGGTTATACGTTCACAGACGGAGTTGGAAAACTATCCCCCTTCCTGGCTCAAATGGCTGCGCAAGATCTTGGCCTACATAACGCTTTCAACAACCCACCATCTTTGTATCAGTTCCGCTTAGGCGGCTGCAAAGGTGTGCTTGCCTTGGACCCAGCCATCACCAAGAACGAGGTTCACATTCGTCCGAGTCAATTCAAGTTCGAAGCTCCATATAAGGGCCTTGAAATTATACGATGTTCGTCTCTCGCTACCCCATTCTTTAACCGACAAATCATTATCGTACTGTCTGATCTTGGTGTGCCTGACCTCGTTTTCATCCGTAAGCAGCAACAGATGGTGGACGCTTACGAGCTGGCCATGACCAACAATACTGAAGCGTTGAAGTGTCTCCTAAAACACATTGACATGAATCAGACAACTTTGACAATGGCCAGCATGGTCCTTGACGGATTCTTGGACAGCCGTGAGCCATTCATGATGTCTCTCTTGAACCTTTGGCGCGCCAGTACCATCAAGGAGCTCAAAAAGAAGGCTCGAGTTGCTATTGACGAAGGTGCTTTCGTGCTTGGCTGCGTCGACGAATCTGGAACTTTGCAGGGCCATCGTGACAAGCCGCAATCACGATTGAACGCTACCAGGGATGAGAAGATTGAGACCTTGCCAGAAATATTCGTTCAAATCGACGATACTAGCAGGAAAGGCCACTACAAGGTTATCGAGGGCGTCTGCGTGCTTGCGCGTAACCCTTCTCTGCATCCTGGGGACATCCGCGTCGTTCGTGCAGTCAACGTTCCGGCTCTGCACCACCATAAGAACGTTGTGGTTCTCCCACAAACTGGCGATCGCGATCTCGCGAGCATGTGCTCGGGCGGCGATCTTGATGGCGATGATTACATGGTCTTATGGGATCAGGACTTGATACCGAGTACTATCAACACTCCCCCCATGAATTATACTCCCGAGAAGCCGGTAGAGAAGGCCGAAGCCATCAACATATCGGACATTAGCGACTTTTTCGTCACTTATATGAAGAACGACTCGCTCGGCCAAATTGCCCACGCGCACTTGGCACAAGCTGATCAACAGCCCAACGGTGTCAATAGCCACGTTTGCCTGGAACTAGCGAAACTACATTCTCAAGCAGTTGACTATCCCAAGAGCGGCATTCCTGCTATCATGGATTATACGATGAGACCGAATATGTGGCCTCATTATATGGAGAAGAAGCACCTACCCGCAAATCAGATTTACCGGTCCAAGAACATCCTGGGTATATTGTATGACCAAGTGCAGCTTGTCGATTTCAAGCCCGTTTGGGAAGATAATTTTGATCATCGAATCCTCGAACACTTTGACATTGACCTTAATGAGCCGCTGCTGGAAGAGGCTGCAAAGATCAAAGCAAGTTACGATAACGACTTAAAGAGGTTGATGGCGAAGCATGGTATCACGACAGAATTTGAAGTAGTGTCTGTCTTCGTGCTGTCTCACAATGGAGAGACTCGAGATTACAAGTTTGCAGAAGAGTTTGGTCGAACGATGGGCATTCTGAAAGCACAGTACCGAGAAGCCTGTATTACCACTTCTGGAGCGACCAGTATCATCGATTGGGATCGCCTTGGACCTTTCGTCGCCGCAATGTATTCGGTAACTGCACGAGATGTGAGAGAAGCGCTTAAAGAATGCCGCACCACCAGACTTGTCGGAGGTCAGTCGACATCTGTGCGCACAATGAGCGCGAAGACCATGCCCTTCATGTCCTTCCCGTGGTTGTTCCACAACGAGCTGGGCAAGCTAGCGACGGGAAGCAAGTCAAAGGCACAGCTGGATTCATTCCAAGTCCAACGCCAACAGAAGCATCGCATGAATGAGAACGAGAGAGGCACTGATGCAATCGAGCAGTGGCAACATGATGATTATGGATACCAGGACGAAGGAGCAGAGCCGGATAAGGTGCACATTAGGTCGCCGCCTGTCACGCCGTTGCCGGCACTCGAAAAGTAAGATACCATCCCAATTGGGCAGTAAGATGCACGACAGGCGGTGGTCCAGACAGAATGGTTGACTGGCAGACCGCAAGGGTGAAGGAGTTGAAATAAAGTTAGAGAAAAGCATGCGTGGAGGAGGGATTCAGGCCATCGAGCCTCGACGATTATACATTGAGATCGCTCGAAACGTGTACGATAGGTAGAACCTCAGTCGAAAAGTGTAAAAAAATCAGAAAGGATAAAACCCCTGACCACATCCAAGGTTCGACTGTGAAGAGTGCTATCAGCTTTTGGGAGACGCCTTATCGATAACCTTCAAGCCTTCCAAGAATCACCCTCATAATTTCTCCCCGCATCTGCTCACGATGAACTCGTCGTCCCGCATACCACCACTCCTACAACCCTATGTAAAACTTCCTCGCGACGAATCGCTACTTCTCGTCACGAGCACGCTCGGCGCTAGCGCGAATTGGCTGCTCATACGATTCCTCTATGATGCGCTAAGCAACACTACGCAAGATGGCGGGGCAGACGAAGGTCACAACGTGGTACTCGTGTCATGGATGAGGGACTATGACTTCTGGAGACAGGAAGCCAGGAAAGGTACAGGATTAGATTTGGAGAGACTGAAGAGGGAGAAGCGCTTCGCATTTGTGGATGGGCTGAGCGGGTTGGTCATGGGCGATGTGAAGAATACACAACTGCAGGCGCAACCTATGCCACCTCGACCGCAGCAGTCTCAGACAGGCCTGCACCCTGCGAGACTAACCAAGGAGATTGATCTGCCACAGAGGACAGGCCAGACACTGCCCATCAGAGGACCCCCAGGACGCGTCGTGGCTGCCAGAGGCCCCCCGGCACCCACCGCGCAACCCGCACGTCCGGCGTCAAGCACAGCGCCCTCGCCAGCAACACGGCAAATGAACGCCAGCAGCCAAACCACAGGGCACTACACCCTCAGCTCCCCGGCCCTGACACACCTCCGCACCACCCTCACAGCCGCCGTGTCTTCTCTCGCCGACACCACGCCGCAGCGCAAGACCCTCCTCATCCTCGACACCCCCGACCTGCCTCTCGCACTCACCTCAGCCTCGCCCAGCGCTTTCACATCGCTCATCCTACAACTGCATAACACCCCGACCGTATCACACATCCTGACGCATCTGCACGCCGACACGCCGCTGCTCAGCGAATCAGCACCTGCGCAACCGCTTGAGATCAGCCAGTACAACTTCGTGGCCAAGGTCGCGCATATGAGCGCACGGATCCTGGGGACGAGGGTGCTGGACACGGGAGTTGCGCGCGACGTGTCCGGTGTGGTGCGTGTTACTGAGCAGCGGCTTGGCTGGGATAATCTGGGGCTTGAAGGGGAAGACAAGAGGGATTGGGAGGATGCGGGCAAGGGAAAGGAGTTTCTGTATCAAGTCAAGGGGGATGGGAGTGTTAGGGTCTACGAAAGGGGTGCTGGTGGGGAGGGCTGATGAGTTTGGGAAGCAGAGGAACGCTGATGAGAAAATGGGGCAACAACACAAACAAATATATGGCGTAGGTATCTCACAGCGAAGAATGCAGAACGAAGATGAAACAACGAAAGTCCCATCACTGCTTCCCAGTTGTTCTTCATGTTAAAGTGTGTAGTCTTTGATGTCTTTGTTCCAGCTACGAAAGCGAACCGGTGCTATATGGGGTTATCTCGAAAACATGCCAATGCCGTCCAATGCGCGCCGGATGATGCCGCCATCGCCATGAGATACATAGGAAATCTGTATTATCCACTTTTCCCCTTATCTGGAAACTCCTACGATCTACCCGACATTGCTCGCTCGACGAACTGCGCAAAGAAGTTTCTCCATTCCTTTTCTTTTTTAGTGCCCTCGAAGGCGCCTGCGAGTGTGCGCAAGTACTGGTCCACGACGTCCCCACCAACACCCATACCACTTAGGTCACTCCGCAGACGCTCTACGTATGGTTCGCCAACCTTCTTGATGATCTCGGTCTGTAGGTTGGCGGTTTCGTGAAGGACTTGCTTGGCTTGTGCGTCCTTGGAGTTGAAGCCGGGAGCGGCAGGGATGGACCACACAAGCGGAGAAAAACGCTCGAGCACATAGTTATCAAACCCGGCCAGCGGCTCAGTTCCAGGAGTTGTAGGCGTTGCGTTTGCGTTGGGGCCGACCTTATCAGGACCACTCCATACGTCAATCATGCGGATAACGACGCAGATGGCGAGGCGTGCTGTCTGATAGTCCCGAGTGTCCCGAGCGAAGGTCTCGATCGATGCGATGACGGGTTCGAAGGTTGCTTGATTGGCGCTGCTGACAAGCACAGATCCAAGATTTTGATTGAGAACAACAGTGACGAAATTCAGGTACTCGCGGCGGAGCTCAGCCAGCTGGATTTCATCATCTGTGCCCGATGGTGTCACTGCCAATGCTGTGAAGATGCGCTGCAGGACTGGAGTCATGACCGTGTCCAAGATGCTAGCAATCTCTGACTTGAAGGTGAAGATGACCTGTGCAAGGACCTTGAGGAAAGTGCTAATCTCATCCATGGAAGAGCTGAGTGAGAGCAGCCCCTCAATCCAAGAAGGTAATTGTTGCAGTAGTCGTGAGCCAAGGACAGAGATCAATCGTGAAAATGCGAAGCGCGCGGCGTGGCGGATCGACCCAGACGTGTTGAGGGACTGAAGGGCAACCAGAATAGCTTCAGAAGCTTTGGTGAACTCGTCGGCAACTTCGGTAAGAGGCGCAGTATTGTTGTTGGCTGTAGGTACCCAGTCTGAATAGCCTCGCGCAAGAGTACCAAGTGCCATGATAACATGGTGGATCTGAAGGATGGATCGTTCGTCTCCGTTTCGAGCCTGAGGAAGTGTTCGTTCCATATCGGCGAAGAGAGGACTCATGATTGTCCGGGCGTACAGCTGCTTGTTTTCTATCGAGACCGTGTTTGCAGAAGCTATGCATCCAATTGCCTCGAACAGATACAACTGTGAGTTGAACAGGGCATCCGCAGACTGATCGTCCTCGTCAGAAGACATGTCATCTTCTGAAGTATCAGGAACCTCCGCCTTAATTGTGAGTAAGTCGCCGACGGCCTGGATGATGTCGTACGAGACATTACCCAATTGGGCTCGGAGGTGCTTGACCAGTCGTTGGAAGAGGTACCACGATCGTGAGCGGACCTTAACATGGTTGCTGTGCGTTAATGAAACGAAGTTCTCGAGTACCTTCGGGATCAGCTGAGGGTTCTGCTCGAAGAATTGATAGTATCGAACGCAGATCTCCATGTACTGAAGCTGAACGGCAGGATGTGAGTAGTTTGCAAGACCTGGACAATGTCAGTATTGCATTTTTCCCTCTCTTCCGAGCTTTTATTGCGCTTACCTGAATCAATCATGCTATGCATCATACCCACAAGCTGCTGCGCAGCGACAGATGAAGGCTCGCGCTTGGCGTACAGTCCCTGGTTTCGGACAGCAAGCTCTCCAAAGAGATACATCTCGTACAGAGCCAACTCAAGATCACGCCAATTCAGGCTTTGATCACCCTGCGCCAGACGACCAAATGTCCCATTCACCACACGGCTGAGCGTCTCAATGTAGTATGGCTCATCAATAGCTGTGACTGTCTGTTGTAGCACATGGAGACGTCGTCGCAGATCCTGGAATTCGGCTTCGTCTGTTTGTTCGTCCTCCTCGCCCCAAGATGCCGTTTCATCATACTTCATCTTCGCAATGATGGCGTCCAAAACAGGTGGTAGGACAGCTGCATACTGAGCCGGTACTGCTCCTGTCTTTTTCTGAAGCTTGCGCAAGAAAGTGAGAAGATCGGTCAAGGCTGGGATGACAGTCGAGCAAACTTCATCGTATTGGTCGGCAAAGAAACGTAAGAGGTACGGAGTGAAGATTCGGATGAGGTCGTCGGCGCGCTGACGGGTCTCCTCGCTGACGGAGTCGCTTTCAAGGATCTTGACAACGTCAAAAACAATATTGTTTACGAGTTTCGCAACAGTTTCGGCAAGGTCATTGTCGTAGTTCGGGCTGTTGTACTCCGCCAGCGCTGGGCTTCCGAGGAGCTGGCCCACGATATCTGAGAGGTTGAGAAACAGGATGAGCTCGATCTTGTCCGCTGGGCTCATCTTCTTGCCAACAATCTCGGAGAAGGTATCAATGGCTGCATCGCGGACCCTGCCAGCTGGGCTCTCGGGATCACTGATGCCTTGCTGTCCAGCCATTTCCAGGAATGTGCTGATCATAGACTGATTGACAATGAGGTTGATGTCCGTCCAGCTAACCCAACGACCAATGGTCCGCAGACACATCTCAACGAGACTAAGATCGATTTCCCTCCATTTGCCAAGAACCTCCTGCCATGATACTGCAATCTTCTGAGCATCTCGCTGTCGAATTAGATCCTTCAACTCGGTGTTGCGCTTCTTCTCTTCTTCGGGCCTCGACACAAGCTGATCGGCGATTTCGTCGTGTACTTGACCAAGGACGCGCAGGTACAGGAAAGTTGTGGCGGTATTGGTGTTGCCGATGGCTGCCTGGTCGCCGGCCAGCGCGCGGAAGTCGTCGAAGAAAGACTGCCATGAAGAGGGGTATAACGCTACAAAGAGATAAGTCATAGTCTGCATTAGCTTGTTCTGGATGTGATTCGTGTCGGTCGAGCTACTGCCAGGCGCATACGACTGGCGAATGTGACTCATGAGCGTGTCCTTGATGTATGCGAGGCTCTGCTCGTCGAGCCGGTGCTCTTGGACGGCATTGTTGACGAGGTCGAGGGAGGTATGGCGAATGATATCAGAGGGACGAGGATCGCGGATGAAGAGAGCCAGCGAGGCCTGCCATGCTGTACCCTCTGCCCGCAGCTGGTTGAGGTACTCTATGGCCTGGCCGCGCAGCTGCTGGTTGGAGGTTGGGTCCGAGGCGATTTGGATGGCATTTTCGACCTGCAATAGCAATGAGTGTCAGCAGGGCGTCGCCATGCAGACATGTGACAGACATACCTGGGCCTCCATTTCCTCCACCGTCTCAATGCGGAAAAGTCTACGTGTAGTCAAGGGCAGTCGGTGAGGGGTTCAACCATACAAGGGCGTGTATAGTATGGCTGAGGATCGATTTGAAGTGATGTGATGTGCTACCGAGTGCTTGGGCGGGACGAGGACTTCATTGTGGGAATGTTGCGGGCGGTGAAAGTAGGCTTCGGCGGGGCACGCTCAAGTGACGTGCAGGCGAATGGCAGGGATGCTAGTCAATGAGCTGGAAGTTAAAGCTGGGGCTGGTCGGATCGAAGTACTATCACACTGGCGAAAGGCGGGCAGGTGCTGTTAGCCCTCTGTTGACGTGCAGCTGGCTTGTTGTGCTGCTTGTCAAATGTGATATGCCGAGCTTTGGTGGGCTGTCAAACTGCAGGTGCTGCCCGAACCCGCCGTCGCGTGACACGGACCAGCACAAGTGGAACAAAGTCTTCTGAAGGCAGCTCCGATCGTAAAGTCTTATTTTGAGGCATCCAAGGACTTGCTCTTTGGCAATTTCATTAATGATGACTATGTACAGTACATTTTGATCTTGTTGACCTTCCTGTGGTCCAGGAGTTTTTCATCCTACAACTTATGTCTACCTCTCGAATCGCTTCTACGGCGATCAGCACGTGTCCTTCAGCGATGCAGTTCGATCCACATACTACGCGTTTAGGTGCTTAGCCGCCCACTCGACGTGATCATCCGCAAAGGAAGCCATGAAATAGTAGCTGTGGTCGTAGTCGGGCTGCAGGCGAAGCTGGATGCCCTTGTCGTTGCCAGCCTGCTTGGCTGCCTCAACAAGGTTCTCTGGCAGTAGCTGCTTCTGCTTGTAGAAGTTGTCTCCGGTGCCCTGCAATTGGTCAGCTTTGCTCACAACAAACATGGGCGAGAATACGTACAACGTCGATGAGAATCTCAAGTGGACCCTTCCATTGCTTCACAAGCTCTGTAGCGTCGTGCTTCTTCCATTCCTCCTCGTTGTCGCCAATGTATCCCTTAAATGCCTTCTGACCCCATGGCGCGTTGATGGGGTTGGCAATTGGTGCAAAGGCGGAGACAGACTTGTACTTTCCAGGGTTCTTCAAGAACAACGTCAAAGCACCATGTCCACCCATGCTGTGACCTGTGATGCTAACCTTGCTCGAGTCGAGCTCCTTGAATTGTGAGAAGAGCGCGTCGGGAAGCTCCTTTGTGATGTATGAGTACATGTTGTAGCCTTTGGTCCATGGCTCCTTGGTGGCGTCGATGTAGAAACCGGCGCCAGACCCGAAGTCGTAGGACTCATCCTCACCCTCGATGTTCAGACCCCCTGGTGCACGAGTTAGTCAGGTACTCAAACACCAATGGCAGTTAACGCACTGGGTGATGTGTCTGGGTAAACGATGGCGATGCCGTGCTTGCTAGCACCGTGCTGAAAGAAACCCTTCTCAGAGCAGTTGGCCGCTGTGCATGTGAGACCAGACAAGTAGAACAGCACTGGAACCTTCGCGCCGGACTTTAATGCCTGGGGTGGCAGGTAGAGGTTGAGGGCCATGTCTGTGTTGGTGCTCGACGACTTGTGCTTGAGCTGGAGCAGCTTGCCTCCGAAGGAAGCGATGGTGCCTGTGGTTTCGAAAGACATGATAGTTCGTCTGGTGTGGTAGGAGAGGAAGGTGTTTTGGTGGGAGCGTGGAGTCGCGGTATACAGCGTCGACAGACGGAGCAGTGGGAGTTTTGAAGCTGTCTTCATTAGTGACGTTGGTGGGGTAAAGCCCCTCCACACGGGCAGCTTTAGGGCGGAATTGCCAGATTGAGATGTCGGATCCGCACCGGTGCACGTAGACATGCGGACAAGACTTGGGAATTGCGTGAAACTCGGTTCTGATTCGGGGAGGTATAGATGCGCAGCATTCAACGCCGAAGATGCCCCGTCAGACATTCAGTTTTCCTACCAAAACTCCAGACCCAATGCAGCCAAGACAAACACCCTCATTACCTTATATCAGCAGCTCCTCGCACGTCCAGTCCTCGTAGAAGCCGTCGGGCAGGTATCTCCGTACAACGAGGGGAATCTTCTTTTCGCGCAGCTCCTTGGCCGCAATCTGGAGGGGATCTGTCATGCCCTCGACGTCGATGAGGACAGGAGCATTTCCACTGCGTAGCTGTCAGCCTCGCCAATCACCTATGCTGTCTGCAATAGTCTGTAGCCTACCTGATCTGCAGCGCCCTTGTACCCAACACTCGCGCCTTCTCGTACTTTGTCATGTATGGCGTAGTTGTGCGGTTCTCGTTGGGGACCTTCTTCGCCTTCTCAGCATCAACTGAGTTCTTGGCCTTGTCTTTCACAGCAGCTGCAGCGTTTGCATCTCCCGACACTACGATGTTGTCGTCCACCTCTGGGTCCTCGCCGCCCTCAGCGTCGTCTACGTCGTCCATGATTTCTGGTTCCGCTTCCTCATCAAAGTCAATAACGCCTCCACTGCCTTGTGTCAGCCTCTGCCTTCTGCGCCCTGCTATTCTCATGCGCCAGAGCTACGAGGCGCAAGAGAAGCCATGCACGTACTCGTAGCCATCGTCACCAAAGCCACCGTCGTCGCCGCCGTAGTCTGACATGACCGCGTTCGAAACGTAAACGTGTGTGTAGATCGTAGAGAGTAGGAGGTGCGCGTCGTGAGGTTGGCGGGAGCTGGCGTTGTCTTGTTGGATGTCAAAGAGGCAGCCGCAACAAAAAAGCTCCAATCGCGCGCCAATCACCTCCACACGCCAAGAGTTCGCCGATCCACTTAATTTTGCCTACGCCTACGCCTTCTACCGACCTCCGCGCCTCGATACATTCGCAGGTATTGCAATGGCTGTGAAACGCAAGCCAGACGGCAGTGCTGCCACTGTGCCGCAGAAGAAGTCCCGCACCGGTATGCTTTCCTCCATAGCCATGACATTGCTTGCTCTCGCTAACAGCACACAGTCTCTGCTGCTGCTTCCCCAGATCTGGGCTGGGCCTCAGACGATTCGGCAGATCTGAAAGTGAATTTCACCGACAGCGGTGCCCGGAGAGCAGACAGCGAGGCACGCCGTCAATGGCATTTTGTCTGCGAAGTCGAAGGCTGCGGCCAGCGCTTCAACCGACCATGCCGTCTCGAATCACACATGCGCAGCCACAACAAGGAACGACCCTTTGCCTGTTCCGAACCGGACTGCGACAAGACATTTCCCCGGAAGGACCACCTACAGCGGCATTTGAGGAATGCCCACAGTGGGTCGAACGATCAAGAGGCACATGTGTGCGACTGGGAGGGTTGTGGGAAGACCTTCACATCGGCCGGTCGACTCCAGCGACACAAGGACGTCCACGAATCGAAGCTCTATTGCACAGGGTATCCTCCATGTCATGAGTCGTTCAGGAAGCAGACGGCGCTGGAGGCACATATCAAGACACAGCATTTGGAGATTAAGCCATACCTGTGCACGTTCATCGATCCAGAGACGAACGAGAAGTGCACGAAAGGATACCAGACTGAGAACGCGCTACAAAAGCACATGTCTAAAGCGCATGGAAAGGAAGAGGAGGAGGCGCTTTACTGCATGTTGTGCATCGCTCCTGGCACCGAGGCAGAATCTATGGAAACCGAGTTTGGCACCACAATCATACCGAAGAACCCACTTGCATTCACCACGGCTGAGGAGTTGCGTCTTCACTCCCTAGAATGCCATCCCCCGGTGTGTCCCGAATGCGGGCAAAGGTTCAAGAACGAAGCAAACCTCAAGTCCCACACTGAAACTGTCCACAGCGACACCGCCGCACGCTACCCGTGTCCTAACCCGCACTGTGATGCCCTCTTCACACGCAAACACAATCTAACTGTACACATTCAAAGCGTACACGAGCATCAATTTAGATACCATTGCATCCCCACCGCTGTCACGAACTCGAAACATGCCGACCTAGCAAGCTGGAACGGCGAGAACGCATGCGGTCACTCGTTCAAAGCGAAGTCCTCACTCGATAATCACATCCGCACGCACCATCTCGGTCAAGGCAACCGTAAAGAGCGCCGTCTGGCAGCAAAGAGCAGGAAGAAAGAGGACCCCTCTATGCTCACACTCTTGACCGGCGTGGGCTACGATAAGGAGCGTGAGATTCCTTGTATTAAGTTGCATTGCGAATACCGCTTCCATCGTGACATCGACCTGCGACGACACCTGAGAGCAACACACAACATGACGGAGGACGAGGCAAGCGCAGCAATCTTGGAACGCGACGCAGCAGTCGGTGGACAGTTCTGGATCGGTGGTCTCAACCCGGGTGAGGAGCCGAATCTATTCGACAGTGCGACGCCGAGCATGCCGCAGACACCCATGCCCTACTTCACAGACAGCGCCGCGCTGGGGTCTGACGGGAAAGCTTTAGATGGGTACTTTGATCACCGTTTTGACCAGCTAAGTCTGTTCAATGAAGAGGCGGAGATGGATGCCATGATGGGTATGGGAGATTTGGCTCCCCCTGTTGATGCAGGTGAAGGACTGCAGTGGGACATGCTTGCGCCTGTTGAGCAGTACAACAGTATAGGCTAGAAGCATGTGATGAGATAGCATTACGGAATGATTGCATAGATAGCGAGCGACATAGATACCCAGATACGCGCAACATCAGCAACACTTTTGGACAAACACACCATTGAGTCCCCTTGAACCAAATGTTTCCCATCAAATGATAGTAGTACATGATTTCATTCTATGTAGTAAGCGCGCGATATCGCAGCGACCTTGGTATCTCCATTGCGTGAACATAAGGAATCAAGAAAATGCACTCTATAAAGAGCGAGAAAGCCATTCAGGCCATTCGCAGGCAGGCAGACAGGCAGGCAGGCAGGCAGGCAAAACGCCCAAACGCCCGACCAGCGCGTCGATCACAGATCACAAGCGATTGAGCGCATCTGCACACAGTGACTTATTCCCTCGGCGTCACCAACTCAGCCCTGTCCCTAGAATCCACCTTTGCCATTGGACGCCCCCTCTCCACCTCTTGCGTCTCCAGCTCCTCCTCATCCTCATCCTCCTCGTACACATCTTCTTCCTGATCAACATCTTCAACCAGCACCTTCGGCCCCTCCCTCCGCTCCTCGCGCACTGCCAGCAGTCTCCCCAAATCGCGCCCCGGAACCATCAGTAGCTCCTCGCTGCACGCCCGGCAGACGCGCAGCTGACACCACGTACAGCTGAACTTGCGGTCCTTTTCGTTGCTGTGGCAGACCATGCAGCCCAGTGGCTGGAAGACGTTGTTGGACCACACGGTTGTGCGGTGCTGGGTGTAGCAGTGCAGCTGCGAGGCGGTGATGCGCGGGATCAGGTTCACTGTTAGGGGGATGGGCTGCCGCGTTAGGGGGACGAAGGGTGGCTCTTTTGGTTCAGCTTGCGATGAGGTTTCGTCAAGATTGGTAGGTAGCATAGAAGTGTGCAGCGAAGGGTGCGTTGTGGTGAATGTTGATCGAGGTGCTGGGGCAGTCGAAGGGCGAATAGACGGACTAGGCTCGGGAGGGTCGAGGGATGTTGATCGCAGAGGGAAGGCGGGCTGAGAGTAGGGTGTCGGTACTGGTGCAGCGCCGGCGAGCTGTGAAATCTCTGCCTCCTCCTTTCGTTGCTTGATTTGCTCCTCCGCTTGTCGTTCGCTCTTTTGCTGCCTGGCCTCCTTCTGTTTAGGCGAGCCCTGCTGCTGTTCACCGGGTCCCTCATAATTAGACGGTTGGCGGTGCTCGGTTGGTGGGGGAAGAGGCTTCATGGGCGAAATGTCGTTATCCATACTAATTTCGGGCTTCAGGGTTGGCGAAGGAGTCATCTCAGGCGTGGTCACCTCTTTCTTCATCGTTGGAACTGGTGGAGCAGGTCTTTGAGCCTGCAATCAGTTCATCAGCAACTGATTCCACTGCATGGAGATGACAGATTTCTGACCTTGTGGTATCAAGGCTACCGGAGGAACACAGGCGATGGTAAGGGGAGTTCAATAAGTACCTTCAAGATGTTGAAGCCCGTACTGCTCTTACCACGGGCGTGAAGAGGTGACATCGGCTGCTTAGTACGAGGGTTGGACGGCAAGCCCACACCCACAAGTGCCTTACGAGGCGGCGATGGTACATACTTCTCATCCGGCGGCGTAGGTGGTAAGTTGCTACTGCTAGAAAGCTCTCTTTTGACGGGAATCTTGCTGGGGGCGATGATTGTACTGCGAACAGCGTCGGTCTCGTGATCAACGCTCATATTCCGTGGCATAGAAGTGGGAGCCGGAGTAGGCTTGCCACCACGAGGTCCGTGATTCAGCTCGAGCAAACTGACAAATTTTTTGACGCCCGACTCGGCAACCGCTTTCCGCTTCACTGGTGGTGCAGTCTCAGTCTCGCCCACATCCGAAGATATGCTTTCCTTCTGAGAGTGGAATGAGTCGTTTCGCTCCAGGTCGCTCTTCGAGAGCTTTTGACCCATCGCCGCAGCTTGAACCTCTTTTCGTTTGATGGATCGCTCTGGCGGTGGCGGTGGTAGCTCTTTACTGTCGGGAGTGACTGAGGATGGAAGTGTCTTTACTGGTGGGTAGACAACAGGCGTGGGTGGGATGTGAGCGGTGGCTCCGTTGCTGACGAAGAGTCTGAGAGAAGGCGGCGTTCCACTACGGGAGAGGCTGCGTGATGTGATGCGTGTTCTGGGCGTCTGGTCTAACGAGGCGTTACGTGAGCCATTTGAGGAGACAGATGAGCTGTCATCTTCTGTTGATCGTTAGCAAGCGTGACCTTGATGTGCATTGCCGAACACTGCGCCGCTCGCTGTTGTCGCGTGTAGGAAGAGGGAGATAAAGCATGGTTCAACTATCGTTCTAATTACGAACACCCGTTCGGTAAGAAATTCACGATGAATGCTGACGCGTAAAGTGATACCAAGCTAGCGAGCGGAGCTATGTCATGCATCGGCACCCCTCAAGTACCTCTGACAAACAAGACGCAGGGCACACTGCTTACCTCTCAATTGGAACTTGGCGTTCATTCGCTGGACAGCTTCCGCCTTTGGGTCTCTGAGACTGTCTGTACGCGGTGGAGGCTGAGGGAGCTCCTTGAATGCGGGCGCGAGACTTGACTTTGGCGACACATCCTCTTCGTTGTAGAAATCATCATATGCGTATTCGTCCAAGAGCTCGCTGACAACATCTTGTCGCGACGAAGGGGCAACGAGGGCAGCTCCTGGCTGCGTAACGACTTCAGTCATTGTAGTGAACGATATGATGACTCAGCGTGTGGCTAATTGGAATGAGGATCGAAGGAAATGATGTCGGGTTTAATATGTCGAGGATGGCGGTCGCTGACCGAAGAGAACGTGGGTATCAAAAGAGTGTGAATATGTGAATAAATGAGTGCAGAAGATACTGGTTCCCGGAACCAATTAATATCAGAAAGAATGGGCGACAAGTGAATGAGAGGAGAGAAGGAGAGTACGCGCAAGACGTTCGCGGCGAAGCTGGCCGTCTCAGGTTGGGAAAGGACATGGATCATAGAGAACAGGCGAGCGACGGGCCCATCAAACATTCATGCGTTTGATGACCTGTCAAGCTTCACCCTGACTTGTCGCGAGGTTGAGCTTCGCTCGTGGGTGGATAATCCATGCAAGGATTAATGCCTTGGAGATTTGAGGATGGTACCGAACCCCCGCCGCCGCGGGATCGGTCAACGAAGCGGGAAGTTTTTATAAACATTCAAGGTGAAACGGAAAGTCTGTGTAATTCCTGGCTCGACACTGCTATGCAATACGGAAAATTTGGGAGTTGCACATGTGCTGCACTTCGGCGTTGCTGATAGAGAGCTGAAGCATGGCCGGCGTCAGGGTTCGGCTGCACTGAACCCCCGCGTATTGAATAGACGCACGTGACAATGCCTATCACGTTTCAGAAATTGTATATCAGATTTCGACAGCCCTGGAAGATGTCAAGCCTCGCTAGCGGCCCACAATGAACGCGTTGACGTGTAACGTTCATGGATCGACTTCATTGACGATCTTTACTGGGAGGTAGCCCAGCTCCATGTTCGCCCGAAACATCGTCAAGGGAGTGGAGCGAAATGACGATGATGCACACGGATTGTTCGATATCGATAGTGGATGTGCAACGTTGTACACGGTTGTGGCAGATAGATTGTGTGAAATTTGTGGTATATTCCAAGGGTCATCATGCTAAAGCCCTGGCCCTCTCGAATACTGGTGAGCCAATCGGAAGAAGGGATTGCCAATTGCGGCTTCAAAAAAATACCATTTGTTTGGTAGTTGTGTCCAATCTCGTTCTGCGTGCGTGTAAAGCTTTCCACGCATTCCTTCCTATATTCCCCAGGTACCTGAAAGCCGGTACCTGTCCAGGACTGGGTCTTGGGTCTTTCAAGCCGATGCTCCGCTTCCGCAACAAGTAATCCGTTCCAATGGGTATCCGCTGCCAGATATGCGCTGGCTGAAAGACAAAAGCAGAGCAAAATTGAAAAGCCCAATACGCCGTCGCTAATGAGTGAAGGCCGCAGCCGTTCGTAAAGTCCGTGACAAAGTAGGTACAGGAAGGTTACAAAAGAGGCGTATGCGGCTCTTTCATTGAAAGAAATAGAGAACAAACATTAGAATTAGGGCAAGCGTCGGTGTGAGTGACACACTCGAAGACTGGAGGGCAGCTCCTTTTAGTGGAGCAGCAGTGATGTTTACGAATCTCGACCCGCAGGATATGGAGAGTTGTTGCGCAGCTGAGGTATAGGTTCTGCTGAGCGGTTGTGTAGCGTTATTAGCAAAGTTCGCGAAGATCGCCATGCTGTCTTGTAGACACGAGTTGCAGGTGGGTCGTGAGCCTCCAGGAAGTTCCTGGCCTATAGGTAGGTAGAAAGGGTAGCTGTCGGTAGTCGAAGATGAGTTGCTTACGGCGTTGGCAAAGCCTTGATTGCTCAGTCAGACAGATCCTTCGTGAAACTTCGATCAACTTACAGTAATTCCCGTCATCGTCACGCAGACAACTAGCTTGGTACGCAGGCTTGTATGCGACCAGCCCATTATAGGCTTGCAGTACGATTGGATTATCGTTGTTGTAATCCGTTTTGCAAGCTGTATCGGCCAATAGGTCCCGCGCCAACCCGTCCAGTGTTGCTGTACATTGACTCTCGTTAACAGCACACGTTGCTTCCAGAGTCTGCGTGATGCGAAAGAAGGATTTCGATGCGTCGAAAAAGCTGCTCGAAGTCTGTACAAAATTAATACAGTAGTTTTTGCTTGATCAGTTCAGATGCACACACCTGTAACAACAATGAGAATGGGTGACAGTTGTTGAGAGCATCGCTTTTGAGTAGCCGGTTCATATAATCCGCACATGAGTTGGTAAAGTTGTTTGATAAGCCGGTGTCAAAAGGCCTGGGCACCACGAAGTTGGCCGCAGAGCCACTCGCAGCCGTTGCGAGCGACCGTTTGGATGGTGGTGCGGATAGCGTTCTGGTGGCATCCTCGTTGACGAGTACGGGAGGCATCAACGGCGGAATTATTGGCGGCGGGCGGGTATCGAGGTGCAATGACGATCCTTTCCACAGCAGATCGTCGTCGACGATGGAAAGTCGATCACCATGTGGTTCTGCAGCGGAAACGGCGCCGAGCAGGGCACTCCAGGATAGTAATACGACGAGCACTGAGAGCAGCGCGGACGGCGACGTCCTGCTAGTATATAAGGAGAGGATGCCGCGGCGCAATCTATTCTCGTGATTCCTCTTTCGCGCTGGATGGTGCGACAAATGGGCACGGTGCATGATTGGTGACTCGCGTTCCGTGAATGGCTGGGACTCCATATTTTATGCTTTTTTTTCCAACAGTCTGGCACGGCTGTTATGGTTCACGGAGCTGCCTCAGGACCACACAGAACATGGTCTGCTGTGAACGTCAGGCAGCAGTTGTAGCGCTGACGCTGGATTTGTTGTTCTCACTGTCCCTGCAGGCCGCCTGAAATGCTCCGAACAATGGTTTGCGGGCCCAGGAACGTGCAGCGGCGAGGGCACGTTGGCGATGACAACCAGGTAGGGTGGAGAAACAGCGGCCTGCTTGTCGGTGTCGATCGTCGCCCAAAAGAATGGATAAGGATTGTTCCCCCGATGTTCTTCGTTTGACTATCAGGCTCGAAAGTGTGTACCACAATGGGAGCAGCCGCCCTTATGTTGAATATTGCCATGGAGCTTGCAGGAAGCCATCAAGCCACCAATGCTAGCCAGCAGCCATGGTAATAAAGCCACGCGCCGCCTCCTTGCAAACAGATTCCCACTGCTCGGCTCACGACTGGCATTGCGACTCGGCTGCTCGCCCTAAGGTGTCGGAAACACTGCCGTTGATAGGCGGACGGGTAATTCGTTTAGGGAAAGCTAATATGCCCTTGCCGCATCCAGTCGCCAAGTGGCTCTGGCAGCCCCTGGGCGAGCTCCATGAGGCCAGAACCTTCGCAAGCTTGTCAGAATCTGCAGCCCTGCACGGCGTCGCTGCTCGATCTGTCGGGGCGCAGAGGGTCTTCGATAGTCTAGCGGCCCGTTGAAAGGTACGCAATGCATCTCCATCCTCGGGTCGAGGTCCGGTGAGTACAAGGACTGTATTCGCGTCCCCCGCACACGCTACACGAGCATGAACAATCTGCTGCTGTTGAGCGACGGGAGTAACCCAGGAACAGCGTTAACTCGGCCGGATTGAGTGGCACTCGATAATGCAACTGGAAGCGTTCACAGACACGTGCGATACTGGAATGCGACTGCCCTCAGGGCAGGACCGCACCTTCCGCTTTGCCAAGCCGAAATTCGATAAACACCAGCGCCATCCTTCACCCTTCGATTCTCTCGCCAGCTGAAGACGTCAGACACAAATGGAAGTTAGGTTCTGGTCGTGCCGGACACTCGTCGACGGTTTGATATGACTGACGCCGGCAGCCTGTCACTCTGCTCGACCAGATGCTGGTTGGAATCTGGACTGTGGTCCTTTCTTCAGCTCTCGCTTTTGTCTTAACAACCCACTGATGGTGTGCAGCGACTCGTCTCCCAACCTTTGCCAGTTGTGCTCGTTGTTCACACTTTCTGCACTCGTCAACGTTCTCTCGTCAGCACAGAGTAGCCACATGTGCAAGACACCACACGCGTGCACGAGGACAGGCCTGAGGCCGTTGTTGCCCGCCAGTAAGAGCTGCAAGACACGGCCTTTGCGAGACACCAATGCCTTATCGCTTCTTCTTTCCAAAGTTTAGCAAAAGCTTACTGCGATCTGCGTTCCTGGACTGCGGAGCATCATATAAAGACGCAAGTATGCCAAAGAACCAAGGATCCGCCTTTCTGCAGCACCACCGTATTCGTTACGCAGCAGTCTTTGCTTTGGATACAAGCGAATAGACAAATTTGTCTATCGCAATCAGTGCTTTGTGCCCCAACCTTTCTTCCATGCCGGGCTTTTGCAGTCACCCAAGTCTTCACTCACTGTCACCTACTGCGAGAATTCTCCCTGTTCTTTGGGGTATTTTGGTACAACGGAGCCATCATGTTGTTGCATCCTGGTCCCTTGATCAACTTAGATTGTCGCATTTAGCAGATCGGAGGGTCCTCCGTGGTGCTCCTGCAGCTAATAACGTATCTGTGATTAGGCAAAAATTGCACTGATATTAGAGACATGGATAGCCGTTGGCGGCGGGTTTCAAGGTTTGGCCCTAGTATCGGAAGTGAACTGGATCCTTCTGAAGCATGTTCAATTCATCTCTGCACGACAAGGTCACCATCGATAAACCACATAATCATCGAAGGATCTCAACATGACCCTTCGTATCCCGAAGCGAGACATTGCCGCTGTTCATATAGGTCGGTACAAAGCTTTCAGTTTGAGCTGGTGTCGATAGGTGTTCATCACCATAAGTAATTTTAATTCATAGCAAGCAGGTTCAACGTAGCGTTGCAAGTATTTTAACACCTCCGAATATCCGCCTTGCTTATGTCCCAAGCGAGAGTCTCGTCCGCAGTCTGATGAGAATCTTCCAGAATACAGATCGCCGGACCGAGGTGTAATTCGGGTACTCATCCCTGTCCTTAAGTCGAACCTTCCACAGCCTCAGCAATGTGCTTCAGAATCTAGAGGTGTGACTTCTACAAAGGCAATGCCCGCTGCGCAGCCTCAAGTGTGCTCTCCAAACTGGCATTGAACGCGAATCTCTGGCCCGGATTGTACTTCAACACAGTGTTGATAATACCCTCGAAGTACGGCGTGTGCTTAGGCACAATTCTAATACCCAACTGCATGCCATCCATACATTAGCAACATAATTCCTGACCATCTCGCTCCTGGGCGCAGAAAATGGTTAACACTCACACCAACGAGTACCAGATCGTACTTGGTCCTCTGGAGCTCCTCTTCGAGGGCGGCGATGCCTTCCATGATGGGTGGCCGGAACAGGCTGACTGTATATCCGGCACTCCTCATCGTCTCTACTCCTTTGTTGACGGCTGTATCTATCTCTTGTGCTGAGACATTGGGTGGAAGGTCAACGTTGGGATCCTGTCCGCCTACACCCATGAACAAAACAGACGCCATGGTCGAGTAAGTGGTGATAACTGGGTTGTTGAGGTCAGCGTTGCACTTGAGTACCTACCAAGTGCGGTCGAGCAGATGTAAATGTGCTATGACGTAGAGCTCCGGTGCACGTAAGCACAGCAAGCACACGCTGATCCTTAGAAAAGGTTAAAATGTTGTGTTTCCAGCGCTTGACAGGCTCGGAACAGGGTTTTAGGGCAATTGTGGCGTCCCTCTACTGCGCGCCAAGGTGAGGAGTAAGTCAGGTGACGAGATACGTGCCCGGCCTTATGTAGTGTGAATCGGAAAGAAAACCTCTGCGGCAGAAAACGTTCGTCCACAAATCTTCGTTATTGCGGTAGTACGCTTACTAGAAAGGAGCAAATACATTGCTTGGCGGAACATGTGCACTCCGCTTTCACTCCCATCGGCCAAACCCTCGTATACACCTCCTTGGTTGAACAGCCTCGAGACAAGCGTCCTCACTCACTGTATCTAGAAGCGTAGTATCTGAAGTGTTAGCATCGGCCGGAGATATTTGTACAAGGGTCTCGCCGCTGAGGTTCACAAGTCCCCCCCAGGCCCATAAGATAATGGTGTGATGAGGGAACAAATGAAGAGGACAATGGACAATGGCTCGAGCAACCACCATGTTCCCAAACTGCTTCTGCACTCAAGACATGTATATCACGTCAATCTGCCAGGGCTTCTCGCAACGACTGACTGATCCCTCGTCCGTTGCGCAAGACCTATGCGTGGTTTTGTGTCCCCGAATACCCGGACAAGTGCCCTAATCACAGGATTATCGACTACGTGGACTGCGCCGAGTGTACGAGGACGGCCTGGGCTGGGTTTGGACACGGCGTCGGGTTCGGGAGTCGAGAAATGTTGACTGTGTGGAGAAGCTTCATACCCGAGAGACGTGTTTATCCGCATCGTTGGGATCCCGGTATGATTTCACCATCTGTCGGTCCTGTGTGTTTGCGTTTTTTGTTCCCATGGTTGCATTTTGGCCTGCTTTCAAACTTGCTCTGGGTTGTGAGCGCAAAACACCTGGAATTAAAGAGCGAAGATGAGAGCGGTGCAGATGTTGATTACGTTGAGAGTGATTGTTGAGAGTATGAGGTAAGATTCGTAAGGCATGGATGGTACTCGAGAGAGGTCTTCTGATTGCGATTTTTGGTGTTCGATAGGGTTGGTAGTAAATTGAAAATTCAGGATTGTAGGTTCCTACGCTGGCTACCTACATTAGCTTCTCGAAGTGCGCATGTAATTTCTGAGTACAATTAGATTCACACAATCCAGTAATGTCACACAAAGAGGAAAAGGGGGGGGGGGGGGGGGTGTTTTCCGCTGAATTCAGCAGCTACATGATTGACATGAGCTTATTGATTATATTAACAATATTTATAAATGCCTCCAGGCCTCCAACCATGTCACTAAGATCCAAGATATGTGTACAAGAAGGGGTTTAGTTTAGGTATCATCTAACCGGAGCCAGTGATGACGATGGTGACGGGTGAGACCTGAGAGCAGACAAAGTCGTTAGGACCGTTACCGCCAGCACGGCAGTAAGTGGGAATGTCGCCGGAGCCCCAGACGCCGACGGAAGGACCAGTCTCGTGGTAGATGACAATGCCGTAGTCGCTGGTGTCGGCCTTGGTAATGGCCCAGTTGTACTTGCTGCTGCCGCAGTAGGTGGTTTGGGTGGGCACGGTGCCAACGGGGCCACTCTCGCAGTCCAGGTCGGTGGCATTCCTGCCAGAGAGCTTGAAGCTAACGCTCTGGATGCCGTCGTTCTTGCGGAGGGAGAAGTCGGTGATGTCGATGTTCTCGTATGAATCTGGGTTGGGAGGAGAGCCGCCGCAGTGTGCCGGGTTGGGGCAGTCAGTTGTCTGGGGAGCGGGAGCCGCAAGGGCAGCGGCGAAGAGAGCAGAGGCGACGGTGAAGAACTGCATGGTTGCGATTGAGTGGTTGAGTGAGTTTTTGTAGTGTTGAAGAGAGTCTGATGTAGAGCTGGTTGGATGATGAGGGTATAGCGAAAGGAAGAGCCTATACTTATACCTTCTCAGACCCTTCGTATTCTCCTGATCGACGTCACACTGTCAACAGTTCGTGTCCTATAGTACGTTTCCACCTCTTAACCTCCTTCCCCATCTTTCTTTGCCCCAGCAGGGTTGCACCCGAGTAGTTTCCATACCCCAGTAATATTTTCTGGATCTACTGCGGTGATATATTGCTCGACTAATCGGCCCTTGATCTTCCAGTCTAAAACAAGCAACATCAACGGCCGAACGCAACCGCACGTAAACGAGCACCACGAGCGGTCTTCGAAGAGGCGCATGGTTTGGATGTCTTGCGCATGTCGACTTTCAGTTTGGCGTACCACGATTCGTAGCGACGAAGCTTTGGGAGTTGTGACGGTGCACAAGGAAATGCATAGAATCGCTCATTTGCCGTTGTTCATGCCTGCTTGCTGCTAAAATTAGAAACAGCAAGGCTGGCACGCTGGCAGGCTTTAGGCAGGGATGATCGCGACGAACGCCACATCCGCTCAAGACCGCTTGAATACCGCCGAGTGTCACATTACCATGTCGTATGTATATGGCGGTGACGATTGAACGATAGGTATGCGTGAATTACTCATGTGGAGAATCGGTGTGGGGGAGCAGAAGATAAGGCTATGTTGCTTACTGCATGATGGGCCTGAAGATCGTGAAGTTTAAACAGACAACCACGTTTACTTCGTTCTTTTGCAACCCGTGAGGTTCTCGCTTTGGCTGGCTTTCGCTGCAAACATGCCAGCCTTACCCTGAGGTGTGTCTTCTCATCGGGTTCACGGCATCCATGATGTCATAGCTCCACTGCGCAGCGGCCATCCCCGTTAATAATGCGGCAAGAGAGTTCGTATTCACGACGCTGCTGTTTCGGTGCATCTACCCGATAGATCTTCATTGATTGTGGACTGACGTGGCTCTGGCAAACACAGTGAGTTCGTGTTTCATCGAGAACAGGTTTGTTCATTTCATTGAACACCTGGAATTTCCAAGCCATCACGTGAGAAAAGCCGATCAGACTCCAGTTCGATCAATGTTCCCCAGTCAGCGAGAACTTGCGAAGCAACGCTCTACTGACATCGCAGAATCTAACATAATGCCGCATCAGACTCATGGTGGTAGGAGAGCGCTGGCTATGCCGATGCTACCAGGTAACGAAGATGTCTGAGTGTATTCTCCACTATCCTACAGCACACGCAAATGCAACCCAGCACAGACCCTGGTCTGTCGCCCTTCTGACAGGCTTTGGAATGGAGACACTGCGCCTTTCGGCCACAGGCAAGCACAATCATGTACGACCTTGCAATTACGAACAATGTACACGCCTTTCGTATTAGCCAGTTCGACACGTCACATCTTACCCATTTCATCTCATTGACTTGCGGCCCTGCCTTGTGTATCCACAAACGAGGGTCCCAACGCTCTCAGCTCCCACAACTCTACTCGAGCCGCTGGCGCAACTTGATCTCTGGAAATGGATAGTGCATGTTTCTGTGCCTTCCTGAAGCTTGGATGCTGTTGATCGTTCGGCTTGCAGAGTGCAGATTCGACCTGTTCATTTGCACAATGGGTGCCTCGCAGTCGAGATAGTAAGGCGTTGTGTTGAGTAGACGAGCAGGTCAGTGTAGGATACTGGGGTAAGGACCATGCCGACATGGAAACTGCCAGTTCTGCTCTGAAAGGTTGTCGTTCTGAAGAGTCCCCGCTCTTCAAAGTGTTGTTGTGTAGAGGCCAAGTGTCTCTTGCAGCTACCTCTGGAATATCCACCGACCTTTTGATATCAAATGCCGCATTGCCGGTCCTTCGGCCTGTAGCGCTGATTGGGAAAAGTACCCGCCCATACAACTTGAAGGGACCAGCGAGTTGAACCAAACCCGTTTTCGTAGAGCCTTGCTAGATCTATGTGGATGCTCAAAAATCCTGCTTGCGCCTTTTGCACACTGCAAGCCCATCTTGGCCGTGCGTGTGACTAATGGATGCAGTGTCGCAGTGCTGCACCACGAAACCAGCAGTTCGTTGTCTTCGTTGAAACCGTCTCGAAGGAGTTCTTCTCTGTAATGAAAGAACAAGTTGCTACGGACATCGCTTTTTTCGTACGTAGTCCTCAGCCAACTCCTATCTTTGCTTCTTTTCCATCTGTCCAGCCTACGTCGTACTCCAAAAGTCTGGTCTGCTTTGTCTCAGCAAGCATATGCGGTGTCTTTCGAAGCGTGCTGTCAGTGCCGTGTGGCCCAAGAAACAGGCAGCAGTAGATGTGCATCGCATACCACTAAGACAGGAAACTCTGCGAGTACCTCCTGCGACCAAAGCTGCAGCTTGCTCACGCGCCTTCACCATATCCTCGTTATCGGAGTGGCATTCAGGCCGAGCAGTCAGTCCATTTGCTGTCCATCCGTCTGCCGACAAAGTACAAGAATCGGTGTGTAGTAAGAGAGTTGAGAGGATCTCGCAGGTTTCCAGGACAGGCCAGGCACCTAGCACTCCAGAACCGGACTTGGTTCGGATGTTTCAACCACTCCCCACTTAGGGAGCGGTTGCTTGAGCGTACTGTCAGATACAGTGACTATCGTGTCGCTTTGTTTGTCGACGTGGCTCAGATCATACCGCGGATGTAGGCAATTTGCTCCTGCATTGTATATGGCGCTACAAGCTCGCTGAAGCACGTATCGGAGTGTTCACGACGGTTCTCGTTGATGCGGTACCCTCGAAACGGGTTGGGATCACCGTCTTCCGTAAGTAAATGCCAGGGCAAAAAGGGGTGATGGCCGATCCCTCTCAATCGATACGAGGTCCTGGAGGAGCGTCGCGTGCATGATAATGGCGGCTTCCAGCTCTTCATCAGATTCCGTGCTGGTTCTTCGACCCCCTCGAGGAGAAAGGGTATTGTGTCTAGAGCGGTGGCCTCGCTCCTGCTGTTTCTGCGTCTCTTCTTTGCTCTCATATCGGACAAGATGCTTAATTCTCTTTGACTGTAAGGTAACATCCATTCACTTCTGTTTTATTCCTCGGTCTGCAGTTCCTTCTCCTGGGCACCTACCAGCGTCCAGAGTCTAACATCGCTCGTTTGCGTAATGATGCAACGTCCTGACTCTCTACATATGCGGCGCGACGATCCCGTTATATCCAGCGCCCGTATACGCAATCCTGCCTCTCATTACCCATGTAATGATTGTTGCGAGGGTAGAATACAACGTCGCCAATTCATATGCTTGGAACGCCTGATCGCAGCAAGGAAATTGATTGGAGATCGCGTTAATATGTCCCCTGCGAAACCCAGCAGCTCAATTCTTGTGTACTGCTCATCTCTTATTGATTTCGAAAGAGCGGCCTTCTTGTAGTAGCCTTCGAAGCTCATTCTCTAAAACAATTGAAGATGTGTGGCGTGGTGGCTGCTCCCTTCACTGACTGTGAGTTCGACGACAGCTTTGCGGCTAACTTGCGTGCAGTCTGTCCAGAGGGAGCGGTCTTGTAGACGTTTCTCACTTCGGGCTCCGATGGCATGCTCTCAGGTAGATGGATGGATATAGGCAGTTAGAGCGGTTCGTAGATTGTCTTTAGCGAACTAAGAAGATCAGCAACGTATCCGGCGAGCGACGCAAATCCAGCCTGACGTATGACTTCTTATATATCCTTCCTGTTGAGATTTAGACAGCGTTAAAGCTACTGGATCATCGATAGTAACCGCCGCGACGAGCTCGAGGTCTCCTTGCTAACCATAAGGCCATCGCGCGTTCGAGAGAAAGTCTGATAGTGGCATGTACCTACGTGAGTAAGACGAGTGTGTTGAGAATAAATGACTTAGCGAGCGTATATGAAGACCAGCACGGAGGGAAAAGTTTGTTGTGCCCCTTCCGTTACGTGAGATCGGGAGGAGCGGTAGAAAACACGCAATTGCCGTAAGCATCCTTGGCTGTTTCGATGGAACATGTATCATGACTGTGTTTGGAGATTGTTCGTCTCTGGTATGTAGCTACTGGCTCATTGCTCAACCTCTTGCGCACGTGGATCTATGTTCCAGGTCAACCCAATATAACTCCACAGGTTATAGTCCTGGATAGCCACCTATGCTCTTGCTATATTTACTCAAAATGTGCATGTAATAACGCAGGGGGTATATTATATGAAGAAGAAAACGAGCCTCAATCGAGTCATGAAAATGATGTGTGACGTGCATGTTGAGCGCGATGCCGCAGGTAATAAGGTAAAAGTACCGGGTAACGACGCGCCACGCTATGCACTATTAGAGGCCGCCCTGGAAGTGGAAGTGTTGTTCGAAAGTGAGAGCAAGGTATTCGCGACATTGCGCAAAGTTGACGGGGATTACAAAGTCGATGATAAGATCGTCGGCAAGGGTGTCGGTATCCAAGCCGGCAATCAAGGGGTTTTGCTGAAGGATCCGTGGACCGGTCCACACTATGCCGCAGGCCTACGCCGCAGCCTGTATAGGCGTTGTTGTCTCGCTCGATTCGGGTATTCCACAAACTCCACCTCCATATTGCGTCTTGAGCGGCCAGTCCACGTCCTCGAACTGTGTACCATGTTGGCTCTCCCAGTCTTTCCTCCACGTCTCATACTTCAGATCCCACCTCTGCTGAAGCCTCTTCCGCCGCGTCTCTATCAATGCGTTGAGGCGCTCCGACTCTTGCACGTGCTGCCATTCCTCTGCTGCCTTCTCCTTCTCAAACTCCGCGTCCATCTCTGCAAGCTCTGCTTCCTGCTTCTGCATTTTCAGCTTCATAGCGCGCTCCTGTCGGGACCGTAGAACGTTGATGGCACTCTCATGTTTCCGGGGCAAACTTTGCTGAATCAAGCGCTGGCGATCTAGTTTCTTGAAGTCGTCCTGAGTGACCGTATGCGCGAAACCAGGGTCTGGGTTCGAAGAAAGGCAATACGCCTCCATATGCTTTAGCGCAGTCGCCACATTCTGTGTCTCGAGGTCTTGGGCTTTACGCAAGTTGTCCTCCGCAGTGATCTGGGCGTCTTCGAGGTCCTCTAGTTCGAGAATATGCTGTGTAACGTGAGCAAATTGAGTTACGTTACGTAGTGCAACCTCGCTTACATGCTCCCTCCGCTCGTCCTTGTTGTTGTCATGTTGAGCTGCAAGCCGCTTTAGCGAGCATTGTTGGTGAGTCTGAAGTGCTTTTCGCTGGTTGTTCTCAAATGCTGCTACCCGGTCGAACTGCTCCTTCTGTTGAGATTTAAAACTCTTTAACGCTTCATTTGCGAGGGGAGAGCCACCATTCGGTAGCTGCAGAGAGATACACCGAGGTGGGGTGTTTGGCACGGAATTGGATATTGCTAGTAGTGGGATATCCTGGGCTGGTCGTGGCAGATCAATTGATGACATGCCATTCTCACTGTAGCCAGAGTCTCGTAGTGAACTTAGCTCCGGTGATTCAGCGGCGCCTTCCAAAACACGATCCGTCTCTTCTTTAGTCAGAACAAGCTCGAGGGTGGCTCGCGGTAGTGGGATACTGCAACAGCTCGGCATTGCCCTGGCTTGCAGGGCCTCCTTGATGTGAGCTCGGATGGCGGGGGTAGATAGAGAATGGCCGCATTCGAGTTTGGGCCCTCGAGCCTTACCATGGTGTCGGTGGTGTGAAGGAGAAGTGCAGGAGCTGCATGTTCAGTCAGCAAGGTGCCTTCCTAGTAAAGCTACATACCCTACCTCGAGTCTCTTCTGAACATGGAAAGAAATGATGCGCGCTTCCTCCTCGTACTGGTCTTTTGCGACGAAGACGCACTGGATGACATGGAGGCTGCGGCTGAGAAGACCGATGCAGCTGAGCGGCGCTGCTTGAAGTTTGCTGGGAAATAGTCCATGGAGGAGTCAAGGGCAATAGAGGCTCTAGCGAGGGTTGGCGTAGTCTGCTGTGGCGACATGCGCTTGACATGAAACTGCTCTCTCGACGTCCTCGACGGATCCGTGGCGCCGGTGGAGTGCGTCTGGTGCGAGTGGATTGAAAGTGAGCTGCTGTGGGCGCTGCCTATCGTCGTGGCGGACGGAGCTCTTGCAATACCTTGCACAGGGCACAAGAAGCGATAGGGATCCTCGATGCCGGATTCTCGTGCCAGCAGTGCTAGCTGCGCGTCGACGTCGTCTTCACTCTGGTTCACAGGCAGGCCAAGTGCGTCTCTCAGATAGGCAGCGTCGTCGAAGATGTGCATTGTGGCGAGGGCATCGTCCCTGCGTGGTTGAGGCATTGCGCCGGAGCGCGCATGTAGTTATGATAGTGATGTCAGGATGGGCTCGAGCAACATGCGGATAGGCGTGAGTCGTTTAGGTTTGGAGAGGAGTTGCTTAGTTTCGGCGGCTCCAGCTGCAAGGCTCGGGTCACCGCGCATAAAAGAGAGAGAGATCGACAGCGCGGGCAGTCAAGAGGTGGGTGGGTGGCAGGCGCAAGTGCGATGGGGGCAAGCGGCGGTGTGAACGAATGCCGGCTGCTAGGCGCGCTTCGGCAGACGCACTCGTACATGTACATGTAGTGGACTACGCATTGGGACCATGTATGATTACGGGAGGATGCGCCAAACTGGTGCATTCCTCGCAGTTCGGCCCTGGCCGCCTTTCTGGCCTGGAAACGAAGCTTGGAAGCGCCAGCAGAATTGAAACACCAGCTTGTTCGCACCACTTCCACCAGCATCAGCTCTCGGCGCCCTCGACGCCGCAGTTGCAACATAGCTGCGTGTTCCCGCCGAGATTACGCCTCGCTTGGGAAAGACTTTTCTCCCTTCAACATCATCACGACGCACAAAAGCGATCGGCATCCGGACCTTCCTCACCTAACCATTACAGCTACTGCGCGCTCCTTCCTTCCCACCAATGTCCCACAGCACCCTGCACCTACCGTCCCCACCGAGCGTCTCCTCCTGAACATCCCGAATCACGGCGCTGCCAGCAGACGGAGCACGCATGCCGGTGTTCATCTTGTGATGTATCTATCGGCCAACGACGGTTTCGATCTATTTGACGTTTCGCTAGTCGCCAATCGCTGCAAATGTTTAGGCCTCACCGCCTACTAGTGTATCGGAGCTCGATGACGCTAGGCGGATGGATTCACGCTGGAGTCTGTCAATGTCCGTCAGGCGGCAACCCGCGATTCATCAAAGGAACGGACCTCCTGTTCACCCATACAATCGCACTTGACGGAGCCAATGGGCATGCAGAGAGAGTGAGAAATCGAGGTCACTTGTGGTTCGCGATTTGACGACACAGGGAAGGCTAGACTGTGAAAGGGATCTCGTTGCTGGCTAGAGGAGGGATACGCCACGACATCGCCTGTTGGCCTTTAGTTTTGCTTTGTTGGTCCAACGCCAGACTCCACTTCAGCTGGACAGCAGAGTCTAGGTTGTGGTATCTGACGACTGCCGTTCGTCTTTGCAAACATCTGGATCGAGCATGACTGCTCCGATGAACTGTTTGTGTTCATCGAATTCGCGGTGCAAGGGAGCAGAGCGTGGCACAGCACCGGCTTCGACATGGTACAGGAACCGCTGTTTGTGTGACATTCTCCCCATTCAGATGGTACTTCGCCGACCTGTGCTTTAAGACAGCAACACCTCACGCCCAGGCATGCTCACTGATGTTGATTTACAACCTGGAATGATGATAAGCGTGCGCATGGAGAGGCATTTGTTCTGTCGTTGCTGAGTGCTGAATTTCAAAAATGTACAAGAAGACGTAGTGTGTTTGCACTCAGTGCCGCTCACAGACGATGCTATTTTCGAGGCCTCTTGTACCACATCCCACCTACATCGTATCGCGTCGGTACCGTCCTAGTGACCCGGGTGTTGTACATCATGCAGCCAAGGCCCGAAGCCCTCATGCAGGGCGTGCGTCGCTCAACCACCAGAGAGAGGTCTGTGTGTCTGGACAGCGTCCGTGATACGAAAGCTTGTTTGCAGCTACTCCACCTCAGAAGGTAGATTTGCGAGATCTGCAACAAGATTGAAATGAATATCTATTACAAAGACTAGGCAGTAAACTCGGGATATGTCGTTCCGGTCTTTACAAAAAGGTTGTGCAGGCCCTGGCGGGGCGAAGAGATGTAGAAATACAATGGAATGTGGGTGTGCAAGATACAGTGCTGTATACAACGGGCGCGAGTTACCGCAGCAGATAAAGGCCAGCCCAGGCTGTGCCTGTGTTAACGGTCCTGTCTTCCTGAACGCCGAGGATTATGCAAAGAAAAAATCAAACAACATGGAGAGCGTCTATCCCGAGATGAGTACCCACAGAAGGAAAACTGGCATGTGTTAGTGGAGAAAGCAGGCAAAAGGAATCAACCAAGACTCACATATCATGAGAACACCAAACATTTTCGCAACCAGCCACCGGTTGCCTTGAACACGACTCCAGTACTTCATCAGCTCACGCTGTGCGCCCTCAACGTTGTCGACTACATCCTCAGTGTTGGCGTCGATACGCTGGATCTGCTCGCCCTGCTCGGACACCATCTGTGCCAATTGGCTGAAGATGCCACCAAGTTCTTGGATGGTGGATTCAATCGACTCTATTGCGCGGCCTCGCTCTTGAATGTATGCGTTCTGGGGTTGCGCCTCCTCCATGAGCAGTAGCTGTGCGTCTGACTGGGGTCCTCCGCGTGTGAGAGCTGATGAGCCTGATGGCTCTAGCGAGAGCAGGTCCTGTTGCGCGGCATTCGTGTTCTTGAAGCCGCCTGGGGAGCGGCCTCGTTGTGGTGTCTGGTACAGCGGGGAGTCGGTCCGGGCGGGGTCAAGAGAGGATGATGATTGCGCAGTCGAGAGGAACTGCTCGGTACGCGAGCGCGAGGCCTGCATGTTCTTCGTTCGCACCTCCAGTACATCCTTGAAGTTTGTGCCCACGTTCTGCAGCTTGTCCTTCAGCAGCAGAACCACGTTGCTGTTGTGCTCGCCCTCCTGTTCCACGCCGGGCTTGGCCCTGGGGTGCAGTTTCGCGTTCAGTTGCTGCAGGTTCTGGACCTGCCCGGACAGCGCTGTCATGTCTTGCTTGATCACAAAGGTGAGCTCGTCGAACTCGACTGGCCGGTCGTCAAACAGCGTCTTGCGCCTCGCGAGCTGTGACAGGCGCTCCAGCTTCTGCATTGTGCTTGCGACTCCTCGCGCGACTTCAGCGGCACTGCGCGCAAACTCGGAGCGCTGTCGTTGCGGCGACGAGTTTGCCTGGGCCTTCTCTTGGGCTGTGAGGAGCGACTGGCGCTGCGCCCCAGTCTTGGACTGGGCCTGCCGTCGCTGGGCCTGGGCGAGGATCGAGCGGAACTCATCGGTGCGGTCCTGGATGGAGACGGCCATGGCGGCGGCGGTGTTGTGCGCAGACGTGAATCGGCGTCGTCGAGGATCGGTAGAGTGTGACGGCGTGGAAAGGGTGCCGGTTCCGGATGGGCAGAGGGGCAGTGGTGTGCTGCACGCTGGGGGCCCTGGGGAGGTGCGGGCGGTGTTGGGCGCGTTTGGAGAGGTGGAGTGACGTGTCGTGTCGGGGCTGCGGCGTTTGGTGGAGAACTGCTCGCCTCCGGGCGGAGGAGGTTGAGGCTATCCTCTCCAACGCTGTGTCCACCGTGGCCCGTGGCCCGTGGCCCGGACCCATGAAGTGGCGCAGGTGGCGTCAGGGCGCAGCTGTCACCGCACGAACATCGCAAAGCTCTACCACAAGTCACGGTAAAAGCGCACAAGAGACGCAGTCTATGTCCATGTCTAAGCTATGCAGTGCAGTGCAGTGCAGTGCAGTGCAGCCAATTTGGAGTCTGCAGCGATACGGGTCCCACCGCAGTGTCCGCCGAGCACCCCCAGGGCCTGTCAGGAAATGACGACGCAGATGCACGATGTGGCGGTCAGTGGGTAGTGTGGCTGCGGCCCAGCCGCGCCAGCGGAGAGGGATGGACGGCGTGGAGAGGGAAACGACAGGTGCAATGCAGTCTGTGGCAGCCGAGGCTTGGGGCGTGAATCGGGCTCTCCCTGGCCCTCTGTCGCCTCTGTCTTGACACACACATTCCGAGCCTGTCCTCGCCAATTCCTGCTTGAGCCCGAGCTGCAGCTGGCGTGCTGACGTATCGTGTCCGGCGCTATCAGCCCTGCATAGACCTTGAAGCCTGACTTGAGCTCGTCCGCTGCTCGCACTCCCACTCCTCCCACAGCCACCCTCTCCAGCCCTCTCGTGCCGGAAGCGGGCGCCACAAGCTCCCCGGGTGCCGTGACTCAGACGGCATATGGCCACTCGCATGCGCTGCACCATCCAGCAGTAACCGGGCACCCGCCCCCAGAGCGAGCCAGGAGACTCCCGGCCTCAGGCCCAACATGTCAGGCCCGTTCCGCTTCAACCAGCCGTCGGCCCAGTCGCCGCTGTAGGTCGCCTCTCGGCAGCATCGTGCTCCGCCAGCTGACAAGGACACAGGGAGCGCGTCGCATCGCCCTTCTCTGCCGGACAGCCGGTGTCGTACAAGACGAACGTCAATCGCGCCAAGACGAAGAAGTGGGTGGAGGCGAAGAAGAACGCATACGATGGCGATGACTGGGGTGACTACGACGAGTACGACGAGTACGGCGTGGACACGACTCCTCCCCCGGAGCCAGCACCAGCGCCGCTCGCGAACCCGCGCTACTACGGCCAGCGACCGCCGTACGACACGCCGTCGCGAAGCTTCACAGACCCCTCGCAGCAAGCCCCGCTCCCCAAGCCACGCAAGAACTCGTTCGACGCGGGCGAAGAGCAGCGCTCCTTCTCTGCCTCGGTGCCCCGTCCACAGCACCAGGACTATGCTCAGCAGCCACAGCACCAGGACTATGCCCAGCAGCCACAGCACGCGCAGCCCCCGCCGCTCCACACAACCGACATGGGGCCTCACGTCCCTGAGAGCTCGCCCCAGAACCGAGACTTCAGCCCGTCTGCTGTGCCTCAGCCGCTGCAGCCACGCCTCTCGACCGGTCCTGTCGACGTGCACTCCTCTCCAGCAACCCCCCAGTTCCCCCCGCGCAAGAGCAGCATAGGACAGGGCGGCGCACCGCCAGGCCCGATCGACTTCATCCCCATCACTACCTCGCCGCGAGAGCGCCCCGGCAGCCAGGACAAGCCCCTGCCTTTCATCAGACCTGCCGACATCTACAAGAGGGTCGAGGAGGAGCGTAGGCGGGAGTCGCTCGAGTCGCAGCCGCGGCCAAGCTTGGACTCGCTCTCGTCTCGCCCCAAAGAGGAACCGACGTCGCCAGTTGCAGACAGGAGGATCTTGCAGCCCCTGGAGACGGTTCCTGAGCGGAAGAGTGAATACATGCCGGACCTGAACGTCGGCCAGCAACAACAGGACAATGAGGGCGACCCACAACGACCGCAACATGATCGTGTGCCATCTGCGCTCAAAGGTATCCCCACTTTCGACAACCATTTCTGGTCCAGCGGCCCGGACCTGCAGGCACCTACCAGCCACGCGTCTGTCGTGTCACCTTCCCAGGATCAGGGTTTCCGTTCAGTGGTCGACCAAGCCTTCACCCGCAGCGACGACCAGCGCTCTGTGCCGCCCACACCTATATCGAAGGACTCCGACTCCGATCTGAACAGAAGCAACACTGGCAGTACATCCGGAATCAGTCCTATCATGAGCCGTGTGCCCAGTTCTGCAACCGCAGCCTTGAAGAACCGCGGTCTTGGCGATGGTAGCACACCTGTGATCGCCGAAGAGCCACACGAGGCAGGGGCTCCAGTCTCCAGGCCAACCTCCGGCAATCTTGCTCAGGCTCCGCACTCTTTTCAAGGACATTCGCGCAACGTGTCCAGCACTTCCCTCCCGCATAGCGGTTTGGCGACGCCCGCTCGAGGTGACAGCCCTGCACGCTCGCCCGCCTTTGGCCCACAGAAGACTCTTCCCGAACCAGAGACTGCGCAGATTGCGACGGACAGCTCTGGCTCGCCAGATGCTATGGAAGGTGGTCTCAGCGGCCCCGACTCTGCTTACGCTACACGTGAAGCAGACATCGCAAACGCCATGTTGGGCAGTCCAGTGCGAGCAGCTCCTGAGCTCGGTGTCGCAGAGAGGCAATCGCAAGATGCATTCCTCGAGTCGCACAATGCGCAGTCATCCATCAGCGACGCACTATCAAGAGATCGCTCCGAGTCACCTAGCAAAGGTCGTGTACAAGCACTAGCTGGCAAGTTTGGCGAGGTCTCAAACTCGAGGCGCGGTTCGACCCAGTCCAACGCGTCGAGAAACAGTATGCAGTCGTGGGAGCGAAGTCGTGACAACTCACGTACGCCCTCACCTTCAAAAGGCAGCCCTGGGAAGCCCGGCAGTCCTAAGAAAGAGTTCAGACCACACCTGCCCGGTGGATGGGAGTCATACGCTATCACGACACCAGCACCTCTGGATCGAACTGAATCAGAAAAGGGACTGAGCGTGGACAAGGATCAAGGCTCGTCAGCACCTACTCAGGCCAACGTTGCCGAATCAGAGCGAGGCCGCGGCGTAGAGAAGGATGCCAATTCGTCAACCCTTGCAGAGGCCGATTTCGCACCGACAACAGAGAAACATAGAGCTACGGAGGTCGAACAGCCTGCTTTTGATGATCCAATCTTGGCGCTCAAGGGTGCTGGAGCCGCTATGAACGAGTCGCTGCGCACAACGGCTGGGTTAGACCACTCGGCTGAGGCTGGTCAAGAGCAGGGCCGCCAATCTTACGGCGACGTGTACCTGTCACGTCCATTGCATATGGACCGTTCAGAATCTGCGGTATCGAGCATTCCTCCGACACCGCCAGCGAAAGATACGCCCGAATCAGAATTCCCACCGACGCCACCTCTAAAGCAGCACTCCCTAGAACCTCCCTCCCGACCTGAGCGACCGATGATGGCTTCGCAGCTTAGTACTGATCCTTCAGCTGATGACCAGGAGAGCGATCGTCTCCGAAAAGAGATTGTTGCAAGCCTAAGCCCGCTACGGATGTCTACTGTGCCGTCATCTGAACCGGATCACAACTCGCTTCGCCCTGATAGCAAGGGTGCCGATCGTGCCAGCTCGATTCTTGATAGCTACTACGCCGAGCTGGACAAGGATTCGCCAAGAACTTCCAACGATCTGAATAGGGACATTCCAGAGCTGGCACCACTGAAATCAGCATCTTCAGCACACTCCACGACATCTCAAAAGCCTGCAGCACTCAACCGTTTCAGTTGGGAGGCCAATACCCCCCAACTCATGACAACTGAGAAGCAGCCCGACGCTGCGGTTCTTCCAGAGCCCACAAAGACTGAGCAAACAGAGAAGATTTCATCCCCAACAATCGAGCGGGCTGTGGTAGAGAAACAGCAACAGTGGAATGAAGGCATTCCCGATGATCCTTACTTCGGGCCTGGCCATACCTTCACAGTGACGAAACCGGAGCCTATGACGGATGCAGAGCTTGAAGCACAGGCTTCTACTCCTCCATTAGACACTGGCGTGTCGCTGGCCCGCCCTCCTACTCGCGAACAAACCAGATCGCCTGGGCTCCACATTGTCAATTCCGCCCAGGATCCCGAAGCTGTTGATCTTCCTCCACGCTGGAGCGCAGAACACTCTCCTCAACCACCAAAGGAGGTCAAAAAGGAGGTTGAAGAGGGATCTTCCCCACCACAGCAGCTCCAGGAACAGCAAGAGACGAATCCGGCAGTTTCGGCTCACACAGCATTGACTGGCTCTATCGAGGCACCTGAGTCGTCTGCGGTTCACGAACCTGGTACCAAGTCGTCGCCCACATCCCCTAGGTCACCGACAACAGACAAGCCTTTGGGAGCCCGCGAGATTGCGACAATCGGCTCTACTGCAGAGCGTATTGCTACTTACAACAAGACCCGCGAGCAGTGGGCTAATACTGATCACGGACTTAGCCACTGGATAACTGCCACTTTCGAGGCAGACCCAGGTCTTGCAACGCAAAGTACGCAACCAGTTCCTCAGCCGAGGCCGCAATCAGGGACCTTCCGTCACAAACATACGGGATCTCTTGCTATGCTCGGAAAGTTTACAGGGTCGAGCAACAACCAGCCTTCAAGTGGCGCTTACTACGAGCAGTACAATTCGGCAGGTGCGCAGGTTCCTGTCTCATCGAGCTCTCCAAATGCAGGACCGTCTAAGACTTCCTCGGGCTTCCTAAGCCGGACTGGAAGCCATTCGATCCAAACCCAGCAGATGCAAGCTAAGGGCAAAGACTTGCTACACACTGCCGGTGTCCTGAGTGGAAAGGGCATGACTAGCGCCAAAGGCTTGTTTGCCAAGGGCAAGAGCCGTTTCAACCGCGACAAGGTAGAGAAATAATTTTCCTTCTTGTCCACCTTCTCTTAGGCGACTGTATGATCTTGCGAAGATGAAACTTTTCTTTTGCGACTCAGCAAAAGGATTGCGGCATGTGGCTGGACGAATTTGGATAGAGAGTCTTCGATTTTGAACATTGCGATCTTATTGGGCGTTTTCAATATCATGATCTGGCTCGAAGCGCACGACATGTCCGATCCTGTTTGCATGGCGTGCCACTTCTGTTCTCGGGTAGTCATAATGATCGAAATGTTAACCTTTAGTTCCTTTTACACCCCGTCCAAGTGCTGATTGCTATGTGATGTAGGACTCGGCGCACTCTCGCGAAGCTTCCAAAGAGCTTGAGTCGGCGTCGGCCCCGACCACGAACGAAACCACCTTGACACGTTCTTGTACGACCACCGATAGCCCCGAGGAGCCAAAGAGACGGCGCCGCTTCTCATCGCCGTTTCGTCGTTCGAGATCTCGACCAAGATCAGTCAGTGCGGCGTTCCCTAGCACTACCTCGCTGGTGGCCAGTACATCGTTGACTGCCAATTTGAACGATGTTCCAGATTTACCCAAAGCTTTCCAGGGTCGCCCTCACTCGTATCACGCTCCTGATATCGGCATGCATCCTGCATACCGAGGTTCAGCCGACCAATTGAGTCCCACCTCTCCATCCCACGAACAGTGTCGCACAGGAACACAATATTCGTCAGGGAGATCAAGCTTCGTGACAGAGACAGAGATCCAAAACGATGTTGTGCCGCCAGTGCCTCCTATACCGGCCGTTCTTAATTATGAGCGGCGAGGGCGACGCAGCCGAAGCTGGGGAAACACAAGCTCGATGCTTCAACCTGCCATACGATGCACAACGCCATCGGCCAAAAATTCAAGAAGCTTAGGAGCTAGTCCAATCGTTACTCATTTCAACGTCAAGGACAAGGCAAGAGGGACTGCGCCACATGCAGGGGCCATTGAGGTCCCACCACAGGTCCCCTGGAATGATGACGAATATAGCAGGAACGACTCACCACGGACCAGGTACAGCTCACCGGTTATGAAAGGACTGTGGATGGGCGATGTTTCTCCAACCCTCTCGAAACGTATACCGGCGAAGGCTGATGAGATTGAAGACGAGGAAACTTGTCAAGCAGTGCTGCCCAAAGAGACTGATGGCACGCTATTACCAGCAGACCTGGTTCAACTCTCCAGACGTTATGATGATCCAATTGAACCCCAATCACAAGAAACAAGCAAGGAGCTCGACGTTAAAGTTCGGACTGAAACATCAATCAAGTCGCCAACAACGTCATCCGCGCATTCGGTAAAGGGATCACAAATTCCATGGCCAGGTACACTACTCAGCACCGCCAATAGCAACGAAAGCAGCAAAAGTCTAGAGGAAGGAAAGAACGAAGCAGCTTTGCCGCACGAATTTGTGATGCAGCTTTCGGGCGAAGTCAGCCCTCTACTCCGCTCATCAAAAGCTTCCTTGCAAGAAGCCTCCGATGACGAGGATGGCATGTTAAATTTTGCTGGCGCAGACATTCACGGTGATCAGATTGAGCAACGGCGGAAATGGGAGACCGAAGTCATTGGTGCCGGTGATGTTTCTGACGAAGGAGAGGATGCGCTGGGTGCGAACGATCAATTGAAGTCTCATACTTCGCACTCACTTGTTGCAGACAAGCAAAGTGAGCAGCCTGATCACGATTCCAATGTTGCCGACTCTGCCAGTGTCTCCGATGAGAATGGTGCGCCCCGACAGCCCTCCAACTCAGAGCCCAGCTCCTCGCGTGCAATCATCCAAGAACATCACGGAGAACAGTTGAGATACGAGAGCAATAACATTGGCGTCCGTGATGTGTCTCCAACGAGCGATCATGTGGCTACTTCTCGAAACGAAAGAGCGTCCACAAAAGCGCTCGACATGCAGTCTGCGCTTGAGAGCAAAGTAATCGGGACTGGCGATGTGTCACCGGTATCAACACGATCGTCTGTCTTCATCGTCTCATCATCAAAAGGGCATCAGCACGAGGTTCGCGATGACAAACTTCTCAAGGAATCCGCGAGACCTGATGTCGAGAGGTTCTACACTGCTGGTATAGGGTTTGATCTTGAGCCTACAAGAGACAGAACATTGCAGTCAGAGGAAGGCGAAGCCGTGATGGAACGGCCTCGTATTAAGAGATTCGAGACAGCGCAGGAAGGCGTGCAGGGGTCAAGCGAGCTGACAATCCCAAAAACTAGGCAACCAGCAAGCCGCTATACAACTCTCCTGGCTTCTGAACCTGTCGTGTCGTACAAAGAATATACTGGAGGTTCGTCGAGTTCGAGCGACGACTTGCTAGAGGTGATCAAACCTCAGGCACCTAGCGGCGCTCTGACCCCGCAGCGAGCTGAGCTTACACCTGAGCGGGCTGACGGCTCCATGCCAGGCGCGACGCGTCAAGTCTCGGCTTCTCAGCTGCAAGTCGTCCACGCCGTCGAGGAGTATGCCGCATCCGATTCGTCTCTCGCATCATGGGATCAGGACAGTAACGCCGCTGTTGCGACTTCTGAGCCGGGCGCATCCGTCGAGATGAAGGACGAGAGCGACCTCGTTACTCCTGTGGCGCAGGTGCCAAGAAACGCTGCTCACCAACAGCAGGCTGACCAGGCTGGAAATTCCAACAACAGTTCATCCTACACAGCATCTAATGGATATTTCAACGAACAATCAACAGTCAAACCCATGCATGAAGCACAGCAGAATACACCCTCGGCGTCTAACATGACGGTTCCCGAGCGCTCAAAGTCGCTACTGTCAATCATATCCTCAGCTGTCTCAAGTGTACCGATATCGCCTGCATCAAGCAACGCTGGAAGGTCGACCCCTTCGACAATACATCGGATGCAGCGCGACTTTTCCAATGCCAGAAGGACGAACCTCACAGATGTGCAGATTCCGGAAGAGCCTACATCAGCCAAAGACGATCAAACACCAACAGCAAGAAACGAGGATTATGATCTGTATGCCGACCATAACGGGGTAGTCAAAGATGTACGTGATGACAATGGTCAACCATTGCGCATCGCCAGCACGCCCAACGCTGCTCCTGCGCAGCTGGCGCGAACGACAACCGGCGCATCTTCTATCGGGACTGCACCGGACGTGCAAGATTCGCCGAGTCGAAGATATAGCTTTGAACGTCCAATGAGCTTCATCTCTGGACCCCAGGACGATGACGGAAAGCCTCAAGATCAAATCAACCTACCCGTAGCAGGCTCCATGGCCGCGCCCCCGGTTCCACCTCAGTCGAAGCGAAGATCCCAGCAACATCCTCAAAATGTTTCTGGTTCTGTATATTCAAATTTTGATCCTGTACAAGACACACATTGGCCTCCTGGTGAAGTGACCTCGCAGCCACCAGCTCAGTCTGTACAACCACCAGGACAGGAGCACGTACAAGCAAAAGTTGTCCGCCAGCCAACACGTTTTGTGTCTCATACTCATGAAGATGATGAAGACGATGACGAGTCAGCTGCACATAAAACTTCAAACCTTCTACCACAACGAACATCGCCGTCGTTCCCACCGGAGAGACCTGTCGCTGATGGACAACCACCACCAGATGGCCGCCATCCAGAACACTACACACAAGGCCCCCGCGTAGCACAAGACTCTCAAGTCCAGCCACGGAGTGTGTCTGCTCCTCTGCAACAGATGACAATGCCTGGTCATAATCATCGCATTGTGAGCCAACCACTTGGGTCGCCTCCTACAGGACCATCAGCAGGACCGAGGAATGAATTTGAATATCAGCAGCAAATGATGCAGCTTCAGACAAAATATCCTCGTTTCCGTGGCTCAGAGAGTCAGGCTCTCGTGCAGCAACCGGGCCCAAACCAGCAAGGTTCCCAGGTTCAGGAGAAGTCATCATCAAAGCCAAGGTTAGCGGCAGCCCTCAAAGGCATTGTCGGCAGGACCTCACCGAACGCACCAACCTTTGCTCGTGTACCGCCGGCACCGTCAAGTCTAGCTCCCACAGTTCCACCAACTGACGCCAGTAGAGCCGGATCTTTTGTTTCTGCAGTCAGCAGTCTGTCACGTGATCCGAACACATCGTCGCCAGGAATACAGTCTGGCATTACTACAGGCCCGCAACGTCCTCCCAGTCTTGGTGCGGATTCTCAGTATAGCCACGTCAGTAATGGCTCTACGCAAGTGCAGCCAGCACGGTCTCGGCAGGACCTCACAATGCCCGCAATACCTGCACAACATCAAAATTTGCATCAACACCAACAACCGTCGCGGCAAACACAACTAGCACCACCGCAACAGAACGGACATTCATACAACTACCGCGCTTCTACTGGCACTATACCAGACGCGGGGAAGAAGAAGAGATTCTCGGCAATCACTGGTCTTTTTGGCAAAGGCAATCCAGCTGCAGAGTTGCAAGGAAAGTTCAAGTTGTCGAGAGAAGAGAAAAAAGCACAGAAGGCTCAAAGACACACCAGTCAACCAATCCCGCACTCTCAGCCAACCCAGGAATGGCCTCCGCCAAACACGCAATTGACCGCTGCTCAGCAGCCCAACATTCTGCCGGGTCAAGAACTACCTCTAGCCGGACGTGCTACATACCCTACAGATACACGGGTTGTACCCTCCCAAGGAGCACCGCAGATGTATTTACAAGGCGCACCGGGCATGCAACCACCGCAAGGCTTATCCCAACCACATACGCAGCCGTCAGTGCGGCCACAGGTGCAACTAGGATACCCACCACAGCAGAAAAGACCAATTGCGCAATCGGATGAAGGCTCTGCGTATCTGAGGACGATGCAAATGGCTGAGGAGCATCGAGCAAGGCAAGCAGCTGGCCAACTACCACGACCCGTGTATGAAAATCCTGCCTCTGTAAGTTCTGGCCCACGAACATCAAGTGAGCAACATCACCAGCCAACACGACATTCGTTCCAAAAACCACCACCTGCCAATGGGTACTATTACCCCGAGAAATCTCCGCCAGTGCAGGGCGCCTACACATCGTCTCATGAGCAGCACCAATGGGCTTTGCAATCGAGGCAGCAACAGCAGCTTGAAGCAGAACGGCAACTCAGTGCAGGATTACCACGTTCTCCAGGCGAGCAAGGAGCGTATGGTGCATCTGCCAATTCCCGTCAACAGACACAGCAACACCGACGTCAACTCTCCTCGGAGCACGGCGCATACGGCGCTTCGCAAGTTGCACATCAGCAAGCATTACAACAGCAACTAGAGTCTGGCGTGGAACAAGTGGCTTACGGCGCTGCGCAGGACGAAAGACGACGCTCACAACAACAACAACAACAACAACAACAACATGGGCAATTCCCTCTTCCCGGACCAGAGGCTTTCGGGCGCTCTCAAATCCACTACGATCAAATACAGCATCATGGTCCGCCGCAGCGCACAGTCGTTCCATCACAACACGAGCGTCAGCAGTTGCCACAGGACCACGACCAGCCGGATATGACAAGAGAGGAGCATATGAGGCAAGCTGAACAAGAGTTGGCACACCACAGGTGGCAGCAGCAGCAAATCCAGCTCCGGCAGTTCCACTTACAGCAACAAACTCCGCTCACACAACAACAACAACAACAACAACAACAAGCTGACAATCGAAGCGCTTCTGGACCTCTCCTCAGCCAGATTTCGCCTCCTGCAACGTCAGTTGCGGAACGGCACACACGCTCATCTGAACCTCAGTATGAAACGCCTCCAATCCCTGAAGCCTATGGTCACGTAAAAGGTGTTTTTGTCTCTCCTGTTGATCAGCCACACGCTTATACGACACCGTATGATCAATCTAGTCGGCAGGAACCAGATGCTCAAATGCAACTGATTTCGCCTCAAGTGTCTGCGGAGTCTCAGATACCGCCTAATGCCCGCCATGGTTCAGATGCCAGTAGTGTGTCCGTGGTCTCACCGATTTCTGGACCCCCTTTGGGGCCTTCTTCGACTGCACCAGCAGTGGATCAGCGTCTACAGAAGCCCAGAATGCCTAGCATATCAGAGTTGCATGAGCAGGCGCCACCTCAAGGACGACCGTGGCACATGAACTTTCCGGTCGGCACCACAGAACAAGATATTGTTCGAGCTCGTCAGAAGCAATTCTTGCAGCAACAGTTTGCTTCACAGCAGCAGGCGCAGGCAGAAAGGCATGCGTCTTCACCTTCCCCACGTGTCTCGCCCGACAAGCAGTCACCCCCATTCTCCGCACCTGTTCAGCAACCCCAAGAGCAGGGTGGAGGGTTCAGAGAGGTTTTGCCGCGGAAATCTCCGCAACCATACACTGCACCGCAATCTGTACCGCTCGATAGTCGTGATGCACAGCATACACCATCACATCCCTATGGAGGCACAGGATGGCCCCTTCACGCATCACCTGGTCAGAGCGGCCCTCGGCACACAATTGCGAGCCCGCAACCACCTGCGCAGGAACTCCGGACACCAAGACATCATGGAGAGATCGACCAACACCCGTCATACGCCCGGGAACCGCAAAATACTGCCTACGATGATCGACGACATGAACCGAACCCGCAGAACGATAGTCAGAGGGCGCCTCCACCCACTCAACAACCGCTGTACGACGAGAGCGTACCCGATGAGGCACCTCCAACATACGAAGGCCCCGGCGTGCCCCATGACGGCATGGAGAAGAGTAACCCAGTCCGTCCTCGACCACCCAACATCATTACAGTACCAAGCGATCGTGGTCGCCAACAGGAGGGCCGACCACGCCAGGTTTCTCTCGGCCTCATGCAGCATCCACAACCTGCATCCATGGCCGCATCACCCCAACGTACAGCTCCAGACATGGGGGCTGAGTCACTTCGCCGTCAAATGCTTCAACAAGAAGAACACGCCCGTATGGAGCGCATCCAGCGCTCGCAGATGCAGGCTGCCCAGCGACAGCGCGAACAGCAGGAACGAGAAGTTGCTCGTGCACGAGCACAGGAGCTTGAGCGCAGTGTCTCCGGCGGTGGACGAGTCGGCAGCCTTCGAAGTGTTAGTGGCAGTCACAGCGGTGGTGCGCCCGGATGGGAGAGACGAGGGCTACAAGGCAGTACCAATCGCCCTGTGTTTGAGTTGCCTGCTCTTGAAGACGAGGAGCCTGTCATGCGGGCTACCTCTTTTCCAGGACAGGAGTGGGTGCCCCCCATGTATGTCGACGACTAGGCGTCTGGAGCATCGCATGATCTGCGGATATTCTTACTCATTTGTATAGTAAGATTTGAGACTTTGGTTTCTTGGATCTTAGCGACGCATCGCGCTTCGGCGTTTTGGTTGGATACCCCTCATTTCCGTACACATTTGTTTTGCATTCTTGTTGATTTCACATGTAGCGATGTTCTAATGAAGTTGCCGTTAGCCGACTAATACAATCACTTCGGTCATCCTCTGTTGTGAAGCTCCTTTTGTTCGCTTCCTTTTGGACCTTCCTCTTCAACCATGGCTCGATACAGGTTGCCAACCGCATTCATCGCTGAACCTTCTCTAGTTGGCTCACGCCACTATGCCCTCTGGATATGACTCTAGTGAGTACGACTGCCAGCTGATGCACCGTCGACATAATTTGGGGTGTGCCTAGTGAAAGACTCACTTGCCTGGACCCAACCATGGAACTCCTCCCATCCGCTTTAGCAGTGAAAAGCAATGTTTGCTCGAACGCATATGTTTCAATATCACCGCAGCTTCTCTCTTCATCCGTTCACTAACTTCAAGATTGCCAAAAGTCCCAAAGTCAAACTTTATAGAACCACGCATCAAGATGCCCAACATTACGACTACATTGGCTAAACGTCTCCGTGTCTGCAATGTTTCATTGTCGATTACGTCTTCGCAGTACCCTATATCCTCCAAGGCATTTAACATCGACGCTTTCAAGCGCGGCGCAGCGAACTGGGAGCCCGCACTGCCCGTTGCAGACCTAACAATAAACTCAACACGCAACGATGACAATATCGATGACAATAGCGATGACGCAAGTGTCGCCCACATGGCCACATACAGCGCCTTCAACCCCGGAGCGAGCCATCCCCTCCTGATAAGCAGCGCCCTGCCGAGTCCCAACCCTTCTCCAGCACACAACACATCGACCATTTCCAGCTACAACGCTGATATCAGCAATCACCACAGTACTATCACTGCAACCCCGGACTCAAAACATACCATCGACTACCACCAGCTTCCACCGCGCTATCGACGTCCAAAGAGATAGTCCCGCGTCCAGTACCGCCAAGCTAAAGCCGTGGCCATACTCTATGCCCAAGGTAGTGCGGCCGAAAACAGGTACGATGTATGATATGCTGTACGGCGATGGCGGTGGTGCTGAGCTGGTGGGAAAGGGAAAGGGGAAGGTTGGGTTGCTGCAGAAACTATTCTATAGCGTTCCGGAGATTGGAGAGAAGACAGTTGAAGATGAAGAGGAGCGGAATGGGTGAGAGACGGTGCATGAGACGCTGAGAGGAAGATGGGAAGGCTGATTTTAAAAAAAAAAAAAAAAAAAAAAAAAAAAGAAGAGAGGGCTGTTATTCGTAATGTGAGTGCTTCGTAGATTGTTTTGCGCTCTGCCACTAGATGTTGAATGTAATCTTGGTTAGGAAGTCTAGTACATATGACTTCAATACAGCTGTGCTAGGCTGACTTGCACCGTTTCGAAGTCGTGCTATCAGCTGTGTTACTGACGCCTTGTCTGTTCGTAAGACTGTCATGTTTCATCTTTGATCCCTTTGCTTTGGTAGCACAGTCTCACCTGCCGTCCAATCATGAGCGGACATTGCAAGACACGTGAGCTGCAATGCACTTGCCTTCTGATCAGCCTCAAGCTTGGCTGCTGCCTTCTAATGAGCAGCGCCTGCACTTTTTACTCCCACCATCTACTTCCACACAACCATTCCTTGTGTTCTCTGGCTTGGCGTCAATGCAAAGACTTGAGCACACTATCCGCAGGATGCGCACTGAAGCTCAGCCTTGCGCGAGTGCTACGAAAGGTTCGCGCGCAAGTCGAAAAGTGAAGGTAGCCTTGTCCACCCATCGCACACGACAAGAGACCCTGCTCCCCGCCAACAACACTTCTTACCCTGAAAGCCCTGTCTCTCTCACTCTCTCTCACACACGCACTTATTGTTCGTACGGATAATTGCCACCTGAACATAACGTCATGAGTGGCAGACGGAACAATGGTCGTCATCGCCGGTCACGCTTACCTAGTCAGAGGAAAGATGAAGATTCGGATCTCCAGTTCGCTTTGAAGCTGTCTGCTGAGCTTCATGGGGACCTCGGTGGACATGCAGAGGCTGCTGCCGCTGCTGCGAAGCGGCAAGCTGAATACGAATCTGATCTCAACTTCGCCGTACAGATGCAGTTCAACCACAAAGGAGAACTGAAGGCCAGCGGACGTACGGCCTCATATCTTCCAGATGCGAGCACTTGCTCTCTCACAGATTCATCTCTCACAGCCTCTCGACCAGGAGCCACCGTCAACACTGAGGCCATAATCTTCGAAACGGAGACCTCTGTTGGGCCGACACTCACACCGTTTTCGGTTTTCCACAACTATCTGAAGGCGAGCAAATGCGCTAAGTGCGGCGACCACTTTCTCAAATGCGAATCAGATGTGACCAAGCTCTTCACGGAATGGTACGAAGGCAACGGTGTGCTTTCTTCTTTGCTCAGATGTAAGATGTGCGCGTCGTCTTCCTGCATCGCATGTCCGTCAACACCCTTTTCTAAGCGATGCTTGGTTGTCTTCGAGAGGAAATCAGCATCTTGGTGTTGCAGCAACAGTCGTCTCTTGTTGATCTGGATTCTACTCTGTGGTTTTGATGTGTCTTACTGCGAAACGAAGGTCAGGGGCGTGAAAGATGTGGCCAGGGGAAGGTCGGCCCGCTCCGTCAGGTCCGTCCGGTGGATCAGATCGAGGTTGTGGTCGCGGCGGTGGCCGGGGTGGATAGGGTGGGAGTGGAAGATGATGCTCGTTCAGATGACACGGGGTGCTGTACGTCCACGGACAAGGAGCGTTGTGCAGGAGCTACCGCACTGGCCTCGATACACGATGGGATTGAAGGTGCAGGGCTGAGAAAGGCGATTCTGAGGAGCCGTGGTCTCTGGAGATCAGCAATCGTACGGGTAGTTCGAGATGGCGAGGAATGCAATGCAGTGTAAGTGAAGTAGCTGCGTCCCATCCGTGTATCACAAGGCGCGTAATGCTGGTTGTTGGCGCGCCGTCAAGTGGGGCGTGTCGAGCTTGTGAAGACGCGGGGAAGTCGGGCTGCATGAACGGCCCACCAGATGCCACACCGCTTGCGGATGACATCAGCGCTGCAATCACCGCCGCACGTCGATTCAACACTCGGCTCTCACACGCATGCCCCCATGAACTTCGTCCTGCAGGATGCACATGTCCGCCTGCGCACCTAGCACGTCATGACCACGTTCGCTCGGGGCGGGGCAGGCTCGTCATGTGCCGTGGGAAGCTCGGTGCGTCTCCCTTGTTGCACCACTCCACTTCCACGTCCACCGGAGGAGGCGCTAACGGCACACACAAGCTCGAGAACCTCCCCGACGAGCTGCTGCAGCTGATCGTATCCCACCTCCATACCGCCGACCTCAAGCGGGCCGGCCTCAGCTCGCGCACCCTCCACCGCCATGCCACCGACCTTCTCTGGCAGAATGTCTGCCTGGTGGACCAGCGGACGCTGCGCTCGAACGTCGCCTCGCATGTCCTGCTGCCCGAGGGCGTCGAGGAGACGGACGAGCACGACGACACGCCTATCGTCGAGAAGCTGTACATCCTGGCCACAAACCCCACCCTCGCCTCCAAGGTCCAGACCCTCACCCACCGCTGCCATCTGCCCACGCCCAACATATTCACCGAGCTACCGCGCATGTACTTCGATACCAGCAACCTCTCCGCCGACCCAAGGCTGCACAAGCTGCTCCGCGCCGCCGTCCGCAACCTGGTCAATGTGCACACCCTGCGTGTTGTGTACGGGCATTGGCATCTGACAGCCGCCCTGATCGCAGGCTTCCTGGACCATGCACGGCCGCGAGAGGTTCCTCTGCGAAAGCTGTGGCTGGAAAGCTGTGCTTTTGACATCAGGAATCTCAGCTTCCTTGGGCCCGCTGGCGACACTGAGCTTGAGTCCGTCCGCTTGCGCCGTCTCAGAGCGGAACCACGGACCGCTGGGCACAAACATAGCATGGCCTGGCTAGACATGAAGCTTGCCCGCGGAGGACACTTCTACCAGATGCACAACGGCGCCGGCGCTTGGGTTGGCACGACAGTCGAGTTCTCTCAGAAAGACCTGCCAGTTCAGCTTATGTTCCCCACACCGGAAGCCATGGCCGCAAGAGGGCGAGCACTCGACCACATGATTTGGGCAGAGCTTCCAGCCATAGACGAGTACGTTGACAACCTGCCTGTCGATATTTCCAGGACACCGACAGTGCCAGTAGGTCCGATGCAATGGTTGTTCCAGTCCTCGCAGTCGACACTGACCCGGCTTGATCTGGACTGGATTCTGTGGCGTCAACGAGAGCACAATGACGAATATGATGGATCGACTGAATTCTTGAAAGACCTCGCTGCTATGAGATTTCCACATTTGGTCGCCTTGCAGATGCGCAACGCCGTGCTACCGCTGACCAAGCTTCCTGATGACGTATTCCTCCTGGAAGACACCTTCCTTACATTTTTAGAAGAGCATCCCAAGATCAAGTGTCTGGCATGGCCGCTCGATAAATTTTACAACCATGCCAGAACTTCAGTGGAGACCCAAAGCAGGTGTCGAAGCGTGGTTGCACATCTGGCTATCGTCCTGACCGATCTCCGTCTCGACACATACTACGCCGGTAACGGAGAGCCCATGACTGACGACTGCACCACCGTTGATGCCACCCACCAACGTATGCGGCGCAGGAGGTTTATTGCCGAGTTCGCTCCCCACATGCGAAAAGTCAAGCACATCAAGCTCGAAGGCGGCATTCCTCGGGATGAAAAACGCGAGATTCTACGTGCCTTGCACTACTGCCCCCTCGAAAAGATTGTCTTCATCGGGGTCTCCTTCCCCGTGGGCAACACCTGGGGCGCAGGCGGTGCCCGCTTAAAAGCCCTGGATGCTGGCCACGCCTCCGACTTTGCCTGGGACCTCGAAGAAGAAGATAGCGATGGCATGTTAGCCGCCTACAGACGAAGCCCATGTATTCGGGAACCCTTTAACTTTGTCCCAGAATTCGGCTGGTCCGCTGAGCCACCCCTTCTCCACACGCTCGCCCTCCACCACGCCTCTACAATTGAAGAACTAAAGATATGCGGTTATAACGGCTGCCCTATACTCTCTTATCTTACACCGGACACCACGCCACTGCTCGCACCACTCCTGCAGTACCACAACCTCCGCCAGATCGTAGTCAGTTTCTGGCTACTGACATTCTTCGAAGACGCATATCGAGATGTGGAGATCATACAGAGCTGGATGGACACGCGTTCACCGTCGAGTACGGCGCTGGTCGTCGTCACACCCCCGCGTAGCCCGGAGCGCGAACACCCCGTCGACGGCGCAATGATGCCCGCCCCGGAGCCAAGCGCTCCACGACCCGAGTTCAATCGCTGGGCTGTAGCACTCAAAACGCGCTTCACACCCTCAGCACTTGCGTATCGCGTTGCGAGGGACCTTGGTCCTTTTCTAAGCCCCGCGGCGAAGGCGAGGGAGGGGGGAGTGAGGATCCGCGCGAGCTTTTGTCTGGGTGCGAGGGAAGAGCGAAGAGTCGCTAACGACATCTTCGATCTGGATATTAGGGTCGGCAGGGACGACCAGGTTTTGGAATTTGTGGGGCCGCGAGAGGAGGGAGAGAAGAGCAGGTGGTGGGACAAGATGGAGAGAAGACAGTGGTTTTGACCGTACTGATCGTACTAATAGTGTCCACTAGGTGTTTTTGACTACTTCCTACAACCACATATCACGTCTAGAGCATCGAAAGTATTGATGAATATATGCGTTGGGATAATATCTGTACATTGATGAGTTCAATTGCTGAGCGGTGTGCAGTTATAGTCACTTCTATCTATATCGTCTCATAGCTACGTTAGACTGCCATTACTTACCTTGAAGATACACGACCCACGAACGCCGGACAATACAAATGCCGAGAGGGTATCATGCGCACTAGACGAGACAAGAAGCAAATGGCAGGCTGCAAGGATGCTGGAAAAAGAAACAGGCTGCGTGGTGTAGAGAGCTCTACATACAGCGGACAGACACGAAATCGCACAAGCAGAAGAGCAACTTACTCACTCTTTTCCGGCGGCGGAAGCGTACGCCCCGACCACTCCATGTCCAGACACGTAAAGGCCGTGTGGATCTTCACAATGGAGTGGCAGTACGTGAACAGCGGGTACGCCGGGATGACAAAATACAGCAAGAAATCCTTGGGGTGGGCGCGCCACCACGCCGCAGTCTTAACCAGCTTGGTGAGCTGGAGGCCGTAGAAGAAGGCGAGGAAGAGCACATAAGGCCGCCTTGAAGCCGCGAAAACACTAGTACGGGTCAGCATGAATAGGGCCAGTGTGTCCCAGACCAGCGCCGCGTTGTACATCCACGGGAAATACGTCGTCCACACTGTCAGCGGCCAGGTCCACCAGATATCACGGTCAATAAACAGCGCCACTGGATTCTGCCGGAACGTGGAGCGCGACCAGCGCTGGCACTGCGAGGGGAAGAACTTGAAGCCCGTCGGATAAATGCCCAGCGCTGTGCTCATCGTGGCATCCTCCTGGCATTGCACCTTGATCTTCCACCCGTTCTTCAGCACCCAGCGCGTGATGAAGTTGTCGTCGTCCGCCTGCACGGGCCCGCAGCCGAGGACGTACTCGTTGGTGAATGCGTGCTGGAATTCGTCGTTGAGGATTTCCCTGCGGATCAAACAGGAGCGGCCCGACAGGCAGAACACACCTCCATCCGCAGCATTGGTCGATTGTATCTCGAAGTTGTGTCGGATCAGGTAGATGCCGCCCATGTTGTTCCAGAAGCGCGCGTACCAGCGCAGCCAGACGTTGTAGATGATGCCGTCAGCCCGGTTGACAGTGGGCGTGGGGAGGTCCTTCACCCACTTTCGAGTGCCAACAAGACCGACTTTGGGATCGTTGAAGGCAGCAAGAGCCTCGGAGAGCCAGCGAGTAGACCATTCCGCTGTGTCGTCAGCAGAGACAACAATAGGCGTATGAGCATAGCTAAGGCCAGCCACGATCTGGCGCCTCTTGCTGGACAGTCCGACATCCACAATCTCGATTATGGATATGATAGGCGTCCCAGCAAGACCATTGCGTTGCTGATACCCTGTACAGCCCGTCTCGTACTTTGCACGGAAAGCGCGGAGGAAGTTTCCGACCCCCTCAGCCGCGGCCCGCGTGTTCGTCGAGAAGACCACACGCTCCGGCGCATTCGTCAAGACCGAAGCAACCAAATCCTCAAACACAGCATTCCCCACAGGACCAACAGTAGGAAGGACAACTGTACAGTCCCCCGGCTTGACCACATCCCCGGGCGCAGGACGAACGGGCTTATACCTGAACCAAAAGAAAATCTGCACCACAGTGCGCCAGTACCGGAACACAAGCAAGGAAGCAAACCACACGTCTACACCGTTAGTAGCGCGCTCAGCGAAGTAACACGTACCATAGAGCCACAGCGCCGGGATGGTATGACACCCAAGGCCCAGCGCCGTGAGGAGCGACGCAGACCGAACTTTACAACGGTAGTCGCGCACCAGAAAGCCGACCCAGGCGAACATGCCGCACACAACGACGGCGGCGCAATTCACAGGCCACAAATACAACGCCCCACCGCAGACAAGGAGTGCCGTGTACACCACCCCCAGCGTCAACGGCCAGTTGATCTGAAACGTCGGGCATGTCAGGGAACTGGAACTGTCCATCTGCAGGTTTGGATGTGCTAAACGATTTACCTTTGAGGAATTGATCAAAACAGATTACTACGAAAGGCGGTCTTCTAGAATCCTTACTGAAATACTCGAATGCCTCACTGCTTGAGTGCAGGAGTGGATAGTTTCAAAAAAGAAAAAGACAACCTGGCTGGTCGACTTGGCCAGCAAGTCTTTTGTGTAAGGTAGTGAGTGCGTTGAGACGCTGTGTATCGAGTCGGCGTGTGGTTGAAAGCAGTCAAGAAAGAGTGTTCGATTGGAGACGTTACGTGTGCAAGTTTGGAAACCCCAGTGGATCTTGTGTCTATCTTGGTGATTGGATTTCTAGATGCGGGGACTGGATTGGATTGGATTGGATGGTCTTGATAATTATACTACCAAGGCTAGCTTGGCTAGCTGTTGGAATGCATGGTGAAGTATTTTTTGCATGGTGAATACACACATACAATGAATACACATATACAATGAATACACATATACAATGAATACACATACACAATGTATTCAATCAATTATTCTCCATCCCCATGTCAAGTATTGCATACAATGGTTACAATCAAGCGTTGTGTACATAGACCAACAAAGACGTGAAGCAAAAACGCCGCACCGAAATCATGTGTGCGTATACTACAACGTCGTCATGAATCAAGTACAAGGCACGTGTCGACACGCATTGGTGTTTGAATCCTTCGAAAGAAAAGAAAAAAAGAACATTGTGCATGTAAGCATTTTTCTGTGCACTGTGGATATACGTATCATCCTGTACACACTGTAATGTGTTGTTATTTGGTTATAAATTTGGAAATGAGCATCCAAGATATAAAAAATAAAAATAAAATAAAAACTCGAATCAATTTCAAAAGCACATTGTTTGGCGGTCGTGCGGGAAAGAAAATGACAGGTAACAAGGCTACATCGGTTTTGGGGAATAGAGGAGATTCATTAGGAAAGAAAAAAAAAAAAAAAAAAAAAAAAAAACGTACACTGCCGTGGATTAAAAAGTTTGCAATGGGATTTCTTTTATACTTTGAATTTACACTGTATACAATGACCTCAACTCAATCCCACTTGCCATACCAAAAACTGTCGTCAGGACCCATGCCTTTCTCCACGCCCGGGACTCGACACATATCCCTAACTTCTGGCGGCACTTCTCGAATCGCATCTGCTCTTGTGGTAAACACCATTGCCAAGCCTGCCTCGTTGTGCCACCCAATATGACAGTGGAAAGCCCACGCGCCCGGGTTGTCGGCGACGAAACGTATCAGCATCCATCCGTACGCCTCGATGCTTGCTGTATCCCTCCTCAGCGGGTTCGCAAGGTCGACGCCGTCGTACAGTGAAGGCGTAGTGTAGGGCTGCGGTGCGTACCCTTTGCCCTGCCTGAGGACCCAGAATTTGTACCCGTGCAGGTGAAACGGGTGCGTGCCGTCGTCCAAGTTCTGGACCAGGATATCCACAGTCCGGATACCGTGGGTTGCATACACCATCTGGTTTTTGCGGTCGAATTTGGTCTCGTCGAACCCTGCTGTGAAGGCGCGCTGGTCCTGCGCTGCACCACTGTCGAGTAGTGAGTGTAGAACGGGTCTCGATGCGTTGCCCCTCCATGAACTTTCGTTTAGGAACCCGCGGCTCAGTCGCCAGGCTCCGATCTGGAAGCTGCTTCGGAGGTAGAGGAAGTCGTCTGCTTTCTCCGGTGCGCGCATGGCGTCTACGGGCTTTAGAGTCGTCGTATTGAGATCGCGGCATTCGACTTCGATTATCTCGGACCAGTCTTTGCTCTGCGGCTGTGCGGCTTCTGCGGCCCTCGCTTTTTCAGGAGCGTCTAGGGTGGGCGTGTTGTATTGCATTACGGCCCAGACTTCCTCTGCCAACTCTGGGTTTTCGTACGCGAAGCAGTGCGTTACCATTCTCGCTCGCATCCAGTAACCGTCCTTCTTGAGTTTTGCCGGTGGGGAAAGAACGATGCTGTAGCGTTGCGCCGGGTTAATATTGAGTCTGTGTATGGACTGCGGATGCACATCTGTGCCATCTACTTCGGTAACGCTGAACTCATGCTCGTCGATCTGCAGTGAGAACTCCGCGAAGGCGCCAGCGTTGATGATGCGCAGGCGTGTGCTTTCCCGTGCATCCAGATCGAAAAGCGCATTACTCAACCCCTGAGTGAAGCAGTTGCGACCAGGCAGGGCAGTGCAGTTGCGTACGTTGCGTCCGTTGATGAGCGCAGATGGGGGAACTGGCTCGTCGTTCTCGGAGCCGGGCGCAAGGTATTGCATCAGGAGTTCAGAAGAGGAATCGTAGTAATGATCTGAGAGTAGGACAACACGGTCTTGTTTGTATGCCTTCTGCTGTAAGTCTTTCTCCCGGCGACTGTGTATAACGAGAGGCCCGACCAAGCCGTCTGTGGCTTGCATGGAGACGTGGCTGTGATACCAGTAGGTTCCGCTCTGGCCTGTGACGTTGAAGCGGTACGTGAAGGACTGGCCGGGCGCAACAGGACAGCTTGTTACACCAATTGTTCCGTCCATGTGGGCTGTGCCATTTTGGTATAGACCATGCCAATGTATAGACGTTGCGTTTGTGGCTCTGTTATGGACGTGTACAACGACTTCATCGTGCTCGTTGACTTCAACTAATGGGCCAGGAAAGGCGGAGTTGATGAGCATCATCGGTCTGTAAACACCATCTGGGTTCATTTCATGATCTTCGATGATCCAATCGAACTCCCTCGTTGCAGGTGCGGCATTGAAGTCCCAGTGTGGATCCAGGATGTAGTCCTCTTCTGGTAGTAACCTTGCCTGCGCCGGAGGAAGACTTGCACTGTTCCTCCGTGGTCCTCGATACCAATGTGTTATGAGTATGAGAGTGCATATCGTCAGTAGGACGACAGCAAAACCTTTAAACCAATATCGTCGCGGTCGCTGAGGGTCTGATCGCTTCTCTGTGAATGGCTCTTCCTGAGCTGTCCACTCGGCGCTCTCATCAAGATCTTCGTAGCCTTCTCTCAACAACCCTACTTGTTCTTCTTCTTCCATTTGGGCAGCTCTTGAAATCTCCTTCATTCTGACAGCCTTGTCTTGATGCATCCTTATGGCGACACCAAGCGTCCATCCGTATCCGTATTGGTCCAACTCTTAGCGTGATTTTCGACTTTCTAGCCCTAATGGAGGCACTGGAAGAGTGGAAGGTGCGAACGAAGTCTGCACGGCGTTGAAGTCAGCACCCATTGAAGTCAGCACCCATTGAAGTCAGCGCAGGACCCTGCATCAAGATAACCCTGCACCACCAAAAGCCGGGGCGGTCATCTTCAGAAAGCCAACCGGTGGCAATGCAGTCGCATGCGCGTTGTCCCCGGAGCGTATTGGGACCCCTGCAGATCAATCTACCGTGCCCCACACGACTTGTTCCCGAGCCAAGCAGCGCCAATCAGGCAGGCACGCTGTGTCACTAAAGCTTAAATACCTTCCCGAAAAGCTTAGGTCACCTGGTTCGGCTCAAGTCGCTTGACGTTGGCAGGCGACGGTGGACATTTGACTGCACACGTTGTTCGCGTGAGGGTTGCCATAGGTGGAAGGTGTGGAGCATTGGGATGCTGTGCTGAAGGCTAGAGCGTGGATGGTTGAATGTGGCGGGTATGCATGGTAAGCAATAATGTGAGGACTCCTGTTCGTGGTGTGCCTTTTATGCGTCTGTGTTTTCTTTCCTGCTGCTACCGCTGTTGTCGTTGAGCATCTGTCTGTCGTTTTCGTCTTTTGGTTGGGAGGAGTCAACCCACAGTGGTAATACTACCTTCAGTATCTAATATGTTTTCCACAGCCTTCGTCGCTTTGGCTCTTCTGGCTACCCAGGGGCTTGCAAAGAAAGATTGGGTCAAGGGCAAGGCGTTCGACCGCATTGCAATCATCTGGCTTGAGAACACCGACTATGATCTCGCCATTGGAGACCCCAACTTGGCTGCGCTGGCGAAGAAGGGCATCAGTCTTACGAACAAGTTTGCTGTGACGCATCCCTCGATGCCCAACTACGCCGCTGCTGTATCTGGCGACTACTATGGTGTGAATCACGACAACATGATCAACATCCCTTCAAACGTCTCGACTGTTGTTGACCTGCTGGAGGACAAGGGTATCAGCTGGGGAGAGTATCAAGAGGGTATGCATAGCTGCGCCGCCTACGAGGTCCCGCTAACAGCAAGAAGACATGCCATACACTGGTTTCCAAGGCTTCGACTACCGCAATCAGGAGACCGGCGCAAACATGTACGTACGCAAACACAACCCGGCTGTTCTGTACGACTCGGTGGCGCAGAAGCCTGAAAGGCTAGCCAACATCAAAAACTTGACGCTCTTCCAAGAGGACCTCAAGAACAACCAGCTGCCGCAATGGATGTTCATCACCCCGAATATGACAAGCGATGGACACGACTCCACCGTCACGGTCGCGGGCACGTGGACTCGCAACTTCCTCGAGCCGCTGCTCAGCAACAAGAACTTCAGTACGATGACATGCGCGCCCTCACTTAACCGTTATGCTGACAAAGAACAGTGAAGAACACCCTTGTGGTTGTGACGTTTGATGAGAACCACTCCTACGCCCAGCAGAACCGCATCGTCGGTATACTGCTCGGCGATGCTGTTCCAAAGAAACTCGTCGGTACCACAGACGACACTTACTACAACCACTACAGCGAGCTGTCGACCGTGCAGGCCAACTGGGGTCTCCACAACCTTGGACGGTGGGACGTCGGCGCCAACGTGTACAAATTTGTTGCCGAGAAGACTGGCGACGATTTGCGAAAGTGGAGTGGCCCGGTTCCGTTCTCTCAAATGTTTTTCAACAGCAGCTATGCCGGACAGCTGAGCAACAAGAACACCTCCGTACCGTGGCCGGTGCCTAATACCCAGGCGAAGCACGCGGGTAGGACGGTGTTGCCGACTGTTGTGCAGACGTGGGGCAAGCTGTTGAACCAGTCAGCGTACACCAAGGGTGTTGAGATTCCAGACGGTATGCACCCGGAGGCTGAGTTCAAGTAGGCTGAGTGAAAGACGAAGGTGGGGGGAGCGGCAGCAAGATGCTTAGATTGTGAATGTAAAATGATATTCAGTAATAGCGAAAGCGAAAGCGAAAGCGAAAGCGAAGAACGAATGCAATTTGAGCCCGTCCTAACACTTCTATCCGTATTTCTTGACACCGGAGCGCGACAGGGTGTCTCCACGAATTTCCAATCCTCGCTGAGGTGCACCAATTCGTGACTGCAACTGTGCGGCCTATTACATCCCGCACTGCTGAGAGCGATTTGATGGAATCGTGGGTCGCGGTGAAGGAGCGGACAAGAAAGAGGGGCTCTTGACTTTACCGACTCTGACTATGATTGAAGATGTCTTTTGGGACAAACCTGGCAAGCGAAGTCACGCTTCTAGAGAAGAGGATAGAGTAAAGAAATGCGAGATTCAAGCCTTACGAAATGCGAATCTCGGGTCGGTCATAGGCTTCAACTAACTCAGTCACGAACAATGTACCACCTACCTTGACATCAGTGTCCGTGGCCGTGGCTGTTGTTTGCTCGAGATAGATAGTGCGTCGAGTAGCAGAAGAGGCCTGACGCGTCTTGTCCATGACTAGTAGGCCATCTTGCATGTTCCGAATCAAATAGCGTCATCCTGTCTTGGGTTGAACAGCTATTGCGGTCAGTAGCAGGTGAAGTATCGTCGTATGGCAATGGAAAGCACAGATGTCCTACCCAGGTTCAGGTCGTCTGCCAAGATTCGTGGGTCGAGAAAAGCGGGCAGTAGTTCAGCATGGCCGAAGTCGCGATCGTTGTTTGGGTGAAGGTGGTGGAGTTGACGGCGTATCATTTCCGAACAGGCAGCGAAGCGCCGGACTCCAGCTGGCATTGGGCAGTCGATCGGCAGCCTTGTGGACAAGGCGCAACATGGCACTACGCTAGAGGCCGATATGGCCGCCGACGGCAAGCTGGTGGAGAAGATGATGTTGAGTGTAAAGACAAATGAAAGCGTCCAGCAAGGGTGAGACAGGTTGACATGTTTGTCTCGAGAGACATGCTGGTCTTGGTGTGTTGTTGCTGTTCTCCGCTGCACAGGCGGAGGGCATGCGGACTGGTGATGCAGGTTGATGGGTGGCGGCGGGCGAAATCTGCTTACGTGTGCGTGGGCGACCCGAGGGATTGGAAAGGACGACTGTGGCTGCCGGTCCGGCGTTGACGCAAACGTAGGGACGGAAGAATATGCAGGCTAAGTTGCAAAACAGGTCAGGATTCAAAACACGATCATGTCATCGGGGTGCAGCTCCGAGATGGACGGAAGTGGACAAGCACCAGGGCAAGAGGCATGTCTGAAGCAAGGACGGAGATTGTGCGGCGAAGCAAGGTGGGGATGGTGGTGGTGACACGCGAGCGAAGATCAGCAATGGTGATCAACATGCGTCGCAATTCCGCAAGCGGGCCGAAGAAAGGCAGCAGCGTTTGAGTGGCTGGCGCGATCTGCAGCGCGAGCCAGCGAGGTGGGTGACGGGTGATGAAGCAGTCTCAGGGAGGGATTGCCGCTTCCAGAATGCTTCCATGCTGAGGTGGAGTCGAGGATGACGATGCAGTGGCGGCGACGAGCGGGGACAGCATGGTTGTCGGGGTGGGCAGAGTCGGGCTGGTGTCAGCTGCATCCAGCGTGCAGTGAAGACGAGGAGAAACAGGCAGTGCACGCGGCTGCAGGTGCTTGCCGCTGCGGCGGTGCGTGCGAGGGCAGCCTAACAGGGCAGGCGGCCGGCGTGTCTACACAGGAAGCGTCTGTCAGCGCAGGCGGCGTTCTGAGTCGTCTCAGCACCCGCAGGCGGCCAGGCGGCTCCAAGGCTCGCCGAGCGCACAGACGGGCAGGACAGGGCAGGCAGGGCAGGGCAGGGCAGCAGCCGCGGGACACTGCTAGGCAGGGACGCGGGCACAGCGGCGACGGGCACCTCCCTCTGCGGCCTGGAGGGCAGGCGGCCGGGCGGCGGCAGCGAGCGAGGGCGGCTGCGCTGGGCGGGCGAGCAGCGTGCGCTGGTGCTGGGCGCTGGCAGCGGAGGGTTGGGCGGAGAGGAAAGCTTCTAAGCTTCTGGAAGTCGTTGGGGCTTCGATCCAGCTTCGATGTGCTCAGCCGTGGGTGGTGGGTGGGGAGCAAGGAGCGGCCCAAACTGCTTTCGTGCACCGAGTCGTTCGCCGTACCCACACCTCGCACCTCTCACGTCTTGCTCCTAGTGCTCCTCCACATCTCACGACCGCACGCCCTGGCCCCCGCCTGGCTCCTCTCCTCTGCCGCTGCTGCTGCTGCCTCTGCCCTGCCTCTGCCTCTGCCTCTGCGCCGTCCCTCTGCACGCTCCTGTAGACTGCCGTGCGCCCAATGCTGCTCAGAGGCCAGCCACGAGTGCGCCGCTGCTCGCGACACTGACGCCGCACCACAACCCCCAACGCCCGCCGTGACTGCGGAGAGCCCCTGCCTCGCGCTGCCTCCGCTTCTGCTGCCCGCGCCCGCGCCCGCCCTCGCCCTCGCTGCGTGTCCCCTCTGCGCGCCCCCTCTGCGCGCCCCCTCTGCCTCTGCGCGCCCACCACCCGCCTGCAGCGCTTCTGCAGCCCGACCTTCTCGCGCCGCGCCGCCCACAAGCCCTCGCCCACCGTTCCTGCCGCATTGACTCGCTGCCCGCGCTGCGACTCTGCTGTGCCCGCCCGCGACCGCGCCTGCCCCCCGCCAGAGCCATCCGCCGCTCGCTCCTCTCAGCCTGCCCGCACGCGCTAGTGCTGCTGTGCGCTGCTGCTGCAGCACGAGAGCGTGGATCCGCTTCGCTCTGTGTCACCGCGTTCCCTGGCGCTGCCCTCAACCTCGTCGTTTCAGTCTGCTTCTCAGACCAACCGTCACACCCCCGCCCGCGTGTCTGATTCTCTGCGCTCCCCCCACGCCCGCTGCCGCTGCATTCGTCCTGAGCGCTGTCGACCGAACACCCTCGCTGCCGTCGCGCCTACCATTGGCCTTCACCCACACGCCGCCCAGACCCTGCTGCATACCCATCCATCCACTAGACGGTGCACCGACCCAGCGCCGTCTACACGACCCATTGCGACACCTCTTCGCGACCCTCTCCCCACCCCCCTTTGTCACCGTCACCCCCCCCCCCCCCCCCCCCAAATCCCCTCTGCGCGGCAGGCACCCGGACACCGGAGACCAGTGTAGGCTGGTCGCCGCTGCATAGGTGGAGATCATGGAACATGGCGCATGCAACGTCATCTACGTGGACCGGCGGGCCAATGACGAGCACGTCAAGAGAGAAACGCTGTCCAGCTCGCTCATCGCAAGGACCAGCATGGGCAATGTTGGCCAGAGCTACTTCGCCCTGGGCAAGGCTCCGCCTGTCGAGGTACACGCGAACGTCGAAATCATTCTCTCCATCTTCAATGAAGGTAAGGAATTCCCATGGCTTGATGGTGTCTCATCACTTACCCTTTGTCAGTCCATATCTGCGGTTCTGGCAGATCGTGTCTGTCCAAAATCACCCAGCTCGCCGACAGCTCCAACATACCAACTTTCGTCATCCTCGACGTACCATACGATGAAGAATTGCGGTTGAAGCGATTGTCGCGCGAACCTCGTACACCTTCACCAACCTCTTCGCGCATCATGAGGGCAGACTACAGCGAGCCCGATGACACATACGGTACACACCTGCTCACACACGTATCCTCGGAGATATCTTCAAGAAACTTCTCCAAGCTGGTGGTCCCTGTCGTTATGCTGACTGGCCTAATCAGCGAATCAGCGTCCACCGCCGCTCCTCCATCGAGTCTCCACAAAACTCAGGTCCTCACTGATACGGTTCGGTTATCCAAGTACTTAGACTCTGGTGCCGTGGATGTGCTCTCGAGTCCTTTATCAAAAGATCGCATGCAGGGTCTGGCGGTGCATGCCTACCGGTTGCAGAAAGAGGCGACACGTGAAGAAGCAAGCTTTCTGACGACTAAGAGGAACAGGAAGCTATCCTGGGTCGGTGTGGACGACGCAAAGCCATACGCATACTTGCGCGAGGCTATGGTTTCCAATCTGATGACGGGTATCTGCAACCCAGAGACTGTGGGTGACTCGTTAGATGCCTCGTAGGTTGCTCGGTAAACCAGAGTTTGGCCCCAAGCTTACATGCACAGCGATTTCGAACTCAGCCCAGAAAGAAGAAAAGTTGTTGAGGAGAAAGTATCCACCTGGGCATTTTCGGCCCACGATTTCACCGATGATGAATTATTATACGCTGCACTGGTCATGCTGGAGCATGCACTCTCATCGCCAGATCTTTCGCAGTGGCAAATGACCGAGGGTACACTTCGTCCGCTCCTATTGTACCTCAGTACTGACTTGCTCCGCAGATGAACTCATCGTCTTTCTTCTGGCCAGTCGTACAGCGTACAACGAATTTGTCAAGTACCACAACTTCCGCCACGTCGTCGATGTTCTTCAGGCGCTGTTCCACTTCCTCGTGCGGATAGGCACCTTGCCTGCTTATCCTCCCATCGACAAAGACCCAACCGCCGAGAAATCTCCCATCGCCGAACTACTCAAGCCCTTCGACGCGCTCACTCTCCTGATCTCTGCAATTGGACATGACGTTGGTCACCCTGGAGTCAACAACGCATTCTTGGTGGCCCTTAATGCACCCTTGGCACAGCTCTACAACGACCGATCCGTACTCGAATCCTTTCATTGCGCTGCATATTCGCAGATTCTACGCCGTTACTGGCCGAAGGTCTTCTGCGACATTGCTATGCGCAAACTGATGATCAACAACATCCTTGCTACCGACATGGGATTGCACTTCAAGTACATGAGTGATCTGGGTAGCCTCCAAGAGAAGATTGCGCACGACAAAGGAGTCACTGACGGTTGGAGTGTCAAAGTTCGCGAAGAACATAAAGACCTGACTTGTGGCCTCCTGATCAAGTGCGCGGATATTTGCAATGTCGTAAGTTTTTGAACCTCACAGGCTTGGATTTCCGAGCTCGTGCTAACTACGGCTCCAGGCACGCAAATTCGAGACAGCCGCCAGATGGGCCAACATCCTCACAGACGAGTTTAGTAACCAGGGCTTAATGGAGGAGGAGCTACAGATGCCATCTTGTCTATTTGGAGGACCCCCTGTCCAGGATGACATTATCAAGCTTGGAGAGTCACAGATTGGCTTCATGAACATCTTCGCAAGGCCTCTTTTCGAAGCTGTAACCGATATCCTGCCCGCGATGCGTTTCGCTGTCGACGAGATCTTGACTAACAAATCGATTTGGGAAGCGAAGATCGATCAAGAGAAACAAAGGAAGAAGACAAAGGGCCCCTTCCATCTCGGCCTATTGCAAGCTTCATTCGCATACGACCCTACTCCGAGTCCCTTTTCTGGCGGCCCGGGCAAGCCGAATGGTCCTGTTTCCGCACCGACAATAGTCCAAGAAGAGGCTGGTCGCCGCGGCTCAAATGGTTCGGTCCAGGGCGGCATTCAAAGTACGCACAGGTCTTCTGCTGCGGGAGCCCTTGCATCACGTGAAAATCAAAGCACCTCTCGCCGAGGTAGCGGCGACGCAAATCTCACTGCGATACTCGTCACGCACACTCCGAACGCGGGTGATGGGACGCCTAGGGGCTCGGATGCTGGCCTTGATGATCGTGCGAAAGCGGATCGTAAGGACACATTGACACGATCGTCCTCTAAAACGAAGGATCGAGATAATGGCAGGCCAGTGACAGCTCCTGCTCCGGCCAGACGCAGTCAGGGTAAGCATCAAAGTAATCAAAACTATTCCAGTGGTGTTCTTGAGGCTAACTTGTCCAGTTGTTGAGCTTTATCCGGTCCAACAATCATCGCCACAGAGCCATTCAGAGGTAGATCTTTCCCAAGGCGCTAATGGCAACTTTGAAGGCTCCAAATTGCAGCAATGGGATAGCAACAAGATGAGTGGTGAAAGTGGTGCGACACGATCGGACCTGTCACGCGACTCGAGCTGGTGGCGACAGATGAGCTCGAAACGACGCACAACACGAGATGCTAGGAATGGTGATCACGACGCTTCGTATCCACCCAAGGAGTCGACGCTGAACCCTCCCACGTCACATCCAGATGGAAACCAACACTCATCGGCTGGCTTGAGTCCCGGCAGGAAGAATACGAGTGGGCGGATCAAAAACTTCTTCAAACGGAAGCCAAAGGGACAGGAAGAACCTGGAAAGCAGCTCTCGAGCTTCGGCAGCTCATCCCAACTTCGAACCACGCCGCCCATGAGCGATCAAGGTCGACCGCTCAATAGCGACGACTGAACGCGCTGACCTGCTCACAGCAGCACATCTGGTCAATACCATTGACAATATATATTTGTCAATGATGGTTGAGCTTCGCTCCAAAGCATCCGCCAAAGTCTGTCGCCATATTTTCCTCAGCAACAGAACTCCTCTCGTTACTGTATTTTCTTAGGTCACGATACCTCCGACGCATGACATTACGGGCGCACGAAAAGCTCCGCTTACTGTACTTTTTACTTTGTTTTACGCGATCATTGTTGACCCTCGGGTATCTTTACGGATTGTTCGAGCGCGGGTGAATCCTCCGTTGTCATACTTTCCAAAGACGGGCGTTCCTGGGTCTTCTGGTGGAGCCAGTTCTCTTCGAAAGCTGCGAAGCTTGGCATTTGCATAATGCATTTTGAGTTGTTTGTTAGCGCACGATGCAAGAGGTTTGTCTGTTGTTCATAGAGTCGCGGGCTTGAAGGCAGACCAGCGACTTGGTGTTGGTATTCGTTGTTGAAGAGAAGCGAGACGACGCTCTTGCTAGAAATGGTGCGTAAGGCACGGCAGACAGTATTAGTACGTTGGCAACTGCGAGACGCAGCAGGCTATCCTAAGATTACACTTGGGTTGTCCTGCGACTAATGATCTATTCCGTAATGAATATATATTCTTGATACCCTCAAGGCACCGCCATCGCTATATTTGGATATCTTGCGAATAGTAGTTTCATCGTCTTTGCGAAACTTGTCACTCTCGCGTAGCTTATAAGTCTGCAACACTGACAAGAGGTACCATCTTTTGTCTTGGTTGGACTAGAACGCTGATCAGTACACTTTGGTTCTTGACCTGCGTGCAACAAACGACAGATCAAGACATGAGGATCTCAAATCAACAGGAGCATCCACAACATCCTATAGACATGTACCACAGGCCAAGGCCAACCGCCACGCACCTCATCCACAGCGACCTATAGAATTTAGCCCTGCCCCACATTCACCCCTTCAACCTACCCCATCAACCTACCCCTTCCACACAGCCGGACCCGGGGGCTTATAGTTCTGCGGAATAGGATAATAGATATTAACCAAAACCCCAGGATCGCTCGGCTTGTACGCCCCAGGAAAGCTAACAAGCGGCCCGGGGCTCCCACTCCCCCCATTCTGAACCCTGACCTGGGCACACGAAAGGTAAAACTGCGCTCCCCCCACACTGCCCGCGCTATGCAGCGCAATATGCTCGGCGCGCAGCAGATAGTCGCCCGACGGCAGCGATCTGGGCAGCGTCACGGCTACCTGCGTCTTGCCCATGCTGGCCCAGGATATCGACGAGGGCGTGGTGATGGCTTCTTCTTGGTAGATTTTAAACCAGGCGCTTCCCGATCCGTCCCAGGTTTCTGCCGTGCGGCCTGCGGGTACTTTTGCCATGTAGAATTGCATCGGCCCCGGGTGCGAGACGCTGCTTGCTGCGGTGAAAGAGAGCGTGTCCCCCGCGTTGACCGTGTGGGTTTTTGCGCTGGTGCCTGGGGCTAGCTGGTAGCAGCGGATTGCAGAGGATGTCACGTCTGTTACGGGGCCTGGGGTGTTTGTCAGCTTATGTGTATGTATGTGTGTGGGTGGGTGGTGGGAGGAAGGGAGGAAGGGAGCTGCGCACCGTTGGACTGGTAGTTTGCCGTCTGGCGTACATACTGCCAGTTTCCTGTGCCTTTGCCGCCGACTACGAGCTCGGGGAATGTGTAGTGTGCTGCTACACTGCTGGCGAGTGTGAGCAGGGAGAGGACGAGGGACTTCATGGCGAAGATGAGGCGATAGTTTTGCCTTGCAGCTTGAGTCGCTTTGAGGCCTTTTGAGGCAGTACTTATATATGTATTCTTGCAGCCCCCCCTTCATTGTTACCAGTTGCTTCATCGCATGCACACAGCCATACCAAGCACTATGGGCATTCGCGTTGGTATTCCGTAGTACCGCCGGGTAAAGTTGTAGATGAAGGCGTGAGGATTGCCGGGCCTTGAGGTTGAAACATGCAATCAATCCGACAACACCATGTCCTATTTTAGATGAAAGGAACATTGAAAGCGGGTACTGATTGGATATCAAGGTCTGATATTGAAACACATGACCTTGGCATCCGCTCAGAGGCTATTGTTAAGTACCGGTGACGATGGTGTGATAGTGTCGAAGACATTGCTGGGCGGTTTTGTGTGACGTTGGGTGAAAGGATTAAGATTATACTATCGAGCTTCATATACAACTCCATCTCAATGCAAGTTGTACAAGAGTTACATCCATCATCAAGGGCTTAATCGCTTACGCAGTTAATCCCTCCTGGGAAGCCTTGCCGCCTTCACCAGTCCCAGACTTTCCGCCTACTCTGTGACGTGCACCAGCGTCAATTGGCCAGTCATATGCAGGACCGTCGCCTTGGATGTTATTTTCTTCTCTCCACTGCTTCCTATCTGTGGTACCAACACCAGGGCCTCTGTAGACGCTGCCATACCAGCCACTAGCCCAGTCCTTTCCAGGGCCCTCCTTAGTCTGCTTCGTTGCGTTTCGCTTGTACCACTTTCCGTAAGTGAGGAGATAGTAAAGTCTGAAACTCAGAAAAGCAAACTTGTCGCGCTCAAGATCCTCCGGGTACTTGGCCCCAAGGTCGACCGCAGCGGCGATACCAGACATGACTGCGACTTCGTGGGCGTTGATGAGTGTCCAGGCAGCGGCGAAGCGGGTATTCTTGCGACCTTGCAGCAGCCACATCCAGGGGACGACAAAGAGGTAGTGAGTCCACGAGTGGCAGAGCTGGTGCCACCAGTCTTGTCGAATGATCTTGTCCTTATCAATCTCCTCGCTGCTCCAAAGGTGGCCGTCACGATGCTTATTTAGATAAATAGTCTGAAAAACGTGCCTATCGAACGGTACATCTGGTGGAAATTGACTCTGGTAGTTTGTGCAGTCGAAGCACATCTCCAGCTTGGAGCGGTCCTCGGGATACATCTTGATGTAGTACATGGGCTTGAACGATTCCTTGGCGTATTTCAGTCTTTGAGATTGGTCAACCCCCGAAAGACTTGAAACAGCCTTATTTTCGTCGTAAAAGTTTTCGTAATGTTTCTTCATGTAGTCACTGTCCCAGTGGGTAATCGTGATGTCGTCAGAGAATTTTGCGGATCCGAGTACCTTCTTCTCGCGGAGAGACGCACACGGCGCAAGGATGCGCTTAGCCGTATCAGCACTGTCCATATTAGCATTGGCTTTTTGAGGTGAAAATGTGTACATACAGAACGCAAAGAACAATCTCATCGTAATGCTCTGTCTCCTCGCGTGCGTTCTGATCAGCATTGACAGGGTCGTTCGGCACCCAGGCGCTGTTAGGGTTGTGTTGATCTGGAACTGGTGTGCGCTTGATAGTCTTTACAATTACGCCATCCCTATCTCGCTTGACCACTTTTGTGACCTCAGTTGAAAGTCTGATATTCACGCCCTTCGCGGTCAAATCATCTTTCCACTTTCCATAGAATTCAGTAAATTTGGGGAATACAACCATAGGAGGCAGGTTGCTTGCAATGCTAAGCTTGTCTGGTGGATACCACAAGCCGTATGTTGGGCTCGTAACAAGGCGCTCGAGAACAATGAATGGGACATTCGGCGTTTCGTTTCCTGTTCCAAGGAATAAGGCGATCATAGGCATGGCAACGGTGTTGGTAAACTCCTCAGAGAACATCCAAAGCTTGAACATGTACTTGATGGGTATCAGAGCAAAAACGATTTCGAACCAGCGAGAAAAGGTCATCATACGCTTGAATCGCTTGATCTCTCCTTGGTGTCGTGCTAGCAAATCGGTGGGGAAAACATTGGTCCAGAAGGTGTCGTCTTTTCCAAAAGAAACGTGGAGGTTGACAGGATCAGCGCGGTGTCCTTGTCGTGCGAACATGGTCATAGTGTGGTGGAAGATGTAGCTTCCACCCTGGACACCCTGATTTAACCAGCTGGCTCCATGGCGGTCTTTGTCGAGCGGAATCGAAAATGCTTGCCCACCACAGTAGTCAACTGCATCGACAAGGGTGACATCGAACTTTTCTCGGTGTTCTGCAAGGTGATGGGCACATGACATGCCTGACTGCCGCATCAGATTTGTGCACCATCTGATATTGTCGTTCAATACTCACCAGCAGCACCCGCTCCCACAATCAACACCCTCTTCTTTTCTCCAGGTCTGGCCGCCATATTTGCGACTGGCAGTATTGGATCTGTGTCGCGTGGTTGTGGCATTGAGATTAATCATTTATGAGAATACCATGTGGATCGGATATGCTGTATTTGTTCCTTGCAGCAGCGACGAAACAGTTGTCGAATGCCTGCGTCATGAGCGTCTCAATACGGCAATTCACGATCGCGCTAATCCTAACGAATGACAAGTGCGGCTTCAACACCACGCTATCCGCGTGATGTCATGACCAACTCGAACATCAATGCATCACGGCGTCATGAGAATCAGCAGAAGGCGTTGTATGTGCCAGAATGTGTAAGTTGTTCATTTGCGTTGATGTGCGTCACCAATTCAGAGCGCGTGCATCCCTCTCAAGGTTCGCGCTGTCCAATCATCAACTTCATTGGTGCTTGGCTGCGTACCGTACAGTTCAGGGTATGCTGAAGTTTCTGCTTGCAGCGGTAGCGTGTCTGAATCCTCTTCAAGGTCAAAGAAATCCAAACCCAGGTTCGATGTTGCATTCGAGAACCAGTCTTTCTGGAGGTCTGATATTTCGGCCAGAGTTTGCGATGCCTCATCTGCCTGCTCTTCATCAACTCTTGTTCCTACTCGCTGTCCAGGTAACATTTCCCCAGTCGACCCGGGTTCTTCAGCCACACCAGTCATGCTCGCAAATTGTATTGCGATCCTGCCGAGTATCTTGTATGTGGCGGCGAGCTTCATTCCGCGGATGTGGTTTAGCATGACGCGTACCATTCTCTTCCGCTCGACATCCTTCGCAGTATCCTGCTGGCTTCTTGGGCGGGCAAGGAAGTCAGCGCACACTATCAGGATTGAGTGGAAGATGAAGAACAGATCCAGCCAAGAGTAGCCTATCATTCCTAGGTCAGCGCCCGCCATGATGCATCGTATGCTTTGATGAGCTGACTCTACGCAATCTTCACTCAAGGCGAGCGTTCTTGAGAGCTCATCAGAGTAAGGTATTGGCTTATCCCCGAGGTAGGCGATGTTTCTCTCAACCTTCTTCACCAGAAAGTCTCGTGATATTATGCACCTGGTGTAGTAGTGATACACGTGCAGAAGAAGGATCCTCGCCTTCTGTTCCGGCGGTATCATTGGTAAGTAATTTAATGACAAGGCCGGCGGAATTGTTTGGACGAAGCTATTGCATTCTCGCATCAGAGATTCTGCCATAGCCAGCGATGGGCTTCTTTCTTCGGCGGTATTCGAGTCAAAGTATGCCCTCTGCCGGATCGTGTACGACATTCGCACTATTTTAAAGGCATAGGTCATGAACTCTGCCGACATGCTCTTTTGCTCGAGCATAGGTGCGTCTGGTATCTTCATCGACATCTCTCGATCATCGATGACTGTCGGCCGGCCTAGAATGCTGCACAGTATCCGCTCAAAAGTGTAGATGGACCACCACACCTGCCTGCGCGTGTTTCGTTCAATTGGATCAATTTCCATGTTTGTAGCATCTCGATGCATGCCCATTGTAATCGCCTATTAGCATTCCGTAAGTGCTAAGCTACAATATTAGAACGGAAGACCTACCATCCGTGCAGCCAGTCCAATAAGCAGCCAAGAGCTGCTCTTCTGGCCAACAGTGTGGTGATAGGCATTAAGAAGTACCAAAGCCTGGACGTTGACAATCGAATTTGTCATGAGGAGGTGTCGAAAGTAAGACTTGGCGAAACCAAGGTATTTCATTCGCAGCTTATGCGACTGCTCTGGGTCATGCTCCTGTAGCTGTTGGCAACCAAACGAGAAGACTAAGCATAAGCAGATAAGCCAACATATGTCTGTACAGTCTTTGAGAGGCTCCGATCTTTTCGAGTATGTAGCTTCTAGACGGAACTGGAACATGCTCCTATGGAATAGGGGGAGATAGACATGGACATGGTCAAAATATGCCGACACGAGCGCGTCTGCGAGTGATCTAGAGGGTAGCAGATCCCCAACAGTATCTGTATCGGGTTCATTTGGGTACTCCCACGAGTTGTCTGTTGCTTCCATATTCGTTCTTGATCGTTTCCGTCCCTTACGATTTTGGGTCGGCGAGTCTCTACCGTCAGGCCCGCTGATTGTGTACTCTTCGTCCGAAGGATTTGTGCTACCTCGGTGTAAGGAAGGGTTTGACTCTCTGCTCACTGGGTCAGAGGTAGATGTTCGGAGTGTTGGAACGTTTCCGCCAGCTGCCTTGTACCGCGCAACCAGCCCACGGATGGTCATGGCAAGACGAAAGCTGCTGGACGGCCCGAAATAATGCGGCACCCCATTCCGCGTTGGAATTAGCTCTTCGTGATTACTGCTGGCCTGTTGTACTTCCGAAAAGGGATTGTGTTGGGTATCTTTTGTTGTAGAGAAAGGAGAGGTGGTAGCAGTGGACCGTGATGACTCTGCAGTTTGTGGCGAAAACGTTTGGTGCGCTGAGTGCGGTATAGGTAAGTACTGATGTGGCCCTTGTGGTGATCCTTGTCGAGTAGGACTGCTGAAGATGTCCGCAGGTCTAAAATCGTTGCTGGCTGGCATTGGGATGTTCCTCTCTGCCGCGAGCTTGAACAGTACGTTGACGTCTTGGACATTGTCTTGAGGGAAAAGACCTTTAACTAGGGACTCCAGTGCTCTGTAACGTAGGCTCAAGGTCTCTACACTCCCATAAACGCGTTGCTTCCGAGGAAGTTTCGACTCGCACAAGACCCCACTCATCTTGCAGTCCGCACATGGCTCGTCTGGGTTGTCGCGAATGCATCGTGCTCTCCGGAGTTTACATCGGTCGCAACTTACGAGCGCCCGCTTTCTTGGTGCTGGATCTGCCTTTTCGCGGCTTCGTTCGGCCATTTCGTTTGGCGACTCATGGGCGTTTGAGGAAAAGGGATAATAGTTCCGATTGTTGTCAGAGGAGTTCACATTTCCGGTTCTTACATTTCAGAATTAGGCTGCGGAACTGTGATTCCGTTGTTTTGTAGACGGGAGGAGAATCCACAGCGTCACGGTGCTTAAGCACCTATCGGAATACCCTCCGTGATTGGGGCCAGGATAAGTTTGGGCGCTGTGTGGATCAGTGCCATGTCAGTCGCGGAAGCGGGAAGAGCAAGATGCTGTGCCTGTGCTTGATTCCATCTGCGAAGCCAGTTTTTCCGTGGGAATTGAGCATCACTGCCGCTGTTAAACCTACAAAGGTCTTCGTTCGGCTCGTATCATCATTAGAAGAAGTGTAGTTCGCACTAGAGAAGCCTAAGGGCTTGTTTCCGAGGTCCTTCGATTCCAAATTGGACGGGGGTTTTTCGGGCCTCTACCAACCAAGGATAGACTAGTGGTCCCGACAATGCAACACATGGGCATAAGCTCTAGATATCCTTCCATCAACCATATCGTCCTTGAAAGCCAGACCCTGACCTCTCACCTCTTCAGTAGAAGCCGCGGCTGGGCTGATCAAGCCAGTAGCGCTTGTATAGGGAACAGCTAGCAGTTCGAGATTGGGCATCTGAGAATGCTCAACAGGGCCCAGACAAGCCCTCAAAGCGGACAGCGGGTGTCACCATCATGGGAAAAGGCTACAAGGTTTGCATCCACGCAGGTGCGTTTGCGGCTAGATGTGCGCGCTTATATCTCGCTTAGAATGGAACTCTGCTGGATTTATTTTTACAGTTCTCGTATGTACTATGGCATCCAGCATACGTAGTATAGGTGGGTCAGAGCAACGGGACTTTTGACCGAGAACGCCTCAACACCAATTAAATATTTTAAGCCAATTAGAGATCTTTAAATTTCTATCTCTGTCCTATGTCCCATGCATTACTGTTGAAACCTAAAGACGTAGACTTTACTTAACAGCTGCTACTGGACCCACCTACACTATTTGTGCTGGATACCATATCGGAAGGAGAAGTTGGGCGGTTATCCGATCGCACTGTCTGCACCAAAAAAAGCGCAAGCTTACGACGCACACGCTTGAGAGGCATATACTCCTTCAAAATGTTGACGAATCATGTTGCCTGAGCATGATTCCTGTTTTTCTTGGATATTCGTTGCAGTGATGTCCAAATACTTACTGTCAACTGTCAATTGGGCTGGTTAGAGACAGTTCCCATCTTAAGTGAGCTCGGTCACAGACAGTATGATGCAATGTGTCGTACATCATGTTTTGAGGGTTGGATAGAAGTTGAGCGACAAGCTTCGTTTCATATCGATTACGCCCGGCCAATATGTACCGTCATTGAAAGTGACTTGTCGTTCTAGGCAGTTCACCTCGGGACATTTCTCCGTCTCCTTTTACATGAACACGACATCACCACATACAGCTTTCTATAACCTAGAAGAGCGCATCTTGTTGTAGTTGCCGGGCAACCGTCCTTGTGACGCAAGGTGTTACTATTTATTCGTACAAGGTCTACGCTGATCCTACAACGAGGGTGCTTGAGGAAACAAATTAGAGCAAACGGCAGAAAGCGCTAGATCTACTGCTATTTAGAATGACAGATGCCTAGATAAATCCCGCCATCCCTTTCCAGATGTACAATGCCACTGGTTGAGCTGTCGACGTCGAGGATGGACCCGTCGTTGGTCCTATTGGAGGACTACTAGTGATCATTACTCGACCGGTAGATACTAGCTGTAGATGAGGTTGTGTAGACAAGGTAAGACACAGTCCATCAATGCATGTTCCGCTGCAAAAGTTGCCGCATCCTCCGCAATGGTTGTGTTCAGCTTTGGTGTTGAAACAGCCACCATCCCACACATCCGGCAAGCTGGGCGGGCAATCGATAGACTCAGAATTCGGGGTAACTGTTGAGGCAGCTGCGATTTGCATCGGCGTAGGTCTCTCTGATACCGGTAGTGCAAGTGAAGGCCGCGTCGAAGTTGGCGTGGAGCTCCCTGAAGGCGTTGTCGTCTTAAGAGGAACACAACCCCTGAAGCTGTTCCGTATATATCCAGTCATGCATAACCCTATACCTGGCTTGCTGATACAGTCATTGTTCCCTTTTGGTCTTGTGAGATCAGGGCAGACACAAATCCCCTGGTGACAGTCGTGTTTGCAGATCTGATTACATGCGCCACAGTGCGCCTCATCTGTCATGAGGCTGACGCACCCAATGCCCGGGCAGAAGTCTGGCGTCTTTGAACTGTGGGCGCAAGAAGGGGCCAAATCCGAGTCGGTAGAAGATGTGAAGGCGATAGAAGTCAAGGTCGGGGTCAAGTGGACGATGGCTGCGGGAGTCGTGGTCGACAAACTTCTTTCGGTTGTTAAAGATGGATCCTTCATCCATTTGATGCTTCTACCAGACGATGGCAAAGACATCAAAACTGAAACTAATTTTGTAGATACAGTATTGGTCGTTATCGTAAGGATTGAGTTTGAGATGAGGTTGCTGGATCCGAAGGTCATGGAAGATGTCCTTGTATAACGCGAAGGGGATGACAGCACCAATTCCGACAAGAACCCCAAAGTGGCCAGATTAGTGGTTTCTTGGCTTAACGATTGTGAAACTGATGATGAAATTGATGGCAATTCCAGTGAGGGTAGTGTGGAAATCGTGGTTGGTACACGCAGGTACGGTATAGAATTGCTGGATGCAAAACTCACTTCTGTGAGAGCTGACACAGATGAGGCAGAGGACACGTCTTTTGAGACATTTAAAACTTGTAAGTGACTTCCAATCGCCGGGCTGATTGATAAAATTGCCGTAGGAATGATCGGGGGCCCGACTTGGCTTTCGTGCCCAAATACTGCGGATGATGTGGAGAAGGCGCCGTTTGGCTGTGGATTTCCAGATAACGAGAGGGATTGCAAAGTTCTAGTATACAGATGTTCAGGACGGTCTGTAGTATTGAGATCAATAGATTTTGTTATGGTCAAGGACGGAGGAAGTAATGTTTGGAATGCGGATACTGTGGGGAGATTGGCTTCGGCTACTGTAGTGATTACTGCGACCACTTCGACCGAGGCTGACACTTTTTGGTGGCTGGAAGGAGACATCAAGGTATTTATCGTTTGGGTATTGATGATTCGGGTATTGCTAATTCCATTGGCGGATGTGAACGATGGAGAGCCGTTTGGAGAACGACTGCTGGCAGAATCAGACTTCTGAAGGGATATGGCAGCTGGCGTTGTCACTCCTGGCACGCTTGTGGAACCAGACTCGGAGTTTGAGAATCGGTTACTTGGATTGTGCGCGATTGTAACAGGGCCAGTCGGGAGGTCTGACGCAGATGGTTGGTTTATTGGAAGAGCGGTCACCTTTGATGAAGACAACGTTGTTAAGATAGAACTGGCATAATAAGCCGTACTCATCTTTATAGACTCTATGGGCTCCTGCGGCGGAAGTTGGAATTTGGAAGTAGGTAAAGCTGCAGTCAGCATCTCGCTGAAGACTGGTACACTAGACGTCGAGATTAATGAAAGCACAGTTTGCGTTGTGGTAGAGGATCGCAAACTAGGAGGTTGCTCATCGAAAGCTGATATACGTGGTGAGGGGACAGTGGAAGCCGTTGCACTCGGGTGGGACATTGCAACTGGTGTCGAGGCTGAGAGGCTTGCTGGAGGTACCCTCAAGGAAGGGACAACTGCATATGGGTGGCCCGAACTTATTGCAGTCATCATATATTTTCCCAATGATAGATCATTTGATGATGTACTGGCAAGAACCGCAGGGCCTGACGATTGTAAGATTTTCAGTTTGGGACTTGTGTATGTAGTAGTGGCTGGCGCTGAGGTAGATTCCAGTGCCGCAGCAAAAACCTCTGCATCTGCGATCGAAGCGTGACTCTCTGAAGATGTTATAGGTATGAGTGACCCCGAAAGAGGGATCAAGCGAGAAGTTTCTCCTGAAATCTCCATAGGGATCGATGTTTCCTTGTCTGGAGCGAGTACAAGCTCTGATGAACCGGCGACCGTTTGCACCAAATAATACGGGGCTGTGGAGTGAGCTATCTGAGAAGTAAGGCTAGCAGCGGAACTGATGCTAAAATCTTGCAGCACCGACGAGCCAGGAGATGTCCGCACCGTAGATTCATCCGTCTGCGTTGAGATGGCCAGTGAGATCTCAGAAAATGCCAGATTAGACAGCAGCTTCGGTGGCGAGATAGCTGGAAATAGCGATACAAGAGGTGTCGTGTAGCGTGATGGTACTGCTGACGGTGCTTCAAGGGAGATTACTGTAGCTAATGCAATTGTGCTTAAAGTGAAATCTTTCATCATCAAGTTCATTGTCGGTGTGTCTGTAGACAGACGACTCGATAAAGGTGCTTTTGAAGGTGAGTGACCGGAGGGCGACATGTCGAATGGTGATGCTGTGCTTTGTGAGGATAGTACTGATTGCGATGATGTCGAAAACGGTTGATCCGGCGCTTGGATGTTCGAGTGTGGTGTGAAAAGAGGCGGAGCGCCAAGCGCTTCAGTCTCGGTATTTAGCGATGAAGGAGCGATTGATGTAGACAGCATAGATATTGGACCGATTGTTTGAACCTTTTTCACTAGATCTTGCAACCCTTCGCATCCGTCGGGCACAAAGTCTTTCCCATTTGGGTACGTCTCGCTGATGACATAATTGCAAAGTAAGCTCGCTCCAAATATGACGAGGAATTGGAGCCCGGGCTGTGGCAGTGGATCATTACTATAGACAGATGATACGCAAGCTTTGACAATCTCGGGTGTGAAAGGGCTGGAATCTGAACCTTCGAAATGACCTTGACACACTGATAAGACAACAGCAGCCACCATTGTGTTCGCAAAAGCTAAGCCATCTGCCCCCTTGTTGCTTGCTTTGTGCGCAACGTTGGCTCTTAAATCTTCAGCAAAAGTTCTGACTTTACTTGTGGTTGCTCGTATACGAACATCAGGTCTCCATTGAGATTCTCCATGGCGACGATGGGCGGCTGATGCTTGTGCTTGAGGAAGTAGGATGGATAAGATGAAAAGAAATGCGAGCAGCAGAAACGCTTTTGGTGTGGTACGTTGCGGGCTTGTGCCTGCGAAGATGAGAGGTTTCTGTGTCGCACCTGCACGAGGGTGGCCTGTCGAGATCGATATCCGCCCTGTATGAGTGCTTGATGTGAGCAGACTCTTGGTATTTGGACAAAGTTGTTCTTGGCCTTCATTATCCACACGTGTTCCTTGCTTAGTGCCATCACTCTTCAAGAAGAATCTGCCGCAAGCTGCCACTAGGACATGTTGGTATTGAGGGACCCAAGTATCTGGCTCATTCTCTATCGCCGGGTTCCAGAGATCTGGTTCGTTTTGGGTGAATGTAAAGTTGGACTGATACAAAGAGGTCTCCGGCTGACATTTAGAGTCATTCGAGCATATGAGTCTCCTGCTGCCGTCCTTATGACATACGATGTTCTGGAAACTCCCATCTAGGCTCGAGCACGCCGGTCCTTGACAACTGTAAGAGAGTTCAAATCCACTACTCCCTGGGCCGCAGTTGGTGAAGGCCCCTTCCGCTCGTGTCGCGACGCCGTTGGTAGCTTTGGCTACAAGAACCATAACAGGGGTTTGTAGCCGAAATCCGGGACGTGATTAGGTACATATATGAATACTCCAGAACACAAGGTGAATGATCGAAAGTGAGGTGTCCATGGGTCAGGAGAGTTCTAGAAGGAGAGCCAGCAACCGTGGCCAACGGACCTTATCATTCATCTTTCAATATCAGACCTTGAGACAGTCACGCGTCCATGACGAAAAGAAAAGACAGTGGCTGAGATACTTGATATTTTGTCTTGAGTGGCGCCATGAAGTCGGCATGAGCGGGAAGAGACTGCTTCGGCAGGGTCTTAAGGAGAGGGAGGGATCAAGCTGCCACATAGTGATCCGAATGTTACCATAGAATCATCGATTGTATCTTCTAGATGCGCTGATATCAGACTCTACATTTCATGGCAGTCGCGGCATCTGTGTGTTGTTGTTGCGTCAAGACGCATTGTTACACGAGAGATATACCGTGTCACGTAAAGCAAAACAGAGGGAGGGAGTCGTGAACCCAAAGTCTTTGGATGATCTTCGCAACCCTTGGCGGCTTTGCCTTGCTCGTAGGTCAAGTACCCTCCCTAAGCCGCTCTCGCTCGTATTATTGTTGTTTGGAGTTATTAGTAATGGGTGTCCGCAGCGGATGAGCGAAAACCCATTCCGCACTAGTCTATAAAGGGCATATTAATGATGTAGATAAGGGCTAGAATCGGCTACGGCGCTGGGATTCGTTCACTGAGGTGCATGGCATAGCATAGGAAAGCCGTCAGGGTGACGGGTGGGTCTCAATTACATACGCTGGGCGCCGCCAACCGGAGATGAGCAGCAAACCACCAGGAAATGTATCGAATATGTGTGCTGCTTTTGGAGAGAATCAATCCTCAATTGCCTCCGTGCAGAAGTGAAGAAGTGAAGGTTCCATTCGAGCTTGAGGCAGGTACAAGCTAGTGGGCGCGCTAGCCGCATTGGCTCTCGCAGCATCTGCAAAGCTGGGTAATTTACAAGGTCGGGAAAGCAGAGGATGTGAAGCTTGATTTAGCTTGAAGTCTCTTGGTCATTCGGGCTATTATGGTACAGTCATGATCATAAATGCTGTGAGAGCCAGTGGGCTCAGTTCCAGCAAGCGAGGTCGCCAAAGCTGTACGAACGAAAAGCAAAAACGCCCATCATGACAGGACCCTCAAATGTTCCTAGATAACGCAAAATTCGTCAAGGGCGTAAATGCCCGGTTTAAGTGCAACCATAACGCCCATGTTTAATGAAACCCAGATGATCTCAATTGCAAGTGCAAGAGAATGAAGATGTAGTGGTATCGGCGTCCTTCAACACCTAGACGCCTCCCTAATGCTTATAAGAGAATAAATGTGCCGGCTCCGACAACTGGGGACAAAGGTTTATCGAATGACACCCCAGCTATCCATACTGCTGAGCCCACCTGTACGCTCCTTCTTTTTGAAGGCGTTCCAAAATCGTAGCGTCTCATCGCCGGCACCCGTGACTATGACTTGGCCATCCGGACTCATTGCAAGGTATAGCACACGGTACGTATGGCCTGTCAGTGAGACCACCTGTTGCATACTAGGATATTTCCAGACGATGATCTGGTTCTGGCTGTAGCCGTGTGTCGAGACGATCTCGTTACTGTTCTTCGACCAGGCGAGGTTACAAACTTGACTGCCGGTATCGAGGCTTTGCAGTAGGTTCGCCGGCGCCGTCGGTGAAATCGGTATGTTGGCAGAGCTGGAGGCTGATGCGGCTGCCGAAGCCGCAGCAAGGGATGATGCTGAAGGGCCACTTGACGAGATCAATGTGTTCCAGAACTTGATCGTTCGATCCGCCGTGCCACCGCCGCTAGCTAAGAGGCCACGTTGGTGAGGACTCCAGGCAATGGCCTTAACAGCAGCCTGGTGCTCGCTGAACTTGAATGTAGGCTCGGCACTCAATTTGTCCCAGACCATTAACTTGTTGTCGTTGCCTCCTGAGGCGAGCTGTTGGTCCTCATGGTTCCATTTGAGACCACAAATTTCCTGCTTGTGCCCAACGAGTTTCCGGAGCCATTGATCTGGTTGTCGTACGTCGCGATGGTAGATAATACGATCTCTCGAGCCAGACGTAAGGATGTGCTCGTTCCAGGCAAGGGCACCGACTCGGGCTGTGTGACCCATCATTGTTCGCAGGCGGCGCTGAGTGTGCGCATCCCAGATCTGCACTTGGCCTTTATTCGTGCCAATCGCGATATGTGAGCCACGCTGTATCCAGTTGACGCTGGTCACGGAATCGTCCTGTAGTTCGCAAAGCTTAGTCACGCGGCCACTACTTGAGTTCCACATGTAAACACATGATCCTAGACCGACACCAAGGGTGTTCTGACTACCCCAATCGACAAGGTTGAGATAAAAATCGTCCGCTAGATCAGGCGCATCAAGGACCTTGTACGGGACCTTAGACACAGCCCGGGGCGCTCTTTGGGGACTGAGCAGCATACGTTGACTGCTGTACTTGATGGGTGACAAACTGTAGATATCTGCACGCGCGTTGAGATTCAGCACGCCATGGCGACTAGATGGTGTTCTTGACGGCGTTGGCTGACCGGAGTAGGAGAAGAGGTTCTTGTGGGGTGTTGATGGTGTCCCGCTTGGCGGCGGTAACGAGCTTGTGGTTCTTGTTGGCGGAGTATGCGACCGTCCTCCAGAACGCATGGTGCCACTGTCTGTAGGGGACAAGCGCTGCGACAGAGCCTGGGGCACTGAATCTTCAAACATCTCTTGGCGCAGTACTGCTGAGTACGTCCGGTTTGCTTCTTCAGCTAGGCAAAAGTCAATCCTGCTGTCTGTAGCGTATGTTTGCACCAATGCTTACTCTTCTGGAAGTGCAGCTCATTGTGAGGTGTGCGCCTGGACTTGGAGGGTGTTGCTGGGGATCCGTCATCATGGAGCAGGTTGAAACTGGCCTGCAGATCTTGGCCTGCGCGATTAGGAATAAATCTGAGTTATTGTGTTAGTTCTCTGTCAAATTTTATCTACGGCGTCTCCAAACACTCACCTGTCGCCCTGTATCCGCAGTCTTTTACGACTAGGGCTAGCTATCGGTGTCCGCTCTCGTGCTTTGCCCGCCTGCTCAAAGTCCTTTAGCGCTTTCGACAGCGCAGATGCGTCTATGGGTTCTGAATTGCGGTTGAGACTCTGATTGCGCTTGTGCGAGGCAGTCGGCGGCGTCTTTGATTCAGGCGGTGAAATGAGTGTTGGTGTCGCAGCTCCATCGTTATGCGCCGTCTCAGTAGATCGCTCTACCGTTTCGCGTCGCGCCATGTTGCTGAATGCGCCGTGTCGTAATTGTTCGTGATGCGCCGGTTGATGGGAGTAGTGAGCGAGCGAGTGGTTGCGGGGAACGTCGAGGCGAGGTGACAGGTTCCTGGAGTTGTGTGATAAGGGATAGTGGGGCCGCAGGCGCCTGGTGAGAGTGCAGAAGGAGCGGATTATAAGGTGAATGCGACGGTGAACGCGAGTGACGGCGGTGATTGTGACAATAGGTGAACCCTCCTGGGTGATTGTCCCAACTCTTACTGCGCGGCAGCAGGCGTAGATGCGAAAAGGGCCAAACAATGACTTTAAACCTCACCGAGAGGTGTGGCGCATCGCAGGATCGTGAGCAGTGAACTGTTTGGCGGGAGATCGCGATGGGTGGGGTGGCCGGGATGACTTGTTGTGAGGTCGGAGCTTGGTTCAGTACGGCCGCAGCGCCCAGGGCCAGGGGAGCAACGGGCCCTCACACGTCAATAACGAGGGCGCAGGCAAGGAGATGCTGATAATGATCGTTCAACACAGGGCGAGCTCGAGCTGCTGGATGCAGTGAAAGTTAAGGATATGGCTGCTGCATGTGTCCGAATGCAGCGCGCGTCGTTGTTATTGTCGCGAGGTATCTGTTCGGGGTCATGCCTTCTTTGTTTGGCTTGTCGCTGTTTTGGCCGCTCCTTCCCACGCGTTGCCAGCCTCACAGCCAACCAATCCCGCCTCTAGCGCGCACCGTCACTGCATCATCGTGTCCCTCTGCCACCCCACACCGCGGGGCCCGAGCCAATCCTGATGCTCACCAAGCTTCAGCCGCTGCGAGCCTCTCTGCTGCAACTGACGCCCACCACACGAACAAGGACCTGCGTTCTCATCTCTACTCCACTGTTGCTGTCGTGTGCTCTGCGAACTATGGCTGCCAGACCGTCTCTCCAAGCCGCCGAGGACTTTCTCTCCTTCGTGAACGCCTCCCCCACTCGTACGTGTTCGCCAGTGGACTTGATCGTCAACTGTCATTGACGTTTGGTATAGCATTTCATGCTGTTAAGTCAGCCAAGGAGCGCCTGGAGAAGGCCGGGTTCAAGCAGATCAAGGTATGTCCTATATTCAATAGCTTCGATAGCACGTTGGAGCCCAGTCTGTCACACACCCACATATACATATAGATCAAGACGCATCTTGTGCAGACAGCTTACTATACAACCTATTCTGCCATATCCATAGTGAGCTGTGGAAGTTGACAACTATCAGGAACGAGACTCTTGGGCACCGACCATTCAACCCGGCGGCAAGTACTATCTCACACGAAACAGCTCGTCTATCGTCGCCTTTGCAGTCGGCAAACAATGGAAGGCCGGTAACTCCATTGGCATGATTGGTGCGCACACCGATTCGCCATGCCTGCGCATCAAGCCGGTATCGAAGCGACAGAGCGACGGTTTCCTCCAAGTCGCGTGCGAGACTTACGGCGGGGGTCTATGGCACACTTGGTTTGACCGTGATCTTAGTATCGCTGGAAGGGTCATGGTTCGAACCAAGGGAGGCAAGATTGAGCAGCGTCTTGTGAAGGTCGAGCGCCCAATCCTTCGAATCCCTACTCTTGCTATCCATCTCGACCGTCAGGAAACCTTCCAGTTCAACAAGGAGACGCAGCTGTTTCCCATCGCTGGGCTGGTTCAGGCTGAGCTCAACAGGCAAGGCAAGACCGAGCAAAGCAGGGATGACGAGAAAGAGGATGGCCCGTTCGAGCCACTCGCGACGCCATACCAGAGGCACCACTCATACATCGTCGATATCATTGCAGAGGAGGCGGGTGCCAACGCGAACGACGTTTTAGACTTCGAGATCGTGCTCTACGACACTCAGAAGTCGGCGATCGGTGGTCTCAACAACGAGCTCATCTTCTCGCCGCGATTGGACAACCTCATGATGTCGTACTGCAGTGTCGAGGGTTTGATCAAGAGTCTGTCCTCCTCTTCGAGCCTCGACGAGGACTCGACGATCCGTCTTATTGCTTTGTTCGACCACGAGGAAATTGGCTCGCAAACAGCACAAGGTGCGGACTCGAATCTGCTCCCTGCTGTTATCCGCCGTCTATCAGTCTTGCCTGGATCTGAGTCGAGCAACTCAGACAAGTCCTACGACAAGATCGAGGCTGACACAGCCACTGCTTACGAGCAGACACTTTCTACTTCTTTTCTGATCTCAGCGGACATGGCTCACTCGGTACACCCCAATTACCCGGCCAAATATGAGGCACAGCACAGGCCTGAAATGAACAAGGGCACCGTCATCAAGATCAACGCCAACGCCCGTTATGCCACAAACTCGCCAGGCATCGTCCTGCTGCAAGAGGCTGCTCGCCGCGCAAAGCCAGCATCGTCGGGCATTAGCAAGCAGGGTGTGCCGCTTCAGCTCTTCGTCGTCCGCAACGACTCTTCTTGCGGTAGTACGATTGGTCCCATGTTATCAGCAGCTATGGGCGCGCGAACACTTGACCTGGGTAACCCTCAGCTCAGCATGCACAGCATCCGTGAGACCGGCGGTGCGCACGATGTCGAGCATGCTATCAACCTGTTTGACAGTTTCTTTGAAAACTTTGAGGAGCTGGAGAAGAACATCGTGGTTGACTGACTAGATGCTAAGTTGTGAAGCAGATGTACGTAGCACAAAGAACAGTATTAAGCAGCTGAGCACCATGATGAGATTCGGAACACCTCGGAATTGACACCTTGGCTCAGGGTCCACGCGACGCTAAGAAACCCCACCAAGCATCCCACCAAAAGTGACATCGTCCCAGCTGTGCCATCTTACAAGTTAACAACAGTACCCGACTATCTCATATACATAGACCCCCACCAAGGAACATGGCCCCCCAATTTCTCTCAGGCAACAGCGCCGCCATTGAGGAGTTCTTGTCCAGGTTCGATGTAAGCGACCGTTGTGCCCCACCAGGACTTTGCTGACAATGAATGCGCAGGTGTTCCTGTTCGATTGTGATGGTACACATTCCCAGCGATAATTCCAGACGTTCTTCCGACGACGCTGTAATGGACGCTGACTGTGAAGAAGGATAGGCGTCCTCTGGTCTGGCGATCACCTCTTCGATAAGGTACCTGAGACCATTCAGATGCTCAGAAGCAAAGGTACAACGCGTGTACATCCCTTTTGGTCGCAGGCCCTGACTGAGTTGCAGGCAAACAGCTTGTGTTCGTTACCAACAACAGCACAAAATCGCGCGCAGACTACAAGAAGAAGTTCGACAAGCTAGGCATACCCGCTGAAGTGGTAAGTACGGTCCATTCAGCACGCCAGACTGTTGGCTAATTTTGTACCAGAACGAAGTTTTCGGATCCTCATACAGCGCCGCAGTCTACATCAACCGCATCCTCAAACTGCCTGCCCCAAAGAACAAGGTATTCGTACTTGGAGAGTCCGGTGTTGAGCAGGAGCTAGAAGCTGAGGGCGTCCCATACATTGGTGGAACAGACCCAGCCTTCCGTCGCGACATCGAACCTGATGACTTCACAAACATTGCTAACGGCAGCATGCTTGACCCAGATGTCGGCATCGTGCTGAGCGGCCTCGACTTTCACTCGAACTACCTCAAGACTGCAATCGCATTCCAGTACTTGCAGCGCGGCGCAAAGTATCTTGCGACGAACATTGATAGCACGCTACCCATGTCGCACACATTGTTCCCTGGTGCTGGATCATCAGGGGCTGGTCTGGCGAAGGCTATTGGGAGGGAGCCTCTCTCTCTAGGCAAGCCTAGTCAAGCTATGATGGATGCTGTTGAGGGCAAGTTTCAGTTCGATCGTAGCAAGACGTGCATGGTCGGGGACAGACTGAACACCGACATACAATTTGGCATCGACGGCAAGCTGGGTGGTACGCTCGCTGTTCTCACTGGCGTGAGTAAGAAAGACGACTTCCTCGCAGAAGGTGCACCCACCGTGCCTACCGCCTACGTCAATGCTCTCGGTGACTTGATGGGTTAGATACATACGCATATAGACTACAGGAAGAACAGCGAAGATGAACAGTAGCCATTCGCATTGACGTAGCTCCACAGTGATATGTGCCTCTCTAACAGTGTCTGCCAAAAGCGTGCCGGCTGGATACAAATGGATTCCAGGAGAACATCTGTTGATGTTGTGTTCGCTCATATATCATCTTTACATAAGTGTGAAGATGCGGCCTCGGCGGCTATGAGGGGTTGAATAGGCCAATTTTGGTAAGCGCCAAACGCGTCCACGCGACGCGCCAGCCACGCGTGTCCCAACTTCTGAACATGCAGCACCAACGAGTACAACACACATCTTCACTTATACACAACGATGATCCGCCACGATTACTCTCGAGTCGACCCAAAGCGACGTGCCAACCTGAGTTACAAAAAGAAGCAATTCGCCATAGCAGAATTCCAGGAACAGACGTATGAGCACCGTCTCAACTTCTACACACTACCACCAACGGCCGAGATCACACTTGAGGAGTTTGAACAATGGGCAATCGACCGCTTGAAAGGTATGTGAGCGCCATATAAATTTTTCGTAGGCTCATGTACTGACTTGCTGGCCATAGTCCTGTCCGAACTCGAAGCATGCACATTCCGTAACAAGAGCCCCGAAGAGACCGCCGAATACATGAAGAGCATACTTGACAAATACATGCCGATGCGAGCCGGTACATCGAGAAGCCCGCACCTGCAAGAGGAGAGGAAGAAGGACCACTATTCACATTTTATTCTGCGGCTTGCTTTTTCTACCACCGAAGACCTGCGCAGGCGGTTTTCGAGGCTCGAGACAATGCTGTTTCAGCTGCGGTTCAAGGACGATGATCACGTCGAGAGACAGACATTTGTAAAGAGCCTAAATCTCGAGTGGGAGGAGGTACAAGAGACAGAGAAGAGAGAGCTAAAGGACCAGTTGTTGGCTGCAGCTGGTAACAGCATGAAGAGCCGCGAGGAGCAAGAGTGGTTCAAGGTCGATTGGGAGAGAGTACCAATGTTGGTGGAGCAGCGCAGGGTATTTGTCAAATGGGGCAAGGCGTATGTGCCACAGCGAGAGCAGATGAGCCTGGTCATCGCCGAATTCACTAAGAAGCTGGATGAGGCACTGGAGGTACGCCACAGCTTCCTAGAATACACAGGCACCATACTGACACAATCGTTAGCTCACTTCCCGTGCTCTTCCGCGCCTCGACGAAGATGATCGCCTCGCGCCCATCCTCGCCCACCTCTCGCAGTCCTTCACGGCGCCCGATGCTGCCTACTCCAGCTCAGACGCGAATATCGACGGCCTTTCCACCATAACTGCCAACTCGATCGACTCTCTCTCTCAGAACTTTCCCCTGTGTATGCGCAATCTACACACCACGTTGCGCGAGAATTCTCACTTGAAACACTTCGGCCGTCTACAATACACATTGTTCCTGAAGGGCATTGGATTGAGTCTTGACGAATGTATCATCTTCTGGCGGAGAAGCTTCAAGCTAATGACTGACGATAAATTCGCGAAAGAATACCGCTACAACATTCGTCATGCATACGGCGACGTCGGTGGAGATGGCAATCGGAGAGGTAGGGGCTACACCCCATACTCTTGCCAGAAGCTGTTGACGGAGCCGCTTCCTGGTCCAGGCCAGACACACGGCTGTCCATACCGCACATTCACGCCCGACAACCTGATCTCTGTTTTACAACGAGTCGGTGTGAATGAAAGAGATGTGCTCAAGACGGTCAGGGAGGATGTGGGCAAGCAGCGGTATCACGTGGCATGCAACAGGGTTTTTGAGTGGAGTCACAAGAAGGAGATTAAGAAGGTCAAGGACGACGGGAGTTGGAGTGCAACGGATTTAGATACTATCGTGCATCCTAATACGTACTTCAAGAGGAGTTGGCTGCTGAAGCATTTAGGTGAAGGAAATGCTGGGATAGTCAATGGAGGATCAGGAGATAGGATGGAGGAGTAAAGTATGGGTTTCTCATCTGTATGATTTGGATTTTAGTTAGCATGGGTTGGATGTCCGGAGTAGCAAAGGGTATTCGGAGTACTGGCTGGAATATAGCAGCTGTGGGCTTGTGGAATGTCTCGCAACAATATTGATCATTGAGCTCACGACATTCCTTATACTCTTTTCGCTTCATTCATATCAACATTGTGCAAAAGGCACGGTTTGCTGTGCTAAGACGTGGTGGGCGTGATGACGAAATGACAGTATTAGTGGTGTTGTGGTTGCCTCGGCGGTTTTCCTCCCGTACTTTCTCTAACATGCTCTTCTAAACAACGCGTCTCCACAACACCACAATGGTACGCGATTGAACGTCCTATTGACACTGCTGTTACCTGTCATTTTCTATTCCAGTACCGGTAGAGTCTACTACGTCCTTCAATGTGCCCTATCAAGGCGCTCGCAGAACAATACGCGTCTGTTTTATTACCAGAATGTTCTTCTTTCACTCAACAATACATAGATACGTCAAACACATAAAGCTGCCACCCGCGTCTGCTTTGCACTTGGCTTGAATCTACCGAACCCGCACTGCAGCTCAACCCAATCTTAACGAGATGGATCCGAAGATGGAAGTACCTATTGAGCAGCCCACAACAAGCGAGACGGTGACGGACAACATGATCCCAGACTCAGCAACTTCCATCAGATGCAGACATTGCAGCCGTCCCTTTGCAACAATATCTGTAGAGAGTGTATTGATTCCTTCTAGTCCTCAGAAGGAAGCCTGCACTTCTTGTGAGCCATTTCTTGGCTTGTACGAAACCTTGCAACTCAGAGAACAGGAACATACAGCATTGCTTGACAGAGGTCCCAAACATCATGGCCGCACATTGGCGCACAACAAGTATCGCAACGCGAGGATTGCACTCGAGAATTTTCTGATCGATGTCGAAGCGCCCAGTAGAGCGACTTTCGAAGTGGCTCAGGTCGGTTTTGCGAACCGTGCAGATCCTGTGCAACTTGATCGCACAGATGATCTGGGGAAAGCACCTGAGCATGGAGACGACCAGCAGACTCCCGACAGGATGTCGCCGCCAGCCGAGAAACTGTCGCCTACAGTCGTAGCCTCACCCATAGTCAAACGCAAATTAGCGTGCAATTCTGGAGCCTCAAACCTCGAGCGCAAGCGGATAAAGTTCACCGAAACAGTCGAAGAGCGCTCAAAATACAGGAGTACTCTTGAATTCTATCGCGGTGCGAAGGAATATGTCCCGGGGCGATACGTGGCAGCTGAAGGGTCTGAGTTCCTGGATACCAGTGGGTCGACTGTATCCTTCGCAAAATTTACAGGTCAGAAGAAAGTGGGCTCGACATTTGTTGATATCGTACCGAAAGAAGAGCCACACGAGAGTGAAGTTGAGCCTTCAGCAGCAAAGAAACAGAGGGGGATCAGGGGCAAGAAGACGCAGGGCAGAACCGAAGAGCCTCATCATGAGCCAGAAAAGGATGGAAGTCGGATAAACAGCCGAGAATTGAGGATCTCAAGGCGATCCAGGTCGACAGCGCCACCAGCGACAACAAGGCCGCGAAGAGCCATTGCCCAGTACAATAGACAGGATGATGGATCTTCCAAAGATTCGCCCGACAGCCCGTCTTCGACTGTCCCCCTGAAGACTCCGTTGCTTGTCAGCACCGGCGCATCTGTAAATGGAAAAGGGCCAACCCAAGCACCAGAGCATGTGGAAGGCTGTCAATCGTCATCCGTCGAAATTAATCTTGGCGAAGCAGCAAAAGATACCATCGAAGCCGTGAACATCAGCAAGGCTGTGCTAAGCATACACCGCGAGTTGAGTCATCTACAGCACGCTACTATTCCTTCGAAATATAAGGATCTGGTCTCAAGAGCTGTGCACAGCATCTTCAAAGCTTTGGAACCCTTAAAAGTATTGAACAACACCGAGTCAAATCGCAACGGAGGGGCTGAGGAGACTCAAGACGAGGATAGCATCTATTTCGAAGCGCTTGAAGTGACCGACTACAAGGCCTCCACTGGCATGCTACGTTCAGCTGAGGCCCTAGAACAAAGCGAAATCGCTCCCAAATGGATTCAGGCAACAAATGACAACGATGAAATGGACAAAGCTAATGATAACCTTATACTGGACGCTAATACTCTCGATGACATGCCTAAGGAAGACAAACAGAACGTATCTGGCATAACCGAGTTTGAAACAACTGAGGAAAGCCTAGGTATAAAGGTTGATCTCCCCATGCCGTCGATTAAATCGGCTATAGGAGGGATATCTACACGAGTGGAAAAGAAGGACTACGCCTCCAAGTATCGATCTCGTAGTATATGCATGAGTAGCGAAGCTGCTAGACGTCCATCACCCCAATCTCACAAAACGGCAAAGGTCAACTCTGGTCCAGGGAAATGCTCCGGACGGATGAGCTCAGTAGCACCTCTAAGTTATCAAGAGCCATTGCACAACGACGAAGAAGTATCGGCTTATCCGTCTGTCAATAGCTCGGGGGGGCCTTGGATTACTACTTTCTCACGACAGTTGCCAGTACATTCCTTTCCTGTGGTACCAGATTTGGAAGAAACAAAAAAGCGGGACGATGATCTAAGTCATGTCAGCGAAGACAGTTTAGAACCAGTATCGATATTAAAGCACAGAAGCAACACCAATGCGACCAAATCACCAGGACTCAGGATTGGAAACGCTCTGGCACCATCTTGTGAGCCATCACCGATAAATGGTGCTCTCGGTGCGGCTGGTGGTAACACTACAAGCTCATCCGACAACGGACCAGCGCAGCAGGGCCCTGCCTTCCCTATCAAGCCAACACTAGTGGCCTCGCTCGAACAGCCGTGTCGTGTTGAAGCGGCTGAAGGCGTGCATCAAAGGTTTGGCGATTTGATCAACGGTCGAGACGAGAAGCAGGGGTCCCATACACAAAAGGAACGCGAGGCTATTTCTTACAGGGGTCCACAAACCAGCAATACCGACTGGAATCTTGGCACTGCATCTGCAGGATCCGGTGAAGCCAGTGGACAGTCGGGGGTGCACATCACGGACACGGATCGGCGTGGGGCAGGAAGGGAGGCTCAAGTGGATCTGGACACGGCTCATGGTTTAGCTCAACTGGATCTTCCCGCGGATCGGTGAAATGGAAACAATGTTGAGACACCCAAGGAAGAGCTGCACGATGCTCTCAAACGGTCATGCAGGCATTCGCGAGAATTGTTCGGCGATGGCGATGAAGGACAGGTCAGCAAGATGGCTTTTGATGCTCATTGGGACCAGCGCGTCATCGCAACTCATGGCGGAGGCCAGAACGGTCCCTTGCACGGGATCGATTTTGCAAGCGACGAATTGAATCACCCAGACGCGGTTGTTACGTTTCCTCCTGCAAAAGAAGCATGTCACGAGGAGACTCGTCGAAGGTCTTCACTCCGGACTGGGACAAGAGTCAGCTAAATTTACGTAGACCCCGACTAGGTTTTTGAGAAGGATATTGCAGAGGTCGAAATGCAACCTACAGATGCTGTCACTGCGGTCCCGTAAAGAAACAAGGAGCATGCAACTGCAGCTCCCACTCCTTGCGACATTACTCAACAGGCCTTCGACCACGCACCTACAGAGCAGCCAAATAGCCTTTTTTACTCTGACACAATTTTTGCTTGGAAGCAGCCACTAACGACGCATCTCCGCTCGCTTTGAAGCCACAAGACCCTGAAATTTCACGCGTGGCACCTTCTGCCGTGGAGATGTATACTACGGGGATCGACAAAGCTGGGGTAGCGCCGAGTCAGGTCGCGCTCATGTGAATTCCAAAGTCAGGCTAAAAGGCTTGGGGTACGGAATTGCTTGCTACCTCTGGACCCACTTACCCATGTTTAGCTATGGGGCTTGTGACGCAGGCTGGGATGCGCACCGAAAGAGACGCCCGGTGGGTAGGAGCGTAGAGGCTGAAGCTCCAACGTAGACCACAAATACAAGACTTTGGCTAAATTATGTTGAATTTCACTGTGCATGCATATCTGAAGACGTGAACCTTGATACCCTATGTAACTTGGCATCTCTAAACGTGCGAAAAATGGGGAGGCCGTGAAGTCAGTGTACACCGATCACTGCACGCCCCATATATGCACTCAGGCATCCGAAACACTCGAGATCAATTAAGCAAAGTCCGATTGCTGTCAGCCAATTTTCTAATGTAAGATGTTCGTAAAAAGCCACTCATAAGTAACTCGTGCTTACAGGGTCCCTTCTGCGATCCTTCCATGCAGAGAAGATCTCGTCGCTTTGAATGAGAATATAGGGAAGATTTTCATCAGGAGCCGGATGTCGGCACTTGGTGATCTAAACATCAGATTACATCATGGCAAGTACTAAACTTGCGTAGCCAGCGATGCTGAATATTGCCGCTTACAGTAGGAATGGTTGTAAGTCAATTGCGGTGGAGTGATCGTTCCGTTGTATGGGTAGGGATTTGATGACTCGCTCGTGCTGGGTCGAGCGATATGCGACGCTCATTTGTTGAAGGCAAGGCCAGGTGCGAGGTGGTATGCAGACATGGCTGAGGTAGATGGAAAGGGTTGGGATGAGAACTGTGCGAACATGAGGGCTTGGACTTCAACATGTTGTATCTTGAACTTGCACAAGGCTGAAGACTGGTGATTTCGAGAACCGGGTGTTGCTACCTGTTTGCTTTTGCTTTCGAGAAGCAGAGGTGATAGAGCTGGAGTTGGAGCTGGAGCTGTCGTAGGCAGTGACCCTGTAATCGAGCAAGACCTCATGTGCATGCTGTCTAATGAGACGTTCTCTCCTTTCTCGTAACATTACAACATAGAATCAGCGTTGGAGAGTTAGATGCCTTGGGGGCCATGCCCGTCCTTGCAAGCAAGACCTTACCTTGCCCATAGCTTCTGCAGTGACACGACACTCTGTCAGCTCACCAATATTTTGTTAAATTTGTTTGTCAGGATCAGAACACATTGACTGCAACTTTGCAGGGTTACTGACAACTCCCCATGCTATGTGACATCAGATTGTGAAAATTCAGCCACTCCTAGAGGCCATCGAATAACGCACACTGCTGGCAAGCCAAGGAAAAGCATTGATATCTTTCAGAAAGTGAATTTTGATCCCTGCAACGGTGTGCGGAGGACTCTTCTTCCGGAGAGACATCGTTTCGAAGGTCGTAGATTGGTTATGATACGAAGGACGAAAACGCTGCAAACGTGCACCTGCCAACCTAACGCACGAGACATGACACAATCCTTAAGGGAAAAGCAAGAGCCACGTGGTTCCTCAACAGTCGTAGGGGAATAAGTGGCTTAGCATGAAACCTGCGGCGAGATGAGTCCGTGATGGCAACATGCATTGCAGGATGAGGCTGTAACATCGAGAATTCGCGTTCGCCGATGGCTCGCCCTCCTCAACAAACATCGTATTTCGATTGATGGATGCACAGACCAACGGTTCCATCGATCCGGTCGTTCCTGGATTCCATGATCGCCGCCGCGGAATGCGTCCCGCATATCACTAAATCATAGCCTGCACAGCGGACTTTTTATCCGACGATCATCTCGATGTTGCTTATCTCTGAGCTACCACTGTAGTGCCAAATATTTCCGCCTGCACCTTTTAGCACCGCGCAACGTTCAAACTATAGAAGTAGCTACAGAATTAGAGTGGCTGGTATGGTATCTGTTGTACCTACGGCTCTAATTGTAATATTAGTTACTATTGTTGTGCTGAAAGGTGCAGATAAGGACAGGCATGAGTGTCGGCGTTTCAAACTTCCGGCGCAACAATTTTACAACACCTCGTGTGAAACTCTTAGGGACGCATCTGTTGCCGATCTTCGATACAGAATTGAAGAAATTGGACTTGGTGCAGGTTGATGTCATCGTCCGGCTCCCAGGTACTATCAAAACGGATAACCGGCGGCGGGACATGCCATGATAGCAGCAGGTATTGGTTTTGGGAGTGGAGTAGTAAGCAAGGGTACCCAGCAGTAATTTTTGTCTTAACCTTGCTCATTATGGACCAATAGACATACCTAGTCGATGCACCATGTGCAGGACTAGGTAGGTTTAGATGTAATCTAGTCAGTAGACCCTTTCCGCGTCATCCGTCCCACTCACAAAACATATGCCTGCAACCATGATACACCCCTGATTCGACTGACTGTGAAAGCGGTCGAGGTGGCTGTACAAGTGGCTGGAAGTACGGCCGGTCTTCAAAGGACCCTCCTGAGGACGCAACGGTCGGTCAAGAGGTGGAGACGCGTTTTGACTTGGAGGGTTAGGCGGGAGGACAGACCCGTTAATGGGAACAAGCCTCCCTCAAAATGACTCAGAGAATCGTTCCCTAGCCGCGAGGGTCCCAAAAGACTAGTCATGTCCGTAACCCCAACTTTATGATATCAAATTCGTGTGTGCATGTGAAGGTCAAAGCAGAAAAGCCGCACATTTAGAGAGAAAACCTATCAAGCAAAAACAACACATCTTAGGACTCTAAACAAACATGAATATAGAACAGCCTTTCTTCTACGATCTTATATGTTCTCAAGCTCTGTTAAATCGTTGTCGGTGAGTGGTGTTGTGACAAATAGAGCTATTTTGTTAGTGTTCTTCAATGTCTTGGTGGTAGGGTGTGCGGCTTTTTTGTCACCCGAGGTGACGCTTCGACCTCCACGTGCACTCTAGGTGTGCGGCTTTTCTTGTCATCCGTGGTAAACGTATCAGCAGGATTGTGCTCATTTTTGGTAGCCTTACTGCCTGACTGCTCATAGGAGAACACGATAGTTCTCATGGGGCTAGCACCGGCGGCATGTCGGCAAGCATCACAACCTCTCGTTCTGCTGCCAAGCTTCAATAGTCAGCCACGAGGTGTGCACGTTGGGGGTATCTTAGAGCCGCATCAATAGGGCTAGCGTAGCTGTACGGGATCCCGAAAGCAGCTTCGATGTGATCTGTGCCTCATGAAAGGCGTGTTTCGTATTCTGCATTTCCCTGCATGGAACCATTGTGGAAGCTTTGATTACGACCGGGGCCAGGGTTGTGGTGGGGGAGCTGCAGACGCCTCCAGGCTATCGAATATGCTTGCAGTGAAGTTCAGAGTTCCTAAATGCTCGTTGTCTTGGTGGGAGAATTATCCGATCCCAAGGTCGTCATTTCCCCCTTCGACTTTCGATTTGTTGAATTTTCGCTACATTACACCAATGAGAAAATTGCAGATCGTGAACCTCAAAAGCAAACACACCCAAGCAGATCATCATTACACCCACTGCGGTAGGTATGCGCTCTAGCAGGGGCCGCATGCATAGCTCACCGGATACAGTCTGACCTAATCTCTCCTCGAAGCCAGTCTCCTAGTTGGATAGAAGCTGTCAAACTATTTGTTGAGGACAAGACGAACGCAAAACTGTTCAACCGCCTGCAATTTGTACGTGCCTAGAAGGTATTACACGCCTCAGACGCAGATGTCCAGTCCACTATTGAAACCAAGCCGTACGTTTTGACAGCGCAGACCGCTGAATAACCCGCGCGAGCACTCCCGCATTTGGCATGCTGTTAGCCCGGCAACCGGCTGCAGTAGTCTGCATAAGGCCCCCTAGTCTGCATAAGGCCCCCTAGTTTGCATAAGGTCCCCGGTACCCATCAAGCTCAAAGACCGGGCGTGCATGAGCACGAAGCATCTTAAAGATTTGCAGCGGAGTGCCAAAAGGCGGAGTTTCGTATTATGTACCGCATCATCGTTACGCATCGACTGTTATGGATGGCGTCTTAGGGCAGCCTGCATTCAGAAGAAATCTTAACTCACAAGTTTACAAACCGCTGGGTTCAAACACCGACGCCAAGATAAGGCGCCGACCTGGCAATGTTGGCGTTGGCTCACCGCCAGGTTCACCATGTGTTGTAGCGGTCGTCAAACGTATCCATGGATGCGTGTTAGTCGCCTGTATATTCAATCTGTACATCCCGCCGGCAGACATAAGAATATAATCTGTTTCTCAGCACGATACTAAGCTCATAAAGCAATTCTGGCTGGCCTGTACAAGGCTCTTACTAGCTAGTAGAAGGATCAAGAGAGTATGTAGATGAAGCATATGTACGGGTATGTTAAACCTTGGCTATGTATTCGCCAAGAATCTTGCATATTCGTCTGTTCTTCTTGCTAGCTCACCTAATTCTACATGATGGTGAATGGTGACTGCGCCCCCCACCCTTGCCGAGACACAACAACCTAATTACACTCTAGATTGAGGCTAAACCCCGTATCGAGGCACCACCCGTCATACAAACTCAAGTGCAAGCGAAGCCACCTGCATCTCCTACCGTCACCACAGAGCAGTTCAATGCGCGAAAAATACAGATGTTGTCAGCCGGTGATTTCCGCCCGACGAAAACGAACAGCAACGCCACCAAAACTAGTTAATCATGACATCGCTTCGCTTCCTGCTTCGCGTCCTTGCAGCCGATATACCAGCGCAGCTCTGATCCAGGTTCCCGAAAGGATAGATTCGCAGGGTAAATGATAATCACGGCCACGTGCTGCATGTCGGATCCGCATGCTGATCGACCGATGACACACGCAAGACGTTGGGTGCGCGTTGCACGTTTTTGATCATTATGAGAAGGGGAAAGTTTATCGCCGCAGCTGAGCGAGTCGGATAGAGAAGAGTAGAACGTCATGTGTTCACATGCTGCAACTAAAACGTTGTTTGAGCCGTGTAGTCCGTTTGAGAAGAGGGGTTGAGAGGCAAAGGGGGCTCGTTTGCAATTGTGTAAGTCTATTATGTTTTTACGTTTCTAGGGTCTAGTGGTGGTTGTTGCTCGTGAATCGTGATGTCGTTGTTCAGCGTCTGCTGCATTGTACGGGAGCCTTCAAGGCTTGTAGTTGAACAATATCGTTGCAGTCACCATGCTGTCATTAGCTCACCCACGCTGTGCGGCGGCTGTGTGTATCCCCCCCTCGTCCAATCTTTCATCCTCTTGTCTCCGCTAGCGTAGAACGCCGCGCCAAAAGGTCGCGGGAAAATGGGTACGTCTGGGCAACGCACTGGGTATCATATATCTGAAATGATTGCTGAATATCTGAAAGGATTTCCCTGATGAGAAACCAGGCATGGCATGGTTCAAGGAACGAAGACGGCTTGCTGGGCTTCCCATTGCCATTGTTCTGTCAGTTGACGAGCTCTGTATTCAGTTCTGCAGCCGGTGTCGATCTCAACGTCGCGGATAAGGTTGAGGACAACTTGACGTTCTCGAGCATCGCCAAGGCATTGTCCAGCGGTAAACAAAGCCTGGATGGAGTAGACGCGTACAGCTTCATCCGATTGAGCAAGCGAAATGCCAACAATTTCGCGGCTGTGCTTCTGGCAAGCAGCAAGGACTGACTGGTATGAGTTAAGGCGAGCACACACAGTACTGCGGCCTTGGGTTGATTCGTGTGGCTTGTTCATAAACAGCAAGATCTGGCTCATGTGGTAGGTTTGCATTGTCGAAGCGCACATGGGGATGCTGTACCAGACTTCAGGGAACAGAGCTTCGTTTTCTCCTTGGAGAAGTCGTCCAGTTGCAAGGGTGGGTTCCATCCGGCTGGAAGGCGTAAAGGTTACTGGGAGACTGTCGTACCAGGCCTGGAACTGCTTGCGCAAGTGGTACCAATAATCCAGAAGTGTCGACTGAGGGATACCAGCCCAGCCCATTCCCAGTCCGGTAGGGACCTCGTCTCCAGCTGCCATGAAGTTGATCAGCTTCGACATGAGCCAGACCAATGCATTACAGAAGAATCCGTCATCGGAGTAGCCGCTCTCAACGAGGTTGGTGGTTACCAGGAATCCTTGATCGTCAATGAGTAAGCCAGCTTCTTTCCATAAAGAGAGATCTTCTGTGTCAAGGTGTGTATGAGTTTTGTTCATAACTGACGGATCAGTCAGTAGAGCCCTCACGCAGACAAGTAGATTCGACTTACAAGCAGCATACATGTCTTGTCGCGCTATGTTCCAGAAGGTTGATCGTCGAGCCTTGGAAGTGAAATTGAGGCTTGATATTGAAAGAGGTGAGCCCGGCGACTGCGTCTGATATGGCATCATACACTCCTGTGAGTGGACAAGAAGAGACTTGGCTCCGCTCAAGTGCTTAGCCCACTCTGACATTGATGTGTCAAGAAACTCGTATACGCAAAGTATGGCCGATGCCGCCAAGAGCTCTTCGGTGCTAGATTTGCAAGAAGCATTGCTTGACGTTCGACGTCGCTTGGCCGGGTGTACTAGCTCGTCATTGTGCTGGCGGAACTCGCAGTCCGAGTCATCAGGTGTAATGATGGTGTCAGACTTCAAAGCTTGAAGCAGTAGAGATACGGCGTTGTCGTAGTAGACTGCTGCTTTGTGCTTCCAATCCACTGATGAAGACCCAGGGTAGACCTCCACTTTTGCTTGGCACCTGGATCCTGCAGACTTGCGGCCTTGGACCTGAGCGAGAGCCTTCGCGGCGCACGCAACAGCAGCATTTTTCAGCAAAGGGTTTTCCCGGGTTTGCAGTGGTACACAGGAAGTGAAGTATGTGTCTCTGTCGAAAAGGTCCATCCAGCGGCCAGGGCCTTCGGAGAAATACCGCAATAGGAAGGCAACCTCGTGGTCTTTTGACATCAATGATTCACTGTTAGATCGCGGCGGTGACTGCCGCGAACTCGATATGGAGCAAGGTCGAGGCATGTATTCTGCAGTGGAATCGAATGGTGATGTAAGGCGAGGATCAATTGGTGGCGGTGTCATGGCACCAGACCAGTCCATAATTGGATGGATGCGACGATTGCATAACGAAGCTGGTGGTGAGATGGGAGTGTTGACTGTCGATGTGGGAGGTGACTGCATCAGAGGTGGTATCGCGTCAAGCTCTGGAGTATAACACATAGGTACGCTGCTTGGTACTAAGTCTGGGCCCATACTGGAAGGTGTGCTGGTTAAAGAGTGGACGTGTCCAGAAGTTGGCCATGAGCTGACTGATCGAGGTTGAAAAGGTGCAGGTGAGTCCATTGACGCGACAGACATGGTCTCAAGATCTGGTGTCACGGGGTCGAGGTATGGATTTGTTGTGTTGATGAAGGTGACTGTAAAGGGTGTTAACGACAAAGGAGCCATTTTGCAATGACAAAGCTACCAACCATTCTTTGGAATGTCCAGCCAGATGGCATCCTCCTCAAACGTGTTCTTGTAGGAGTAGAACCCCTTCAAGGAGTTCTCGTCCCCCGAGTCGTCACCGTTCATGGAAGCATTGTGCTGGTGACGGAATACTATCCCTGAACTTGGGATGCATTCTCTTGAAGCCTTGGTACATTGCCCACAGACAGGCTTCTTCTCATCACACTTGAGCTTCCGTTGCCGGCAAGTAAGGCTGCACGAGGTGTTAGAAAGGATGGAGGAAACACCGCTACACTTACCATCCAGTTCGTGAACGCATCTCAGTAGTGGTCCGCGTGGATCAATGAAGCTCAGGTAGTTACGGGTACTCAGATCGAGCGTAGTGGGTATAAAGGAAAGTCTGCATGAGTCGGCGAGCGCTGGGTTATAGATATAACACCATGGTCGAGGGCGATACAGCGGTCTTGCTGAAGGTTGGGTGCGGGGTCTAGCATGGTTCGCGCCATCGCCGGTCCACCATCACAATCTAAACAGGGCCTGTAGGAAATGGCCAAAGCCTTTTCCTTGCCCTAGGTGCGTCAGCATGAATCGCACTCGCGTCGCTCGATCTGGGGTAGTTTGAGCATTGAGCTAAAGTTCAGCATGGAAGAACAGCTACGATGGTCCCGTTCGGCGAGTCGCGTCAAGCGCCGTAATGATGTGCTTCTCGCCGAAGCCTGACCGAGCCGCAGAACGAACATCACTTGGAGATACTGCACACGTGGAACTAGTCGGAATGTGGCCGCTAATCGCCACTTTTTTTTAAAGTTTTCTCCTGGCCGCTTTGCTTTCGCGCATACCGCCATCGGGCCGTCTTAACAAGCCACCGCTGTCTTTGGACAACCCTTCCCTCATCCCAGCACAGATCCGGAGTGATCCATCCTGTCATCCCACTCATCCCACTACGTTTCAGTCGGTACTGTGTGCCTATGACAACTGTCGGACATAACTCCAAGCCCCTTGACCAGTTCGTGAGTGAAGCAGTGATCGCGTTATCAACGGGAAGAATTAAACGTGCATGCAGCCCATCGAAACATCGAAGCATTCTGGAAGCATTCGGATAATGTTCGGGTCTCTCACCGCCTTTGAGCTAATCCAGCCCAGCGAGGTCGCTCAATCTGTAGTCTTCTGTTTTTTCTTCGGTCGTTCCTCGTTTGGCCCTGCATCGCTGTCCGCATCTTCCATTTCTGCGTCGCTGTCTCCAGAACCACTGTCGTGGTCGGAGTCGAACTCTTCTCCAACTTCGGATTCAGATTCGGTCTGGAAGTCCTCATCAACGCTCTCGTCGTCCTCGTCGGCACTACCGCGATTTGCGACACCTCCATCGTCACTAGAGGCAAGGTCGTCGTCTTGGAGTGCGGCTGCGAGAATTGCCCCTGACTGTTGAATGCATTAGCGCAATCAGGTGGGAATACAAGTGAAGTACTTACGTCATCCGCCATCTCGTTCTTCGTTTTGATGCCTTTAGCTCGGAAAAAGTTCTCGAGTGGCTGTTGCTCCTCACTGTAGGGTCAAGTATTAGCTATGTTGTCTCTTTACAGATCTTGTGGCTTGCACTCACCGATTAATGTTCGAGAATTGGTGCTCTGCCATACCACCCTTCATTGTAAAGGTGATATCGAATGTTCGACTCGCTGCCATGGCGCCACCGACACGCGACATGGTGACCGATGCGATGTTGTCCATGGCAATGTATGTTGCTGGCTTAGGGATGAACATGAAGGCTTTGTCGAGGCAGTACAAGTGGCCCTCGTTGGCCTTGATCGAGCACTTGACGCCAGATTGCTCGTGGTGACTGATGAAGTCGCGTGACGGCCTAGTGATACGTTTCCCACTGAGACCCCGGAAGATGTCAGAGACTACTACAGCAATGGGTGCCTCGTAGTGCGATTGCAGCTTGTCCTTGTATTTCTCTTCCAGCAAGTCTTCCTTCATGTTGAGATCGAGATTGACTTCCTCGTCGCGCTTGAACTGCATGACCAAGAATGGGTAGCGTGTCTGGCCTTGTCTCAGAGGTGGATCCAATCCTATTGTAATCAACGTGTGCATGTCGTCGGGCTTCGGTAGCACCATAAACTTCTTGACCGAGTCGAATTGGATCTTGTAGTCATATGTTTTTCCGCGCAGCCTGAAAGAAGTCTCGTACATGTCGATATCGAAACGACCCCTGGGAGTCAAATGAAGGATATCGAGGAAGGTGGCGAATGTGTCACCAGCAACCTCGCCAATCTCGGCCTTGTCCATAAGGGTCTCGTAGAACAAATTCGCGGCATTCTGTTCCTCGCCGTCTTCTGCGCCAGAGATGTCTTCACCGTCCTCGTTCTTCTCCTTCTTGGATGCAACACCTGGAATATAGAAGCGCATCTCGACAAGCTGGTCACGAGCGCCGGCTGATTTCTTGCCCCTGAAGCGAGCGCCTCCAAGACTCCCATTCGCGCCAGGATCGCCATCGGCGGGTAGCGAGAAATCGACTGCAACCTCGTTCTTGCCAGCCAAATTGGTATTCGATACTTCGGTGTAGGGAACTTCGAAGGCGGGGCGGTTCGCGACGTTGAAGGTAAGCTCAGCCTTTCCAAATTCGGCTTTGCCCCAGTTCCACCCACGGAGGGCATGTTCTCGGTTGTCTAGGTTGATGCCATACCAGACTTTGAAGAGCTTCGCTGTGCGATCGAAATCCTGGAATACTTAGCATCCACTGTATCTGCGCTTACAACGGGCTCCCTTACCTCCTGCTTGAAGCCATCGAGTTGTATCACGCCGTCATTGCGTGAAAGAATCTTGATCTCGTAGCCGCGCGCTGCTCGGCTCCACTGTGCCTGGATAATCTGTGACTGATCGCAAGTATAAGTCTCGCCGTTCGCAGGCTTCCAGCCAAATCCGGACTCGGAGAATCGAGTGGCGCCCGGTTTGCGGGAAAGATTGAGGTAGATGTCGTTAAAGGCCTCCCTGCTCAATGTCAGCCTGCTGAATAATAATAGAACATGCCTCTTGGCAAGGGCGGTATTTTGATTACATGTTTGCGACTTCCAGAAAGGTCGTTAGCGGTAGTGGAGGGCTGATAAGGTTGATGGCAGTGAGGGCGCAACAATTGTCGTTGTTGCTATCCAGAACCGCGGTCCAAGCTCGAGGTTGTGACTAAGCGGCGACCACGCGTTTTAGCGCGTCGCGTTCCTAGCCTCCGAATATTAAGTCACCTTCAACCTCTCAGAAGCCCAAAAGTGCAGCAAAACGAAAAAGAATTATCGGAGAAAAGACGAAGCTTCAAACTGGAGTGCTCGCAAACAAGGTAACAGACACTTCTCACCCGTTGCCAAAAGCTCAAACCAGCTCAAATGCATCGTGCAGCGTGCAACGCTCGTTGACACAGCGGACTTGTTGTATGCTTTAAAGGGGTTTTCAGGCAAGGTGTTTCGATATGAGCTTAGGAAGACTACGCATATGTTCGCTTGGTAGCATCCCCCCCCCCCCCCCCCGTGAACAAATCTCATGCCTTTCTCGGCTACGTCATTGAAGTTCACTGCGCCACGAATTGACAAGTAAATCCAACAACTTCTCACGCATTCCAATATCGGTATGGGAGGTTGTACAGGCGCAAGATGAAGTCAGCCTCGGTAACGCTATGCACATGGCGTTGGAGCTTATCACAATGGGTGGGTGTACCAATGTCAAGACCTTCCGTGAACCCCACGTACGTCAGACACCACCGTTGATCGACCTGCAACTATAGTTAGATCGACAGACAACTATCAGCACCGGTCTGCCAGGGTGTACTCAACATCTAACGTCTTCAACGGTGGCCGCAAATAAGACCGAACATACCGCAATCCTGCCGACCGACTCGGAAACGCAGGGATGTAATCGTCAAATACAGCAAAGTACAACTACACCCTGGACTCGAACGACGACACTGTGCATGCAACTGACATCACTAACGCTCCGGACCAACGTTGCCGGATCGTCGTACCATGATAACGTTGAGCTTACTCTTACATCGCCTACATCTCGATTGGACCCTTCAAACAGTACGCGCAATGCTTCTTCCGAACCTTCGACCCTTGTGCGTAATCTACCAGAGCGGTCAATGCGTCGTCTTCGAGCTTGACCTGTCACTCAGCGGCCTATGCTTTATTGCCTCTGTCAGTAATAGGCAGGCAGAGATGGAGAGACTGAGGGTCTTCACGGATCAGAACATGGTTCATGGCTCTTTTGAACGTCTCAACAAATTTCCAAACGAACATTTGGCTGGAACCGGTCTGACGTACGTTCACTGCGTTGCAAGAGATGGTAACATCACTGGAATCTGTGGATACTACACCCCGGGAGGCTTCGTATACACTTCGTACATGTCCTGAATGCGTTATGCCGTGCTTTCCGTCTCCAAGCCCTCCAAATCCAACTTTACGATCAAGATCAACCTGAAAGCATTAAGATGACATCAGTGCTTACAATAGCTACAAGGTCTTCAACGTTACCCAGGTCGAACTGATGGAGGATACCCGAGACCGGAGAATATCTTGGCGCTGTGTGATCATCAATGACTTCGGGTTCCCCAAAAGAGTCAACATGGAGCGTTAAACTCCTTTGGTTCGTACATCCGTCCGATGTTAGACCCGATCAAATCAACCAACGCTTAAGACGCGGCTCCGCATATGTGGTACCTTAATGGATACAACCGGCGAACACGTTCTTTTGACCTGATTCAGTACCCATGCGACCACCACCGGGCCTTCTTACGGGCCGACGTCTGGATGCTCTCCCGCCTTGTTTCCCTGGCGGGCGGAACTAGTTCCCTCAAGATCATTGATACGAGAGCATCTGGAAGAATCTCACCACTATTGAAGCACCGGTCCAGGGTCACTAAAAGATCTAAACGTCATCAATAAGGGGGGTCTGGGTTTGCTGTACGAGATCATCAACCCTCAAGCTCCAACTGCAAAGTATTAGCGGGTCATCTTCAGGAGCAGTATCCCCCTATTGAGCTGGCAGAATCTTGAGTTTGTCGTCGACATGGAAAGCAGCTTCATTGAGTCTAGAACAGTACTCACATCGGGACTGCAATCATGACAGGTTACCTAGTTGTTTCATTACTGGTATGTGCATCCAGAAATCAGCCTTCAATTTGATATCTAAATCTGGTTCAACACCACTGCACCGTCCGTATCAATCTACTAACGACTTGCACAGTCCTTGCCCGATTTCGATCAAGCAATGAATTCGGACCTGGTGCATTTCGTAGCGTAGCTTCGTTACCGAATCGAGCTCTGCCGATGCGCCATAACAAGTCTACGGCAGCAACCGCCAAAGCCGCAGTGAAACATCTGGACTGTTTGTATCATCCGGACTCTGTCCTATAAACCTTCTTTAACGGTGTTTGACGCGCCTATAGTCGACCCCGAACGTTAAGGGCAAACAAACTTTCGTTGCTCTCGGGACGCTCCGGGTTCCGTAAACTGCGCTACGCCCTACGCTTGTGTGCATGACCCTGCACGAGATTTTACAGACAGATACAGACCCTTACGCCAGCTCATGACACCCACGATGCTAATGCAACAACAGCTGTCCCTGAATTGTTTGAACTTGCATTAGCTTATCCAGTGCAACGTAAACTTGAGCTAGGGCTCCTGCAGCGGTAGGACAAGATTCCGGTGTACAGTGAGTTTGTTGTGGCTGGATTTGAGGCTGAGCATACACCAATTGCTGCATAGTCTCGACCATCAACAGGCAAAACCGCGACTAAATCAGATGCGGAGCCTTGAGGCGAGAGACTAGCCTCGTGCATATCGGAGGTCAGGTGGAACACTGCTTGCGGCTGATCATTCGAAACAACAGAAGCGGTGAAAGACGTCCGGTCGAAGCCACATACTTGCGACCCGCATGCATGCATGCGCGTACGCACAAACACTCATTTGGACAACTCGCGATGCTACACGTTGCTGGGCGGCGTGTGTGCGTCTTGAGGCAGCACGTATTCGCTTCACAATCTCTCCGAAGAGGCGCCTTTGACTTAGCGACGACAAAACCGTTGTACTGACAACACCCAGCTTGACATGGTCAAGCATAGCACCATTATCTACCAGCCGTAACATTTACATGCAGAAGACGGTCGCAAATCACCGACGGTCTTGTAAGAACAACCGCCCTCTCCAGATCCCCGCACATCACAAATCTAATGGCTTGACCATCTAACGGATTGCGAACCGTCACAACTTCACTTTTGTGTCAGCAACAATAGCCTCTCCTAGCAGGAGCGTAGCGAAAGGGGATGACAGAAAAGTGAAAGAACAGGCGAATATGACTAAATGAAACAGGGGCCATGTGAGGGGTAGGCAGCTTCACTCCCTATTGAGATTAGCCAGCGTGTATAACATTCACTGAAAATATGCACAGCAGAAGTATAATTACAAGCTAATTTTCAGTACAATACACAGCTGAGCGCGTAATGATTACTTGGTTGCTGAACGTTCTTGCAGTGCGCCTTGAAATATCACACTATAGAGCGGATCCAATCGTGTAGCCGATCCAAATCAGGACGCATCGAGCATGCACGATGTTCAGCCTAGACGGTGTTGACGATCCGCACCTCTCGAAAATCAAACCTTCACGCCTTGGTTCTGGCAACTATGGAGGATTTAGCATTCCCACCTACCAAGCTAGGTCCTGCCCATCACGTACCGAGACGATCGTGCTGATTGTGTTCGGAGGACTCTCCGGCACGTCCCTCCGTCTCATCTATGTTGTCACACATGCACATGCAAATGGGTCTGGGGTAGAGCCAGATCTCGAGACGGCGCTGAAGTATATGCAAATACCCCACCTCTGCACGATAAGACCCTGCATGAAACAGGTGCCGCGCTTGCGGATGCTTACTACGGTGGTGATATGGAATTGGACTGTCTGAGAAGTGCAAGCAAATAACTTAGAGAGGAGAATACTTTGGACGCAGAAATGTGGTCATGTGCAGGTTGTAATGATAATGTGAGTATCTGAGGGAATCAATAAATCTGCTACATACATGTTTCTCATTTGCTGTCGACGTTGCGCTCATTCACGTCCAACGCTGATCCATCATTGCTGATCCATCGGAGGTCAACGTTTCAAATGTCACTGTGCACGAAGTAAGAGCAACAAAGTTGCAAAGCCAATATACAAAACACTGAGCAAGTGCAGGCCAGTCCGTTCAGACTTCTGGGCAATGCTATCAAGGTTGTATCACATTGTTTGCCCTCACACAAGGGCAACATCTCTCAGCGGCAAATCTTGCATATGCATAGCCTCTCCCTTCATAATCCCATGCACATACGTCCCGCCCACAAGCTCAAACGCCTCACCACACTCTCCGCCTTCATCAGCCCTCCGCACAACAAATGGCACACATGCTTTCTCAAACACCACTATCTTATCACCCATCCTTACACCTCTCGGTACAAGTGCGAAATATCCTCTTTCCGTTACTGCAAAGCGCCGCATATGCAGCGCGGCTCTAAGTGCTATGCGAGAGTCCTCGAGTATTTGGACAGGTCTGCGCACTTTTGCGCCCTTTCTCGCAACGAGACTTGCAAGAGTGAAATGTCCTCTCTCGCGGCGGATACTATATTTTTGTCCGGGTAAGGAAGGCTTGCGACCGGTAGTGTTATCGAGGATGAGACTGAATACTTCGCTATGGTCTGGTGAGAGAAGCGATGTGCCGGTGCCGTCGCGGCCGACCATGAGGGTTTGGAAAAAGGCGTTATAGACGGAGTCACCTGAAGATGAGTAAGTTGCGTTGGAGATTGGGTTGTCTGCAAGGTCGGTGTAGCTGGCCCAGTCATTTGTGGCCATATTGTCTGTATCGATGCAGAAGACTGTATCTGTGCTGACAGCACCAAACATTACAATCTGGTCAAAGATTTTCCCCGATATAGTAATCCTCTTTTTGTCTTCACTGAGAGCTACGGGTATCTTGTGAGTTCTATCAACCGATAGATCGCCGCCGGCCATGTATACACCCCACACTTTCGTTGAGTATCCCAAAGCCTGCGTCATACGTGGTGTGTTCCAGTCTGGGACCCACGAAGGTCGAAGTGGCTGCTCAGCGTCCACGCAACTTAAGAGCGGTAATGCGAACGCATTTCTCATGAGCTGAGTGGCGGACGCTTCTTGATACACGTCTCTGTACGTAACTTCTTCCGAGTATCTGGGCTTGATGTAGAAATCTGCAAACCCGAGGGTGCCGTAAACTTTGTCTTTTGGATTACTAGCACCCGCGTATCTTGCCATAACAAGGCAACTCAGAAGAACGTTGACACCTTCATATGTCCCACCTCTCTGATGTGTCAAATTGTTCAAGCGCGTTTCTTGCAACCGGTTAATGACTGTGCCGCCAGTAGGGGGTACTAAGACATCAGTCGTTACTATACTGGAGTATGCGGCATCCAGGTCATCGCGCGCCATTAGCCACTTCATCAGGCTACTTTGCTCTAACGAAAAGCACCAGGCTGCGATATCATCCCATGAGAAGACAGTGCTGCCGCATTGCACATAAAGGTGTCGCGAGAGACATGCTTCTTGTATTGTCCAAGTTCGTGTGAACCACAATCTCCGAAGAAGCTGGCGAATTGCCCACCATGACTTGTCATCAGCTGAGGCTATTTGGAGGCGCTCAAAATCGTCTGGTGATACCGTTACGTCGCTCAGTTGCACCCTAGTATGGATGTCTTGTAATGTCTTCACAGCAAGCTGTGGATCCGACCCTTCTTCCTCACCCAGCCAGATCAGTGTGTTGGTTGCACGCGTGTAGATCAGTCCCATAAGCGGTACCTGTGTCTCTTTTTCCTTTAGGTCCAACTGGTTGATACAGATTTGATCGATCCAAAGAAAAATACTGTGATTCTCCGAGCGAAGATGCTGCATTGCAGCAGCAAGGCTGGATGTAATGTTGATACAATCGTCTCCGATACTGATCCTTGAATTGAAGATAGGCGCACCCCAAGTATAGCTCAGCGTTGTGTACCACATGGGTCTCTTTTCAATCATAGAGACAGCGTGGTTGACCTCTCTGCCATGAGTCAAGGTTGTGCTGGCGCCAGGATACTTATATAAATGTCGCGGGTACGTAAAGTCGATGCTGACAACATGCAATCTGCCTTCAAATGGCGTGTCACGGGTGGCAGGATATAGTTCCAGGACCCGGATCTCGCCTTGGAGGAGAGGCTGATACAGGCAGTCGCTCTTGTGATGTCGGATTGTTCTCTCCGTAATGAAGGTATCAAGTGCGACCCAGTCGATGTCTCTGAAGCCACCGCGACCTAGGAAGCCAGATGGACCGTCGATAGCAGCGGGGTAGAACTGAGAACCTTCGCCGAAGGATTCTGCAGTCTCAGTGCAAAAGCAATTGAGGTCATCATCTCCTGGGTAAGATGTTAGTGATGAAGAGCTAAGTAGCCGTGCGTTGGGCGAATAACCTTCGATGTGGATGACCTGACAGGCTTCTGAATGAGCAATGAACCGAGGGCGAAATCCTTCCTCGATCATTTTGACGGGCTCGATGAACTTTTCTGAAGGCTACGAACGGCCACGTTTGGTGGTCAGACCGACACGGCTTCATATGTAAGAAGCGTAAGCGCATTAGCGAACGCTAGGCTCAAACTGGGACATTTGGGGGCGCTTTCACAAGACTTAAAGCATTGCATTGATATGGGTATGCTCGGAAGATGACTGCTCGAAGTTGACGCGACGGCCACATCCAGAAAGGATTTGTTCCCATCCTGCACTTGGTAAAATGGAGGCATCTGGAAAAGCAGGTTCGCCGCAAGGGATGATGGCCATCATGTCTTACCTATGAGTAGCAGCTAGGCGTCGTAATGTTTTGTTGTCTGGCTTCGGCGTGGATATGACCAAAAAAGGCTGATGGAAAGAGGAATGAGCTTGAATGGAGAAAGAAGGGTTCAATTTATGTTAAAAGCACGTGACAACGTCCATGTGCATGATACGCTCAGTTCCGCCTTCATACTACAGTCATTAGTGTACATGTGCAACCCTGATCATACTTGCATCGTTGGCGTGTCTACTATACAATATATGATACATGACTTATACATAGTTTTCACGAAGCCTCTTTAATAACACCATCGCACCGCTGACACAACTCCTCTTCCACCGTCCTGGCAAAGCGCCAACACCTTGGACACTTCTCCAGTGAGGGAGGATGCACAATAACCTTTGCGTCCTTCAGGAAGCTATTTTCGCTCGTCGCCGCGATGATCTCGGACTCAGACCACACCCATGCTCTGACTGCGTCAGGCTCGGCAACACTCATCTGGAAGTCGCTGACCACAAGCAAACCTGCAAGCTGGCTCTGTACATCAAGCTCTGCATGTGGTACACATGACTGCAGCAGAGAATTGAACTCGTAAATCGCGTCAGAGGAAAGAACGAGTGTGACCGCTGTCTCCAGACCTGAGCCAATCTTCTTCTCTGCTCTCAGCCTCTCTTGCGCGATCTTCACCGCGTTACCGATCTCGTTTAGTCGCTCAAGGGCAGTGTCCAGCGCCTTCCCTTTTGCCTCACTCGCTACTGGTAATGCACTCCAGACCGCTTTACTAGGATGCACGCTCTTTTCTCTCAAATTATCCGGAACATGGTCCCATACCTCTTCAACCAGCAGTGGTGTTACAGGGGCGAGGATTTGAAGGAGTTCGTAAAAGATGAGGCCGAGGTGGGATTGCAGGGTGACACAATCAGATGTATGACCGGTGTAGATACGATCTTTGAGCGTTTCAAAATAGAACGCGCTGAGGTCAGTGGCGATATACCTGTTAAGCGTGTTCAAGGACTTGAAGAACTCGTAGCGCGCATAGTATGTGTGTACATCAGTTGAGACCTGAGTCAACCTATGTAAAGCCAAAGTGTCGGTGAGAAGAGGCGAAGTCGGAACCTCATCACGCAGAGCGTTGAAAGACGAGAACTTTGGCTGGCAAGACGGTAGCGACAGCACACCCAGAAGCCATTTGAAGGTCACACGATATTTGTGGAGCGCTTGGTTTACAGATTGCAGCACAGGCTGGCCAATGGTGACGTCGCGCATGTAGTCGCTGCTGGCGGCCCAGAGGCGAAGTGCATCGGCACCCATGCCGTCGTACGTTGGACTCGCGCTGGGCGACGGTGCCTGCTGGCCCTTTTGCTTCTTGCGCTTGATGGGCGGGAGAAGCTCGCCGCTCATAATTTGGGAAGGAGAGATGACATTACCAAGAGATTTGCTCATCTTGCGGCCTTCTGAGTCGAGCGTGAAGCCGTGTGTGATGAGGGTCTTGTATGGTGCGCGTGCGGTGCCCGAGGAGTAGTCTTGTGTGGCGATGTGAGTGAGGAGCGAGGACTGGAACCACCCGCGGTGCTGGTCGGTTCCTTCGAGGTAGACGTCTGCGACATGCGCATCCTTGGACTGTGGTAAAAGTGTCCAAGATGTGCCACTGTCGAACCAGACATCCATTGTGTCGCGGCCACGGACGTAAGTACCTTTGCCAGCGAGATGAGGCGGTATCCAGGCTGGGTCTGAAGGAGCATCTGTCCACCAAGCGTCGATGCCACGCTCTTTGATGGTGTTGATCAGATGCTGAATCGTTTCTGAGTCCATGGTAGCTTCAAGAGAGTCTCCTTGAACTTTGTACAGAGCAGGGATAGGCACTCCCCATGCGCGCTGACGAGAAATGCACCATTGGCTACGACCTTGGATAAAGCTCTCCAGTCGAGGTCGGCCAGTCTCAGGAAGGAAGTTCACTTCGGCAATGGCCTTCATCGATGACTCCTTTAGGTCCCCAACGTCAGCAAACCATTGCTCAGTCGCTCTTACAATAACCGGCTGTTTCGTCCTCCAGTCGATAGGGTACTTGTGTCGATAATTCTGCTTTGCGCGCAGAAGGCCTTGCTTCTCGAGGTAGTCACAGATAGCTCGTGTACCAGTCCTCTTCTCATCAGAGACGAGAAGGCCTTCAAGAAGCCCCGGCTGTTCAGGGAAGGCGCCTTTTGTGAAGGCACCTGCATCATCAACCGGCGCAAACGCTGGGATGCCCATAGCCTGACAGACGTGGTAATCGTCCATGCCGTGGCCAGGTGCGAAGTGCACCAATCCAGTACCGGACGAGTCTGTTACAAAGTCTGCATGAATGACGGGCTGCAGTCCGTTTGCTCTTTGAAACGGATTCTCATATCGAAGGTTCCCGGCGAGATCTGAGCCCCGCAGCTCAGACACGACAACCTCAAGTTTGCGTTCAAGCACTTTCTCATACTCCGCCACTCTTGTCGCAGCGACAAGCGTCAGCTCGCCATCTTTCTCCGCGTCCTTTACAACACAGTACTCCATATCCCTATGCACTGCAATCGCCTTATTCGCGGGTAGAGTCCAGGGTGTCGTTGTCCAAATGACCACATTGATATCCTCTTGCACGCCCTTCTCCCTCAGCTTGTTCTTCAACTCCTCCGTTACCTGAGCTGGAAACCTCACAAACGCTGCAAGACTCTTATGCCCTTCATCGTACTCCAACTCAGCCTCCGCAAGAGCTGTTCTAGAACTTGGACTCCAGTATACAGGCTTAAACTGTCTATATACCAATCCCTTCTCCCACATCCCCTTGAAGACCTCGAGCTGCCTCAACTCAAATCCCTTCTCCATTGTCTGATACGCACTGTCCCAATCGCCCATGACACCCCATTCTTTGAATCCGCGCTTCTGAGCTTCGACAGTGGTGGCGGCGAGATCGCGCGCCGCAGCACGGATTGAGATGGCATCGGTGTCGCCGAGCGATTTCTTCGCAGCTTGTAGCGCTTTGATCTCGATGGGAAGGCCGTGACAGTCCCAGCCGGGAATGTATGAGACTTTATTGCCTTGTGTGACGTGGAAGCGGCAAATGATGTCTTTGGTGATCTTGTTTAGGGCGTGGCCAATGTGGAGGGGCCCATTGGCATATGGGGGGCCATCGTGGAGGGTGAACGGCTTGCCGGCGCGCGTTCGCTGCCAGGCGTACAGGTCATCGGTGCATCGTTGCAGGTAGAGCGGCGTCTTCTCCAGGAGAGGACGGGGCGGGAAAGGTGATTTGGGAAGACGGAGAGTCGATGAGTAGGATGCGCGGAGAATGCGCGTTGGGGTTAGCATGGCATCGTTAAGAGGGGTTGATACTTGGGATGTTTTTTGGTGATTCGAGCTTCGGAGGTCCGCACCCGGCGATGCCTCGGCTGATGTTGGAGATTGGTCGGTCAAGGCTGAAGGCTGCACTGGACTTCGACTTCAAAGTAGGAAATGGATCGTGGAACTGGTGGGATATGAGAGAAGAAGTGCAGTGTTCCTGCCGTTTTATGTGATGGCTTCTTTAAGTCAACCAACAAGCTATGATACCTTTCTTGGTTCACACCTGGAGCTCAATATACGGTCAAGGAGCTCACGGCGCCGTTCTTCAGCACCTCAAAAACCATGCCTGGAAACCCAAAGAGCTCCACGTTTCCAACATCCGTGGCACCATCCACCATGACACTACCAGTGTTTGCAAACTGGCTCCGCCTGCCAGATGCATCCTCCCAACCTCCGAGAAGCTCAACACTGCTACCAGGACTGTCGCCCCAGCCTCTGTTTAGAGCCATACCACGCTGTTGCAGTCGTTCTTGTTCCTCGTTGTCATAATATGCCTTGAAGACTTCCTTCAATCGACCTGAGATGTCGCTGAAGCGCATCTCAGAGTTTAGCGGTTCTCGATACTGCGCTGACGGAACGTGTTCCAGGATCCACCTGCTTCTCCTGTGTCTGTTAAACTGGTACGATCCAGGTATGTTGCCGTGGAATATGATCTTGGTTACGGTCAGGTGGTTGAGTGGCTGCGCACTCAGTTCACCTTCGTCGTGAAGATCCGACTCTTTGCGCTCTGCTGTAGGCGAAGGTGGGGATATCTGTGTTGGTTGTGAGATCAAAACGTCGAAGCCATGATGGTAGTAGTTGTAGAAATGCTCTGCTGCAGCAATTTCACGCTCTTGAGCTTCAAGTGCCGCATCGTCGTCATCTTCCCAATCTTCTTCGTTATCCGTACCAATCGCTGAGCCACGGTCTGAATCTAGCATGTCCTCAGGTGTCAGTCCTCCAGGCGAGTGGTCAGATGCATCGCTGGTTGTTCGGTCCTTGTGTATCGATAATCGATGGTCGTTCTTGCGATAAATGGAGTCTGGGGCGCCAAGCTCCATTATGAGGTCTTGAGGCGTTGTTTCACTGAGGGTGATCCAGAACGGAGAATTCGACCGTCTGACGAGCTCGATTCTCCCTTCACCATGCACCTTTACGAGTTCAATCTCGTCAGGTCCACCTCCCGTACCCTTAGTACCTACGAGAGCCGAAGACCTAGGGTTTGAAGGTGTGACTGTGAACAGGGTCGTTCGAGCTTTCTGCCACGACTCGCCATTGAACACAGCCATGGAGGTTGCAGGACCCGTCGCAGAGGATGACAGCAGTGAGATGAAATCCTTCTTTGGCGAGTATGCGGAGTGCTCTACTGGGAAGTTGAAAGCTATGCCAGGGTATGATAGATTGTAGGTCCCTCTTGCATTTGGCTCTTCAGACTTTGGTGGGAGGTACTCTCCGCCATACGTGGGCCCCAGCAACTTGTCGTAGATATGCCTGAACCTGGGCCCCGTCACGCCGCCATGCATATCCGCAGGCTTGAACACCTCAATATCCTTGTATACTAGTCTCGCTTTCGTGAAGTCGAGCACCTCGATCAACCGCAACCGCTGGTCAGGGCCATCGAACTGTAGTCGCAGGCCGTTATCGGGTAGAACGAGTTGTACAGGCGACGAGATAGGCCTAAGGTCATCGTGGTAGAGCTGGAATCGCGGGAACGCCTTGACTTCGGCCTTGATCGTGGTAAGGATGTCATGTAGAGAGCAGCCGAGCGCTGTGGTGTGGTTAGCTGAGTCGGAGCACGCATGGACGCGCAACTCACTCATGAAGCCCACGCTGCGCCCCGGCTGTAGCTGCATACTGTCTTCTTCCATCTTGTGTGAGCGCCTGGGTAGATTCGTCCGCTACGGTTGATCACTCCCCTGTCCGCAGGCATGCGCGGAGGGAGCGTTCTTGGACTGGTTCACGTGGACGCAGTGAAATGGCTGATCTGACGTCGGTCTAAGACTGCTGACAATGAACTACTTGCAGGAGCCGAGTTTGTGGTACTACAGGTGTATTCACTCAGAAAAGGTGAAGCTCGAGCGTGATGGGGTGCTATGTTGAGGGGAGGGGCGGGTCTGGCGGGGATCTATGTAAGGCGACGTTGGACTTTCTTTCTATGGCAAGACTCCGAATATGAGGATAAGAACGAAGTAGATGCGCGAGACCGGGTATCATATGCAAAGCAAGTCAAAGTTATAGTCAGTTGCTCAAGGCTTGCAGGTGCAGGTGTTCACCTGGTGCAGATGACGAAGGGGGCTCGGGCGGCTGCCGGTAGCGTGTTTGGGCCCCACCCGGACCCCTGCAACCCTTGTGTTTTGTTGTTTACGTGCATCAACACCGAACGACATCACCATCGCCAACCTCACTAACCACCACAGCCAACATATTTCGACATGTCTGGCCTCCCAAGACCAGGCGCGCCGGCGGCGGTGAAGCGCACCACATCCACAATGCGCCCCCCAGCATCGCGACAGACAACAAATAACCTTATGCGTGGGCGGTCTGCCACACCCATGCTTGATGGGCGCACATCACGAGCGGAATCAGTAGCTTCGACTAGGACCAGAGGCACACCACGCTCCTCACCACTCAAAAGGAAAGCAACCGAGTTCGAAGATGCTGGGCAAGAGACAAATATCAATGTTGTCGTCCGTTGCCGTGGCCGTAACGATCGCGAAGTGCGCGAGAACAGCGGTGTTGTCGTCACCACCAACGGCATCAAGGGCAATACAGTTGACCTCTCCATGGGCCCCAGCGCGCTCAGCAACAAGACGTATCAGTTTGACAAGGTCTTCTCGCCTGCCGCAGACCAGGGCATGGTCTTCGATGAGGTCGTTGCACCTATCATTGACGAGGTATGCGCTTGACGGTTCCCGAAGATGTCCTCTCTGACATGGCATAGGTCCTCGACGGCTTCAATTGCACAATTTTCGCATACGGTCAAACCGGTACCGGAAAGACATACACCATGACCGGTGACATCTCCGACGTCCTTCCCCTGCCTGACGCCGCCGGTATCGTTCCTCGTGTCCTCTACGCCTTGTTCGACAAACTGAACCAAGAGGAGACCGAGAATTCCGTCAAATGCTCCTTTATCGAGTTGTACAACGAAGAGCTGCGCGATCTTTGTGCAGTGGACGACACAGTAAAGCTGAAAATTTTCGATGACAATAGCAAGAAGGGGCAGACCACAACGATGGTTCAGGGCATGGAAGAGTGCCACCTGAAGACAGCCCGAGAGGGTATCCAGCTCCTGCGTTCAGGTTCTCACAAGCGTCAGGTGGCCGCAACAAAATGCAACGATCTCAGTTCTCGATCGCACACAGTTTTCACTATAACAGTCTACATCAAGCGCACTACAGAAGATGGTCAGGAATACTTGAGCGCAGGAAAGCTCAACCTTGTCGATCTTGCCGGTAGCGAGAACATCCAGCGCAGTGGTGCAGAGAACAAGCGTGCTGCTGAAGCTGGTTTGATCAACAAGAGTCTGCTCACTTTAGGTCGCGTTATCAACGCACTTGTCGAACGCAGCTCACATATTCCGTACCGCGAATCGAAGTTGACACGACTGTTGCAAGATTCTCTCGGTGGTCGAACGAAGACATGCATCATCGCAACCTTATCGCCAGCGAAGAGTAACCTCGAAGAAACTATTTCCACGCTCGATTACGCTTTCCGCGCGAAGAACATCCGAAACAAGCCTCAAGTCAACCAGGCGATCAACAAAAAGACTCTCCTCAGAGAATTTACGGCCGAGATCGAGAAGTTAAAGAGCGAACTCATAGCAACACGGCAGCGTAATGGTGTCTACCTTACCCAGGAGAGCTATGAGGAGATGACAACGGTCAGTGAATCGCGACGTATCCTTAGTGAGGAACAACGCGACCGAATTGAAACCATGGAAGTCAACCTCCGCAACAGGGTAGAGGAGTTGTTCAAGATCACGACGAGCTTCCAGACACTCAAGAAGGATAACGAGCAGGCTCAGCTAGCTCTAGAAGGCACGAAAGGCATATTGGAGAAGACAGAGATCGTGTTGGAGCACACCCGCCAAAACCTTGCTGAAGAGGAAGAGTTGCGGAAAGCGCACGAAAAGACAGAGGGTGAACTCGCAGAAATTGGGTATGGCATGATTACTACACTCGGCAAGACAACCTCAGACCTCGATGGTCTGCGATCGAAGATCCGCCGAAAGTCAGAACTACAATCCCAGAACCGTCGCAACTGGGCGACGTCGCAAAACAATGTTCGAGACACTACTCGTCTTGTCGAAGACCGGATCGAGGAATTCCAGCAACAGCAAGGACAACTCATGGACCTTCTTACGGCGCGTATGCAGGACTTCGTCCGTGATGAGCTTGAAAAACTCGGCGCGTCGCAGTCTTTCTTGCAAGAGAAGATGCAGGCATACCAAGCATCAGAGCAAGAAGTCAATCAGCAAACGGCGAAAACTCGTGACGATATGAACGAGGTCCTTGAGGAGATTAAGACATTGCGGGAAGATGTAAAGACCAAGATTGGCTCTGGACTTGATGAACTCTCATCTGCAGCAGAGCAAATCTCAGCCAACATCGTCACCGAACTTGATGGTTTCAGAGATAAACTGCACCAGTCGTACGCAAATCTGGGGCGTGAGTTCAAGGCCACATTCGATGGGCTTGTCAAGAGTCTCAATGCACAACAAGTAGATAACGAACGCTTGCATGCACAGGTCCTCGAGGCAAATGCTGCCTTACTAGCAGCAAACAACCACACCCAAGGACGGTTGGCGCAGGTGGTTGACGAGGAAAAGCAAAAGTCTGCCGAGGAGCGCCAGCAGCTACTGCAACAAATCACTGCCATTATCGGGGCTAATGCGGACGCTCAGGACCAACGGATGAATGAAAAGCTTGCCAGTGTTGGCGCAGAGCTGGGAGCCGCGAATGCAGCGTTCGAGACAAAGCAGAGCGAATACACTTCAGATTTGGAGGCTTGGAACAACCAGTCCAAGAGCATTGTGGCCGGCGTCACTACTTCGAGAGATGCTATGAAGACCAAGCTCCGTGGCGATTATGAGATGGCGACGCAGCATTCAGATCTGCTCAAGGACACCACCACATCTGTGCACGCAAGCACAGTGAAAGCGGTCGAGGCCCAAATGACACATCTCGACACACAACTGCACTCACTCGACGACATCGTTTCTCGTATCCGCGAACAGAACAACGTCCACCACACCGCGCATACTGCTTCGCTCGCTACTTTGTCATCTACTGTGCAGACTTCCTACTCCAGCGTTGGTGAGCACTTGTCAACCTCGTTCGAGCGCGTACAAGCACTCGAGAGCGACGTGTCAGCACAACAGAGTACCCTCAGGGAGACTTTGTCATCCTTGTCTGCCGATGCCACGATTCGTGCCCCTCTCCACGAGCTCCGCGAAATTGTTGGCGCACAGAACCTCCTTGAGTACAACCCAACCGGCCAGACACCTCAGCGTGTCAATTATCACATTCCCGCTACACTCCCTCGAACCGACGACCACCAGACCATCCTTTCTCGTCTCCGCGACCATCCATCGTCCTCAGACGACACCACTCGCAGCCCGACCAAGCAGCCCATCTTCGTCGACGCCACCTCATCTGCAGATTCCACCACCGAGCTCTTCCTTCCTTCAAAACCTGATTTCACACGCTCCATCAGTGCGAACACCCAGAACCACACCGCTCCTATCTCACTCCGTGAACTCGACGTTAACATTGTCGCCCAGGAGTCCGCACACACCCAGCCTCTGCCGCTTGCTTCAAGGTCCAGCGACTCGGTCGTTATGGCTGCGCCGCCAAACAAGAAGCTCAAGGGTAGTGATGAGGGCAGTAAATTGCCGATGAAGAAGATGATGCGGAAGACGGTTGGCGGTGGTATGGGAAAGGAGGAGAGGGAGAACATGAGTATTACCAACTTTGCGAGCTCAATTGGGCCGGGGCAGACTGGTGGGAGGAAACTGAGAAGTCACGGTCATGGGAGTAGCTGAATCACCTGAAGTGAGTTTTCTGAAGAGAAAACTTCGTTTTGGATAGGCGTTTCTTTGCTTTATCTGGGTATTGGTGGGTCAGACAATGGCGTTTGGGATGGTAGATGCATGTCCACCATACTGTGTCGGTTGAGTGTTTGAGCTCCCTCTCTGCATTTCCTTGGTGTAGGCGTAAATATTTTGGATCAACTACTTTTTCACTCTTCGACTTGTGCCTTCCAAGTCATATGAGTGGCGTTTTGACATTTGTTCACTCCCTTTGCGTTATGTGAGACGCATCGAGCAATAAAGTGGAGTACTTCGAAGCCCTATTCAGTAGAGGTCAAAAGTATGCATTGGGGCTATACTGTAGAAAGACCCAATACTCCCCTCTCACTCATTATGGCCTTCCTTAGTGACGCTATCCTGCAATGAGCCCACGGCGTCGTGTAGACGGCTTAAGTGGGTTGACTACATGAGTGAAACAATTTCCCCTCTCGCTTTCCCTCCAATCCAGAACTCAACTCCTCAACATCACATAAGTTTTCACTTACGAACAACATCGACATTGCGACCATTCTTGACCTCCGCTTAATCGCTTATGACCACAAACTTCATTTCAGTCTGAGCCACCTCTCACATTTCCTTTTGTCGAGCTCTTAGAATCCGCTCTCCTCGCTGTCCAGATTCCCCGCGTCGTTGTCTCGCGCCCTCGGCCCACAATGTCCACACGAGATCAATCAACCGACACCTACGACTTCCAGAAAGGCGGCTATCGCCCCAGTGTGGCTTAAGACCAAAGCGAGATGGCCAACATTTACATACCTCGCGAAAGTGTGCGTCGCTCTGGCACGCACTAACTACACTCCACGAGCGTCTATTATGGTCTCGTCCAGACGGGACTGGCCCAGCACATGTCCCCGGGTGTCTTCAAGGGGATGGAATTCTTATACTCTACTATTAACAATGTTGAGCAGGGTGCCGCAACATCGGTGTGGGCGGCCGTGGGCAAGGCATGGGAATATAAGGGCGGCAACACAAGTACCTCGTCAGCTGCGCCGTGACAGAGCCGTGAGTCGAAGAGGACGATGAATTTCTATGCCTAGATATGCACCACAGACCTATAACGTGGAGAAGGCGGAGATGTTGTGGAGTGACTCGCTCAGTTTTGTGAGATTATCAGACCAGGTTTTAGGAACCAAGACGTGCACCAAGAAATAAAATTTAAGAAAATTGCAAGCAAACAATTTGTTTCTGGCTAATTCAGTCCCTGTTAATTCTTACAAATATACAGATCCGACGTAGCTTCGATTAACAATATCTTTGCGGGTTGCGTTATTCCCGTTGTTTCTGATTGTGATGTGCACCGGGCTTCAGTCCAGGCGGATAGTCGGACATATTTAAAACCTCAAAGCCGTAAATGTGCCACCACGGCTGCGGCACAGACGTATATGATCTTAGGATAGATTAGTGCATCTATGTTTGGTTCTCTCGGGCGATCGACATACAGCAGATGTGAAGTAGGGCAAACCCAATCCCATGCCTCCAAGCTTGATGGCCTGTATCCACAGAGATGCCATGAGCGGAGCACCTACGAGCGAGCCCAGTGTCTTAGTCAACATAACGATGCTGAAGTCTTGTGTATCAGAGTCACCGAGTGCTATCAGCTGAGACTTGACGAGCGACATTGTGAAAACTGGCAAGGCCGAACCAAGGGCATAGATCATCAGGGCTCCTAATAGCATCCAAAATTTGAAAGCTAGCGCCACACATAACACGCCGATGACTGAAATTAGAATGCTAGCTTCCGCTCCAAGGTAGTTCAGTCGAACTTCAGAGCCATGGACAGCTCTCGTGGATATTGACTTGCGAATGATGCGCGGGACGATGATTGCAAGTAGTGTGAAGTTGACTATTGCTTTTGCCGACAACATGAAACCGGCCTGATTGGACAATGAGCGGATGATTGAGATAGGAAGAATGGCGTTCTAGCTGACTCACCTGGGCAAAGGTCCACTCGTACCTTTTCGAGATGTACTGCACAAGAAGCTTCGTGTCTGAGCTTGCAAGGGCAGTGAGGAAGAACGAGCAAAGCAGAACCTGGAAGTTTCGACGCCCTTTGATCAGGTTCACAAGCTTTAAGGCTGCCTGTATGCATTCTTGTATGAAGTTGCGGTTCTCGAAAGCGTTGGCATAGCGACTTGCACGACTCTCGCTCTCAGCAAGAAGCGGCCCGGCTTCTTCAACATCATCGGTGTTAAAATGCTTAGGCAAGGATGCTGGATAGTCGATACGCGTTAAGTCTGTTGTGTCGGGCAGTAGCATGATCGTAGGCACTGCGCATGTTAAAAGACCTATGGTCATCCCAAAAGGTAGCCAGATGTTCCAGCTCATCATAGCCGACGCCATGGTAGGGCCCAAGAAAGAAACCACGTACGACGTGGAGCTGATATAAGAGAAATACGATGCCCTACTTTTGATGAGACTTGCTCAATGGAGGAAGGCGTGGTTGCAGATGACATACCGTTGAACATATTCACCAGCCAATGCTGAGGTTAATGTGAAGATTGTTGACTGCAACACGCATTCGCCCCCAAAGATAGCTAAGAAGGGTCCCACGATGATGAGTTTCGTAGGCAAGATATGTGAGAAGTATCCTATCGTGATAGCCCATAGGCTCATGAATATTCTTGGGACGAGGTTGCACCATAGAACAACTCGAAAGCCGTACTTCTCAGCGATGAAGCTGAAAGGTATCGTCACGAGGAAGTCTGGTCAAGGCAAAATCAGACACATGCAAGAACAGTTGATACAAAGCTGTTCTTACATACCGCATACGACGATCGTGGTCTCCATAATACCTTGAAGCCATGCTAGCTGCTGTTGAACTTCGTCGATTTTACACAGCTTCTCAGGAATAGCTCCATGTTTAGGGATCAGAGCTGGATTGCGATGCTCATAGTGGTCTTGACAAAGCCTCAGCTCAATCACGCGATTCAGAGGGAGCGTATATAAGACGGCAGAGAGATGCACGAGGATGAGAAGCACAACCAGTGGCCGTATTGAATGTTTGTTCTTTGTGTTAGGCTTAGGCGATGGGCTCCGAGAAACTGCGCCCATGGCACGTGACAGGAGCGGTTCACTGCTGATCGAGGTTGCCATGTGTTAAAAGTACGTTGGCAACGACATGATCGATGTTTTTGGGAGGAAGTGTCATCAGTAGAGTCTCTTGCAACGCGATGTGTACTAGGAGGTTAGATAAGATAACGATCACGTGCCAAAGGCTTTCCAACCCCTCTCACCGACAATGACATGCGTTCTACAACCGTCCAGGTTTAGCAACTGCCGAATAGGCCTTTCTTTTCTGTGGCAACACTCCGACAAAGCAAGTCCACACCGTAACTCCATCTTCGATCCACTACCGGGCCTCTTCGCCACACAACCAGGGTACACCTAGGCAATACGACAGCGCATTGCGCCACACCGAACCAGCCCTGCGGCCGCCTCACCCAATCTCCCCCTTTTCCAATCGCCAAACCACCTTCTAGAAACGCGCGTTCCCGACACCGTATTTCCCACGAACGCGATTTCGCGACTCGCGAACGCGACTGCCTGATCTCGGGCCCCGAGCCCAATTTGCCTCCCCAGATTCGCGTTCGGGGCCTGATGATCCTTGCAAGGGATGAAGAGACCACTGGTGGCGGTCCGACGCCACATATTAACGCGGGACGTTTGTCGAGGGATTGGTGATATCATTCCAGAGTGATCGTGAACTGGATTCCAGATTGATCTAGAAGTCTTGCTTGTACTGTACTGGCAAGTCTTACATCACGCCCTGGCAATACCCTAGACCCTCGCGGATGACGCAGCGCGCCCATGTTGGGTCCGCACATCTGTCTCCGCCGTAGTGTGACAGGCATGTTGATTGTAGTTGCTTGTTTGAGTGCTGCGCTGCGAGAGAAATTCCTAGGGTAAGTGCGGTTGTGGAAAGGACGAGCAGAAGCATGATTACGATGATTTGTGCTCTGTACTTCCGCCATCGCTTGTGGTAGTTGCGCTCAGAATCAGAGTGCAAAGAGACATAGCTTTGTCGCCATGGTATGGACTCCAGTATGTCGAAGGACTGGATTGATGCCGGTGAAGGGGGTGCCGAGGTTGGGTCTTGATCCGCATACCGCGGACACAGGACGTTGTTGGCGAATGTAGTTCCATCGTCGATGTAGGGCGATAGCGGCATGTAGCCTATGCTGGTGGGTCTTGAGATGGAGATTGGTGTCTTGTGCGGTTAGTGAGGTGTCGCATAATCGGCAAGACAGCGCAATTTCCTTGCACTTACAGGAGGCATGCTGGAAAATGGATGCAATGGTTTGAGCGAAATGCATATCGAGCGCGAGTATCAAGGCCATCTTTAAGACTCAAATGTTGCATGAACATGTCTGAAACATGTAACGAGTGGACAGCAGCACAAGCAACTTGACGCGGTGCAAGTGAGCTTGAAGTCTGCTTGCCCACGAAGCTGAAACAGGATATCGCAACAACCCCAGACTTAGGCGTGCAAGGAATAAGCTGCATGGAACACCGTTGATTTTGTGGACGACCACGTTCTAGAAAATAATGCTCATCACGTCCCTTTCAGCCCCGCTGTCAAGTACAGACTGAGCCCTAACACCATCACCATCACGCCCACAACACCATGTGTTTTCCCACTGATCCACTGCATGGGTCCTGAAAAGACGAAATTTTTGTAGGAGAAGAAGGGTATCTCTGCTCGCTTAAGCAAACAACACTGGCGAGTGAGCTCTTGTGCGGCATCTGGTTCCAATTTCAGCCGGTATAATTGCTTTCCACCACTCGCACTCCCGCCACAGAGCTATTCATATTAGAGGACGTTGTAGATCCAAGATGCGAATATTCTGCTCTGATCGGGACCGATGTATCAACGCAGCCTTGGGCTGGTGATGAACGACCTTGTTTTTTTTGTAGGTCGAGGGTTGTAACAAAGGAAATGCTGGTAATGGACAGGAACAAAAAAATTCTTTGATATCGCGGAAAGGTAGAATAAAACGCTTGCAAATGCCAGACAGATGTGACGCTATGACGCTCATACATGAAGAGTTTTGGTACAACGGGTATATTCACGGTTGTGATCGGACAATCCATGACTATGCGGGGATGTTCAAGACAACAACTGCTCCCAGCAAAGGGTATTTTACACATGCTGGGGATGCAGGTATGAGTTCTGGTAGTATTGTTGGTGCGGCACGTTGGGTGGCAGTTCTGATGTTGGTGTCGATGGATACATCGAAGCTGGTTGTGATTTGACGACATGGCCAGCGAACTGCCCCTCACCATCGGGTGTGATAGGCGGTGTGAGGCATCCATTGTTCATGATGGCACCATAGGGAATCTTGTGAGGTGTCGAAGGTCCGTATTCTGAAACATGCTTGGGCTCCTCGACGGTAAGTGTTGGCGGGGGTGTCGGGGGTGAGGCAGCTGCTCTTTGCGCATTGCGTGCTTGCTGTTGAAGGAACTCGTCGACTGTAGCGACAACGTTGGACAGGTGTGTCGAGGCGTATTTCCTTGAGAGGACAGGCGATGGCTGGTAAAGGTGGTTTGACAAGCCCATAACGGTCTGAGCATCATAGGCACCAGCCCACTCTGTAGGCTTAGCTTGGGGGCGTGTAAGCACACACCTGGCGAGGGCTAGAGCAGATCTGGCGAGGACCGAAGGTGGTGTGGATACGAACTCCTTGTGGAACAGTGCAATTTCCGCAATGTAAAGGGTCATGTGCTCAACCTCAGCGTCGTAAGGACCTGCGGCGAGAGCAATCTGAAGGAATGCATCCACGGTTGGGTGTCCGACAACCCAGTTCAGGGTTTGCAGTACGTGCCATTCCATCTGGGTGAACATCTCGTCATCGTAGAGCGAGCAGCACATCGACTTCAATTCCCGTACGGTTGGTACCCGGTCCTTCTTGTCGCCGTACTTAGCAGCAATAAGGAGTGCAGCACAGCCAACGAGCTGGTAGTGACGCTTGTAGACAACGCGGCGGGAGCAGTAGCGGTCGAGCAGGTTGACGGCAAGGAAGAGAGTCTCGGGAAGCAGCTGGAAAGCGGCGTGGGCTTCAACCAAAAAGTCGAGGAGGTAGGGGCGCATGAACCACTGGATCTCTGTCTGAATGTCAATCGAATTGACGTCTGGCAGGGTTTGTGACTGGTTCACGTTAGCAAGCTCTTTCGTCACGCATGTCTTGTGGCACCAACCTCCATGTGCATCATGTGCTCCATGATGTCCTCCTGATACTCGTCGGCAGTTTGTCTTGAAAGCTCCTCTGCAAGAGCCCGTTGTTGCATCCTTGCAATGCTGCGCTGGCGTTCCCTAGCCTCAGCGCGGAGAACGTAGATACCATCATCGTGCGACTCCGTGAAGTACGAGTCGCAATGCCCGTAGCGAGATTGTGTTTGCTGGTGGTAGGCCATTGTTGGTGATGTAGGAGGTGAGTGGAGGCGTCAAAAACGTGTTGCTTTGGTGAGGGAGTGTGATGGCTCGATGTGTTGGCCGTATTAGAGAATGGCAGCCTGGTAGGCAAGTTGTTGTCGTAGGACTGTATGTAGTTGGGTATGAAAAGGAAGGTATCTGGTCCGTAATTCCCGAAGAGCTTGTAAGGCGGGAATATGTATAACAGAAGCCTGGAACACGAAAGGATATTAGTCTGTGTTCGACTGAATTCTCAATCGCGAAACGGTGCAGGACGGAGTACATACCTTGAAGAATTAAAGTATTAAGATAAAGAACGAATGAGGAGCAGAGGAGGACTGGAAAGGTACAGTAAAAGAAGTCGGAAAGCTCGAGCCCCTTGCTAATTGCATCCAGGAGCTAGAGTGAAATTGGCGGGTTTGATGTGGGGCGAACACTACTGTGAAAAGGGATGACAGAGCACGAGCTAACGAGTCTGCCAGGGTGCGTTGCTGGGTACTGGAATGCGGATAATCCCAATGCTGGCAATCGCGGAACTACGCAAGGCTTAGTTTAGGGCATTTCGGAAGGCATTTCGGGAGGCTTACAGATGATGCAAATCTCCGATTTATCGAAGATGCAAGTGACTGTAGAGAGATACAGCCGACTGTAAGGCCTGAATACAGCTGATGAAACTGGAGCGGTATGGTCAGCGCAGGATCAATAGCTGATCAATAGCGAATCAAGGGGAACATCCGGTTATCCAGTAAAATGAGAGTGAGCCCGAGTAGTAACTGTTGGTAAGGCTAGCAATCGTGGAATGAGGCTACGGCAAGCTCCGACCAGGCATCGTGACGGGTGAACATGTAGTCAAGCCGCCAAACTTCAGTGAAAGACCCTGATGAACCACGGGTAATAGTGACGTCGGTTTGAACAACGATGTTTGTTACATGCAGCACAATTTAGACGCACGACAATGCGACAGGAACAATGGCAGCAGCAGCATCCTCAGCCCAAGCTACTGAGCACAAGCCATTGGACCTCAGATGGGTGAAATGCAAGTCGTAGACGTGATCGCGCATGAGGTGCTACAGCAGCAAGATGATGGCACGCAATCTCGTGTGAACTGTGGTGGCGCCGCGACGGGTTTGAAGAGTCGTGACTTGGCGAGACACGCCTGGTCGACGTAAATGAGACGAGTTGCAATCCGATCGAGGGTACGGTATGTGTCGCCCTTGACTCGAACTGCCATCCCTAACCGAAGACATTGGGCAACGTCAACGCTCACAATCCCATTGTCTCGCCCCAACCTTCTCCTTTGCAATGCTCGCCCTGTCCTGATGCTGCCCTCATATGCTGGCAATGTTCTCCAACCTCGTCGTGGTGTTCATGTTCCTCATCATGGTCTGTGCCCTTTTTTTCCTTCCTGATCCGGATCCGCGGATGTCAGAAGTCCCTGCTGGAAGGTGCTACCCGGACTGGACGCAATGACCGAGGCAAACGGAATCCACGGCAGAGAAGATTGAAACAGTGACCTACCTTGAGTTCCAAGAGCTGACACAGGTGTACAGTGGGGTCACACGAGGCTGGTCGTATAGGAGCCGAGGCGGACAACGATGGACAGAGGCACAGCGAAGGCTTTCTCGACTATCTCTGCGGCCAGCGAGAGGACAGGAGGGGTAGGCGGAGGGGAATGGGAGGCTGAAGGTCACAGAGTGGTCTGGCACGCTTCAGGGTATCCTATTCGTAGAGAGACGGTCGAGGTGGGGAGGGCAGGAGAAGGAGGGATGTGTGGAAATAGGGCCGAGGATTATCAGCACCGCATCGAATCCAAGAAACTCCGTGCTCGACCGTAGTGGGGAGAGGATGATAAAGAGGAGGTGAAGGGGAGGTGAGGAGAGGATGATGTTCTTCAGACGGCTGCAGCTCCCACAAAACGACGGGCTCTCAGCGCGCCCAGGAGCCTGAGTGGACCGCGCTCTACTGGCTTCGAGCTACCGGGCTAACCCTATCGCGGCCGCGCAAGTTCACAACCTTGGAAGTCAAGGAACGCCAGCCAACCGTGGCGTGTCCTGTCCGGCGTCGTGGATCTATGGCGTTTTACTCTGGCAACTCCCAGCCAGGAACACGCTTGATATTGCACGCGTTGCAGTCCGTCTCTCCCGCAGCGCTGCCTTGCGCACTGTCACGCCGCCCGGCTGCTGTGCTCGCAGCCGTAGCCACCGCCAGTGCCTGCGCTGCAACATGTAACAGTGGCAGGCTGGACGCCCGCTGTCTCGCTGCTCGCACAAAGACGTGATGCTTGCCGTGGCCTCACAACGCGTCCAACTGTGGCTCCTAGCTCGCGGCGACTACCCACGTTAGCTGGCAGGCGGACTGAGAGGAACGCGCTGGTGGACTGCCTGTCATCTTCGCGAATCCCCGCTCCAATCAGGCCTTGGGAGCGTCTCCGGTCAGCGTGAAGCCAACGCATGCAGCGACCGGGGTCAGGCTCTGATTGCTAGCCAATGCGTCCTCGTCTGCGCACAGGAAACATGTTGCTTTGCATGATTCTGAACAGCCAAGACCTTGAATTGGCAGTGCCGCCGCAGCTCAGACTCTGCTGCGTGCTTCCCCTGGCACATCCTTACGCCAAGTGGCAGGAGACGCTTCAAAGATGCCCATCGTCATGAGGCGATGATAGATATTCACTCTCGCTTACGCGCTCCCGTGCGTTCGCCGCTCCACGTAGATGCTTGCGGGCTGTTTGCATCCCGTTTGAGGTTGCACACGAGAACTCACCTTGTCGAGTATCTGCAAGCAGCATCAACACCAAATCTTAGTGATTGCATCAGCTCCATAAAAACACGCAAACTCAACGCGAGCGATTCAGAGCATCAAGACCCATCAAGCCCCACGTTCACGCTGCTTCCGCATGGTGGACAGCTCTAAGAGTGACTATCGCGCAATCGTCGGTACCGAGCTTCGTAGCTAGAGTAACACAGACGTCCTTGCTGATGAAGCCCAAGGCCCGACCGTTGAGATGATCGTGTATGAAGATCGCTGCTGTTGTTTCGACACAGAGGAGTTAGGGGTCGGATTACTTGCCTGCAAATACATTGCCTCTGACAAGCCCAATAACGCGTCCTGCAGCACCGAACAGTGCTTCTTCAGCTTGTGATATTGCCAATGAAGTCCGCGGGTCGCAAGCATCAAGCCAGGTTGCCAAACTTGAAGCTTCCAGAAATCATCCGTGGTTGACCTTCCCTTGCAGAGCTAGCCACTCCTTTTGCGGGGTTAGGTGCATGCTATCTAACGAGCTTGGTTCCGCTGCATCGTGACAGCATTTGAGCTTTGACTTTGCAAAAGCAGCACGACGCCTGATGCTGACCGCTGTGGGGACGAAATGCGCATATACTGTCTACAAAGTTGAGCAAGGCAGCACCTCTTGCCGGCATATCACAGAGACAAAGCAGGGTGCCGTTCAGCTGTGTGCCTGTCCCTGCAATTGCACCGACAAAGGATCCATTGGCGTTTCTGCAGCCGTCTGACACATGATGTGATGACTTGAATTCGGCAAGTCATTGCGTGCGGCTGGGAGACTTCATTATTTCCAAACGATACATGCTAGCGCCATCTTTCGTGTTTTCCACCATTGATGGCCTCGGACGCCGTCTCAAAAGCACCGTTTAAACGCAACGACCGGCAGCGCTTTCTCTTGGTCTGACTATTGCATGCAGCTAGAGCTCGCAGCCGGCTTCCGCGCACCGTGTCTCGTCTTTGATCCAACACTGCACTAACTCGTCATGTCCTTGGTCTGATCACGACCGCGAACACAGCGCGCGTCTTAAAGCATCTGAGCCGCAATGCACGCGACAACGCGTGTAAGGAAACTTTTGCCTCCAGCCTGTTTTCGTTCCGCTCCGTTCCACGCCTTGTCTCGTCCGTCTGAGGACCGAGTCTATTGACAGTTGACCCATACACTCTGTGGGCCTCAGGCTCCGGCTACCGTACAATCAGCGCTGCTAGCAAATTTGCTCAAGACTTTTCATTGCAATTGATCACGATGCGGGCCTCGTGAGGAGATCTTCACTCATCCTCCACAGCAACCAGACGCATCGCGCCGATATACAGTGCGTCGTGGTACTGGCGACTGGCCGCAATGCGGATGGGTCCCCTACCTCCGCCCTCATCGCTTACCTGGTTGTCTGGGCACCGCATGAGCCGTGACAGATTTTGTGCAGCTTGCACGACGGCTGAAGAGCAAACTTTTCAACATTTACAGACGTGGCTGCTGGGGGCGAAGTGCATGTTTCAATGTTCTGCAACACATGTCTTCGCCGAATATAGCCCAACAATAATGAGGCCCGGCCGCGCCTGACTTCAGCGAGCACAATTGTCTTTCCAAGGGATGAAAGGACCGACGCAATGACGCTGCACTGCGGAACTTGTTACCCCGCTCGGCGGTCAAAGCGCGTCTATTGAAGGTTCAACCAATCCCTCAGTACACGAATGTGCTTTTCCTAGGTTCCGCTATTCACGCGTTGGAGGCGCAGTGCCGGAGCGACTAGGATCGCGTTCACGCGTACCGCGTAAAGTGGTTACATAGTTTGTCCGGCGTCATGACCAGCCTCTGAAACCGTCGATGGGACGCCCAAGACGCACTGATGGTGATTCAACGTTGATCTCATGCAGCATTCCAGATGTCTGCACATCAAGGGGCGCCAACCCTAATTGCAGGCAAGCTCAGCCGTTGAGTGCACCATCTCTACAGCAACGCAGTGCGATGACGTCCAGACCCAGAGCTGATTACGTGCGAAGGCTGTAGCGGTTTGTGGAAGCTGGGCCGGGTGCTTATCGCCATAGTCCCCGCAACGAGTCTCACAAAGGTGCGATGATGCGGCGTCACAAGCCGACTAAACGGCTGAAAGGAGGGGCGCCTAACAAGCTCTCGTTGCTGTACGCACAAGTAATGTTTGCACAATGCTCAGGCGGGCGATATATGCAGCACCACTTCGGCCAAACCCTGGCTGAAGTGGCAGTTTGCGGATAACGCAAGGAGGGACCTGCCGTGCCCAACACCTTGCAATGCCGCGGCACATGTTGAAAAGCTATTCAGAGTTTTCAAAGAGACTACCCCGCCGGTCTGAAGTTCAAAGGATCCAACACGTAGTCACATTCATGCCGCCGCGATCGGGTTCAAAACTTGCTAGCCTCCGAAGCTTAGCTGCCGTACTCAAACCCAGTTCTCATCCCTTTCAACTCCATGTCCAGCTTTCAGTCCGTCTATGCCAAAGTGTAGTAGCTACGGGGTCGAAGGGTCGAGCGGAGCGAGGTTCGGTGATGCGCAACTTGTGCTTGGGCGTTGGTGTTCTGCCATCGTGTGCCGGCGTGAAGGAGCCTTCACGCACCCAAAAGCCTACCCAAAATAGAGACAACACACATGTAGAGCACGTTTACCCATCTGATGGAAGCAGATGGGCGGACGTGGTTTTGGTGGGTTTCATGGCTTGATGGATGATGGGATGGAGTTCAAGGTCGTTCGGATGAAGTGATGTTTAGAGCTGGCTCGGAAAAACAATCTACCTAGCTGCGGAGACCCATCCATGTCTACTGAAAAGTTCGTGCCAAGAGTTTCTTTTGAAAGTTGACGAACATGAAAGCTGTAGTGTTAATCTTGTAGCGCATGCCCACAGACTGCGCGTGGAGCTTCTCAAGTAATTTTGCAACATCTGGTTTCACTTGAAAGCGCATCATGGACATCCACAGATCGCGTTTCGTGCCTTTCCCGCCATCTGCGATCAACGCCCTCGCATTTTCGCATACCGAGCCGGAGCATGGCCAGCAAGAACCCGAGTCGCTGAGGCTCGCTATCGGACGCGCAAACGGCAACATTGAGATTTGGAATCCTGCGAACGGCGCATGGCTACAAGAGAAAGTCTTCTATGGCGGCAAAGACCGAAGTGTGGAGGGTTTGGTATGGACACAGAACCCCGATCAGAGGGACTCGAATGGCAAGATTGTACCCGGACGTCTGCGGCTTTTTAGCATCGGCTACTCAAGCAGCGTCACCGAGTGGGATCTTGCAACAGGCCTTCCCGCACGACACTCGAACGGCAATCACAGCGAAGTGTGGTGTATCGCAGCGCAACCAAGGGCGAAGGGCAATACTGTTGGAGGTACGAATGACGCCGGCTCCTACCAGAAGCTTGTAGCAGGCTGTGCAGACGGAACCCTTGTTCTCCTCTCCACCGAAGACGATGACCTCCGCTTTGAACGGTTCGTTTCCAGGGCATCGACGAAGAAAGCTCGTGCTTTGAGCGTCGCATTCAAAGACCGCGACACGGTGCTTGCGGGTTTCGCAGACAGTATGATTCGAGTTTTTGACACAAGAAACGGGAACGTGATCAGGAACATTTCGCTGGGGAGCGGACCGCATGGTGGGCCCAAGGAGATTTTGGTCTGGAAGGTGAAGTGCCTCTCCAACGGCGACTTCGTGTCCGGCGACTCCACTGGCGAAATCAGGGTTTACAGTGGCAAGAACTACAGTCAAACGCAGAGGATCTCGGGCCACGAAGCGGATGTTCTGGATCTCGCCGTTTCTCGCGATGGTACGGGCATCTTCAGCGCAGGCATGGATCGCCGCACATGCTTCTACACTTGCAAAAAGTCGCAAGGGAACAAGGGACAGAACGGCAAATGGCGTAAGGTCTCCCACCAGAGGTATCACGAGCACGACGTCAAGGCTATGGCGACCTACGAGGGCAACAAGATTAGTGTCGTTGTTTCTGGAGGTAAGGAACACCCATCCATTTTAAGATTGACCGATGGCTTACATGTTTCGCATAGGTATCGATACACAACCCATCGTCGTCCCTCTCCGACAATTTGGGCAAGAACTCAGTCGAGGTCTGCCAGCTCTGCCTTCCACTCCCCCTCTCGTGAGCGCCCCAGAAGCACGACTCTTGGTTAGCTGGTGGAACACTGAGGTCCGAGTCTGGCGCGTTAAGCCCAATCACGATGGCACAGAGAAGCCCAAGGTGGTGGCACGTTTGGCTTTGCAGGGAGATGAGAACGTCACATCCGTCTCAATCAGCCATGATGGCGAGCTTCTCTCTGTCGCAACCGCAGACACCGTCAAGCTGTTTCAGCTCATTCGCCCACAGTCAGGAGCAGGACCCAGTCTTCGAGTTCGGAAGATCGAGATGCCAGACATTGGAGGTGCCAGAAACGTTCGCTTGACAGCCGATGGCAAATGGCTTGCCGCGGTTGCCGCTACGAACCAAGTCAGACTCGTCAGGATAGTCAAGACGGAGGACCCAGATGATCAGCCTCGTCCTCTAGCTAAGGTTACGCTCCTGCAGCGTATGCCTCGTGAGGATACCCGATTGACTCCTCTTACTGGAGAGCACGGGTCTTACGAACGCTCGATCAACCATGCAGAATTCTCTTCTGATGGCACTGTGTTTGCTGTCACGGACCTTGCAGGCTACATCGACACGTGGGTCCTAGAAGGGCACGAGGATCCAACCGCCCCCGAAGTGGACATTGATGACTCCACATCGGACGCTGCCGAGGATGAAGACTCTGACAATGACGACGAGGACGGGTCGAAAGAGCAGATCATATTCCTTGGTCAGCGATGGATACGTAATCCCTCTGGACATTTGCTGCCCCGTCTCGACTCCACACCCACACTACTATCGTTCCAACCCAGCACGGACGATCCTCGGCCACAACCGAATGGTAACCCTGCGGTCCATCCCACGAGGTCCAACCCTCACCCCCACTCGCATGAGGTGCCGACCACGGAGCACAAGCTGCTCGTCACATCGGCGAAGCACCAGTTGTACATTTTCAAAGTGATCGCAGGCCGTCTGTCAGAATGGTCAAGGAGAAATCCGCCTTCCAGCTACCCGTCTGAATACCGCATGCTTGATCTGCCCGCCAAGGGCTGTGTTTGGGACGTTTCTTCGACCCAAGAACGACTCTGGTTGTACGGAGAGAAGTGGCTCTTCATGTTCGACCTGAGCAAGGACTTCCCAATCTCCGAAGATGGGTCCAAGAAGCGCAAGCGCGACACTGCAATCGATACACCGAGGAAGACTACCAGTGGAGCGGGCGACATGATTCCCTCAAAAGAGAGCACAGTCACAAAGCTGCGCAAGTATAACGGTGCACCTGGCAAAGATGCAGGCAAGGCAAACTGGCTGGACGTGCACGCGCCCAGGTCTAACGCGCTTGACGATGACGATGAGGGCGAGTCACAACCACTTGCGTCTCTCCGACGAATGGCGACGCAGGAGGAGATGACTAATGGAGATGGGCCTACTGGGGGAGAGGTTGCAGAAGTGGAGCAGAAGGCAAGCTGGTGGCATACGTTCAAGTATCGTCCGATACTGGGCATGGTGCCTGTTAGCAGCGAGCAGGGGCAGCCGCTCGAGGTGGTCCTTGTCGAACGGCCATCGTGGGATCTTGACTTGCCGCCTAGGTTTGTTGGGGCGCATGAAAAGTAAATTCGTATTGCGCTTCGTAAAGATGTTGCATTTTCCGGCGTTGATACCTCCAATCGAACTTTTTTCGACACCCATCCCCTTCATCTCAACTAGCTCCAGTGATACATGATTGAAGACATTCAAGAAACCGCAAAGGGCCTACACTAAGCGAGGAAGTGCTAGATGCTCGTAAGCTCATTGAGACTGCGAAGGGTGCCTCGCTCATGTTTCAAAGGACGACGCGTCGATGCTCAACACCACATGGTAAGTGGGTCTAGACCATCCTTGTCTCAAGCAGTGACTCGTCAGCTCGCAGCGTGTGGCTTAGATTGTATTTCTCCGAGTCCGAGCCGGTAAGTGGTGGCCAGGGCCACCTGACACAGCACAGTCTTCGTGCTCGTGGGCTAGCCAAGATACGTCCGCAACGCGTAAGGCTTAAGTCGCTGGCAGAGTGAATTCGCACACACGTGACGTAGGGTGCGCAGAGCCGCTTGATAATACGTCTTGATCGGTGAGATAGTCGTCACAAGCATGCCCAAGCTCAACATCTGTTGTGCTGGTGTCAGACTTTGATGCTGTGCTCACAAAGACAGGCACGCCACCAGCACATCAGGCTCTCGATCGGTGGTGTAATCTACGGTGATGAGCGCAAGGCTGCGGAGAGTAACACGGAGCATCATGTATCCCGCAGCATTCGCAAGCTTTTTTACCCCAGAGGCAACGATGTTACAAGATCGACTTTGACAACCCGCACTCTGCAGGAGATGATCGCCATGATAGCTGACGCAAACCAATGATGACGAGGCACGGAAATGCCAAGGAAAACCCGTCTGTCACTTCGCCACATGGCCGCACAGCCAATGAGCAGCAGGCTTCATTCAGCAGAACAAGCAGGCTTCAGGGGACAACGCTGTCGCAAGCAGCGGTGCGGGCTTCACCAACAGACAAGATTGCGTACAGTCACAGGGCAGCAGCTGGCGTGGTCTTATTCCTCCACCCGTTCTTGAAGAGTTTGCGTCGTCAATGTCGGCGTTGGAGCTATTGATTCACCAAAACGTACCGACAGCAGCACCGGCGCATACGCGTACGTGGGCTGCCGCGGCGTGCGACGGCACACGTCCGCTCCACAAGCGCAGCTGGGCGGCTGAGGGACGGAGATGGAGAGCGTGGCACGCAGCGTGTGCATGCGCGGTTGAGAGGCGCGAGGAAATGAAACTTCAAGTGCTTGGGCAGAGTTGCGCTGTAGCTAAGAGTCTCCTGGAGAGCGTCTCCAGCGCTAAGTGGTTCGAGAGCCGTCGAGGCGCAGAGGGTTCCCGTGGTTGCGTGACAGCTCGAGCCAGCATACGCAATCGTCTAGCGTGCAGCGCAGGGCTTGGCGGGCCGCGCGTGTAGAGAGAGCAGAGACGGGCGGCAGCGGTGCAGAGCAGGGCAGCAGGCGTCGAGGCAAGCGCACGCAAGTGAGGATGATGAAGGCCTGTCTGCGCGAGCGCGCACGCATGCAGTCGGCCGGCGATGCGCAATCGCAGCATGGGGCCGACTTGCAGCGGCGTAGCTGGGCGCTGGCCAGGTCGTCGCAGCAGTGGCTTCAGTGGGTGAGGGCCGCGTGTCGACCGCGAAGCCCCTGACGAAAGCGGGAAGGCGCGACTTTCCGCTCTTGCCCCATTCCCGCCCTCATGATTACGCTCGTCCCTGCCCTGCGCACCCTTCTCTGCTCAGCTACCAGCTTTCAGGACCTCGGACGACGTCGTCTTGCGCACACTGACGCTGCAGCACCGCGCTCGCAACAGTCGACGACGACGTCTACTTAGAACCACCGCCCGCCGCCCGCCGCCCGTGACGCCTGCTGCTGCTGCTGCGCCTGCACTCTGACGCTCGTTGACCAGCGACCCGGGCTGTGCAGTGCCAATCCGCCGCCTGTTAGCACCCACATCAGCGCTCCACGCCCGCCCACGCCGACCCTCCTCACCCACCATCACCACCACGACCACGACCACCACCCCCCAATCCACACACACGCCCGCCATGGAGCACCCGCGAGCCTCTTCGCGGGCCCCTGCCGGCGACGTCGACAGGCTGGCCGCCGAGATGACTGACAAGTTCCGCTCCATGCTCAGCACCAAGCGCATGAACGACCTCTCCACCACCGTATCGCACTCGCGCTCGGCCTCGCCCGCACCACGAGACTTTGGCTCTCCGCAGCCGCCCGCACAGAACGCCCCGCCGTCGTACTCGTCGCTCAAGAACATCCCGCTCGTCGCCCAGCCGCCAAACCCCAACGACCTCCGCTCGATGCGCTTCCGCAACATGCTGCACTCCCTCTCCCAGATGCCCACCCGGTGGGAGAACCCTGGCCTGCTGGACGAGGCCCTGCGAGTCGTCCCTCTCGAGCAGATCTACAACGAGGCCGACGAGGAGAGCCAGATCCTGCAGGCCGAGGCCGACAGTCTCGGCGCCGGCAAGAAGGCCGCCTGGGGCTACCAGGACTGCGTTGTCCGCGCACTGCTGCGATGGTTCAAGCGCTCCTTCTTCCAGTGGGTCAACAACCCGCCGTGCTCGAGGTGCTACTCGCCCACAGTAGCAGTCGGCCTCACTCCACCACTCCCAGACGAGCAGGCCCGTGGCGCCAACCAGGTCGAGGCCTACAGGTGTTCGCACGAAGGATGCCAGAACTACGAGCGCTTCCCCCGTTACAATGATGCCTTTGTTCTTCTGCAGACCCGCAAAGGCCGATGCGGCGAGTGGGCCAACTGCTTCACCATGCTCTGCCGCGCTGTGGGCTCAAGAGTCCGCTGGGTTTGGAATGCAGAGGACCACGTGTGGACAGAGGTCTACTCAGTACACCGCAAGCGATGGGTGCACGTAGACGCCTGCGAAGAGGCATGGGATAAGCCTCGGTTATACACTGACGGTACGTTCAAGCTCCCCATGAACCACGGAATCCACTGACTGACACTCCACAAGGCTGGGGCAAGAAGCTGTCGTATTGCATTGCCTTCTCTGCTGATGGCGCCATGGACGTCACTCGACGCTACGTGCGTGACCAGACTAAGCACGCAGCTCCTCGCAACCGCGCACCTGAGGCCGTCCTTCTTCACATCATGGACGAGATCCGCGCCGTGCGACGCAAGGACATGTCCAAGCAGGATAAATTCCGCCTGCAAGGTGAGGACCTCCGCGAATCAAAAGAACTCCGCGGCTACGTCATCTCTTCCATCGCACACGACATCTGCAGGCTCAAGCCACAAGATATCATCAATGGAACATCTGCTCGGGATACCGAATCCGACAAAGCTTTGGAGGGCCGTATGAGCGGTAACCAGGCATGGATCCGAGCACGGAACGAGCAAGGACGAGGCCAATCGAACCAACATGACCCTCGCAACCAGCACCCGCATTGAGGATCTCACCTACAAAGGTCACTCACTATTTTCTCTTCCACTACCATCTTCGCCTATCCTGCCGCCCTACAACCCAGCCGAGCCGGGTCTACTGTGCACAGCACCTATCCGCTCTGGCATGTAGGCTTGGACTGAGCTCTCGATGGTCCTCTTCCTCCTCCACTCAGCGACGTTCGTTCACGAGCACCCCGCACCCTGTAACCATAGAATCCCGGATTCAGTGATTCATCGAACCTTTTGCGACGGCGTTCATGGCGCGATACCAGCAGCATTAGCAATAACCTCTAATGTCTGCACCACCCTTTGGGGTCTCATCCTATCACTAGCCTGGTACAAAGTCCACGGCATACACCCACCGACACGGGGTTTCCCTTTACGATCTCCTTGCATATTCACTTCTTATCTCCATGTGCGACGCAGGATTAGCGGCACTGTTTATATCATTGGGTTTTTGGGATTACGATTTGATACACCTGTTTCTTATGTTTCTTGCAGTCTTTGTTTGTTATGAGCATTTCTGGCCACTTGACGTAGCCTCGTGCGATACGATGGCATGCAGTTTGCAATTCTTGTTGGTGCCTGGCTTTGCACGCACGCTGTGTTGCAAGTGGTGAGAACGGCGCAAATGCCGTGGTGATTAGGACGCGCGTCATGCATGGAACGCTGCGAGAACCTTGGAAAGAGAGATGCAGATGCAAATAGAGAAAATGACAGCCAAGATGATTGGCAACGCTTTCTGCGATACAACACTCTACTGGTTCCAGACTTTGCGAATCATGGTGATGTTGCATGATCTACGAAACATTGCAGATGATCAAGCAGGGCCTTGCGCAGAACGCGCGTCTCGAAGCCCTCGTGTTTGAGCATTCCAAATTTCCGGAGAGCCTCATAGAAACCTCAGGACTTGATGTATATCAGGCATTCACCATCGGGTACTCTTCACACAGGAAGCATTGGAGCAAACCCCCATCCCGTCCAAGCATTCTCGCTGTCTGCTCAGACGCGCGTACCTCGAGTCGAAGTAACCCAAGGCCGTCAGCCAGCTGATGCATTCCTGCCATGTAACTTCGGTTCCCCATCCACACCTCATCAACGCAACGTCCGCATATACATCAGCCAGCCAGCCAGCCCCAATTCTGCAGAGAAGACAGTCACTCTCGACACCTCGAGCAAAATCGAGCAAACAGAGCAAACATGCTTACTTCCTTCACGTTTCAGCCGGACGGCACTCGGTGATGATCTTTGATTAGATCGTCTTGGCGGGACGGGCGCAAGCGATGTAGTGTCTATTTTTAGGTGGGGCGTTACGTTTCGTGTGGCTGAAGAAGCGGAGGATTCCGCTATTTTCATTTCTTGCGCCTCAGCATACAGGCTGGTCTGTCAGCATGGTCAAGTTTGCGTGTTTGGTGATTGTTTGTTTTTTAATTGAGACTTTTTGGAGAGGAAGCTGTGCGTTTTAAAGATGATGGTTGTTGGAACGGTGCTGTACACCACGCTGTCCACTACGCTGTCCACGCTATCCACTACGCTATCCACTACACTGTCCACTACGCGGCAGGGCTGAGCGCTCGCTCGCTGGATTGCCGGCTGCGTGGCATAAATGTGGAGGTTGTTGCTCGAGCTCATCTCCATAGGTGGGTTCGAAGGCTGACGGTTTTTGGCACCGCTAACCATGTCTTTGCTTCGCCTTGCGCGCAATAATCGCCGGTTTGGGAAGACGTGGAGCAGCATTTTGAAGTTTTGCAAATTACACCGAGGCGTAGCGCATAGTATACTGGCCGAACGGCGATGATATCAGCCTTTTTGGGAAGATGGGGAGCAGCGTCTTTGAAGTTTGGCAAATTACACCGAGGCGCATATACTGGCCCAACGGTGGTGATGTCAACCTGTTTGGGAGAACTGGGAGGATTGCATGAGGATTGCGAGGATTGCGAGGATTGCGCAGCCGTCCAAGGATGTGGTTGTGGAGGATCTGGGCACATTGCGCAGCAACGCAAGGCTGAACTGTGTAGCTGAACGTGCGCACCATCACAACTTTCGACCTCAACGAGGCCGAGCTGCACCACACTCGGGCATGTACACCGCACACTCCCCAAGCAGCGTAGTGCAAGTCAGCGTGGAGTGTCGCGTCAGCACGCCTCCCACAGCAAGCCCGAAATCGCAAGCCCTGTGAGGCTCGGTGAAGCAGCCACGCCGCTAGACGCGGCCTGACTGGCTGGACGGCCGTTGATCCTGCTGCGTAACCCGCAATTGCACAGACCCTTGCTGTGCCTCTCACAGCCCCCTTCAGCTGGGTTCAGCTGTCGCACGCATGCTTGTACAAAAGCTGGCTGACCCGCGCCGTTTGTCTGACCCTCATCTATCTGGTGTTTTGTCGTTCAGCCTCTTCTGTTCACGTGCATTTGGATTGTTTTGCCTCTCGACCTACGAACAACAATCGCTACTCCGCGCAATCGATAACTACCAACCACTGACATCGCGTGTCGAAGCACTGAACCACTCGCTTTACTAAACACCTACGCCTACACCGCAAACATGGGGAAAGCAGGGCGCGTCGCGTGCATCATCACGCCCATGGCGTTGACAGTTGCGTCGCTTATTTGTCTGCTCCTTGTTATGATCGGCCAGTTGGGCAACGACGGCAAAGCTCCCTCAACGTCGCAGGGGCGCGATCTGTACTTCTTCAAGGCACGCCAACCACCTCAACACAGCCTGCCAGCCTACTAACACTACGCACAGGCAGACACAAGTAATTTCACAGCCGATCCGCAAACCATCCTCGACAAACTCGACAAAGCCGGCGACAAAGTCCACATCAACAACGACCTCCTCAACGCCCTGACTGGCGCCGCTTCCTCCAAGGATCTCAAGGACTTCTACCAGGTCGGTCTGTGGTCGTACTGCGAGGGCGACAAGACCGATGGCGTGGAGAAGATCACACACTGCTCAGCCTCTCAGACACATTTCTGGTTCAACCCTGTCGAGGTGTGGGGGCTCCAAAACACTTCTGTGCAGAATGTGCTTGGTGATGATTTGCAGAAGGGACTCAACACGTACAAGAAGGTTGCCGGGTGGATGAACTGGGCTTTTATCATTGCGATCATTCTGACCGCTGCCGAATTCATCGTTGGTTTCTTTGCTATTTTCTCGAGATGGGGAAGTCTGGTTACCACCATCCTTTCAACCGTAAGTTCTGCATTTCCAGTTACATCCTCAACTTGTACTCACACGGTCAGGCATCATCCTTCTTCGCCATCGCAGCCGCCGCAACCGCCACCAGCGTCTACGGTGTCCTAACGGGCGTCTTCCACACCGCGCTCGAGCCCTACAACATTGATGCCTCCATGGGCAACAAGATGCTGCAAGTCATGTGGCTCGGCGTCGCTTTCAGCATTGCGTCTGGCATGTTCTGGCTTCTTAGCGTATGCTGCTGCTCTGGCAAGAGCAGCCACAAGCAGATGGTTGTTGAGAAGACGCCCTACACGTATGAGCGTGTTTCTAGTCCGGCATTCGGTCAGAGCGGTCACCAGCTGCAGACTGCGCCTGCATTCAAGCCCACTGAGCATGGGCAGAGCGGGACTGCTTATGAGCCGTATCGCGGCCAGGTTTAAGATCTGAGGGTGAAGGTTGACAGCCAGTTTTGAGGGAGAGGAGAAGGTGATGCATTTCACGACATCCACGGCATCATTGTGCGATTCTTGTTCATATACCATGGCGTTTGGGAAGCGGAGCCTCACTACTTCGAGTAGTTGAGACGCTGACTGCATTTTGACTAAGCCAAATTTCATGTTTCAATTCATCAATTATATCTCATCCTCTTCGTCACTTCCTGTCCGTCGATTAAAGTCATTCCAGCCTTCCTCGTCGTCATCGTTATCATTGAAAACCTTCACTGAAGACATCTCCAACATCGCCTATCCTTCACTGACCATGGACACCACTCCCCACATTGGCCTCGACGAGTACCTCCATAGAGCTCGAGCGACGAGCCTTGGGGTCGAAGCTCATAGGGACCTCGAATGAACCTACAAGATATGAGGGTGACGGATTGTAAACGCTGTCATGATATAGGTACCGTTGCAAGCGATCAAGCTGGTATACATCCCGGCGCCAACCGCAACACAGGCGGTGTTAGTCTGTGGAGTGTTCTTCCCAGTCGTGCTGGCGGGAGGCTGGACTGGTGTAGGGCTCTGTGGCTTGGTGTAGGATATCTTGCCCATCTTGCAAGTGTAGTACGCCCGGACAAATGTATAGAAGCAAGAATGCGGCGCGATTGTCCTGAAAGATTGGAGTTCAAAGCCCGTCGAGGAGCTGCGTGTTCATAGCTTCTGAAGAGAATATATACATTCTTATACAAATCGCGTGCGTGCGATTCCCATCCATCTTTTGACTGCTTCGCTGTCATGCTCCCTTCCAAGATCGTGCTTGGAAACAGTGCCCAGCTGAGCCGTGCGTCTCGGGGTGGGCGAACTATTTTGTGAACCCGGTGTGCAGGGTCGAAGAACATCAAGGTTAACAACCATTGGTTGACTGATGTGTTAGGCAACAGAATTGAGAAGGCAAAACGTCCATGCACCAAATGTGAGGCTTCACCCCTGCGCGGTTCACGTGAATCTTCCCATCCACGCTGTTCAACGCCACTATGTTGCTTCGAATAGGCCCTAGGACTGCATTATCTACCCGTGAACATCGTATGTATCATGGAAGAGGGCCTGATCCGTGTGTTCAATGTACTGTGCATTCTGTACGATATTCAGCTCCTGGTCCTCTACTACCAACATCTGCAAAAGGACTTCGAAGTCGACCCAGATTCAGCAACCGACAGAGAGTGTGGAGCCTACGCAGCACAATGTAAGGCTCATGCTATTGATACGAGCGAAATATTCTGATTGCTGGTTGTCGCTGATAAGTTGCTCTTTCTTTGTCTCTGGCAGTGCTTCGTAGAGTCTCGATGTCGATCGCTTGCTTTGTAAGAACTCCAGTTCGAGTGACTCTTGCCAGATCAAACAGCGCTGCAAGAAGCCTGTAATGCTGTTGGGCGGCGAACTGCTAATTTGGGCTGGCATAGCGGGTGGCTTTTTGGATGCGTGCCTGCATCTTCGGGGGTTCGTCGAAAGTACATAGTCACGTCTGCGCGTCGCGGGACTCGCTCACCCGGTGTGAGTATGAATCCAGAAATCCTTTTCTTCCATCCTGCCCTCCTTAATACCCTCAAGCACGCCTAGCACCCATCTTGGCGGTTGTGGCCCTCCTCCACTCGTATCAGCGTCCGTCATTGGACATGTTATAAATCCTCTCCGGGCTGCCAGCTTGCCTACTTCCTGAGCGATTTCGAGCCCATCTTTTGCATTTGCTTGTCGCTCACGACGCTCTTGCATCTTGCGCTCAATCCAGGAAGAGCATTGATCCATGCCCTCAGATGCAAGGCGCTGGAACGATGCCAAGAAGCGTTGGATGATATCAAAGAGAAGACGGTAGAGTAGTTCAGTTGCAATTGCGGTGCCAGTTTGCTGGGTGAAGAAGTTGGCGGGGACAAGAGAAGACACGCTTGGCCTGGTCGACAGCGTGGACGATGTGGGTGGGCTGTAGAGGACGAGCGGTTGCGAGAATGTCATGGTGATAGTTTGTTGATATGCTGCTGCTGTAAACTCGAGGCTTCGAAAGGATATTTACATGCGAGTTCTACCGACATTGCGAGCTGCTCGGCCTTTATGCTTTCAATACTAGACGCACCATGCGTTCCCTATCATCCCTCTCGGGGATTGGAAGTGTCCGGCGAGCCAATCAGAAGGCTGGTGCTGGACGCTTCAAGCGTTTTGTCCGCAAAGCCCGAGTGGACCGGTGGCCGTGAGCACCGACTACGGATTACACCAACCTCCGGCTTCCACTTTGCGACTTGGAATATTCGTTCAGGGACTGTAATGTATTCCTGTCCCACCGAACAAGCTTCCCTTCAGGTGTCGTCGTACTCTGTCTATCCTGGACTGGCACATGGTATCTATTCAAGAATTGAGCTGTCCAATCATCCACGTCGAAGGACTCTGAAGGCTCTGCGTTCAGCAAACACGTCCATAGAAGGCTGTAAACCTCCGCATCAAGTGCTCCAAGCTAGGTCGGACTCATGCAGCAGCTGCAGCCTAGTTAAAATTTACTCAGGCAACTTTTTAGTTATTGTTGTTTGTTTTTCATTCATGTCGAAAAGCAAATTATGAAGATGGACCGATAAAGCCATAACAAACAAATTGCCATTGACTGGTGACCAAAGGCACTCCGGGCCTTCCTGAATATTAGCTACCCCGCTCGATTGATGGCCGTATGCACATAGCTGCGTAATCCGTACGGGACTTGTGTATGCGCGTTGTGTCTGGGAGCCTGCCTTTGTGCACTTATGATCAGCTAGACAACCGCTGTATCTGTTGTGTACTTAGGATGATGCCTCAAAGATGCCCGCGCGTAGCTTTGTAACCTACATACCAAGATTTCATTAACGAAGTTTATAGCAATAATTCGACTTCGTTGTCCTTGGTCACTTCTTTGCATTCCAGCAAGCACTGTTGTTTTTCTAAGCCGGCTGTCATCATTAAGCTGAGAGCTTCCGTATCTGATTCTCCATTCGTCCTGCCGTGGCTTTGGCTTTTCTCGTACTCGGAGCTGCGCCACGGCACAGTCGTCTTCATTGTTTCAAGTCTCCATGGCACCCTTCCTCAACATGAGCACTACCTAACCACAGCAACACGCTTTCACCATCTCAATACCATCGACCCCCAACATGGTCGACTGTGCTTGAAGTTCTTGTTTTTACGTCCATCCAAGACTATCATTGAGCTGGTCAGTATCTCATCCACGTTTATCTCTTCCGCTAACACTGTCAGCTCTGCTTACCCTGGGTAAGCTCATACTAAATTTTGAACTAAACTCCCTTTGCAGCGAACAAAACTGCATACCATAATTACCATTAGATCTTTCCAGGTCATAAACTTCTCCTTCTGCGTTTCATATCGACCGAAGATGACCGCCCTACATCTCGTTCGCGCCAACTATCTCTAGCAGCAGAGTAGCCACCGATGGTGCCAAACTTCACCTTCTTTTATTTTTCTTGCATAAGCATACGTTAATACATACAAGGCATCGTGGTTGGGTATCACACGGTTCAGAAAGACGAGGAGCGCTGGGGAGCTTGAGGATATTCACCTAACAGAGTCTGGCAACATGGTTTGGTAAACATCACCGTTTAAGATAGAAGCTCTTCAGAGCTGGCCTAACACTCCATGGTCAAAGCGTCTGCGCTGCTGATAGAGGGATCCCCGCGCTGGCTCTGACCTCAACGTCTGCAATCTTTGGCTGTAGCAGCACTGCGCGGGAAAGACTTGTTCGGATGGGATGGGTGAAGCTTTCGTGATACCCAGCCAGATTGGGAAGTTCGTATGTATACGACTTCTGTAGTGGATAGTGGCTAAGACTCGGCTTGCACTGGGCTGAAAACGGATTGATATTTCATCATTGGACTTCACCTCAAGGATCGAGCACATCAGTAAAGGCTTGAGTGGCTTCACCAAAATAACAATCAAATCATTCGACCCTCGGGTCACTCATTATGAAGTTCGCTTCTTTTTTCATGCTGTGACGTGCTTCTGCCTTCTTCCTTTCCAGTGCGTTGTGCTTGACCGTAATCATAACTGCTACGTCTTCATGTCTTCCCGACATACCGGTATATGCACCATTGCCCCTGTTTGTATAGTAACTGCATGAACTACTCGCAGATATACTTTTCCCCCAATGCATCGAGCTTTGCATGTTCACATCTCTGCTCTAGTCAACCCTGTTACAAGACTTGTAATTGACAAGCGTAGGTAATGTAACGCAGAAGGAATGGTCCCACTCAGTTACCACAACGAGGCTCTGAAATGCGCCAAAGTAGGTGGGTCGATCTTCGCGAGCCAGTACGCGACAATGTCCTTCATTTGATACTTCAGAGCTGCAGCACTGTGCACAGAAGGTCCTCGGTTGTGATGAAATTCGAGGACAGCGAGTGAAGGTGGAGTGAATTATGCCGGTGTGCTCAGGTGATGGCGCGTGCAGGAAGGCGCGACGTTGGCGCCTGCCTGTTTACTGACGTGCAGCCCCACACATACATTGCAGCCTACAACTCCGCCGTGGCATGCGCGAGCCTGCAAAATGCTCGCTTCCTTCCCGTAAACGCTTCAAATCAATCGCAATGCGATAATATCCGCCTACACTCACTGCCAGCATGTGGTTCCTCGAGCACGAATCGCTCTTCGGCGGAAAGCGCATCTGGCTTCGACCCGGAACGCAGCAGCTCTTCGGTCGCACAAAGTCCAGCGCAGAAGGCAAGACATGGAAGATCGACAACAAGGCTGTCTCGCGACAGCACGTCATAATCAGAGTCCTTGACGTTCCGCCAGACGTAGGCACGAAGCTACACACCAGATCGCAGGTTGAGATTACGGATCTCAGTTGCAGACAGGGTACCGCGATTGACGGGAGGCAAAACCTGAAGAGCCAGAAGAAGGAAGATGGGTCAATGGAGTATGCAAGGGCAATATTGGAGGGCACAGAGCATGAAATCCGACTGGCTCAGAGCTATGAGCCGTTCAGGATCTATTGGAAGCCGGTCGTCTTCACGTACGCTTCGAGAGAGAGCAAAGAATCGAAGGCCCGTAGCGCAAAACTCCATGCTCTCGACATCAAAACTACCACAGACTTCATGTTCGGGAAGACAACTCACGTTGTGACTCAGAAGCGCAACTTGCCGCGAGTGCTTTCGGGGCTTGTGGCTGGCAAGCACATCGTGACAGAAGATTTCCTTGACGCTGTGATAGAAAGGGCCACTTCTACAATAGACAGCGAGTTTGGCTATGTACCTTCGCCGCTCGAAGAAACCTTTGACGACCAGTGGCCGAAAGAGGAGGAGTACATACCACCAACAGCTACAGAGCCTGTTCCACGGCCACAGGAGATGCTTAGGCCCGACAGCTCGCGCTCAGAGATTTTCTCGAATCTCACGTTCGTCTTCCTGGAAGACAAACAGCACAATAGCTTACAAGACCCTGTCGCTGGTGGCGGTGGAAAGGTGTTGCTGTACAAGCTGCGATATGGAGAGACAACTGTACAAGAGTATGTTGACTACGTTCGAAGCGTTGCCGGCAAGAAAAAAAGCAATCGCACAAACAATGATAGGCTTCCTGTGATCACTGTTCGCCTAGCAATTGCAGGCGACGGCACGGAAGACTGGGCTACGAACTTCATGAACGGCGTTGACAGAGCACTCAATCAGCGATCGATTTTTCAAAACGAGTTTCTCGACATAATTCTCACCAAAGACAGAGCTACACTCCAACAGCCATTTGACGGTGCACCTGAAGTGACATCGAGCGCAACAGAACCCGCGGCTCAGCAACCTGTACGGGATACACCAGCATCCAAAGCGCCTTCTCAAACACCGGAGTCTTCTGCCCCCACCGATGAGCCCTTCAAGTCGAATGCTCGTAAACGCCTGCATCGTCCGAAGACTACAAGTCGTTTTACTGGCTTCGATGACTACGAGCCGCCGCTAAAAGTTCGCAAAACAGAGGACACTCAGATGGAAGATGTCCAGCAATCAATACCACAGTCCGCTCGAACCGCGACGCAGGCGCCAGGAATCCAACATGCTGTAGCGCCCGCGACCCATATTCAGACCCAGACCCAGACCCAGACCCAGACCCAGACCCGCGCACAAAGTCGTTTCGCGCCACCGTCACCCACTCACGAAACTATTGAGAAGGAAATGCAGATGGATACGTTGTTTCCTGCAGCAGCCGAGGTCAAGCGCCGTCGAGCAGCAACACGTGCGCCTTCAGCTTCCGTTGAGCCTGAAACCAGCACGCTTGTAACTCAGCCTAGAAGACGCGGTGTAGAAGCTCTCGAGAGCCTACAACGGGTCAGACAGAAAGCGGACAAAGACATCAATGTCCGCGAGCAGACCCGTCTCCGTATCAAAGAGGAGGACGAGCGACGCAAAGCCGACGAGGAGAGCTTGCGCGAGCAACTCGAAGGTATCGACATCGAACAGATGAAGAACCTTGCCGTCATTGAGGAAATGGAAGTCTTGCCTCGCGCTCAACGCAGCGGCGACAACCTGCGCACTCCGGCTGAAGCTCGTACCCAAGCAAAGAGCGATAGATGGGATCCACAATGGAACGGGCGAAAGAATTTCAAGAAGTTCCGCCGGCGCGGCACAGAACAGGGCCTTACTCCCCACAAGGTCATCGTCCCGCTCGAAGAAGCGCCGAAGCAGAAGGGTTTTGGCGACTCGGCGTTCTTCCTCGAGGATATCGAACCCCGCGCTAGCGGACTGGCAAAGACTAGGGACAAGGTTGTGGAAAGCGAGGACGAGTCTGAACCGGAGACGGGTTTCAGGGGCAGGGAGAGTAGAGCGCAGTCGCAACGACAGACACAAGAGCGATCGGAAGTTGTGAACGTAGAAGATAGTGGGCCAGATGATGAGGAAGTTGTCGAGGTCAGGACGCAGAAGAGCAGTGGAAGGACACAGAAGGTCGTCGAAACACAAGTGTCTGAAGCTGGTGGGAGGAAAAGGGCTGGTGGTGCGGCGAGCGGGCAGCCAGCTACAAAGAGAGGGAGGGTCACAAGAAGGGATGAAGACAGCGACGAAGAGGAAACTGGGTTTAGATTCAAGCGGCGGTAGGCGAGTGATCTGCAGCATCTCCATAAGCATGAGGCATCTTGTAAGCATAGCGAGCGACACTCGTTGTATACCACATGAGCATATTAGGCCATTTGAAGCACAACGATCACGCCAGTAAATAGAGCCTTACTTGATGGTGACGTTGTTGCATATAAACAATCATAGCTAAAACCATAGCAGTACCTAAACGCCGAGCTACTTGCTGAGTGAGCATAGTTCCATGGCCTATACAATTGGCTCCATTCTTCCACAGCCAGCCCAAGCCAGCCCTATACACACATCATTCGTCTTGTCTCTACAGTCCATCATGTCTTGGTAGCATAGCTTCTTCCTCGCACCGAAGCAGCATCGTTCGTGACAGCTTATCGCTTCCGCTCAAAGTACGATGACGAGGCGAAGAAGGCCACGCTCTGGTCCATGACCGTCTCGCCCACCCACAGATAGTTGTCTAGCCACTTCTGCACGCTCGGTGTGTCGCTGAATTGCTCGGGCTTTACACTGGGACTGAGCGTCAGCCTGTTAGCTTGCGATCTTGGGATCTGAGGGTGTGTTTGGCTGTAAGGAATTGCGGAGGAGTAATGAGGTGTACGGACGTGAACGGGTGCGCAGTGCGGTGTGAATTTTGGTTCTAGGTCTGGCGGGCGCGGAGTGGGGGCAACAGTGAGAGGGTCCTGTGTGGACTGTGTGGGATAGGATGGAGGAGAGTATGGAGGCACCTACGTGAGGCCGGTGGAGCGTCGCACGCCAGCGAGGAAGGCGGAGACTGGTCGGTTAGCCAAGAAGTTACAGAAGTGTTGAATGTTTGGACACACCTAGTACCGCGTCGAAAGCGTAGTGCGCGACTTTGCCCAGCTGTAACTGTGTGAGTTATGCGACTCGTGTAAGGCAGCCACAAGGTGGGTATGGAAGACGTACAACCATATCGGCGACTGGTGTATATGTATATATGTGTATATGTGGGGATTTGGAGAAAGAAGGGTTCCTCTGGAAGTGTTCGCTTGTGCTGTGCGAGGCGGGAGGGTTGTTGTTGGTGTTGATGCAGGGCAAAGCGGAGTGAAAGCTGTGGCTGGTGCATGTGGATCGTGGCGGCTTTGCACTAGTCTTAATACGGATAGACTCATGTGGAGGTCAGTGTTAGCACGACCCCGTTTGTAGGTACTGAAACAATTCAGACTCCGCCAAGATCGTATCGTTGCGTCTAGGAAGGAAAGTTCGCGCAGTACTCCGTACATGTTGTGCCTTGTTGCCGTTATGGACACTAAATTTCGCGATGTCGCCCAGCGTTCGTGCAACACATAAGCCTCGAAACCATGGTCCAGCCGCTCATCACAGTACCACCCGAACAGCAGCAATGCAAGATCAACAACGACAACCGGCTGGACAGCTGACGCACCTTCGATAGTTGCGACTCTTCCCGATCATCCTTCTCAGACCACTCTTGGCGATTGGTGGACTGGGCAACACCTTGGCCTCGGCTTGACTCGACATGACATCTTTCACAATCCTGGCACTGGATGTGGGCAAGTCAACTGTGGAGAGCGCAGTCAGACACTTCCCACACGACGCCAACGATGCCAACAATGGCGCTCAGCGTCGAGTGAGAGCCGAATATACTGAGGAACAATAGCATGCGCGCACACAGTACCATAGCTGGAAGGAAATATTTAGGCCGAACGCACTCGCCAACAGAGAAGTACGAAGATGGCGATTGCTGGCATAGGCAGAAGCAAAAGAGGAACCAACAGTCAGAAAGACCGTTTAGATGCTCTCGTGGATGTCTGGCTACGCGAACAGATGGCAAGGATCTGCTACTGCTTTCGACGCTGATGAACTTACATCAAACGGTCAAGGATAGTAGGACCGCGACCTACACTTGACATACATAATTGGTGTTGAAATTTAGCAGGTTATCAAGCTTCCATCTTCAAGCAACCTTTCACATATATTCCTGCTCTCAATGAATTGTTGATTATCGCAACAGGCTCTCAGGCAGTATAAGACTCACATCCCTAGGTCCTGTGTTAGTTCCTACGAGCTTCCAGCTCATCATGCCGGCTTCAAGCAAACAGCCACACGTATTTCTGCCAAACAGGAGGGGTTTCGACCTACATCTCAATAGCAGTTTGTAAGTTGAGAGGCAGCCAAGTGGAATTGGTCGCATCGAAATACGAGGAAGAACAGTGCACAAGATCGCCGCGCAGCTGGGCAATGCACTCCGATCAAGCGGATCTCCAATTTGTAACCAAGAGTGCATCTTGGGTAACCACGCAGAAGGGACTGATGGAGACTTACCGCGTTGCACGTTGTCGTTGGCACTAGTGTATGTCGTTATAGAATAGGCATGAATAGACAGCACCGACGTTCAAGCACTTTCAGAACTCTGTTGAAGAAGTGAGCGAGATATGGAGATGCCATGCGTCGTGTGCCAAATCTGCTTGCTTGAGCAAAGAGTGTTAATGGCCGCTGGGTGTGACGTGACTTCCTTCTTCGCTCCTGCCTCAAACCTCATCCACGTGCGATAACGCGTCGCTGTCGCCTTTTCGGTAGGTCAGCTTCGCCTACTCCTTTCCTTTCCGTGTCCATCTTGTGCATTCGTGCCAACTGTCTGGTCCTTTACACATACCCACCCACATGTCTACTCCAAGCAGCAATTGGGCACAAGCTGGCTGGAGCCTCTCTTCACTATATTGGTCTTCATGTGACAGTTTGGGCAGCGCTCAGTCTGCTGTTTTGACCGTCCTCTTGACTGTCTTCACAACGACCCTTTCCGAGCTTCATCCCTTCATCCTCGGGAACCAGCGTCAGGCACGGTAATGCGGAGCAGAAGCTCGGGTCATATAGGAACGAAGCGTTCAGACGCGTGGTCCATATAAATGGCCGAGCCTCGCTGTCGTGCATTTGGCCTTCTCATAGCTTCGGCCCATGAAACAACACGACGCCGTCGGTGGATCTCGTCGCCCGGAGCATGCTGAACATCCGGCCGCGCACCACAGCAAACAACGACTAGCCAAGGCGAGACAACAAATTTTCAATCGCAATGAGAAACACGGGGCTTATCTGGCGCATGCTTGGATGTTACGTGGGTGGGTTGCAGAAGCAATAATGGGTGTCACGGCGGCAGGCCTACTGCTTGCAGCGATTGCAGCAGCAGCCTTATAAGTTGCAAATCCAGCGCATGGCCAACAGATCTTGTTCAATTGTATTGCAAGTTTTATCTCTATATTCTCTTGGTCTCAATCAGCCATCAGTCATACCGGTTACTGTGGACTACTGGTAAGCTCTCACCTGCAGAGCAGCCCCACGCCCTTAGCGCGCAAGCAAGTGCCCCTCGCAAAGCTCAACACACCGGCCGCGCCAACGGTCCTTTCTGAGAGATCAAAACTCGCTCAGGCGCATTCCTCCTAGAAACACGCCTGTCTGATCTCTTCTCTCCTCCTTCAAGCCGCCCCGAGAGCAATTGTAGTCACTCAAACGGCAGCAGCGCCCAGCCCGCACCCCACTACACCTCTCGAACACCTCTTCTCAGCCTTGACACCACAAAACTCATACCGCAATAATGGCGAACGCGTACGTCAACAACGACAAGGGGACCAGAGGAGCTTGGCTACGGCGTAATTCAAGGTAGTCTTCTGCGAGAAGCTCACGAACCGCCAGCCTTCGCACCAACAGTCCCGTCGAGCCCTTTATCTGTGTTTACGTACTAACATGTAATCTGCAGATTGGACCACCTCAACACTGGCAGGACCAGGATCGAATGGCTCAGCCAGCTGAACACCGAGTACCACCCCGCCAAGGAGTACCGCCGCACCTCCATCATCGGTACCATCGGCCCCAAGACCAACTCTGCAGAGAAGATAAATGCTCTGCGCAAGGCTGGTCTGAACGTTGTCCGCATGAACTTTTCCCACGGCTCGTACGAGTACCACCAGTCCGTCATTGACAACGCGCGTGAGGCCGAGAGAACACAGGCTGGCCGCCCTCTCGCTATTGCACTCGACACCAAGGGTCCTGAGATCCGCACTGGTAACACTGTTGGCGATGCCGATATCCCCATCAAGGCCGGCACAGTCCTGAACATCACCACCGATGAGCAGTACGCCACCGCCTGCGACGACAAGAACATGTACGTCGACTACAAGAACATCACCAAGGTCATCCAAGTCGGCCGCACAATCTACGTGGACGATGGTGTTCTGTCGTTTGAGGTCCTCGAGATTGTCGATGAGCAGACTCTCAAGTGCAAGTGCGTCAACAACGGCAAGATCTCCTCCAAGAAGGGTGTCAACCTGCCCAAGACTGACATCGATCTTCCTCCTCTATCTGAGAAGGACAAGGCCGATCTCAAGTTCGGTGTCAAGAACGGCGTCGACATGGTCTTCGCCTCCTTCATCCGTCGCGGCAGCGACATCACCGCTATCCGTGAGGTTCTCGGCGAGGAGGGCAAGGACATCCAGATCATTGCCAAGGTCGAGAACCAGCAGGGAGTCAACAACTTCGACGAGATCCTCAAGGAGACCGACGGTGTCATGGTCGCCCGTGGTGATCTTGGTATCGAGATCCCTCCCAGCCAGGTCTTCATTGCTCAGAAGATGATGATCACCAAGTGTAACATTGCCGGAAAGCCTGTCATCACCGCCACACAGATGCTCGAGTCCATGACATACAACCCTCGCCCCACCCGTGCCGAGGTCAGTGATGTCGGTAACGCCGTTCTTGACGGCTCTGACTGTGTCATGTTGTCTGGAGAGACTGCCAAGGGTGACTACCCTGTTGAGGCCGTCACAATGATGCACGAGACCTGCTTGCTCGCTGAGGTCGCTATCCCATACGTCAACGCGTTCGATGAGCTGAGGAAGCTTGCTCCTATTCCCTGCCCCACCACCGAGACTTGCGCCATGGCAGCTGTCAGCGCTTCTCTCGAGCAGAACGCTGGTGCTATCCTTGTTCTGACAACAAGCGGTACTACCGCTCGTCTGGTCTCCAAGTACCGCCCTGTCTGCCCCATCATTATGGTTTCCCGTAACGACACAGCCTGCAGGGTAAGTCCATCCACCCCTGCCAAATGACATGTGCTGACTTTTTTTAGTATTCTCATCTGTACCGTGGTGTATACCCGTTCTACTTCCCGGAGGAGAAGCCTGACTTCAAGTCCACCCCGTGGCAAGAGGATGTCGACCGTCGCCTCAAGTGGGGCATCATGAACGCTATCAAGCTTGGTGTTCTGAGCAAGGGCGACCCCGTTGTCTGTGTGCAAGGCTGGAGGGGAGGCATGGGCCACACCAACACTCTTCGCATTGTCCCAGCGACAGAGGATCTTGGTTTGGACCAGGAGGCATAAGGGAGAAAGACACAATTGGCTATAATGTAAAGAGTCGTGTCTATAATGAAATTAGAAATCACGCTGCAATGAACCAAGATACATTTCATGACTCGCGGGAGCAATTGCGGTTTGGCGTACTTGGTGCGATGCTCGGTGCACACGCTAGTATATGCAAGCAAACTTCATTTACAATATCGCAACTCACTTGACTCTATCTTACTACAAGTCCTTGGAACAGACATCTTACCTTAAGTGACCAAAAACAGACCGCAAACAAAGGGGTCTGAAGATCGTGGGTGACTAAGAGGTCTTAGCGTCGTGCTTCCAATCACTCCCAGACAAGGCTATGGATCGTAACACTCTACCACCACCAACCATGGATTTATCCGCAATAGTGAACCAAGATGAGGGGCTGGTGCTACCTCGCCGTTCCAGCTCCAATGCACACGCAATACCACAACCGAGTCCTGTATCCGCTTCCTCGAAGATTCCAACGCCGGGACCGAGAGCCATGCCACTGAAGCGCAAGCGACACGAACCCAAACCAATATGGGCATACCGAGAGGGTGAAGAGCTACCCGAGGATCTTCAGCGATTACAAGAGCAGCAGCGCCAGCAAGCTCGACCACCCCCGCTGCCCGTACAGCCTCAGGCGCAACACCAGGCTCCAGCTATGGCGCAACGCAACGGCCCACCGCCTGCAGCCGCTGCAGCCGCGCCGAACGGCATTAACGAACTCGCCGGGTATGAGCGACCTGTTTCGAACGATGCGCACGTTTACGATGACGTTACGCGCAAGGTGTGCGACTTCATCTGGACTACCGCCGTGAACAACGACATCGTGCGCAAGGCTATCTCAGAGTCACCGCATACACAACTCGAAGTCGAAGCGCGCTGGGGTCAAATCATCGAAAAGCACCGCGGGGTCAACGGGGAACGCTTGCGCGGCGTCCACGATACGGAATGTGTGATTCGGCGGACCGACAACTTGGATGTCAAGTTTGAGAGCACAATGACGATGGAGCAGCACAAGCGCATGAATATGTACCTGAATGGGCAGGTTCAGAGCTCGGTGCCTGGCTCTGGAAGCAAGCGCCCGGAGATCAAGTACCACCATACCAAAGAGGTCGATCAATTCTACGACTTGGGCCAGGCAGGGTTTGATAAGCTTCCCCCCACGGTGCGAGTCTTGATTGCGCAGTCGGGCAAAACGGAGAGAGTCCGCGTATCGAAAGATGCAAAGACAGGCAGCGTCCTGCGTAAGATGGTCAAGCTGCGCATCGCCAACCTCGAAATCAGCTCCCCTCAGACCGAATGGGACTACCGTATCGGTATCAACCTCGAAATCAACTACCCTGGAGCTATCGAGGAGTTGCAACCCGCAGTCGAGACCGGGAAGACATTACGGGACATGCAGCGTCAAAAGGACCGCATGTCATACTCGTGGCTTGGTGCATATCAGATCGATCTCACACAGGTTGTGCAAGGGACGACCAAGAATCACGAGCTCGAGCTGGAACTCGACTCACAGGTGTTATTGAGCGAATCAGACAAGGTTCGGAGGAAGGATGTCAACAGTTTCGAGCCCTTGATCAATGGTATGCTCAACAACCTACGCGTTCTTTCACGAGAGATTACTCCTCAAGGCCCGTCTCCGCTGTAAGGATAGGATGGACGCGACGTATTTTCAACGGTATTCATATGGCGTTAGTGTAAAAGTGGGACGCAGCATATGGAGCGGAGTTTTAACGCGTTGAATAAGATACCCTTTTTTGATTGCGACATTTGGTTGCAGTCCACATGTTGATCGCTCTGACCACCTAATCCCTTTGTGACGTGAAACGTGGAGCTCAGCTGCCTAACAACAATGCCTGAAAGTACTCACGATCGCCAAGCTGCTAAGGGTTGCAGCGGCAGAAGAACTTATCGCCTTTGGATTGTGAAAGGGTGAAAATACAAAATGCCGTGAACAAACTCGTGTCACTATGTTGGAGAGCCGTAGCTTATCGCGTGCGTTGTGCATGTGAGAAGGCGGGATTAGGTCATCGCGGCTCGTTTGCCTCTCCGAAGCTCTGTCTGTGCTTCACGTCTAGCATCGCATACAACACCACCACGGCTAACGCCAACCCCATCACCCACGCCACTTCCCTTCCCTGTCCTTCCTTCACTACGCAGCACACACGAATCAGTCTGCACTGCGTCGCCCCCTCATTGCCGTTGACCGCTGCAATCCTCGCAGGCGCCGCCACATAGCTCCATCGCCTTCCACTTCCTTCTGCAATCAACGCACCTCTCACGACTACGACCACGGGACAACCTGAGCTTGAGCTTCTCAACAACCATTCTCCCGCTCTCTTCATCATGGTCGGCCTCACTTCAGCTGCCGGTGTTGTTGGGTTCCTCTCAGAGCCAGACCCAGCTCTGCGGTCATTCGCCCTGCATCAGTTGAACGACCAGATCGATCTGCTGTGGCCAGAAGTCGCGGGCTCGGTCAGCCAGATGTAAGCGCTCTATTCTCCCAATCTGCTGCCCGCAACATTCACTTCGATATCAGCGACTAACCTGTGCGTCATAGTGAGGCTCTCTATGAAGATGAGTCGTTCCCCGAGCGAGAACTCGCGGCGCTCGTAGCAGCAAAGGTCTACTATCAGTTGCAAGAGTACAATGAGAGTATGGTCTTCGCGCTGGGTGCTGGCAAGCTCCTAGACATCCATAAGGCTGGCGAATTCGAGGAGACAGTACTAGGTAAGCACGCACAACCAGTCTAGGATGCAACTCGGCTCGACATGCTGCATCATCGTGTTCATAGAGCGCAATCCCTACACTCTAGAAGCTATGGCGGCTAACCTGCTTGTTACAGCGAAATGCGTCGACACATACATCGCTATGTCCGCTTTGCACAACCCACCAGTCCCCGTCAGCAAAGCAAACCAGGCACCTCCGCAGCTGAGCACATCTTTTGGGGGCTCAACAGGTGCTGCCAGCACTTCAGCTAGCTTAGCCTCGCCGATCACACCCTTCTCGCAATCTGCACTGCCTTCGAAGTCGCTGCTCTCACGCGAGGATTCAAACACGTTCGACCCCACAACTCCCGGTGGTGGCAATGCCGGTGTAGCTGGATCACATCCCTCGCCCATGATCTTGCAGAGGAACGTCCAGAAGAACCTGCAAGCTACGATACGCCGGATATTCGAGAGCTGTTACGAAACTGGCAACTACAAACAGGTCGTGGGCATTGCGATCGAGGCACGGAATCTGGAAGTTCTGCGTCAGTCAATTCTCCGAGCAAGCCAAGACGAGAAGAAGGCAGGCAAGAAGCCCGCAACGGGTGCCCCTACTCAGAGCGAGGAGTTGATGGACTACGTTCTTGATATTTGCATGAACGTTGTGCAGGAGCGTGGGTTGAGGAACGAGGTATGTCTGGGGCAGGACGGAGTCATGACCATGGCAGTCAGCTAACTCGGGGACAGATTCTTCGCCTCATTCTCGATCTGCTCAACGACAACGAGATCCCTAACCCTGACTACTTCTCGATCGCCAAGTGCGTCACTTACCTTGACCAGCACTCGCTGGCTTCGAAGCTTGTCCGACAGTTGGTGGAACAAGGCGACGACAAGGCTCTTGCGACGGCTTACCAGATCTCCTTCGACCTGTATGAGAACGGCACTCAGGAGTTCCTTGCAAAGGTCATGGCAGACTTGCCGGAGTCTGAGGAGGAGGACAAGGATTCGGAGCCTGCCAACGGGGATGCAGCAGAGGCGAAGGAGTCTGATTCCCTGCTTGCAGGTGCAGATACCAGCAACGTCTCAGACCTGCCGTCTCGCACGAAGAAGTCTGGCAGCCCAGACCACAACAAAGCCTTCAGCTCCGTGCGTCACATCCTTCGCGGAACGAAGAGCATCGAGCTGAACCTCGAGTTCCTCTATAGGAATAACCGCATCGACAAGTCTGTCTTGAACAAGATCCGCGACAGCCTTGAGGCTCGAAGCTCCATCTTCCACAGCAGCGTAACATTCGCCAATGCTTTCATGAACGCCGGTACAACAAATGACACATTTTTCCGCGAGAACTTGGACTGGTTGGGTAAGGCGGTCAACTGGTCGAAGTTCTCAGCAACTGCTGCTCTCGGTGTTATCCACCGCGGCAACATCACACAAGGTCAGAAGTTGCTGGAGCCATATCTACCCAAGGACAGCGTTTCATCCGGCTCTCATTACGAGCAGGGTGGATCATTGTACGCTCTCGGTCTGATCTACGCCAACCACGGCAGCAACGTTCTGGATTATCTTGTTAAGCAGTTCCAAAATGCCTCTGAGGAGGTCATTCAGCACGGTGGTGCTCTTGGTGTTGGTGTTGCTGGTATGGCAACTGGGTCTGAGGAGATTTTCGATGCTTTCAAGAGCGTCTTGTACACTGATTCTGCTATCAATGGTGAGGCTGTCGGTCTTTCGATGGGTCTCGTCATGCTTGGTACAGGCAGCATCAAGGCTCTTGAGGATATGATTCAGTACGCACACGACACACAGCACGAGAAGATCGTCCGTGGTCTCGCTATGGGTATGGCGCTTATCATGTACGGTCGACAAGAAGCTGCCGACGAGCTCATTAACGGCCTGCTTGATGACCCAGACCCAACTCTGCGGTACGGAGGTATCATGACCATCGCTCTGGCGTACTGTGGCACAGGCAGCAACAAGGCCGTCCGCAGGTTATTGCATGTGGCTGTCAGCGATGTCAGTGATGATGTTCGCCGTGTAGCGGTGATGAGCTTGGGTTTCGTCTTGTTCAGGAAGCCAGGCAGCGTTCCTCGCATGGTCGAGCTCCTCTCTGAGTCGTATAACCCACACGTCCGATACGGAGCTACCATGGCTCTTGGTATCGCATGTGCTGGCACTGGGCTTCCCGAGGCAGTCGATCTGTTGGAGCCTATGATGAAGGACTCTACCGACTTCGTCCGACAGGGTGCTTTGATCTCGCTCGCTATGATTATGGTACAGCAGAACGAGGCGATGAACCCTAAGGTCGTATCAATCAGGAAGCAGCTTACCAAGATCATTGGTGACCGCCACGAGGACGCCATGGCCAAGATGGGCTGTGCGCTTGCCCTTGGTATCATCGATGCTGGAGGCCGCAACTGCACAATTGGTCTGCAGACACCAACGGGTAACCTCAACATGGCTGCCATCGTTGGTATGGCCGTTTTTACACAGTACTGGTATTGGTTCCCCTTGACACATTTCCTGTCGCTCAGCTTCACACCGACCGCTATTATTGGTGTCGATCAGGACCTCCAAATTCCATCGTTCAAGTTCCATAGCAACACTCGGCCGAGTATGTTCGATTACCCACCAGAGACAGAGGTTAAGACCGAAGAGGCGCCTGAGAAGATCAAGACCGCTGTTCTGTCAACAACAGCGCAAGACAAGCGCAGAAGGATGGTCAAGGAGCGCCAGCGCCGCAGGGAAAGCATGGATGTTGACCAGACACCTACCACGCCCAAGCCCGCCGATGATGACAAGATGGACGTCGATGAGGAGAAGAAGGACGACGAGAAGGCTGAGGGTGCCGCGACAGAGTCGCCAAAGAAGAAGGCGGAGAAGGAGAAGGTTGGTTACGAGCTGGAAAACATGTCGCGTGTCCTACCGGCTCAGGTGAAGCATATCTCATTCCCTGGAGACCGCTTCATCCCAGTCAAGAAGGTCGGTCCAATAATATCCTCCATTACGTATCAGACACTGACTTAAGCACAGCCAACGCTCGGAGTAATCCTTCTCACAGACACAAAGCCTTCAGAACCCAAGGAGCTGCTTGAGCTCAAGGTCAAGAAAGCGGCTCCAGCACCTACTCCTGGAGCAGCAGGGTCGTCTGGCGAAGAGGGCCCTGAAGGTGTTGCAGAGGCCGGGTCATCGGGACCAACAACGGACAACCTGATAGAGGAGGGTGACGATGAAGCATCACTACCTGGCGAGTTTGAGTATGAGTCAGACACGAACCCCAACGATAGCGAGTAAAGTGTGCCATTGCGGAAGTAATGGTAGTATCGTTCTCTTGGAGCCGGGCGGTTTGTCTGTATTGATCCTCAGGCTTTGGGAGGTCAGAGATGGCCGCTTTCCCGGCCTGCTTAGATGTATAATAGCCCATGCGGTCTTCTAGAATCATAAGCATAGTTGTTCACATTACTGCTCGTTGGGTGACTGTCTGCATAATCATTCCATCACCACTGGACAAGGCGTGTCTGCGGCCGCGGTCCGGGCTTGGCATCGAAGCACCCGCATCGAAAAGTATGGCATGACCACGACGCGCAGCAACTCTCCCACATGCCGCCATGAGCCTTCGACCGGGGCTGTCACGCTCGATTGCCGGCCGCGATGCGAATACAGTATGTCTGCAGTGCTGGCGGAAGCTGGCGTGGACGCCGATGCCTTTGCGACAGGCCTTCACGACCGTCCCGTCGCATAGATCCGGCGCGGTAGCCGTGGGGAAGAGCAGGAACTCCTTCCGCAAGGATTTCTTCGGGAAGAACTCGCTGTTGAGGGAGACATTCTGGCAGTCGAGGAGAGATCTCCAAAGCTCAATTGCAGCAGTCAAGACAGACGGAGGGCCGCCACCAGCACCACAAGACACAGCCACCACATCCACATCCACAGAAGACGTCCTTCCTCACCGGCGGCGGAAGCGCGCCAAAGAAGTCGCTGCACAACAAGCCTCACAGTCTCCCACCCCGGAAGGCCCCGAAGCCTACCCCATCCCCCTCGACGCCTCCGCCCGCCTCGCCGACCGAGCAGCCACCCAGACCTCGCTCAAGCGCCTCTTCTTCACCTACCTCTCGCTCTCAAAACCGCGCCTCTCCTTCCTCGTCGTCCTCACCGCCACCGCTACATACAGTTTGTACCCTGTGCCACAGCTCCTCAGCACCGCCGCAACCGCCACACCGAGTCTATCAGCGCTCACATTATTGTTCCTGACGACGGGCACAGCACTATGCAGCGCCTCGGCAAACGCATTCAACATGCTCATGGAGCCTAAATTCGACGCGCAGATGAGCCGCACGCGCAATCGCCCGCTCGTGCGCAAGCTGATCAGCACGCGCGGCGCTGTCGTCTTCGCCGTCGTATGTGGCATGGTGGGTACCGCAGGTCTGTACTTTGGCGTCAACCCGACCACGGCGTTCCTCGGCGCCAGCAACATCGTCTTGTACGCCGGCATCTACACCCCGCTGAAGCGCATCAGCGTGCTAAATACCTGGGTCGGCGCAGTCGTCGGCGGGCTGCCGCCGCTCATGGGCTGGACGGCTGCGGCGAGCCAGTACGCCCACGACGGGACGTGGGAGGAGTTGCTCTTCGGCGAAGGGAGTGCAGGCGGATGGCTTTGTGCCGCGCTGCTGTTTGCATGGCAGTTCCCGCACTTCAACTCCTTGTCGTGGTCCATCCGCGACGAGTACAAGAACGCGGGCTACCGGATGCTGGCGTGGGTTAATCCAAGACAGAACGGCCGCGTCGCTTTACGCTATGCCGTGCTGATGTTCCCCGTGTGTATCGGACTGAGTCTTACGGGCATCACGGATATGAGCTACATTGCCACGAGCAGCGTGGTGAACGGCTGGATGGCGTGGAAGGCGTGGGAGTTTTGGAAGCACGACGGGCACAAGGGGACTGCGCGCGGCTTGTTCTGGGCCAGTGTCTGGCACCTCCCGATTGTCATGGTGCTGGCCATGGCGCAGAAGAAGGGGCTTGTTGAAAGGCTGTACAGGAGTATTTTCGGCTATGCAGATATTGACGAGGGCGAGCTGTACTACGAAGCCGGCGAGCTTGAAGACGACGACGAGGAGGAGGAAGAATATCAGCGGAGACGGGTGGCGAACTGATGGACATTTCCTTGTGTTGATACATGTCACGATACCTTCTTTGTACTATATAGCATCAGCATGTACTGAGGATGATCATTTGTACGTGTGCAGGACGGAGCATGGGCACAGTTGTATTGCAATGCGTAACATTGATTTGCTTGTACTATACACAGAGAGTATCCTCGGCGAAACCAGCAGTGCAACTCGAAGGTGCTTGAAAACCAACGAAATAAAGAGACTTGGTCACTTCGCAACAACAAACGCCCGGGCATCCGTTCATGTCCCATCATCCCCTTTTGCTTGAAAACTTCTTACGCAGGATACTTTCTTAGCTGCGGCTTTGTTAGTTCTTACGTACGGGGGCCACGATTTGATGGTAGAGGGGACTTACATCTAGCGTCAAGTATTTGCTTGTCATCTTGGCCTGGTCCCTCATGACACCGACCAGCGTCTCGCTCTCCTGGAAGAAGCCAGCCTTCAGGGAGATGACGATGAATTGCATGCCCGGGCTCGCATGCTCTCTGACGTATTTAGCAACCCTGCTTACGTTGACGTTGTCCAGGGCAGCGTCCACCTCGTCGAGCACGAAGAACGGGCTCGGTTGGTACGAGTGAATAGCAAACAGCAGGGCCAGCGCGGCAATCGTCTTCTCACCTCCGCTGAGGTGCTCCATGTCGCGGAAGCGCTTCAGCGGCGGCATGGCGTGGTACTTCAGGCCTGCCAGGTACGGCTCGGTGCTGTCCTCCATGTCGAGGTATGCCTGCCCGCCCAACGGGAACTGCGGCGATTTGGTCAGGTCCTTGTATGTCCCGCCGATGTTCTCAGAGATGTGGTTGAACGCCTTCATGAAGAGATCGTAGCGGCGCTGTTTGACTTCTTCAAACGCCTTCTTCGCAGCGGCAGCGCGCTTGCGGGTTGCGGCGAAATCGGCGTCTACAGCAGCGAGGCGGGCTTCTGTGGCAGCGAGGCGCTCGCCCGCGCGCATGTTGGGGGTTGCTTTGCCGATATCGGTTTCGAGGCGGGTGATTGTATCGGTGAGGCGTGATTCGGTGGCGCGGAGGGAAGAAAGAAGGGCGGATTGAGCTTTGTCGTCGTCCGAGTCGTCGTTTGAGAGGATCTCCAGTAGTTCGGTTCGGAGTTCCTCGTCCAGTTCCTCAAAGTCGACATCGATGCCATAGTCGTCGACCTCTGGCTGCTGAATTTGTGTGCTGTCGGGGTCTTCGTCGACGTCCATGGCGTCTGCATCCGGGCGAGGCAGGTCTGTCATTGGTAGCGAGGTAAGTGCATTAGAGTCCGAAGTGAGAGGGATCTTGATCTCGTTCACTCTGCACTCCTTCAATGTGTTGTACCGGTTCGTTGCGCTCGTCTTGATCTTAGCCTCTTCGCGGTCCACCGCCCTCAGGACGTTCTTGACCTTCTCGTTCCGTTGGTCGAGGGCACGGCGAGCTTCCCTGACTGCAAGAGCACGCTCTGTCAGCTTCTCTTCTAGAGCCTCTCGCTTCTCTTGCAATTCTTCAAGCTCAGCCTGAAGCACATCTCTCGAGTTCTGCAGCTCTTCTTGCTTCTCCTGGTATTCGGTGAGCTGTTCGTCGATGCGCTTGATCTTGTCTTCAGCGGTCGAGAGACGATCCTCAATACCCTGGAGCGAGGCTTCGAGCTGCTTCAGTAAGAAAGAGAGCCTGCTGCGTTGCCGGGTGAACTCAAGACGCTTCTCAGCAGCCTCCTGCTGGACTGTGCCCTGCTGATCTTCGTAGTCTCGGATTGACGCATATCCAAGCCTCTGACAGAAGGCAGCAAAAACACTGTCGGTGACTTGGTTCACTGAATCTTGGAAGCGCTTCAATTCGTCTTCTCGGTTTCGCAGTCGTTGTGTCTGCTGGTCGAGGTTCGGCCGTACACCCCTCAGCTCGCTCTTGTGGTGTGTTAACTCCTTCTTCAAGCTGTCAATGTTGCGTGTGAGAGCCTTCGTCTCGTCCTGTGCGCGCCTGAATTGATCGGTTAGATCTAGTAGCTCCGCCTCGATGGTCTGCTCTTGTTGTCGCGAGCCCTCCAGTTTTGGGAGGTTGGCGAGCTCTTTTTGTAGTGAATCGACACGGTCGCGGAGTGTCTGGTACGACTTCTCATCCCATGACTGTTCGCCTCCATCATCTTCTCGATCGAGCTCACCACCAGTCTGAGTACCACCTTTGCTAATGACACGACCATCCAGGGTGACGGCTTTAGCCTGCACACGACGCTCGTATCTCAGCTCCTTGGCAATCTTCTCATTGTCACAGACCATGGTGCTGCCACACGCTGCAGTCATTGCTCGCTCGTGCTTGGGCTCGTAGTTGATGCAATCAATGGCTAGACGCATGCCTTTGTGCATACCCTTCAGCTGCGGGTCGACAGCCTTGATCTGTATGGAATCGAGCGGATCGAAAGACATAATACCGATGCGCTCCTGCTTTAGATAGGCAATGCATTCCTTTGCAGTGGCTTCTGTGTCCACGATCACGGTCTCCATTTGGGGTCCAAACACGCGGCCCATAGCCTTGCGATACTTGGCCTGTTTCGCCGTGTAGAGGTCCCTGTACCGGCCGTGCACCTTCTCAGGGCCCAATCGCACTCGAAGTCGTTCGATGGCCTTACGAGCTTCTTGCTGCTTTCGTGATTCGCGCCGGCTGCCTTCGACTATGCTGAGCTGTGTTGCAGACTCCTGCAACATCTGGTTCTTCTCCTGGTAGGTCAATTCTAGCTGTCGACGATCGGAGCGCAGCTTGTCAAGCTCTTTCTGCTTGGAACTCCTTGCTGACTCGAGTTCTTTGATCTGTGACTTTTGCTCCTTCTGTCGCTCTTCGAGGCGGCTGAGTTCTGCATTCAGCCTTTCGGCAGCTTTCTCGTGATTTTCAACACTTTGCTGCAGGTTCCTAGCATGGTCACGATCTGTGTCAACTTCGCGCTTCAGTCGGTCAATCTGCATCTGATCTGCGTGGGTGCGCTTGACGACTTCGCCGCGAAGCTGGTTGTACTCCTGAAGATCCTGCTGAGACAGCTCACGGCCCTGGCGCTGTGAAGCAGCCTTGAACTCATCCTCCCATTTCTTCTCAGCCTTCTGCACCAGATCGAGATCTTTCTTGACTTTCTGAACCTGCTGTGATTCAGCGTCGCGCTTCTTCCTGAGCTCTGCCAGTACGGCATCGTTCTTTTGGCGCTGGTTGTTGAGCAGACGAATCGTCTCCTCGACTGGAGCGAGCTCGTTTGTGGTGTCCTCGATCTGCTTCTCCTTGTCCTTGATGCTGCGGTCCGTCTTGGTTACGTCACGCTTAACCTTGGCCTCGGCTTGCCTCTCCTGCTCGTGCTTGTTGTGGTACTTTTCGACGCTGCGCTTGTGCTCCTTCAGCTCTTCTTGGTGGGAGGCGATCTTGTTGCGCGCCTTCTCCATGGTCTGCTGATACAGAAACAGCTTCCACAACGTCTTTGTGACGACAGCTTCGTCGCGCTCGGCCAGCTTGCGCTCGTACTCGTCTGCTTCAGCCTTCTGCTCCTGGTATGTCTTGAGCTCGCCGTTGATGCCGCGGCGCTCGTGCAGGTGCTTCGCGTTGTCCTCGGTAGCAGCCTCAGACTCGGCCTTGAGCCTGTCGTAGTCGGCTTTCTTCTCGAGAGAACCCGAGATGCGCTCGACCTGCTCGGTGAGCTTGTCAGGCGCCATTGTCGCAATCTTCTCGACGTCACCCTGGAAGACCAAGAAGTTCCTGGCCTTGACCAGGATGCTGTGCTCCTCAAGCGCCTCGTTGTACTCCTTGGCGGTGACTTGGCGGCGGTTGATGCGGTACTCGCTCGTCCCGGAGGCGGTGATGGTGCGCTGCCACTCGTGCTCCTGCTCGGCGTCGTCCTCGTAGACCGCCTTCACCCACGCGTTCTGCGGGTTCTCCGTCTGGGTGCTGGACTGGGTGCCGCCATTCTCCTGCGAGTCGGCGTTGGACTCGCCGTTCGCGTCGCCCTCGGTCGCTGTGCCGTCGGCGTGGATCCTGGCTTCTCGAATGATCCTGCCGCGGTAGACCATGTCGTGCAGCTTGTCGGACCGCAGCTGGGACGAGCGGACGCCGAGGACGAAGGAGATGGCGTCCATGCTGTTCGACTTGCCGGAGCCATTGGGGCCGATGATGGAGGTGAAGTACGAGTCGGCGAACAACAGCGTGTGGCGTCCACGGTAGGACTTGAAGTCTGCGCGGGTCAGCGTGGGCGTGCAGCGGCGCGTGGGCCAGTCCTACTGTAGACCTCGAGGCGCACAAGCTTCCCCATGATGGCGGCGTGTTTGCGCGTCAGCTGTACGGCTCGTGCGCGGCGAGAGGGACGATTGCCTGGGCAGCGGTCGCGGGGTGTTCCTGCGCCGCGTCGACGAGCTCGAAGTTCGCGACGCGTCGAGCTGCTGCCGGCCCACTCCCGCCCGCCGTAGCTAGCGCCAGAGCGGAGCGCCGCACGCTCCACAGTGACATAACAGGCCGTGGTGCAGGTGCGCTGGCCGTCGACTTCCACCTTGTTGTTCTCGCAGCGTGTGCATCCTGTCCTGCCGCCCGTACTGGCCTTCACTCCCGCCCGGCCGCAGCCGCATACGCCTCTGTCCTCGTGACCAGGCCCTTCACCTCTCGCCTTATCGCACCTTCGCTGCGGCGTGCCGGCGTAGAGTGCCAATCACCAGCTTGCATTCTCCCACGATCCACCACCGCGACCGCTCACAGACAGCCTGGGAAGCAGCGACCAGACCTGCCCCGCACCGCCGTGTCATGCGAACAGGCGCAGCGTCTTTGTTTTGGTAGTCTGACCATCCTCACCGTACGCGCTTTCCCTATGAAACTGTCGCCGTCTCCAGTTGCCATGGGCCACCATTACAGACCGCAACTGACCGACTATGGCTGCAGGCTCCCCTCCACGCCACTTGCAGAGGCCTTTGCATCGCCGCACACCTTCGAGCCTTGAGAGAGTCCCTGAGCACCTGCCCGTCATGTCCACCCAGGACCCCAAATCCAGGTCAGAGCCCCAGCTGGGCCTCTCCGACCTCTCCACCGCCCCTACACCTGCCGACTCGACACGCGCTGCCTCTGCGCTTCTGGGAGACCCTGCGCGCTCCCACCCACCACCCACCTCTACCCCCGGCCTTTCGCGCTCCAACTCCATCTCCAACAGCTCCTACCACGATGAGTCCGAGGACGAGACCGCCTTCTTCCCGCCCGTCGAGCGGCTGACCATGTTCGACTTCATCGAGAACATGGCCCTTGCACAGCGCTTCGACAAGCTGCAGGCCTCCATCTCTTCCCAGACGGAGAAGCTGAAGAACCAGGCCAAGAACCGAGGTATCACACGAGACCGAGTGGTTGATGAATGGCGGAGAAGAGTGCCCACTGAGGGCGAACAGCTCGAACGATACAGAAGGCGCATGCGCAAGTCTGTCGACCGGCTCAACGCGCGCTTCAACGAATCCATCACCGTCACTGCACGAGAGAAGGCTTCCTTCATCGCTGCTGTCATGAACATCTTCGTCTCTGGCTACCTTGTCGGTCTGCACCCTGACTACTTCCCCCATTGGTACACCGCCCAGCTTCTGTACTTCATGCCTGTGCGCTACTACACCTACCACAAGAAGGGCTACCACTACTTCCTGGCTGATCTCTGCTACTTTGTCAACATCCTCGCCGTCCTCAGTATCTGGGTATTCCCGCAGTCGAAGCGCCTCTTCATCGCCACGTACTGCCTGATCATGGGTAACAACGCAATCGCCATCATCATGTGGCGTAACTCGCTCGTGTTCCATTCCATGGACAAAGTCGTTAGGTATGTATATCTTCACGCGATCCCGACCCTGTGCTGATCAAGATAGTCTCTTCATCCACATCATGCCCTGCGTAACCCTTCACTGCATCGTGCATCTGCTCACCCCTGAGTACCAAAAAGAGCACTACCCCGCCATCTACAGTATCCGCCACTCCGACCCGTCCTCTCCCCATCATTACAACCTGCCACAGATGATGATGTGGGCCTCCCTTCCATACGCCATCTGGCAGTTGTCATACCACTTCCTGATCACCGTGCGCCGCCGCGACAAGATTGCCGCCGGGCGACCTACCAGTTTCACGTGGCTGCGCAAGTCCTATGCTAAGACCTGGATCGGCAAATTCGTCCTGTCTCTCCCGGACTTTCTCCAAGAACCGGCCTTCATGGGCATCCAGTACTCTTATGCCGTTCTCACCATGCTGCCAGCTCCCATCTGGTTCTGGTACCGCTGGGCCAGTGGCATCTTCCTCACAGTGGTCTTCATTTGGAGTGTGTACAACGGTGCCACGTACTACATAGATGTGTTTGGCAATCAGTTCAAGAGAGAGCTTGATGCGCTCAAGGCAGATATCGCAAAATGGCAAGCATCTCCTGAGGGCGGCTACACACCGTTCACACCATTTGATGGCGGCGTAGAGAAGCAACTCGGATATATTCCTCCTCTGGAAGGTAGCACAGCCGTCAGGCCTACTAGCGGAGAAGCAGAGAAGAGGAAGTAGGTCACTGCTGCAATGATTGGACGGCATGTCAGGTTGTTTCCCATTCACGATTCATCTCACCCTATCTGCTTGGTTGTTATCTTGGTGTTTCTCTTGTTGTATTTGAGCATCTTCACGGCTGGCTACATATACCCTTTTCCTTCTTTTGGCATATGTCTTTAGCTAGCGCGACTATCACATGTCCATTCCGCATCTTCGCACATGTCTGGAGGCCTTCATGATATTCCGCACTTATAAAGAATTGCTGACGTACCAGTATGGTGTTGTCAATCCCTTCTCGTGTACTCGAACGCCGAGCTAAGTCCGTCGTGGAGTCAGTCAAGTGCTGCACAACTCTCTCTTTCTCAAGCACCTTCCTTGGAGATGCGCACGCAAACCACGCCCTCCCTGCACTCCCTCAACCTTCGCGTCGCAACCGCCCACACCTTCCTTTCTCCCTCGGTCTCACAACCCATCCCACCCAACAGCTTCTGCGGCCCGTCACTCTCCAAGATGTCCCCTACGCTCTTATTCATCTTGCCCTGCATCTCCCCCTCTTGATCTCTCGCCTCAGCAGCCACGATACCACTCCATCAAGATTCGAACAATGGTTATTCAGACCACCGCATGTACCCCTCGCCTCGTTCATATTGTGTTGCTGCTTCGATGCAGAAGTGCTCTTGAAGCTCTTGAATGCAGGTTGTGTTGGCTGTGATGCGCGCTTCGTGGGCGTTCCTCGTTGCTCTTTGAAGGCGGAGAAAGAGTCGGAGGCGCGCTCGCGTGCGGCGTTCTTGGGAGGTGATGCTGAGGACGTACTGGTGTATGTATTGGTGGAGTTTGGGCAAGATCCTACAGAGTTGAAAAGGCGATGGGTGCTTTTGGCAAGGTTTGGTGGGTGCAACGAGAGGGTATTAAACGGGTGTGTTAATAACTGCTGGAGAGGACTACTGCGGTATACAGAACAAACTCCCATTTCAAACACAGCATTGAAAGTTCTTGAACTGCATAGTTTGCGCCCCAGATGCAAGGAATTGAAAACCAGAGTTTACGCGTGAAGATCCATCGCGAGCATTTCCTCACACCTTCACCCCCTCCGCTTCTTGCTGCACCGCCCAGGCCCTCAGCTTCTCTAGCCTTTGTATGTTCTCCTGGTTCCATACCGCTTTGCGGTCGTAGAACTCTTCGCATATCGGGACTCCTCTCTCCGCTTCACTCTTCAAATCCACCCATTCAACCTTTGAACTTGTGAAAATGTGCACATCCGGTTTCACTCTTTTTCTGCTCTGCTCGTCCAGCGTACCAGCCTTGACGTACACTGTTGCTTTGTTCCCACTGTAGTGTGCAAAGATATCGGTGTTGCAGTTTCGATTCGGACAATACGCTACCAAGTGCTTTGAGCCGTCTAAGGAGCTGGGAGAAGGGCGGTTGGAAATGAGGGGTTGCTTGGGGGACGTGATGCTGAAGTTGTAGCACTCGATGACTGCGTTGAGTGCAAACGCTGAGCCGGTTTCTTGCTGGCAGTAGGTGCAGTGGCAGCAGTGCGTTATCATGGGTGGAGAGGTGAGGGTGTAGGTTACTGTCTTGCAGACGCAGTGACCTTTAAGAGGGATGGAATTGAGTGTGTCGTTTACGGTCATTGTATCCGGTGGAACCGTTTTCGAGGGCTGGAGCTGTAGTATGGTTGTTCAAGTCCAGTTTCAAAAAGAGAATGGAGGAGCAGAGCTGATAAGGCTTCAAGTTGGAGCGCTCGCTTAGGTATTGTGGGGGTGTCAGCACGATGCTCAGACACGTCTTCTAGGCCTTGCGTATTGTCGAAGCTGACCTAGTTTGGTAATTTCACTCTTGGTGAAGCTGGAATCCTGTCTTCTTAGGATGTTTATACGGGGCGAAGGGCTTCGCTTATTGCTCTGCAACCTATCAGGATCGCCCAACCCCTGCTAGGCCATTTCTTACTTGACTGAGCTTACGCGGGACAGCGTTGCACGCCTTCGCGAATTTGCGTGACTGTTACCTGTATTAGGTTTCATGCTTATCGCGGAGTGGCACTTGGGTGACAAACGAACACTCACTAAAGACCTATGAGCATTGAAAATCTAGCGCTCTTATCCTGTTTGGCAGCGTTTGTTACAGACAAGCAAAAGTATAGAGATATACAGAAATTGTTTCCCTACAGATCTTTACTCTCCAAATCTTTATAGCTATAGCAATCGCATGTTAATTTGCCCAGATAGTTGAAGTAGTACTCGAGTGACAAAAAAGGCCACCACAACAACAATGCAAGCTACTAGAATTTTGAAACGACAGTGTGGTAGACAAGACTTTGTTCTATTATCTAGTATTTTCTATAAACTATTAGCCTGCTGTTATAGCGACGTTTAATGGTAGGAGTAAATTCTCGGTGTTTCGAACAAATTTAGTTATTTACTTGTGCTACCTTTCTTGTTGTCTAACGTAATAACCATGTGTTGGGGAGACTATTTCAAAAAATGTCGAGTCTGTTGCCTAAGCGGGCACAATGACCAAGTGTGATCACAAATGTTAACTAGCGTTATGGGGGGAACTGTGTGGGTAGTGCTGGGAATCTGCTGGATTTGGTGTGCGGCCTTTTTTGTTGTCCAAGTGTGGAGCGGGTACGGAGATAGGAATGGCGTTAGCCAATGACGAAAGTTAGCGGCAAAGACCCTCGCAATCACATCAACCTCGGAAGCCTGTAACCATATTCCCGGTGGAGCTTATCTAGCGAAGTCGGCGTCCAAAACATTCACAGAAGTGCAGAAAACTTTGGGACAGTCGTAGTCTCTTCCACAGTACCGTGGATGAGACAGCTGAGTTACCTGCTGTTGAGGCGAAGCACACCTGCCTATCACGGTTACTGGATACTAGCTACTCCAGATATTGTGGAGTCATTGCATTCTGCAACATCGGTCAGCCAGGAATATTCGTCGTTTCTTTCCTCGTTTCGTGACCTGCATGCCCCAGACTTTTCGCCATGGCACCAAGCACCACACGACCCGAGCCAACAGAGACCTCACCACTCCTTGGAAAGCCTAACCGTAACGGCCAATCCATTGACCCCAGGGATGAAACCGCACCTGCCATACCTGAGGCCTACAATGAGACCGATGTAGAGGACGGCGACAATGAGGGTGATCTTGAGCGCCAGCCTAGCAATGGAGAAAGCTCCAAGCACCAAGGCCTGCCAGAAATGAGGAAGCGGATGAAATACATCTTTCCCGCCCTCGCCATTGGTGTAAGTGGCCCTCAGCAATCTCAACGTCAATATTGAGCTGAATGATCTAGGTTTTCCTCTCAGCTGCAGACCAAACACTCATCGTCTCAACGTATGGATTAATTGGCACCGATCTGAAAGCACTCTCCTCGACCTCATGGATAGCAACAGGCTATTTTCTCACTCTTACCGCATTCCAACCTCTATATGGCAAGCTCAGCGACGTCTTCGGCCGCAAGGAATGTCTTCTCTTCGGCTACCTAATCTTCGGCATCGGCTCGATGGCTTGTGGTTTTGCGCGCAATATTGGAGAACTCATTGCAGCAAGAGCATTTGCAGGTATCGGAGGCGGTGGCATGACCGTCTGTGTGAGTATCATGCTATCTGACATCTTAAGTCTACGGGACAGAGGTGCGTGGCAGGGATACATCAATCTGGTGTACGCAAGTGGTGCTGCGGTGGGTAGTTCGTTGGGCGGGGTGATGGCCGAAACGATCGGCTGGAGGTGGTCCTTCATCGCACAGGGACCTCTTTGCCTCATTGCTTTAATCTCTGTCGCTGCTGTCCTCCGACTGCCGAAACCAGATGATTCACACTGGAAAGAAAAGTTGGCCAGGATCGACTTCCTTGGGGCTCTGGTCCTTATTGTTGCCATCTTTGGCCTTCTTGTTGGACTAGATCGCGGATCAAACATTGGCTGGAGCGACCCCATTACCATCGCAGGACTTTGCACTAGTCCGCTGTTTATCGTCTTTGTCCTCGTCGAAAAGTACGTTGCGAAACACCCCTTCGCACCTGGCCACATCATCCTGGATAAAGCGCTAGTTGCTTGCTATCTCTGCAACTTCTTCGCGTTTGGTGGATGGCTCTCTGCTATCTTCTTCATACCGTTGTATTGGCAAGTCAACTACGGCTATGGCGCGTCTCAAGCTGGGCTTCTACTCATGCCTTCTATTATCTGTGGTGTTAGTGGTTCGCTGTTCGGTGGTATCTACATGAAGCGTACCGCAAAGTATTACTGGATCACAGTTATTGCCTACTCGAATCTGACAATTGGCCTCTCGATCATCCTCCTCTTCGCTGGCACGATCATGCGGAGCCTACCCGTCACGGTTGTGGGAACATGTATTTGCGGGTTTTCGAATGGTATTGGAGTAACGACTACACTGATCGGTCTGAGTAAGTCGGATAATTGCCAAGATGTGTTCTGTCGACTAACATTTCGCAGTCGCAAATGCATCGCACGCTGATCAAGCCGTTGCTACAGCTTGTAGCTACCTCTTCCGCTCACTCGGCTCCGTCTTTGGCGTGTCCATGGGTGCAACGGCCTTCAACCAGACACTGCGCTCAACCCTCAAGATTGCACTCAGCGGTGACAAGGACGCTGAGGAAATTGCCGAACGCGTTCGGGCGGGGCTCGAATACTATCGAAGCCTAGAGCCCCATCTACAAGAAATCGTGCGCGAATGCTACGGTACAGCTACCAGAGCAGCACTATGTGTAAGCGCGGTCCTTGTTGCAGGCAGTGCAGTTTGTGCGTGGGGCATCAAGGAGAAACGATTGGGGAAGTGAGGGCTCTATAATCGAGATGCAGCAAAACTCGGTATGTGTTCTTGTAGACAAACTGGCTAATTGCAATTTCAAGATCTTTTCTATGTCCCTTGATTTATTGCTTGAGCTAGTCGTACATCCGATCAATATGATGGTCTTGAAGTCTAGACTTCGACTTCAGTCTCATAATATTCTCTGTCAATAGAAAAGTTTGGTTGACAGATACTTTGGTTCACGAAACCACTGACAATAATATTCAAGAGTGCAAGTAGCATAGAAGAACTCCCTTTTTTGAAATATAATCATGTCTACAAGTCACATCTTTATCGTCGGCTTGATTCTTCCGGGTTACTTCTACACACGTATCATGATGTCTTCACCAAACCAAGCATACTGGACTTTCATCTACAAGCATTACGAATGCATTGCAGCGCAGTATGCACTGTCAGCTCCAGCCAACACTACAGCGACCACGCCATCTTCGCATGTGACACCGTCGCCACCAAGCTCACCCGACACGTCACCAACTCCATCGCATTCGATGTTGCATTTTCCAAAGTTACTGAAAGTTGAAGAAGAACATTGCGAGTGCGACTTCGACTTCTGTAAGGGCTTCTGTGCAGGGCTGCCAGATGTAAAATCAAGCCCTGATGACATCCAGCCAGATGTTCACATGGATGCATACTTCCTCTACCAATACTGCATGGCAGTGCAGCAAGCTCAAGCAGTTATTGCCTGGGTTGACGTGTACTTGGCTTCGCCCGACCCACAGGCTAGCGTTGATTCTATCCCGTGTCAGACGGACTTTGAGATGCGCATTTGGGCGCAGGCTACAAGGGCGTTGGCTGAGAGGAAGAAGGGAACTTAGGGTCCTCGGAGAGTCTGAGCAGGGATAGTGTAGCGTAAGGTCGTAGCATCACCCTCTTCTCTAGCTTAGTTCAAGCCATTATATCTTGTTATAATATGATACCTATAGACCATCCTATGAGCTTATTGCATCGTGATAAGAGCGTGGTGTTGCGAGGGATAGTGAAGGTTTCCTGGGTCATATCTGCGAAAGTACTATACATTGCGTGTTAGCGAAGCTGCGAAGACCTCTCAAAAGCTACATGCAGAGCGCAGGGGATATATAGCATGTAGATAATATATCCAAAGTGATCGAAATGCATGATATCAGCTCCGATTAATCTTGTCGTGCTGCAGTCCTGTTACCACCTTCCTCGCCGACTGCTGTGCCACTTGTACCTCAGTTTCACCTCACTGGCTGCCTCGCCTTGGCAATTATTTGTCACTATCAACCCGTAACCTTGGAAGTTGGAACTCCATGCGATGCCGCTCAGTCACGCAGCAGCGGCCGGTCTGAGAGGAGGCGAAGGATGCGCAGGATGCATAAAAAGCAAGCAGTCCGGAAGCGCTACCGAAAAACTAAACGAATGACAACGACGATACACATCCCAAGGCCCCACATGATCTCGCTTTGCCAAACAATGCGACACTGCGCCTGCTTCTGTAGGTATTCTCGGAAAAGCAGCTCGATGCAGCAGTAGCTCTCCATGAAGAAGGAAGGCGCGCAAGGCTGCAACGATATATTTACAACACTCCAGATCTGACGCACAGCTTTATTATGCGGTCACAGCTTTTCAATAAGCAAGGAGTGTTAATTAAGATGTTTGAAATGCATCAAAGTGTTCGTAGTCGTACGTTTAACACGGGCAAGTAGGCGTATACATGCTCAGAGCTGCACGTAGGGCACCCCAATGAGGCGCGCGTCAAATACGCCAACACACGAGGGAAGTCCCGTTACTTGGGTGCAAGCGTCCGAAAGAGGTGAACGGTCTCTGAACGGTAGCGGAGATGTGATGGTATGCAGGTCCCCTTCCGAGATCCATGGGAACGGAAGAGCCAGTGACACGTTCATGCAAATAGTGGCCTGATTCTGAAAAAGCATTTCGCTACCTTAATGAAGGGATTATGCAGATCTTCTGCCTGAGGACTTGTTTTGGTGGACGATTAGCGAGGCCCAGTAAGACAGTTGGGGACCAGGGTTGGGAAACGATGCGGGCCACCGGCATGCACAGGATGCTTCCCCGGTAAGCTAGCGTCGTACACGATCTACACACATCCTTTAGTGTCGATTCTGATCTGTGTTTTTGACTGTTGACGATTGACGAACGATTGGGTGCGGTTTGAGCCTTCGCTGTAGGATTTTTCCATTTGAAACAGCCTCGCATGAGCTTGTACTCCCTTATGCCGCAACATGAAGGCGTCGTTGCTCTGCCTCCTCCCAGACACATCTTTGGCACATGCAGTCTCCACCTAGCGCACCAACTGCCCATTCTCTGCGCTCTTTGACAGGCAACCTGACATCGCAGTAATGTCCAAAGACCTCTTCGCCTTTCTTCAGCCCAGGACCTTTGCTAGGATCCCTTCCCCTCCAATCAACAAGTTTCTCGCGTGACCAGAATTTCATAGTTCCTTGCCATTCCCAGGCCACGTTCGGGTCGCAGCTGTGATTGGCTAGACACCACATTGGATGAACAGCACCAATTTCCGGCCGACCGTCCAGTCCTTGTTGAGCAGAAGCCGTGCCTCTCAATTTGGCGTAGATAGTGTTGAAAATCCAGGTGTCGTATCGATGGCTTTGAGTGAATATGTTGACATCCATCTTCTCCAGTATATGTAAGGGCTTGATGATATTGTTGTTGAACGAGAATGGTAAGGTTCTCGGGACACCACCAAAAGCATCAATGAGCTGACCCTCTGAATTGACTTGCCATACAGTGTCCAGATCTTTGCCATGGTAGTCGCCCCAGATGTAGCGAAGCTCCTTTAATTCGAGGGGGTGAAGGTCTTGTGTTTCTGCCAGTGCTAGGGCTCGGACGAGAAGGATGGAGTACAGAGAGTCCGCAGCTTCGCGGGCAGGGACTTTGCTCTGGTCTTCACTCACTCCACAGATTGAAGGATGATAAGTGTCCTGTGCCAGATCGTGGCATTCTTCACTACAGAAGAACACCTCATCGCATTCTTCGCAAGAAACAATAGCGTCCCTGGCACCTGGCGAGTTAGGTAATGTAGTGCTACACGCATCGCAATACACATCGTGGAGCCTCGATACAGCTGTCAAGAGAGATCTCTCGTTCAACACCTCCTCTCCAGGCGCGATGTCCTCCTTCGCAAACACGCCTAGCTGTTTCACGAATTGGACTTCTTCATCTGGCCCCTGGCTTGATGAATCTGTCGAGAGAAGTGGTAGCTCAGAAACCCTTACTTCGAGCTTAGGGGCTATGTTCGCCATCTCGTCGTTCAGAAATTGAAGACATTCTTCTGAGTGGCGGTCTGGTTCATACTCGTTCCAGGGATAGTTTTCACGACGAACGAGCCCTTTGTCAGGATAATCGTCTACCTCAACATCATCGACATTCTCGCCTTCTTTCTCGTAGTGGGCTTGAAGTTGCGAGGTCAAGCTTTCGTCGTATTTGCTGAAGATAGTGTCGTCTGGAAAAGCTCTCATTGCGCGCGCAATATAGTCGAATGCGCTGCGGAAACAGCCGCAAGCCAATAAGGCTTCTATAAGAATGTCATGCCTTGCCACGTTAGTAAGTGAACACTTGTACACAACAATCCAAGCCTCCTCTTACGTACGCAGTTCTCGAAAGATGTTTCTGCGCCCAGATGATAACCTTGTCATCCTCTTCACTTTGAATATGATCAGCAGGATCGATTGTCAGGCTCGCAACTCCCTCTGAGAGATAGTCGGCATTCGCAGCTTCTGAAGCCTCATCGTGGTATTCTCCTTCTTCAACAACTTCGTCAACAAGTAAGAGCGCCTTGTATGCATCGCCAACAGCAAGATCAGGATATCCGAGTCTTCTATACGCCTTTGCCAGTTTTAGACGATGCACTATACTGTAAGGCTGCTCAGGTGTTTGTTGCTGCAATGTGATGAGCTCGTTGGTGAGCTTTGCGCATATCTGCATGGGTCAGCATGGTACATTGACTTCCCTGGCGATCTCCCTACCTCCATCTTCGGTCGATTAGATAACTGTTGAAAGTACAGTTGTGAAGCACGTGCACGTAAGACAAACTTTTTGGAGATGGTGGCGGGACTAGTGGCATTAGCTCGCTTCGCTCTTGCCCACCCAGTGCAACCCACCACCACGTTGCAGTGACACAGCTTCAGCTACAAACGCAAGTAAGCACAATCGTTGCTCATAAGCCCCTTCTAGTCGTCTGTCATGCTACCCTCCGCGGCTGAGCTTGTTGCTCGTTATCTCAGGACAAACGGCTACACTGAGGTATGACGTAGCCCACATTGTTAGCTAGACTTACTCACGCCAAGTAGACGTTGAAGAGTTTCGTCAAAGAAGCCGATTTGTCGCCAGATACTGGCACTGGATCTGACAATTTAGTGACTATAGAGTCAATTCTTCACGAGAAGAAGACATTCGATCTCAGTCTGAATTTCGAAAAGCTAGGCGTCGAGGATGCAAGCCGCGAGTGGGCTGTCCCTGCGCCATCAAAACCGACTGTCTTGGAATCACTGCCTACCCGCTCAAACATCTTGAGTGTGACTGTTTCCAATCTGCTGCTTCCTTCTGCTACAACTGCTCAACAGTACATGGCCGTCACTACGGCTGATCGACGATTGCATCTCTTAAATCCGGCCTCATCAAGCTTTGAGCTTGCTCATTCATACACTAGCTTCCAGGACTCACCTATACTGGATATTGTTACTATAAGCTCTCGACATATGATTGTCGCCTCGATGTCTGGAAAGTTGCTCCTGTACGATACTGCCATCGACAAGATTCTGGACGAGAGAAAGGATCATTCCAAATATGTTGTCAAGATAGCTAGCTGGTCATTCGAAAATTTCACCCTGATAGCAAGCGCAGGGTGGGACTCGAAAGTGTTCATCTATCGGGTCAACATTGGAGACGATGTTCCATGCATTGGAGACCCTTTGGTTACCCTCACGCTTCCAAGCATCCCGGAAACCCTTCTTTTCATTAGGTCCCCCGAAGATGGCTCTCCTATTCTTTTAGTGGCTCGCAGAGATTCGACGTTCTTATACTACTATTCTGTTCCTGATGCCGATACTGCGGCAATCAACCTCCTCGGAAAGCAGAACTTGGCTCCACACTCTAATGCATGGGTGGCTTTCAGCCCTGCAGATGTCCAAATCTGTCCCACTGACCCATCTGTAGTAGCAGTTGCGACTTCTTCAACGCCACACATGAAACTACTCATACTCAAGCTTCTACTTCCACCGGCACTATCCTTGAGGCCCGATATCGTCACTAACCCCGAGACAACCGACCCGGTTGCAGTCACGCAAGCGTCACAGGCACGCGCTGAGCTTCTAATAGCAGAGAGGGAGGAAGCAGCCATAATGGTAAACGTTTCAACTATGGCACCCCAGACTGCTTATTCCACTCCACGGTTGACTTGGCGACCTGACGGGTCAGGTATTTATGTCAGTTCAGATGATGGTGTTGTCCGTGGTATTGAAGTAAACAGTGGAAAGCTAATTGCATCTTTGGAGGGACACGAACCTGGGAGCAAACTGCGTTGTCTCTGGGCTGGTTTCCTCAAAACCCACAACGGTGAAGCCGTTGGTTCGACCAGTAATCGCGAATTTCTGATTAGTGGTGGATTCGATCAGAAATTGATAATCTGGGATCATTGACTTACTGTGTTCCTACAAGGCTTCGCCTGTGATGGCCATCTGGAGTACGAGGCCTGTTGCCGACCTGTTTCCGAATTTTACAATTAAGCGCTTGAAGTTTCACGGTAACTTATCCGCTTAACTGTGCTGCTGTGAGTGCTGCTCGAGTCAGTCTCAGTCCGACCAAGCCAACAGCAAGAATGTGAGTACAGCTTGTTTTTTGTCCCGAGATTTGTCGGACACTTGTGATGCGATGGAGTAAAAGAATTTATCTCACTAATCACCGGCGCACAGGATACAGAAGTCATAGGAGTGAAACTGTGCTTGGCGAAGTTTCTTTTTTGGTCGGCGACCTGCAGATACCCTGTACCGCCACGATCTTGTCCCCGCGATCTGGCGACGACAGATCCTACAGGGGATACTCGCTTATCCGCCTATGACACACGTGGTAAGCACGGGTGCATAATGCATGTGCGCCAGGCAAGGGACTTGTAATTAGTGCCCGAACAATCCACTTGTTCCGCCATACACCGATTACAGGACCAACACACGGCTACGCGTGGGGAGACCGCATAATGTTTTTGCTGGGCCTAGAACTGCAGCACCACCGGGGGAGACGGCTCAAGCAAGCGCACTTGTCTCTCCTTGAGAAGCTTTGGAGTCCATAAGACGTCACGAACAGTATAGCGCGCATCTTAGTTGACGGCATTATCCACCCGTTCGCGAAATGGCTCTCTTGGCTGGTATTTCGCCTTGACTACGCCTATTTTGAGACTTTCCACTGGCGGAAGCTCCGTGCTCCTGGACTAGTATATCGCTCATGCTGTTCTCCGTGCCGAGTAGATGTATATATATGACCGTGGTGCAACTTGATCAAGTCGTACACCATATCAACTCCATCTTCTTCTTTCGACTACACGCTCAACTCTATCAACTCAGTACCTGTGCCTCATTATCGCGCAAGTCGGCCCGTCTAGTCGGCCCTCAGTCTCAGTCCTCCAACCTATATATCTTCAATAATTATTGTTCGTGTCGTTGCTCTGCCCATCCACATTCGGAGATGTCTTTTACGACAAGCTGGAAAGATGAAGACGGCGATTTTCTGCTAGTTGTTGCTGGCTTGACACGATATGCACCCTATCTCACTGGCTGGCAAGAGTTCAAGGATCATATTCGCAGAGTGGTCAGAGAGCAACCTGGCTGGGTCGACGTATACGCAAGCCAAAGTCAACGAAGGGGTGAAATGCAAGGCTGGTGCAGACTCAAAGACAAAGAAGACGCAGATGCCGCATACAGTGGGTGATACGACATTTCAATTTCCTAAGATAAAGTCCTGACGCGTTCTAGAAACATTTTATAGGTCTGAAGGCATGCTGGTGCATGTTTGGCAGACGCGTCGAAGCAACGACGGGTTCCGGCTGATGAAGTGCAACTGCTCTGTGCATTTTCCAGGATTACCTGACGGTGCTCATTCTCCTGGACTCTGTGGAATTGACATTGGACGAGTCAATCAGTTAGGTGGTAAGCCTTATGCCGCCCCTCCAGTGCAGTACATGCCTGTTCAGCCTGGATACCCTTACCCCACATACACCTCAAGTGCTCCCTATGCATTTCAATCGATATACGCAACACATGCGCCTCTGATGCCTCCAATGATGGTTCAGCCTCCCGTCTATTCAGCGAGTAACAGTGGCATGCCGGTCAACATCCGTGACGGCGCGATATTGACCGAGGCTCGCGGCATCTTCATTCAAAATTTAAGCTACAAGGTTGGCTCAGACGAGCTCAAGAGCTTATTGTGCACTGTGGGACGGCCCGTTGATTGCAAAGTACACCGGGATCGGTCCGGCGTATCCAAGGGGGTGGCAACCGCCAAATTTGCATCGACACACGAAGCACAGCTGGCAGTAACACACCTAAATCGCAAACCACACAGGGGGATGACTTTGAAAGTTCGCTTGGATCAAGACACGACCGTTGTTGGTCAGGTTGGGCCTCCTCTAGTCGTCAATGGATCTGTCGGTGCATACAGGTAGGTACAACAATCGATGCGTTGGCCAGCACTAACATCAGATAGCGCCGGCAAATGATATTGCGTGAGATTTTCAAGGGCGATGCTTCTGTTACATCGACCCGGAGACGTTGCTGTCACAGTCACTGTGTAAGGCACGTAATGTGGCGTACTGTTGATCCAGGTGGCTGGGTCTCACCCTTGTAACCACCTTGAGGTGCTTTCCGGCACGGCCGAATTTGGACATACCCCCGAGAGCGTCGCGCATGCGTTGCTCGCTGTACAAACTCAAGTTGAGAGATGGCGTTTGGTGTGGATCGCGGCGCAATGATTTGTTTCGGCATTCTTAGCTACAAATTTATCTCTATTCGAACTGTCCTGCTTTAGGTGCGTTGAGGGTCAGGTAATACATAAGCATGTGGTCTTTATTGCTTTTGATATGCAGGTGCTTCCTTCGAGAAGCGCCGTTTCGATCTCGTACTTGCTTCTTACTCGATCGACTCCACAACAACCTCCACATACCGCTTTGCGTTCACAAAAGCTCGCATTGTCTTACGCGTGGCGTTGGTTGGCGCATGCAGCCGTTTCTAACACGATTCGTCAAGCCAAAGCCGCCCATGTGCACAGACCGTGGCATTGAATGGCGCCCACATCCGTCCGCCGGGTGCACTTCTGGCTTGTTACCGCACTCTTGGGTTCTTGAGGGCAAACACAGCTCGGCAACCGTTGAGCCCCATCACAATAAGATGACGCGGATTTCTTCGGACGTTCCACAGTCACCTGCTCGTTCAGGAAGTTTTTGGCGACATATTCCCTGAAAACCCAGGGTACACTAGAATGCCCACCTGTCAAGACCTTGAGGGATGCCTCCAGGTACTCGGAACAACACGAGATTTCCAAGAGCTAAGCGTACCTGAAGCTGGGCATCATTCTACCGGTGATAGTGCGCCTCACATGAGACCAGAGGCCTGGATTTCTATGGGTAAATCAAGTCTTTTGACCTATCAAAACTCATCTTTTGTGTTATCTTGGATTAGTAATTCCACAAAGAGCCTCACCAATGTGCGGCACGCTTTGGCCCGCCGGCCGTCATCAATTTATCCTTGCGAGTTCAACCCTGATCCTAAGTCCAACCCCGCAGGCCTGCTTCCTCTAACGATTCGCCCGTTGTTTCACGATACCAAAGCGCTGGGCGTTTGGGCTCGGCGACATGAAAGCAATCTGACAAGGGTCTGAGCTGGACAGAGTGCAGAAGTTCATCAGTAGTGAGCACTTATGCTTGCGCTGTTGCACACTATTAACGTTCTCTGAAAAGTCACAGACTTGTTCTTTTAGTTCTGGGCACAGGTCAGAGCCTGGCGTCCATGAGTAGCACTGACCTTAACCTCGATTCTTTTGACAGGCATAACTGTTCTTTTTCCAAGACGAACGCCCGCGAGTCGATGATAAAATATCCTCAGTAGAGTGCTGTTACATCATTTATCAGTGGAGACGGGCAGACCGCGACCTTGGCACTCATCGGAAGTAACATGTGCAGAACTAACACGGTGAAGGTCCGATTGCAGATGCTCGACTTCCCGATTCCAAATCAAGCTTGCCAGTAGATTGTAACACTGTCCTTCACTGTATGTCTCTTGTTTACCAATCTCAGTAACGACTCCGGTGGCTCACTGTATGATCGACTCTACCTACCCGCTCTCGGCAAGCCTGCATGTAGAAGCTGGGGAACAGGACACAAGGCCGGACGTTTCGCGTCCGAACACAGATGTCGTGCATACCACACGGCTGGATCTATCACGACAGACACACGTGAGATATCGGATCCTATGCTATTACGGTATGGAAGGTGGGACGAACGATGCGAGACATACCCAACGACCGACGTCAGGCACGAGGCGGTGCAGAAACGGGACGGAACGAGAAACTTAGTCTGACACTTGCGGAGCCCTAGGTGTGTGGTGACTAAGAAGGCCCGATTATGGGACACTCGTTGTCCCAATTGAGCAGCTCATCCCGTCATCAAGCATGAGGAGCACTGCTTGCTAATACTGTAGAACAGATGTCTTGCTGCTGAATACGATGTGTTGCCGATGCAGGCTCCGGTAAAAGTTCCTGTCAACCTGGTTGGCCAACACAACTACATAACGCTTTCTCGCACACGATGACAGGTCGAATTACCGAAGACGGACCAGAGATGCCGTGTCCCGCTGCTACCACCTCGTCTATCTACTGTTGGTTGTTTTCTTCATTGATTGTGGGTACCGGCTCTGTTTTGCAAAATCGGTAGCGAGGCGGGCCGTCGCGAGTCAATGACTTTGCAGAAATAGCGGACTTGCAGGAGCCCGGTCATGGAGAATCTGTACGTCTCGGCAAACGTATTGAACGAGTACACAGGAATGTATTCAGCAGACCATATGGATTGTACTCGATGATTTGGTGGTAAGTGGTTCAATGGACGTGGCTCCTTCCTTTACACCCAGCTCTTCTCTCCGGAGGTCGCTCACTTTAGAACTCCTGAGGCTGAGACTAGTATAACTCACTATCAAAGACTCATTTGTAATCTATGAGTTGAAGTTTTAGCGCATAGCAAAGGCTACAGATCAGTAGTGTTTGAAACCACTCGGGCATACTGTATCGTTGTCGCGACACTTTGGTCATCCGACACAGGTGATCGACAGCCCAGTATACCTTGGAGACATCCAGGCTCTTGAGCACATCACTACGCTGATGCGACCGTCAGTAAGCTGCATCTAACAAGGGTTGGTGGCTTCCCACACCCACGCAATGAGTGTCAATATATCCTAAGATGAAAAGCGCCTGAATGCATGCTCTCTGCTACATTAGGACTTCGCGTGCTCTCAATACGACACAACTGACGACGTAACTAGGTGGTCCCGTTACCATACTTGTTCCTAGTCCGGCTAGTGCTCGTAATCGCATTCGTTTGGAGGATCTTGGTAGCATCAAGACTGCTTGGCGAGACTCGACTGCGCTGTTCTAAATGCTTCGCTAGCCGCTCGGGTCCCTTGCATAGATCGGCAGTGCATATCTGCAAACAATCTGCAGCTGAGGGTCCCGAGAACGAAGACCATCGGAAGTGGGCGTCGGTAATTGCTCTTCCTTCTACATTTGACAAGCTTGCAGGACGCTGAAAGTGCTTTTGAAAAGTAAGCGAGATCACCCGTTGAGGCCAACTCTGTACCCAACATCATATATTAAAGAAGGCCCGAAAGCGAACACCACAAAGAGGGGGCTGTACAGAGTTGAATCTGCAATGGGGATGTTGCGGTCCACATAAAGATGAGCTGTCATCAGGGAGCAATCTCCGGCAGGGGCGAGCAGAGTTTCACAAGCAATCGAGCCTGTGCTCAATCGTTATTGTAACAGAGATGCCTCGAAGCTGAAATCTTGTCAGCACATTAGCCTGACACTACCACTTTGCATGCAAACCCGTTGTAAACCAATTCGATTGCTACTTCTTTCATATCCTCCATCCCTTGTTCTGTGTTCTCATCGTCACGAACCAAAGTACGCACAAGAATCCCGTTCCTACCATCAAACACACTCCGCTCCATATTTGGACTCCAATGAAGTCCAAATGCCCATCGGCGTTTGTCTTTAGAAGTGCCCCAGCGATGGGTGCACCGATAAGGGTCGCTGCCTTGTACGTTAGCTGATCTGGTTCAGGACATGGATTGAGTTTGACATGCCTATGCTTGAAACGCTCCACGACATTCCAAGGCGTGTGCCTAGCCGCGAAAGATCGGGTGTGATATTTGCAAATGCGGCGGAGGGCAATGTGACAAGAGCGGCGGAGAAGAAGCCTGTAGTGTGTCAGCAATCCTTATGTCATCCATGTCCAAAGTTCAGTAATTGACCTACCCCAGAGTATACTGAATGCGATGAAGTGTGCTTCCTTATCGATACTGATCCAACATAACGACAAGATGGCGCTGGCGAAAGTACACAATGTCCAAGTCACGATAGGCCCAAGCCACTGGGCCAAACCTCCGCTCACCAATCGCCCGAAGAAACTCGCTGCGATAGCCATGACCAGCATGTACAGACCCATGCTCTGACTCAAACCCAGCCGGTCCCTTGCATAAGTGGGGATGTAAAAATAAGGTACAATATAGCCCAGGAACGTCGAAAAAGAACAACAAGTGAAGATCAGGAACAGCTTGTCCTTGTACGCCGTCTTGTCGAATAGAGCTCGCGCCTTCCGTTTCGTCGCTAGGACACTCGAGCCACTAAGGAGGGCAGGAATAGAGAGTAATGCAGCAGCGAGCGCGACGAATCCAATGGCGCGCATAGCCCACGGGAAGCCAGAGGATTTCAACAGCCGATCAAACATCATAATGTAAACAACTCCGCCTGTTTCACGTCAGCAACAACTTTTCTCATCTCTCCCGATATCGCACATACCAACAGCAATCCCACTCATAACGATCCCCAACGCGATTGCCCTCTTCTTATCAAACCAAATACCCACTAGCGCCAGACTCGGAATATACAACAGTCCCGCCCCAAGACCCATACATATCCCTTGGCTCAGGAATACTTGCCAGTATTGTGTACTAAGGCTGAGCATCATGATGCCAAAAACGACCAAGAAGTTGCCTGCAATGAGCATGACGCGGAAGTACCCTAGATCAAAGAGGGGACCAGACAAAACACCGAAGAAGATGAGTAGCCAGGCTTGTACCGTACCGATCCATGATATGGCCGAAGGCGAGGCGGAGGAGAGAAGGTCAGATTTGTAGTACGCTTGAAAGGCGCCGTAACTGAGAGTAAAGCCCCAGATATTAATCTGCCCGGCTGTTAGTATGAATTGATGCGCAAGGTCGATGGCCTACATACGTATATCATGAAGCCGCCAAAGACTTTCAGCCATGCGTGAAGGCCCCCATCAGGTGGTGGAGGGATGACAGACTCAGTCGTCTTGGTCGAGCGTGCGTCGAATGTTTTTTCGCCATGATGCGTCGGCTCATTGCCCTTCTCCTCGTCATGATGTGGTGACTCTTCAATCTCCTCAGCTGACGATGTTCGAGAGGTTTCTTGTGATTCGACCAGATCGCTCTTGAACGTCGGCTTCTTCTCTGAGTGTACTGACGACGGCATCTGAATTGATACAAATCGCGCGATTTTGTTTGCGAGGGTGCAGTAGAGGCTGTGTAGGCTATCGTGTCCGTCTTAAAGATGTTCAGCAATTCCGGTTCCAGTTCCGAACACCGGTGGCCCCCATAGATCAAATCTTCCGCGGAGTGATTGCGACGCTTGCGATCACGACAAGGACACGTTAATGAGTGACTGTTTGAGGAAACATGTCAATGAGGAAGTTTGGACAAGCACACGAGACAGTCCAATTATTGGCAAAGGCCCTAGTTGACTAGAGTTCTCCGCAAATCTGGGGATGTGCATCATGACGATTTCTAAGCGTTATTGCCGTTGATGCGGGGATAAATCGTGGGCCGAGGTCAGGCATCGTAGTAGTCGTGCGCTAGTTTTCCAGCCTCATCTGTAGCGATCAAACCAGTCGTATCTTAGTCAGAACAATAATTACGTATAAAGAGGAAGAATTAGCTGGCCATTGGTATTCTCTAAGAGCATTTTCAAGATATTGTTAAGTCTTGAAAAAGCAGCGGGCTTGGCCAGTAACTGTATTTACATCTTCAGAATTGATATGAATGGTGTTACGTGTGTTTGTCCTGTATTGTCGAATGTTCTGTTGGATAACAATCTACTCCTTACCACAGACCGTCACAATATGGAGCGTCGAAGGTCTGTCCTCGCACTGATGCTGCCAGCGTATAGGACGCTTGACTGATATCCAATATCGTTGTTAGCAATCTAACGATTCAATTGGTGAGTCCAGCGTCTGAAGGAGCGCGGTGCAGACCTCGAATTCTTGACTCGGTACTGCGGCGCTCGCACCAGCAATGTGCAGCATGAGATGTCCCTGATCACTGCTTGGACATCTGTGCAACGCGAGATTGCGCTTTAGGACCGAATAGCCTTAAGCACGGTGTCGCAGAGAGCTTGAAGCGGGTGAATGGAAGGTCTTGGTAGTGAGCAGAAGAGGAACCGGAGAGATATCACCGAGGCCGTGCGTGTGAAAGGCTTGGACTTAATAGATATATTGGTAGAGTTTCGAAGGAACGGTAACCGGCCAATATCATCGATGACGCCTGAAGCAATGTGTGATACAAAAATTTCGATGGTCCTGCCTTTTGCTGTCTCGCCGAGCCGGATCAAAAATCGTTCGGTCTCGGTTGTACTGCCTGTCGCTCCGGAAAAAAATGGTAGCAGAAAGAGTGTTTAGCTGTTTCCTACGCTGCAGGCTTAGCAAATCTGGCCTTCCTTGCCTCTGCAGCCTTCCTATCAGCCTCATTATAGCTCGCTGGGGCTTGGGCGGCGCGTTCTCGGCGGGGACTTCTGCTCTCTCGGCGGCTGCGCTCATTCCTGTCGTCACGCCTGCCACCGCCTCGGCCACCGCGACCAGGCCTGCCTCCATCGCGACGTTTGTTTGCACCTGCGTCGTCCTTGTCTTCCCGCCCACGCTTTCTCTCGCGTTCAGGGAGGGCTTCGTCGAGACCTTTGACCTCGCCCTTCTCTCCAAACTTCTTCATGCGCTCCAACTTCTTCAGTCCTTCATCGTCTTCGATGTTGGTGCCGAACTTCAGAGCACGCTTCTTACGGCGTTCAATCTCCTCGTCAATACTGGTGGCTGCGAGACCTTGCGCGTAGCTAGGAGCGGGTTCTTCCTTCTTCTCCTCGGTCGTGGTATCAGCACTTTCTGCTGGCGGCTGGACCGACAGATCATCGGTCTTCGCAGGATCGATGTCAGCTACCTGGTTAGGAACAGCCTGAGGGTTTGGCGGCTGGCCTTCTCCGCCGGCTTTTTCGATTGTCTCTTTGTTTGTTGTTACTTGTTCGGTTGCGGCAGGCGCAGTCTTTGCAGGCTCATCGTCATCCCAATCAATCTCGTCCTCGGCGTTGACTGCAGATTTGGAATCAGCAGGAGCGGTGCTGGAGCTGTTTTTCTCATCATCCTTGGTGAGACGGTCGACCATGTCTGCCTTCTTGCCGGCGTGTGGGAGACCGCGCTCCTTGAGAAGTGCCTCAAGTTCGGCATTCTTCATCTTTGCGTATTCGGGCATCTCGGGCGAGTTCTGTCGGTATTGATGTGCGATTGAAGTGCTGTGCGACGCGACCCCTATTGATGCGCAATGGTAAAGGCGCAGGCGCGAGCAGGACGGTGGATGGGTAGAATCAACCTAGGTTGGTCGCTGATAACGAAAGAAAAAGAAGGAACAGTAGGAGCCCAGAAATTGGTGTTGGCTAAACAAAGGATAGGAAAGGCGCGACAGCAACAATGGGTGTTGTTGAAAGGGTGAGGCTGGAGGTGAGGTAAGAGCTACTGCAAGCTTCAGGTCCAACCGTGTCTCGCGCACAGACGCTGATATGCTTGGCGTAGCGCTTGCTCTTTACTAGAGTTTGTATTATTCTTTCTCTCTCGTCTTTTAGATTTGTTGATGTAATAATAATAAAATCTTCACTCGACACTGCACACAGCCTCAACGGATGTAATTTTGAAACATGAAGAAACCTCTGCACGAGTTCCTCCACCACTCGCTATTTGCTGTCCCCTTTCACCTACATTTCAAAGGCGCCATCATGAGATGTATACAAGTACGAGACAAACCCGACATTGACCATCTCTGACTGTTGCTTGTATATCTATATCTCGACGGCTATCTTGGGACTCATCTCGCAGCTGGTGTAAGACAGATACGAATCGAAGTTTGTATTGGAGAAAGAGTAGGGGGGACCTTGTGGAACATGAAATTGCTCTTCGAGCAGCGTAGTGAGAACAACAAGCGCCTTGAATCTTACTCTTGAGCAGGAACGATATGCTGAGCAAGCCAGAGGTAGTCTGTTGGTCGCAATATGTCTTTGCATTGCAGTAACGCGTTCCGTCAGCCCAGCAACAGACATTCTCGCTGCTTGTAGTCTGTACCGCATGAGCTGGCCGTCTTCTACATAGCGCATGCCGACTCCAAAATAGGAAATCTTGAGTCTAATTATTTGCCGCTTCGACTTGATGTGCTGCTGCTTCACCTTCGATGATAAACGATCACGCGGCCAATCTAGCAATCCCTCGGATCGTGACCAGTAGCTGTTTGTCACTATGGCATTGCACCATCATCTTATTGCAGCAACACCTCCGTTCACTAGTCAATGGCTAAGTGAGATAGCACCAGTGCAAATACCGCTGTCGGACGAGCTCCGAACCCCAGCCACTCGCAGTTCAATCGGGTATCAAGTTCGCGTCATGGTCTCGACAAAGTTTAATCACAGATCAGGATCAGACGGCAGGCTTCAATTTGATACGAACTGCCCAAGGGCTGGGCGATCCGCGATCAGGTCCACGGTGGACACAAAGTTCACTAGCAACAAATATGACTGATTCGCAGGCATTTTCCACGCGCCGTGCCGTCCTCCCTCTCCGTACCAAACAATTGCAACCAAGTTCTGAGCACCCACACTAGGGCATGCCCTTACAGTGACTGCGAGATGGGAATTTACATGTACCCACCTCGTGTTCACCGCCTCGCGGTTACTCAAGAGATCTGCTTGGTCAGAACTGGAAGTACTTACGGGTACCGTGCGCAACGGAGCACTTACAGTCGAAGTAACGGTATCTAACCCAAGGTTGCGATACTTTACCAGAGCGAACCCTGAAATTCACGCCATTGTGCAAGCGGTTGCTCGTGCAGCAGCATCACACGCTCGTTGCTTCGAGCAGGTGCAGACAAGAGCGCGTACACACACCGGCTCAACACACCACATTCCTGTGCTCATACCCCACACCACCTACAATGCTTCCTCTCTTGTCAACGGTCCGTACAAGCAAGACGTTGTGGGTGATAGGGATGCTTGCCTGCATGGCAGACGAGGCCTTTCGAGTTCTACATATGTATGTCTTTTCAACCCCTTGCCTGATCCTGGCCAGTGATCGCAGCACAGGTTCACTCTGCATGCCTATTGGCAGAGTATCTGATTCAGACTGCCTTGATATGGGAAGGTGTGGTCCCGTGACTGAAATGGTATGCGGGAGGCAGTGGAAACGGCACACAAGTGAGGACGAATGACCTTGCAAAGACTGGGGCAGAGAGACTTGTGGCTTGTGCGCAACCTGGATGGTGGGACACACTCGTAAGAATCGCCGTCCTCTCCCGATGGACTACTGAAACTGTTGAGACAGAGCAAAAGGACCGTCTCTTCTCGTCTTTCACGAAAGCAAGTGTTCAGAGCAGGCTCGCTCGCGAGCTCGGATGGCCTTTGATGTGTTGTCAATGTGGCGAGTGTAGATCAGGGCTCAGCCTCATTCTGCTGCAGCTGGCCCATTTATCATCTGCACTTAGCCACACTTCAGCTGGCATGGACGGTCGCTCCGGCTCGTCAGTCAAAAATATGGCGATTAAAATACTGTCCTGCAGCTTGTGGTAATGCGTTGCAACGGCTACAGGAATAGCAACCGGCATTATGCAAAGGCGTCATTTTCGCTGCATGGGCTCCATACAATGCGTATGACTCCTCCGCACGAGAAACCCTAGCCGTCTCTCACGCTACGCGGCCTGATTGATCCGTTAGACTTGCCCTGGCGCAAGGCCTTTGAGCAAACCCGGACGATGTAGGGCTCTCAACGAGTCCGGTCATTGACCGTTCGAGTGGGCTGCATTGATCCGTCTATGGTGTATATTGTTCCTGCCGTACGATGCATCTAAACAAGCGATCTGATCGTCGCACGTCGTCCAATAGGTCCAAGGTACAATGTGAGCTGAAGAAATGTTGTAGTTTGGGTAAGAAACGAGGTCTGCTCTGGTGGTCAAACCGACCGAAGTATGTCCCTCGCTAGGCTACTTGTCTCAGCTCTTCACTAGAACCGCCTCTACATGAAGCAGCTTCAGAAATGAGCTCATAGAACGGCAGGCTTCAACCGACTCCTTGATGGCTTTGCAACGGCATTGATGGTGTGAGCAAACGAAGGGTAGAGGCAGCCGAGCAGCCAATTGGGCTCTGCACTTACTGCCGCCGCGCAAGGACTCACTGCGAATCGTCGCCCACCATCAAGTTCCGAACGGTCGACTGGCTGCGCTTTGTCCTCAAGCCTCCACCCGCTTCTCAAGCGCAAGCGCCCGTAACTGAACCAAGAATGCTTTCCGTGCCGGTGTCAGCCCAAGTGCGCAAGGCCATGGGCTGCTATGTCGTCGTTGGGGGTGTCTTGCGCGTGCGCTTGTCGCGACAGGATACATATCGACGCCCTGCTCACCCCCGCAGAATCCTCAAAGGGTTGAGACCCAACGGATCATCACAGGCGAGCTTACTATCTACTGATTCCTTCTTCGTATAAACTAGGAATCCCTTGGATACGCATCCAGACTGGCCTTGAATTTTCAAGAGCGGCCGACTCAAGCCCGCCCCACTGCGGCGACGGTGAATTGAATCCCCACACTTGGACGGCAGACCCTGAGGGACGTAACGGGAGGCGTGAGCCCGTGCCAGGATACGGATATAATATCACTCGCTATCCGCGTCGTTGCTCGTACGCTTCGCTGTCGCTTTTCGCTCAAAACCCCACGATACCCTTGCACAGCCCCGTCTGATCGGTCTTTGCCGAAGCAGCGCCACACCTTCGGTGGCGCCGAAGAGCAACAGGCATCCAACAACACTTGCTTGGGTTAAGTGGCCACTGCGTTGTACATTCTTGCTGGATGACTTAAATTGTTTGACTTCCAATCTGACTACCCTGGATCATATCGAATTTGCCACTTCCGTCCCGGCAGTGTAGACTACCCGCCGCCGTCGCCCACTCTACCAATCCATCTGACAGAACATACCCGAGCTGAATACTGCTGACGGTCCCGAATATCCAATCGTCCCAGCAACTCGAAACACCCGACTCCCCTGCGTCGTTAGACCCTTCTTCCATGAGTTTCACACCCTGACAAGCACATGCCTCCATGAGGTACCCACAGCACACAGGGTTCCGCAATACACATAGTCGGGTCACACAAACCTACCCGACATGGCTTCCTATAAGTCACAGTATGGTCCTCCAAGGAGAATAGACGATAACGCCCCCACGACACGGTTGCCGAAACGATCCATCACACCTACTACTACCAAATCCCAGCTACCCACTAGCAGTAGCCAGTCAAAACTGCAGAAGAGGAGGCCTTCGCGCGATGAGCCAGCGCAGTCAGAAAGGGTGTTCTCAAATCAGAAAGAGCTCGCACGGAAAGTTGGCTCACGTCAGGCATCTGATACTGCCGCGCCTTCAATCATTCCAGCTCCAGGCTTTGCATCGTACAAGGCCAGGTCAACCAACTCCTCATCTCGATTACCAAAGCTTGAAGTACCTGTGAACACTCGAACGCCTTCTCTTGTATCAGGATCATCCGCATCAACTATTGAAAGCCCACGTTCCAATGTATTGAGAAGGAAACAACCAAGCGTTGGGACAAGCAGTCAACACAATCTACGGACCCGGGACGACTCCATGTCCTCTCAAGAGGGTGCTCGACAAGCTGAAGATAACTCAGGGGGCTTCAAGGACCCCTTTACAGAGTCTGTGTTCGGCATCTCTCTGCCACCGTCCTCTAGTGTTCTAGCCCGCTCTGATACAGAGCTTGAGTCTCCGCAGAATGGCCTATATGACAATATTGGCCCTTTGGATGTTTATCCTATCCCTGCGCCACATTATGCCGTCTCAGCAACTCCTTCAACACGTTACGCAGACTCTCCGGGTGCTTTCAGCATCTCATCGACGGCAACTTCCATAACCTCCTACTCGCCAGCGATCGCTTTATCGAAATCTTCCTACAGAGTCAGACAAGTGAGCCCATTGGAGAGTCGACCGCCTGTAAGTCGACACAGGGCACCAGAAGAGCCCAGCGTTCGTACGACACATGGATTATCGACTGTTCGCGAATCGTCTACATCTTCCTCGTCAGCATCTACCGTTGTAGGTGAAGCAGGAAAGACAGACTTGGCAAAGAAACACCTGCCTGTTGTACCACAAAGTCCACCGGTACTCAAAGCAGCCTCGACAATACAGACAAAGCCTCGGGTTCAGCCTGTACCGGAGCTTGCTCATTTGGTTGACCCTTCTCCGGTATCACCACCAAGCTTGAGGCGACCATCAAGGCCAAGCAGAGATGGAACGCCCGAAATCCACGGGCTTCGCGATCCATCTCCAGTAATTCAGAGTAACATGGCCAGCTTTCCAGCTCATCATAGACGGACAAGTTCTACAGAATCGAAGTTTGGATCGCATCCTCCTGCAAGGCCTCGTATGGCGGTACCGGCCAAGGCTTCTTCCCGCAATCCTTCGCCAATTCCCATATCGAGTATTCCTTCTACACCTAGTGCACTTAAACGTGGAACCACACCGGACGAACAGAAGGAACGCGATACGCGGCGATCAAGCACGCTACCAGCTTCAGCTCCAGCCCCAAGTTCTGGCAAAAGATTTGGCTTCTTCTCTCGACGCACGAAAACCGATCCTGCGCCGCATGCCAGCAAATCAGAAAGCAAGCTGGTTCGCAAAGGGCCAGCAGCAGGTACTGGCCACGAAGGATATGGAAGACATGCATCTAGGGGCAGGAGTAGCAGTTCGATAGGTGCAAGCATTGGACGATCGGCCAGCGCAGGCACAACATCTGAAAGTTTGACTCAGACTCCACCGACTCGTAAGAGTAGCATGACCAGCACGGCGAGCGGCGAGATGGATGATTTCTTTCTCAATCGGCTTACTCCCGTGATTCTGCGGGGAGCTGGAAGCAGCTCAGAATTGACCCGCAGTCCAGAACCGATGAACAGCAGCAGTAGTCTCGACGTCTCGAATCGTGCGAAGCAACCTATGGGGAACACAACAAGTGTCACAGCTGAGCCTATCAACGACAAGGCTCGACCTAGATTGTTGCCTTCAGCGATGCCGAACACTATGCGCAGTGCGTCGCCAACCAAGAAACCATCGAGAAGGCCGTCGGAAAGTGACGATGACTCCAAGAGGTCATTTTTGCCCACACTTGCATCAAGACGCACCTCACGCGCAGTAAAGCCTGCAGAGGGTGTTCTGAGTCCACCGAGGAGTCGTAGTATCTCAAAATCACGTAAGGACTCTGTGGATAACGAGGGCAGCTGGCTTCGATCATCAAAGAAGACTAAGGTTGAGAAAGAGAAGGAGCGACCTAAGCCGTCAAAGTGGAACTTTTTCTCGCGCGCCCATGCAGCTCCACGAGTCGAGACACCTGCAGCCCAAGAGATTGATATCGCAAGCGCAGGGCCTGGTTCGAGATCCGTAGCGCACTATGCGCTGATGGACGCTCAATCTAGCCTGAACATGGAAGATATTGAACAGCTGATGAAGGAGGCAGCGGGCAACACCGACACGGAGAGCGTGTTTTCTGACAACGACTCCATGCGGAAGGAGCGCATGCAGTCAATGCTCCTCCCGCCCAAGCCCATCTTGCCAGCTTTTGCCCCGCCCTCTCGTCCTGCATCACCAAAAGTCATACTGCGGTCAGAGCAGTCACTGCAGCGGTTTGCTAACCTCAGTGTCAATACCGACGTGCAGCATGTGTCTGAATCATCGCCGAGGCACTCACAAGCTGGCACAATCTTCGACCTCTCGCCGCCTTCGTCGCCAGTCACGCAGCAACCACCCGCGCAGGATGAGGTTGCACCAGAGAGCGCACCGGCTCCTGTTGCCTTCGAGCTGCCTCCGCAAGCAAAGCCTCCTATTGAAAGCATCCTTTCCCTAGGTCCAGCACCCACAAGTCCTCCTCCTCGACCGAGTCGACTGCCACAAGTCGGTCGCATCCCTCAAGTCATATCGAGTCGCGGCAAGCCCCGTCAACCCTCATCTCGATCGTTCTCGCGACCATTCGCAACCGACCAGCCTCGCCCGACTGCCCTCCCACGCACCTCCTTTGACTCAATTGGCTCGATGGTTGCTACTGTTGGCCCTGTTGAGCCTTTTCCGACACTTCAAGGACTTGGTGCCCTCTCTCATGAATCAGCCATTGCGACCATAAGCCCCTTTTCTGACGAATCCCGTCAGAGCGAATTTTTCAAATTTTCACCACGCAAGGACTCTGAGGTATCCTATTCAAGTAGTTCAGGTGTCTGGAGTTTTGCTCCTGTCGCCGGTACTGCTATTGTTCCTCCTCCAGAAGCCCCGCTAGCAGACGATGAGCTATGGAATGAGTACGATGATCTGCTTGACCAAGTCGTCTCACCCGGCGGTACAGTCCGAAAGGCTCCAGTACGCAGCGAGGACCCTTCACTCAAGCCACCTCCTCTCCACACGAAGACATCATGTGTTTCAGTCCTCTCTGGAACCTCGGAACAGGAAGCTTCGGTGCCTTCCGTGCACATTCGCCGCTCCCGCTTGCTTGCCGCCCTGTACTCTCACCAGTCACCTACATCTTCTATGGCTCTGTCAGATGTCATCAACGACTACAGTGACCGTAAGCTCAGTGTTGTCGACTCAACTACAGGACGATTGAGCCTACCGCTCAGTCCCAGTCTGTCCGCTGTCTCAGCCAAGAGACGCTCGACTCGAACCAGTTTGCCCATGTCCTTACCATTGACAGACAGGCAATCAAAGGCCACCGTCACCTTAGGATCTGACAAAGACCGCAACAGTACCACTGCAAGTCGTTACAGAGATACACGTCATATGGACATCGCTGAAGCCCAAGCATTTGGTCATGCCTCTATGGCTGACCTCCGCTTCGGTGCCCTAATGACAAGCAAATGGCTCTCATTCGGTCGCGTGCTCTTCAGCCCGGTGCATTTCCAGCTCAAAGATGCCCATGAAGACCGTATCCTCGTGATTGACGGCACTGGCAAGGACTGGTCCTTCTATTGCGCTCTCACCTACTCCGAAGCAGCTGTTTACGACCTGGGCCCTGCTCCATCCTCTCCTCCTTCGACTGACAGAAAGTCTGCACTTCCCAACCATCGTCATATCCGCCACACCTCTCTCACAAACGCACTGCCGTATCCGCAGAACTTCTTCGCATGCGTCGTTCTCCGCTTCCCTTCGGCGCAGCCTTCGGCCACTCATAACTTCCTTTTGTCCGAGGCCAAGCGGGTGCTTCGCCCTGGTGGCTACCTTGAGTTCAGTGTCCTGGATCTGGACCTTGTCAACATGGGAAATCGCGCCCGCCGTGCTGTGCGTCAGTTGAAAATGGACATTCACCGTGTGGACGAGAGCATCTCGCTCCGTAACATCAGTGATGAGATTATCGCAGGCCTAGGTCGCAAGCGGTTCGTAGAATGCAAATCCTGTGTTGTGGGAGTACCAGTAGCTGGGAATTTGCCCACCCCCAACGACATTAATCACCCTATGAGGAAAAACAGTACAGCAAGCTCACGCAAAAGAGCCGACAGCAACCTTCAACCTTTGACGCTGCCGAAGTCCGAGCCATCATTCTCCGATCTTCTTAACACCTCGACCCCATCTGAGTCAACTGACAAGGGGATCGCCGACAAAGTTGCACGCGTTGGTCGCTGGTGGTACTCTCGCTGCTACGAGAGTATCGTGCTGCCTGACGGAGAAGGACCAGACGCAGCACTGCCAAGCGATATCCTCAAGAACAGTATCTGGCGCGATAACAATCTCATACGCGAATGCGAGGAGCTCGGCACCAGCTTTCGTATGCTTATCGGCTATGCACAAAAGCCGGAAGTCAGCCTCAGACGTCACGTCAGTGTTTAAGCTCTTTTCACTCTCCTCTTCACTCACCTGAGCTGCGCTCCAATCGTCCCGGAGACAGACTTTTGATAACACCACTTTGTAATGGGTTTTGTTTTGGTTTAACGGGAGTTTTGCTGCGTTCAAGCGTCACGTTTCTGCTTTTCTTATACCCTCGACGCATAGCGATTGCATGGCATTGTACAGCATCGCTACCGCTCCACTGCGCAAGCCTGACCTCATCACTACTAACGTCACGAAAAAACTTATGTAATCTTCCTTTTGACCGCCAAGTTGGATTTGGACATGCTGGTAATGGACAACTAATGGGTCTGCAATACTCAAGATACCCTTATGATACTATACGTTTATGTAGATACGAGAATGATTGCAATGGCATATATGATATCCAGAGTGTACATCCTGTTATGGTGATTGATTAATTTACTCTGTGCTGTGATCATGATAGTAATTGGGGCATATGTCGATGAGACTTTTGGAAGTGTTGGCCTTGTAGCACGATCGTCGAATCCCAGCAGGACTGCAAAGTAACCATCCCAGTCTCAATGGCCGAAGTTCTTTGCAGAAGAACAGTGGACTCATTCCGATCCTGTGCTTCAGTCATAACTAGTGGCATGCAAAAGGGGACGTAATCTTCTCTCCAACCCAATTCCACCAAGTCTGCTAGCAAGTTTTGCAAATCCAAAGTCCACAACGTGGGAGAGGTAACATTCGTGCGCTGCCCATTTTCAACCTGCGATTCTCCAGCGATTCCTCATCTTCAGTTTCGCTCGACTCAGTTCTAGCTGATGTCACAAACTCACCCAATCCATCCAGCTCTCCAAGAATCTGAGTCTGCCATCCTTCAGCACCTCCTCAAACTCGTCAAAGCTCAAAAGTCCATCGCCATTTCTCTTTCGACTCTCCTGCTCTATGGCCTCACAGCTCGCCAGCAGCCTGGTGTACAGCGGAGACTCGGGATTGTTGGCATTGCGACGCAGGTTTGCGATTAAAGCAGCCGTTTGGTCTGGCTCAGGTGCAATTGCATACAGGTTTTGAGTATGCGCAACGTGGCGACGCGTGTAGGACATTGTTTGCTTGCCGTCGGGAGAGATGGCAAGGGAGAGTGTTTGAAGCCAAGGTGTGTTGGTTACGTGAGGAATTTTAATGTCCTGTGCCGGGAGAGTAAGTCCTGAAGACGAGGATGTCGCAGCTGCTTCGTCTTCTCCAAAGAAAGCGGGGCTGGCCCTGGGGGTTGCTGAAACATTGCTCGGCGAGTCGAAGACATCCGTGACCAATTGTCCTTCACTGTCGCGAAATTCAATGCCTGAGGGCGGCGTGCCGGTGGGTGTTGTGAGTTTCTCGGCATGTTCCTCTTCGAGACTTGGATCTTCGTCAGAAGGATGGCGAACGTGGACGAAGAAGGGACCGTGTGGGCCGATGCGAATCCGTCCATCCTCGTCTGCGAAGTCTTCGAGGTCTTGCTCAATTTCTGACGCCGTGGTAGATTGATAAGAGCCTTCTACAGCTGCTGTGTCTGCAGTTGTCTCGGGATCAGCCATTGAGTTGGGCCGGAACTGTGGCATCGTAGGGTCACGGTAGACTGCGGGGAATGCACTGGATCGGTCTGCGCTACCGTTCTCCGCTTGCGATGCGGCACAATCTGGTGGATTCAGGAGTCGGATGGTAGCTGATACCAGCTCTTGGTACAGCTGCTCTTTGAAGAGCTCGGCATTCCACTCAGCTATACTGTCCAGAGAATCTTCGTTGGGAACCTTGAGATCTTTCAAGGCTAGCCCTTCGGCAGCTACGATTATGGTGCGTATCATAGACGTGTACCATTTCGGATTCTCGTTATATGTGTGTCGTTTCATAGTTTCGAGTGCGCCGATATTCATATGCTGGCAAAAGACATCAACAACACTCTTCACGAATCGGAAGATGCCTATACGGAATATCGCTGCGTTATGATTTCCCCAACCTCTGTCTTTCTCGAGAAGCGCATCAATGGCCTCGGCATGTTTGCGGCGCTCGCTGCGCAGACTACGAGCATCCAATGCCATGTCTTCTCTAGCCCGGAACAAGGGGTCGAGTAACTCGTTGAAAGCTTGCTGTGTAATTTGGTATAAGACCTCTTTCCCAAGGTCTTGTTCGAGCTCAGGAATTTCATAGCCGCCCCACTGCTCGCTGGCCGATTTCGTTGAGGCTGAGTTGCTAGACCAGTCTTTGTGGGTGACTTGGTCTTGAAAATGCACTCTTGACGATCGGCGGGACATGGTTTGTTCAGGTTTAGGTTCTGAGGCAGAAGGGCCTGCAGGATTGCCTGTCGCTGCCTCTTCGTCGTCTGTGGGTTCTGCACCGCCAGGTCTCGTCAGGCCCTCTTCCTCGTCCAGAGTGAATTCACGTCTAGCCCATGCTTTTTGTACCAGACGCTCTCCCTTGTTCTCTTTAGATGAGCCATCAAGCAGCTGATGGAGTTCATTGGCCTCAATCACAGACTTGCGAGTGGCGCTTTCGAAATCGGTGTCAAGAATGACAGGAGAAGTTTCGTCGAAAGTGCCGGCTTGCTTCTGTGCAAAGCTGGCGTTTGGAGCGTTAGATGTTGGAAGGCTATTGGGAGGGAACGCTGAGCCTAGAGGCTGACCAGACCGCACAGTGTCCATGCTGTTGCGTAGTGAGAGTTCTTCTGTCAACTCAGCAACGAAGTTACGGGTGGCTTCCTTTTCCATGGCGTAATAAGCTCGAAAAACTCGCAGAACATCTCGGCGCGAGATATAGCCATCGCCATCAATGTCGTAGCCGTTGAAGACAATCCTGGCTTTGACTTTCATGTCAGTGGTGTGCATACCGTCAATGCCCTTGATCCATTCTTCAAAACCGATGAGGCCATTCTTGTCGCTATCGTAATACTGAAAGATGCGGTCGTAGATAAGGTTGGGCGCGGCAACGAAGCCGTTGTATCGAGGCACAAAGGCATGGTTGAAGGCGCGTCGGTCGAGGGCCCATCCAACTTGATTGGGGTCATTCGTCCATTCAGTGCTTGCAAGGCATGTGAACTGATCCCACAGCGCCTCAATCTCCTCAACCTCCATCTTTGTCTCTGAAGCTAGACGCCTCTTCAGCGCCGAGTTGACCGAGTGATGGATCATATGCGGTTGACCGGGGTAGAGGGGTTCTTGCTTCGCTAGGGAAAGGTAAGGCGCTGGCACTCGTATCTTGTAGAAGACATGAGTTTTGGTATGAGAGTTGGTGGCTTCGCAGGTGGAGCAAAGGTCAAAATCGACGCAATTGGCGCAATGCCATCTGGTTCCGCGTATCGGTTTCTCGTCGCACGAGTTACAAGTGATGCCGCGGTGGATGACGCCTTCTTGGCGTGCACGATCTTCTGCGATGTGGTACAGGGTGCGCTGGAGCGTCTGTCCATCAGGGTCGATGCCGTCGGCGTCGGTATCGTCCTCACTGTTCCAGGATATTTCTGTGCCGGCGACGCTTTCCGCGCCGTCTGCCGCAGCAGGCCGAGCGTCATTCAGCCGCTGGGTGCGTCTCTCGACAGCACGAGGAACCGTGGCAGGGCTCGGCAGGCGGTCGCCAACCCAACGGGTGACGGCCTCGACCTCGGCAGGAGCAAGTGGTCGATTCGAGAAGCCCGAGTCCAGCAGGCGGTCGAGGAACACGTCGTACAGTCGCGCCGTCTCGACTTGGATGGCATCGGCACCAGCCTCTGGGGCCATGGGCACGAGCAACTCTCGAAGCTCATCTGGGGCAATGAGGTTCTGGGGGTCGAGCGGCACGACGAGGCCGAGTATGTTGTATTCGCCCAAGGCGCTCACCTCGCTCTCGAGGCGGGATATGATGCGGCTGGTTCGTGACGGCCGCCTTTGCGCGTTGGCCCGCCGGACCGCGTTGCTGCGATGCAGGCCATCGCTGGGCGCAGTCTGGAGGCTGCCGTACAGGAGGTAGGCGCCATAGGCGGCCGCGGCGCCGGTGAGCACAAGCACAGCAGGGCGGTAGCGGGCGACGGCGGTCGGCGTCGAGCTCGACATTGGAGGTGGTGCAGCTTGTGGCTCGCTCAGCCGCCAGTCAGCATGGGTGTCGTGTCGTGTCAGTGTCAGTCGGACTGCCCACGGCTGCAGCAAGAGCGGTGCTGAGAGGTGAGCGCATGAGCCCCCGCGCCGCGGCTACCTGTTGGACATGTTCGTCTCCGGCAGGCGCGTGCAGACTTCCAAGCGGTGCAGGCCGGCCGCTGCGTCGTTCGCGCTCTGCAGTGGTCGTCTGCTCCGTCCGGCCTGACTCGCCAAGCTCCGACTTCCACCGGCCCTCATTGGCGCGACTGCTCCCTCTCCACCCTGCACCAGACAGCTTTGTGATGCCAACTGTGTATGAAGTGGTGTATATTATCTCCAGCACTATCTTCCGCAATGTCTCCTGCAGCCTATCTACCATGCACAATGGCCACCGTCTATCCTCAAGTCCGCCCCGGTCATGAACGAGCTGGCCTCGCTGACCAGGAATACTGCAGCACCGCGGTATTCCCTGGGCCCTGACAGCCGCCCCAGCATGTTCTGCGTCGGCCATGTCTCCTTGCGCTCCGGGTATTTGACAAACAGCTCCTCCACCATCTGCGTCACAATATACCCCGGCGAGATGGTGTTGACGCGAATCTTGTGCGGGCCCCATTCGGCCGCCAGGTTTCGAGCGAGTTGGATCACGCCGGCCTTGGACGAGTTGTACGCGGCGCAGATCAGACCCTATCATACTGTCAGCACTCTCCCATCACAGCTTGAGTGAGCAGACACGCACCCTGTTGGCGACGGTGCCGGACATGCTGGCAATGAACACCATACTACCGCCATTGCCAAACTTGATCATCTGCTTTGCAACCGCCTGCGCAGTCATGAAGACACCGGTAATGTTGACTTCGAACATGCGGTTGGCATCCTCGGCCTTGTACTCGAGCGCCGGCGTTTCCTGCTGGATACCGGCAGCCGCAACCAGTCCGTCCATTCTTCCCTCTATGTTTGCGATTTCCTCGACCGTCCTATGGAGGCCTTCAGCATCACGCACATCGATTTGTCGATATTCAAACTTTGAGCCTAGCTGTTTCTTTGCTTTCTCGGCAACAACGTGGAAGTCCGGGTGTGGCTCAGGCAATCTGTCGAGCGCGTACACTTTTTCTTCCGTCAACTGCTTGGGCCTTTTACACCACAGCCTGCTTCCTACATACCTATTGCGCCAGCCTCCAGTAATGCTTCTGCTTGTGTCAAGCCGAGTCCGCGCGCTGCACCAGAAACAAGCACGACCTTGTTCTTCAGACTGAACTCTGGCAGACCAGGAGCGAGGTTTGGTGAAGTCATCTTAATTGAGAATACCGCTGGACGTTTAGAGCTGATCAATTGAGTAGTGAGAGCTGACTGTACACCAGAACACCTTGCTAGAAGGAAGAAGACGCGTAAAAAGTCACAGGTCGCTCGAAGCGAGGGGCATTCGACTCTTTAAAGCACACAGCAGACGCCAGTCCCGATCTCAAGGTCACCCGACGGCTGCTTCGAAACGTCAGCCCGTGCCGTTTTCTCCAGTACGCGCCACGATTGTATGGCCGGATACTGAGAGCTCGTGGGCGGGGGAAGCTCCTGTCGACGTTTACGGAATGTCCCAATTGGGGAATCCGGCACCCGTTCGGTCTGCCGCCGGAACGCCTCCTTCGTCTTTAGAGGACCATTGCGGCGTCACTATGAAGCAAAGTCAGCAACAACGGTGCTCGCGTAGTGACATGTCACACTGCGAGCGATGTTCAAACCAACCTCCTGTTTGTGTTGTGCATAAAATGCTATCCGGAGCTTGCAGGAGCTTCTACCAGCTAGTTGTCAGTGGTCCAGGAGCTTTCATCCTACGAAGATTTCCCGATCCTCGACCTTGAAATCGACCAAGCTCTTGAGCCTTATGATAAGAATCGGCCTCAACGTCGTTCATCGGAATGTCTTTGTCCTTGCTCCAGTTTGCACAACCATCGCCGGGCTCAATCACCATGCGCAACAACCTCAAAAAAGACTTCTGGAACATTCCACTCGAACAAAGATATGTTGTCGTTCAGGTCTACTTGTTGGTTTCAAGCACAGTGCACCTGAAATACTTTGAACATTGAACTGGATTTGAAGACGTTGAACAGAGTTGGTCGTCTCATCCACTCAGACTAGCTCAGACCTCCGAGCTCGCCGGTGCCCCACCTGCTCCTGCCCCGCTCCCAAAATTCCCAAGTCAATTCGATCACCAAACACGTTTTTGAAGACTTCCCCAATCTATTCTGCATCCACCATAATGAACACAGTCGGCGACATCACACCACCGTTGGGTCCGACCCAGCTAGCAGCGGGCCACGCGCCTCCAACGCCACCCCACGAATCTGCACTCGATGACATCTATGGCTCCGCGCCTACCTCGCCGTTCCTCGATGCACAGGCCTCCGAGCGTGCTCACGAGATGCTGTCTGACCTTCCTTCGCGCCAGCGCGCCCTCGACGCTGATGCCTACCGCGAAGGCTTAGCTTCAGCAAAAGGACAATATGTTCAAGAAGGCTTCGACGAGGGTTATGCGCTGGGCGCTGACATGGGGCTGCGGGTGGGCTATATTTTGGGCGCACTACGGGGCTTTGTAGGCGCGTGGCAAGGGCATGATCAGGGTGCCCACAATGAGGTTTTCAAGCTCTATGAGGAGGCGCAGAAGGAGCTTGCGATTGAGCTGCTGCTGGGGCAGAGCTGGGTCGACGATGAGGGAATCTGGAAGTGGGAAGTTCGTGGTGCGGACGGCGAGGCCACATTTAGGGAAGTGGCGGCGCAGCATCCTGTCGTGAAGAAATGGGACGACCAAGTTGAGGAGTTGGTGACACGCTGGGGCGTCGATTTGAAGGCTGTGGAGAAGATGAGTACGAAGGAGGAGGCGCAGTCATGAAGGCCAGCAGAACATGTGTCTACATCCTACCGGACTGCGCAGCTCATGCTAGAGCTGCAGTCGCTCAGTCGAGACCAGCACGCTCCGCGTCGCAGCAACTATTTCCCCGCACTCGACACGGCGGGATACGCAGGGACGTCGGCCCAAGCCCCCGAGCCCCTCTAGGGCCACGACCTGCGACAATGCCACATATTGCGCCTCGACTCAATGTTTCTATGCATAGCACTCGAGATTCAAGGACAACGTCAGGCTGGCAAGTGGCACGAACCTGCAACTACACCGAGCCGGAGGAGGGGAGGCTACACTAGTAGTACCGGTGTAGACAGGCGATCTCAAATTCTAGACTTGAGTGTCAAGAATGTAGGTACTTCACCTAAGACGGGCCGGTGGAATGGGTCTGTCCGCGTCGGTAGTCGGCAAGCCGTCAGAAAACGCACGGACAAAGAGACCCTGCTCAGTATGCCGTCATGACTTCCGATAACGCAAGAAAGGTAGTTGCCTGGAGACTTTAACATGCTCTTGCCTAATAACACTATACTACGTTCCTCGCCTTGCACATATATGCGACAGCCATGATACATGGCCTGCTCGCTCTGCGACGAGCACCTGCACGCAATGTCGCCTCGCAGCTAGCACGCTCGCCCTCGCCACAAACTGCCCTCGTGCGCCGCATACAGTCGCAAGCATGGGAGCCGCTTCGCCCTCCAAACCCCGCCGACCTGCCTAAACCGAGGATACGAAAAGCCAAACCACCCTTTACCAAGCGAAAATGGGTGCGCCGCCTCGCCGTTGTCTCCGCGCTCGTCGGTGTCGGTTACGCCGTTGATCGCCAGTTCTACGCCTCGTCTGTAACCCGCTCTCTCCGTACCTTCAAGACAGGGCTAGTAATTGGTCTCGACTACAAGATCAACTTTCGGGCCCACCCTCCGTTCGCCAACAGCGTCGAAGACGTACACAATCGCAATGCGGAGCGCATCTTCAACCTGCTGCGCTACAATGGCGGTCTCTATTTGAAGATTGGCCAAGCAATTGCTATGCAGAGTGCTATTCTGCCGCCGTCATTCCAAAAAATGTTTGCGAAGATGTTCGACGATGCGCCGCAGAATGAGTGGTGGGAGGTCGAGAAGGTGGTTCGGGAAGATTTCGGGAAGAGCGTCGAGGAGGTGTTCGGTGTGAGCTTTTCGCACGACCAGACACCGGGCAAGGGCGTCATGGAGAAGACAGCACGAGCGAGTGCAAGTGTTGCCCAGGTGCACTGGGCGCGCCTCGCCGATGGGCGGGAAGTCGCGATTAAGATCCAGAAGCGCGAGATCGCATCACAAGTCGGCTGGGATCTGTGGGCCTTCAAAGTCGTCGCCAAAGTATACACATGGTGGTTTGGAATCCCCGTCTACACCCTCGTCCCCTACATCTCCGAGCGGCTGATGCTGGAGACCGATTTCGAGAACGAAGCAGACAACGGCGAGGAAATGCGACGTCTTGTCGCCGGCGAACCGAGATTGAACGGCAGGGTATACGTCCCACAAGTTTACCGCGAGCTCTCGAGCAAGCGCGTCATGACTGCTGAATGGATCGAAGGCGTACGCCTTTGGGATAAGGAAGGCATAGTCAATAAATGGCGTGGTGGCTGGCGACGCGGGTCTCCTGGCGCAGGAGGTGTCCAACTCCCTCCCATCCCCTCGGGCACGATCTACGACGCCGATGTCCCTGCCGACGCCCCCAAGAATGAGATCATCAAGCCCAGCCGCAAGTCGTGGAAGGGTAAAGACGGCAAGGGCGGTTTGGGCGTGAGCCTGAAGACAACAATGAACACCATCGTCGATTTGTTCAGCGCACAAATGTTCCTCTGGGGCCTGGTGCACTGCGATCCACATCCAGGCAATATCTTCATCCGCCGCCTACCCTCAGGGCAGCCAGAAGTCGTACTCATCGACCACGGGCTGTATATCCGGATGAACCCCGAGTTCCGGCACCAGTACGCTCTATTCTGGAAATCACTTCTTGCCTTCGATAACACGACCATCTCCGAAATCGCAACCTCTTGGGGCGCGAACAACCCGGACATCTTCGCCAGCGCAACGCTAATGCGACCGTATCAAGGCGGCGACAAGCGCGTCATTGAGGAGATCAAGAAGGGTGTGCATGGCAAGGATGCGGCCGAGCGTGCGTATGATATGCAGGTCAAGGGGCGCGATGCTATTAAGAGCATTCTTGGTGACGACAAGAAGTGGCCCCAGGAGCTCATCTTCATCGGCCGTAATTTGAGGATCGTGCAAGGCAACAACCAATTTCTTGGCTCCCCAGTCAACCGCGTCAAGATTACCGGTCTTTGGGCGAGTAGAGCGCTAGCTGAGAGCAAGGAGTTGACCACAGGGGAGAGATGGAAGAATTGGGTCAAGCATATTAGATTCAGACTCGTACTGCTATTGAGTGATGGCGTGTTTTGGTGGAGTAAGATGAAGCAGGCGTTTGGCGCGGAGAGAGGACTGGAAGACATCCTCGAAGAGCAAATGAAGACCATGGCAAAAGACTTTGGTGTTGAGCTCAACCATGGCGTCTTCGAGGGCTAGTACAGGAGACTTGTATGATATGTGGAGAGTGTGCACATAGATGCGCGATAGACGTCTAGTCAATTACGAACGAGCGAGCGATTATTTGCGACCGTCGCTTCTTCCTGCCTGCTTCTTCTCTTCAAGATGATCGCCCCTGAACAATCCGCAATCTACAACCAACAAGCACACAACGCCAAGGAACCAACCATTCACTTCTGTCTCAAGGACTGTCCAAATCGATCCTGCTAGGCAACAGCTCATACCAACTCGAACATATCCACGCAGACCACAGCCTCGCCCATCGCAATATCTTACATATAGGACTCTCCGACCAGAAAAGCACTGATCCTCACCCTCACGAGCAGGTTCGCAGGATGACCAGCATCAGCCCCGGCGCCCTCCATCAAGTCGACATTGATCTCTAGACATCGGACGTTGCACATGGTGACTTCCGAGCGTGGAGAATCTCCTCAGGAGCGCGACAAAGCTAGGCAGGGCAGTATATAGTAGAGGCTGGTGCATTGATAGATAAGCTGGTATTGCAGAGCATCCCGTCGTGCGCCTGGCGACATGTTTCCATCACTCGGATATGGATTGCTTGCAATCGTCGTGCGGAGACTGATTGTTGCACATTACTCGAGGCTTCCGTTTAATGTGCAGAAAATACCTATTACAAACTCTTACAATCCATCTACGTGTATATGCTGTGCCGGATCTACTGATGTATCGCCATGAGACCACGAACGCTTTTTCAACAAAGGAAATATTATTCTACTCAACCCTCTTCTTGCCCTCCTCCAAGCCCAGCAGCCTGGCATCGCTCTTGCCTCGCTCATGCTTCGTGCCTACAAGCGATCCGACAACGGGGTTGTTCGATACCTTGGTAAGGCTCGATTGGTAGGCCTCGACCTGGTGCGGTAGACGGTTGAGTTTGGGCCAATTGACCTGCAGGTGATTAGCATCCACAAAGGTAGTGGAAGTGTGAAGGAAGCACTTACATAGAGAGTACCATTGGTCCACATGAAATTCAGGCATGCGCCGGCGGTAGCAAGACTGAGAACAAGAAGAAGGCGTAGTGGCCAAACAGCGGCATCAGGCGATCTTCGAGTGAAGCTGCCAACAAAAATAAAAAAGATGCTCGCAGCAAGAATGTAGGGTATCGACTGAATGAAGATGGGTCTTCTGTCGGCGAACAGAAGCTGACCGCCAATAGCAGAATCGCTGGGCAGGTAGTTGCCCAGGAACAGATCGAAAGCGTCCTGCCTCGGTCCATCACTGAAGTTGTTGAGGCAGTAACGCGTAACGGAGTTGTTGAGATCCTGGAGCGCACCAGCCTTGGTTCGAACACCAAGACGTGTGAAGTCGGTCTTGAGAGCGCCAGTGCCAGAGTAGGACTTAGACACGACGTCGGCGTTGTCGGCCCAGACGTTACGGAAGAGGAACTCGAATGCTTTGTCCTCTTCTGCGCTCTCACCTTCGCCCATCAAGCCAAGGTCGATGAGCATGCGTGTTAGAATGAATCGCCCGATCATGCTCTGTACAACGTTTGTACGGTCAAGGCAGTCCATGCAGTTCGTGCGAACGACAGCAGTCTGGTGGCGTCTGACCTCGACACGGCTACCATCTCCAGGCATGTCGACAGATCGGAAGTAACCGTGCTTCAACACGTGGGGCTCCAGCTGATCCATCAGCAGCTTCGCTCGGTCCCATCGCAGGCCTTTGGTCTCGTTGTGGAAATCGAAGTAGATGTAGTGGAGGCGATCCCAGATGGTCTGGGCGTTCGCAGGTTCGACAATGTGGAACTTCTCGTCGGTGATCCTATCCCCTTCCACATTTTCGTTTGGAGAAGATAGCAGGAAGTTGACCATCTCCTCGTATGCCTCCTTGACCCGCTGCTCACGGCCCTTTTGGTTCACAAGGTTGACCATCCAGTTGTCACCGTATAGCCGGATCTGCTCTGCGAAATGCTTCTTTGCAGCTGGGACTGCGCTCTCAACGCCACGAACCTGCAACTTTGGTGTGTATTTCAGCGTGTTAATCTCAGCCCAATAGACAGGCACACTGCCTCGAGTCTGGACGTATGCGAGGACCTGCGTCTCTTTGCCAGGGGCTGCGCCAGCTGCGCCATTCTGGGTTGATCCAAAGCCTCCTGGTCCGCCCGACGCGCTGTCGTTGAGAATTATGACCTGCTCTGTCTCGTTGAAGTTGGATACATTGCCATTCTCATCAATGCCACGAGAGAAGTATCGTGTTCCTGCTTTGAGTCGTGACCTTCGTGTGATGAGGATGAAGGTGAGCGGCGTGCCCTTGATTGAGGTGTTCTTAATCTCCATCATACCGTACATGACAGGCAAGATATAAGGGTCGACGTCCGGCGACTGGCCGCTCGAGTGCCTTCCATAGCCCGTGCTCAACCCTCCACGGAAGTCGATCAGGTCACTGGACACGAAGCGGTTCCAGAAGAAGCGGTCATCTGCGCGCTTCCAGAGCGGTGTTGAAGGATCGAGGTGCGCCTGTCGCTGGAAACTGTTCGTGATGTCGAAGGAGTAGGAGAAGAATAGCGGCGATGTCTTGATCAGCATCTTAAGCAGAGACAGGTAGTTGTCCTCGTCAGGGTCGTGCAGCGGTCTTTCGCGTAGCGGCAAGAATTCAGTAGCAACGACCTTGTAGATCATGTGGCCCTTTATTCTACCCATAGGCTGGGCCTTGGTGATCACGATAATGTACTTGTCTTCACATGCATTAGCCCGCCTGTACATGAGAGCTCCGAGGGGTATCTACCTAGTCGCAGCTTGATTATACCAAGGATACCAGCAACGCTGGAAACCCGCTTCGAACCCAGCAGCTTGCCATCGTGCAAACGAATGTCACCAGAGGGCCGGTCTACGACTAATGTCGGCGCAGTGGGCGACGAGGGTGAGGAGAAGGCGTAGTGCGAGGGGGACGAGTGCACATTGATGTCGCGGTATGGCAGAACGGCGCCCATGGCGGCGGTTGCTTGAGCAGAATGTACTGTAGGAATCGTCGCAGTCGCGGTACAGTCGAGTTAGTGTTCCGGCGTGGAGATCTAAATGTGGCGTTCTCTACGGGCGTTGGCGTAATGTTCCCTCAACTGCAGCCACGAAGCGTTTCGTCATGGTCCGCCAGGGTCCGTCGCCAAGCAATTGCAACCCCGTCACAGGGCAACGACCTTCATCGCTCTTGCACGTTCAACAACACATCTGATAGACCCGCCCACACCACCGCCCTCGCTCCCCGCATCTCTACCAAACTTGCTGCTCTTGATTTCCACACATCGATTACCGACCACGACCCGGTAGCGCCGCCCAACTTTAGCCCGTTATGTCGCAGAGAGTACAGCAAGGTGGACGCCCTGGCGGTTCCAGGTTCGCACAGTTCAAGCTGGTGCTACTTGGTATGAACATACATGCTCGAGATACACATGTACAACTGCTGACTATGGGCAGGTGAATCTGCTGTTGGAAAGGTTCGCGGCCCTATCAAGGCAGCCATGTCATGAGCTAACATACATGCAGTCGTCGCTGGTATTGCGCTTTGTAAAGGTGAGTTCACAAGATCTCACAAACTTTTCGGTATTAATACGTAGATAGGACCAATTCGACGATTACAGAGAATCCACTATCGGCGCCGCCTTCCTTACCCAGACCATCGCCCTAGACGAGAACACAACAGTCAAGTTTGAGATCTGGGATACTGCAGGCCAGGAACGCTACAAGTCGCTGGCGCCCATGTACTACAGGAACGCAAACTGCGCTGTCGTTGTTTACGACATCACACAAGCTGTACGCATAACCTGAGGCATTTGCTCTGGGCAGCTGTTAACATAATCCAGGCCTCACTCGATAAGGCAAAAGCATGGGTTAAGGAGCTTCAGCGCCAGGCGAACGAGAACATCATTATCGCCCTCGCGGGCAACAAGCTCGATTTGGTCACTGAGAGCCCCGACAAGCGCGCCATTTCCACCGCCGATGCCGAGCAATATGCCCGCGAAGCCGGCCTCCTTTTCTTCGAGACATCCGCTAAGACGAGCGAGAACGTACGCGAACTCTTCACTGCCATCGCAAAGAAGCTGCCGCTCGATCAGGCCGGCCCACGAAACCTGAGGCCCGGCCAGCAAAGACAGGGCGTCAACCTGAGGCCGGAGGCGAACCAGACACAGGGACCTGCTGGCTGCAACTGTTAGTGAGAGGTGTTGGTCACTTGATTTGTAGGTATAGCGCTCGTTATGCGACATTCAATACGGAGCGATACCATACCGTTACTCGTTCCTCGTATCAGTCAGTCTGATCTTCACTTGTAGGGTACATTTGGAACCTGGCGTCCCGGCTTTGCTATGCGTTAAGAGATGAGATTCGGGGCCACCTGAAAATTTTAATTATAATGATTTCGTCGCCCCTTTCTAGTAGTTTACAGTCAATTTCCTTGCACCTGAACTCCAACGCTGTTGTCATTCGCGTTTGCAAAGCACACCGCATACCTGGTACTTCGTTCTGTTGTCCGTCTAAATCATGTCCGTTTCCTGATTCAGCCCACTGTCTGCCTCCAGGCAAACACCCACCCCTCAGGCTTCCTGTACCAGTTCCCAAGCTCGCTCACCGTCACATTGCCGTCCTTGTCATTCTCGTCCATTTTCCTCACCCAGGTGGCTGGCTCGCTCGCCATGGTCTTCAGCCACATACCTTTGTAGTACCACACACGCATGATATCCACGCTCGACAAGTTGTCCCCAAACTTGAAGCTCAACGTCTCATTTTTGTTCTTCTCGCCGTCAACGGGCATGCACTTTGTCCAGTTGTCCGGGTCGCACAGTTTGCCACGGGTGTGTGCCATGCATCTCGTAGTCCAGCGCTGATTCACGTCGGGGTGCATAAGCGTCATGTTGAAAATGGCGCGTGAGAAGTTGGATGAATACTCGGGTGAGGGCATGAAGGCATCGAGTCCAGTCATCATAAAGTAGGGGTGGTCTTTAGAGGGGCCGAGGGGGACGATGTTGATAGGGTCTGCAGCGCGGACATCTAAGGCGTTTGAGTTTGGCATCTCCAGGATGTCTGCAGATGGGTCGCAAAACGCGATCGAGAGTAGAGCCAGGATGATGGTAGGGACCTGGAATTGCATGGTGGCGGTTGTGGTGATGTTTGTGGTGGTGGTTGGGCTGGCAAAGGTGAGTAAGTGAAGCTTGATGAGTGTTGGAGGCGCCGCCAGGTTCTGCTTCTTATACTGGAAATGCTTTCGTTTCGCCGTGGAACAGTATCTAAGTTGGAAGACGTGCGTGCAATGCGCTGAGATTGACTTGGTAAGTGGCTGTCAGTGGCTGAGGTATTTGCCTGTAGTTGTGCTGCATGAGAGGCATCTCCTCGATGGATCGGGCAGTAAGTAAAAGTGTGCGTGTCACTCTCAGACCAAGTGAGTGTCTGAACCTCGGCCTCAACTTGGGCTGACTTATCTTTGTACTTGAGATACCCATGGCTTCGTACTTTCTTAGTCTTCCAGAACTTGGCCGACGGAACAGCCGCGCCGAACACGTCCAGTGATGGATCAGTACGTGCAAAACAGGTCGCAGTCTCCCGTGGTATTGCTCAAAGTGGGATTTCGAGTTACACAGAGACGTTCACGATAGCCGGTATAGCGTTACTTCGCCACGTGTTAGCCATGCAAGGTGTTTGCTCAGGTGAGGCTAACATAGAAGAGACTGCCTTCTCTTTACAGCTTCGAGGCACTGACGTGCTGTATACGGATATGAACCAGCCGTGTATGGGAATCTTAACGGCCTGTACCCTCAGTGAAGACTGCATCCACCCGCTTTGCCGCGATGGTGCAGTGTGCCTTGTCTGCACCTGACATCATTTTCTACAGCAAATTAGAGCATCTATCTGTTGCAGAACTCCTCGTGGCAGACTTCATCGCTGAATCTATGTGCGTAGAGCAATGCAAATGAATTCTGATAGCCCTACACAAGGTTTGGGTTGCAAACCTGACGGACTGCCTCTTCGGAAAGCAAGACAGGTACATGTGTAATGTGTGACAAGACACACAAGTTGGGTTCCTGCGTAATGTTGTATTGAAACATGATGGGATTCATTGTCCAGTTGTTGTGGCGTGTTGGAAGATGTACAAGCTCGAGCTTGTCGATATTGCACAATCCATGCGCAACCTTCGTAATATTGTGCCAACCCGGAATCACCGAGGCCTCATCGACAACTGAGATATCATGTCGCAAAAGATGTTCCGATTTTGGGCGCCAAGAGTGGTCACCAGTGGAATCACGGAACAACTCTAAGGGAAAGTGCTTAATGTCATCGCCTGAATCCAAAACACAGTCTTTGAACATTCGTCACCTACAATTCTCCCACTCGCCGTCATACGTTTTAGAGCCTTTCCAATAAGTTTTGCTGTTGAAGGATTTTTGTAACATCGATTGAAGGGCTGCAGTGTTTACTAGCATACCCTTACGAGTGCATCCAGCAAGAAACACGGCAGGTGTAGTATGACGCTTCGATCGCGGTCATGACACTTTAGCCAGCAGAAAATCTAATTGTGCACAACACTGGTCTTTTTGCCTACAATGACCCACGAACAGTCTGTCAAACTAAACTCTTAATGACTCATGAACGCAACAGATCCATATGAAGTCCCGCTGACGAGCACACAGAATACTGGAATTTTATGTTGAACACTAGGAACTAATAAGGGAGTATGGCGAGAAGTAAATGCAGTTTCACTTTGAGTTGCCATGGCTGATCTCGGTTCACCGTCTCTTCAAACAGTCAGTAAACGGGCGCGATGCGACTCACATCAGTAGTGGAACATCCCTCGTGGTTTTTAATCCACCACAAAACCTCTATTAGTCCTCGCCTACAGCCGGAATCTATCAGAGTGCATCAAATAAGCCACCATCATGTCAGAGATGTCAAGTCAAAAGCCTCTTCCAGATTTTTGAAACCTTCTCACTCATACTAGGTCCTTCAATACTGGCGTAAAGGAATGTTCCACGCCATTCTTACAAATAGAAGGCTTTCTTTTGCAGCATATGCAAAAAGAGTGCATCGTTAACGACTTTATGTCTATTATCAAGATCCTAATTTGCCTCCAGTGCTGGTTTCACTCCAGGCGCACCATAGGCTGATTCGAATCTATTGATTGGCAACGAAGAATGTATCCCAGCGACATTCAAGAGCTGTTCGGACCAGACCTAGTTATATCTCTTCAGCCAGGCGGGTTCCATCGTTCTCTTGGACTGGGTCTGTGCCACTAACTTGTTTGACAGTGCTAATCATGTTAATCGGTTCATCAACTCGGCCATAGACAAGATATGTGAACTATAGCGGCAACTAGAATCATACGCTGTGTGAGGTGCTGCTGTCGTCTTAGTGTATAAATCTGATCGACGCGACACAATCAAGTCGAGTCTCGGCATCATGCCTGGGTATAACTGCGATCCCTTCCGGCCTCGTTCGCGGCTCATCCAACTAAGTCGAGCTATCACGTACATCTACCCAAACTGCGACGGATAGAAAATCAGTATACACATGTTGGACAAAAATTTGCCGTACATGTGCATAACTTCATACTACAGCATGCTCACATTTTCTCTCAACGTTCAGATATCACGGTAGAGACCTTAGCACTCTTAATCAAGTCTGCTTCGTGCTTCGTTCGATCTTACACCCAGATACTATGACCTTCAACAAAGACAGAGCTTCTGACGCCACTCATAACCATACAGCAGCAAACCCACCATAAGTTATGTCGAAGTCTCTACCATAACGAGCAACACCTATGCCAGTGCCAATAATGGAGTAAAAATGACAAGACATACACCGATCTGATGACCTGCAATGGCATTTATATAGATCTCTTGCTTGTGTTTTCGCAGCTAAGACCCTGAAGGCTCATTCGACATAGCCACGGGCTCGGAAGGAAAGATTCACCGCTCAAGTTCCATGGAGGTACTACTTGATCCGGTTACTGAAGGCCCTGCATGGACAGTGAAGCTTGGTCAATGACGGAACAAGTGTACAAAATAATGATGATCAGAAGATGGTTTGGCGTGAGCAGCGTGGGAACGGCTACGAGGCCGCACACCATGTGCAAGATGATTGATGGAGTGCGACATTCATAACTCAAACGGCTTGATATATGACGGTTTCTACAGCTTCTACAGCGTCTATAGCTTGACCCCACCACCCTCAATCCTCTTCAACTCCTTAGTCGTGAACGGCACGTACGTCCCCTCACTGAGCCAGTACAGTGCATCTCCTGTCTGCTCAACCGCCTGCGGATCGATGCCATCTTTCTGTAGCAGGTGCTTCTGCTGCTTATTTGTGCCGGTGGTCTGTAATTGCCTCGTGACCCTGATCCATATCGGCCTCGCAAATGTGGGCAGCTCTTTTGTCACATGTGCAGCGAGTGACTCCAGCACCTCTCCTTTGACTGCTATTCTCTTTTCCGCGTTGGCAGATGTAGAGAGTGCGGATGCATTCAGGACAACAGCGGCGCAGCCAGCGCGCCCATCATGACCTGGGACTTGGACTCCATAGACAGCTGCTTCGTCGACTACAGTATGCCGTCCTACTGCATCTGCGACTTCTGCTGTGCTAACGTTCTCGGACTTCCAGCGGAAGGTGTCGCCGATGCGGTCTACGAACCACCATCTCCCTTCTTTGTCCCAGCGTACCAAGTCTCCAGAGCGGAAATATGCGTCGCCCAACTTCTTTACGTTTCTAATAATCTTTGAGCCTGTGGCTTTGTCATTACCGAAATAGCCCTGGAATTTCAGTTCGATGTTCGCAGGGTCGAGTTTATACAGCAATTCGCCAGCCTCATTCCAGTCGCACACCTGGCACAGTCCAGTGTCTTTGCTGCGTAGAGGCTGTGCTCCGTCGGCTTCAGGATCTGTACGTACAACGCAGGTGCCTGATGTGAACAAGAGGGTAGAAAGCGTCCCATTACGTCCAATAGCACCAGAAGAGAAAGTGTTGTCGCTGCGATTCCACATTCCACCTGGCGCTTCTGTGGCTGAATAGAATTCGAAAATGGTTCTGATGCCGAATCGTTCCTTGAACGGTTCCCAGACATCAGGGCGTAAACCGTTGCCAAAGGCTGCTCGGACATTGTGCGCTTTGTCAAGGGCAGAAGGAGGGGCGGAGAGTAGGTAGCGGCAGGTCTCACCAACATAGTGGATGACTGTTGCTTTGCTCGATCTTACCTCAGGCCAGAAGGTTTTGTGGCTGAACTTGGAAGAAAGACAGATGGTGCTGCCGGCGCGCAGAACGGCGCACACTCCCAAGACGGAGGCGGATGAGTGGTAGAGTGGCATTGAGGTATACATTATGTCGTCCTTGATGTTGAGCCAGCTGGAAACAAATTTTGCGCCCCCATTGCACTTGCCCCAAGTCATAACGGCAGGCTTTGGCAAACCGGTAGTACCACTTGTGTAGATTAGCATTGCCATGCTGTTGCGCTTCTGATGGGCGCGGCAGGAGTCAGGTTGGCGGGTCGGTTGGAGCATGAGGATTGAATCTTGCAGCTGCTGATCAAAGAAGACGATCTGAAGTTGTTTCTTTTGTGGCGTGGCAGTGATGCCCTGCTGCTGCACTTGTGCTAATGCTTGGCTTTTGACAGAGCGTGGGACCTCGCTTTGATCCATGTCGAAGTCGTAGTTCGCCTCCTGTCCATCGATTGTAGTTGCTGGTGCAGGTACGAAGCCATGCTCTGCCATAATATCTTGTGCGAAGTTGGCCTTGCTCTCTTCGTCAACGAGTACCAGGCGCGCTGTCGAAGTCTTGATTGTGTGTATGAGCGACTTGCCGGTCAGGTTGTAGTTGATGAATGCTGGCTTTGCGCCAATACTCCACAGCCCATACCAGACCCAAACGAACGTCTCCGAGTTCACAAAGTCCATAGCGACGATCTCGCCCGGCTGAACGCCCTTGCTCTTCAGCCATGTGCCGTATCTGAGAATGATGTCGTGTGCCTGTTTGTATGTCCACTTCTGTCCGTGGAAGATAATCCACGGATGGTCTGCCCGGGGGCCTTGAACGAGTGCTTCGAGGTCGTAGAAGACGTTGAGCTGATCGCGGCGTTCTGCGCGCACCATGCGAACGGTCGATGAAACGAATGAAGAGAGCATCGGCCAGTCATAGCTGACACCATGGCGGGCGTTGAGATAGGCGAGGCCTGCAGCTCCAGCAGCAGGAACAGCAAGAGTGAGAGCTGGTACAAGTCAGCTTCAGCCTTCCCTGACAACGAAGCTGTTACATACCTGCCATCGCGAATGGTCAATGAATGCTGCTAACCACTAAGTGTACGAAATAATTGTGGTATCACGGAACAAGGGACAAGACAAGGTACAAGGAACCAGCTGTCAGCAACGAAACAGGAAGGCCAGCCTGCATGCTGATGTCGACTTGAGTGATGTGGAATTGAGACGCGTTTGACGTTGCTGCGCAAGCCGAGGCACGTCAGCGCGACCCCAGCTTCCTTCCAAGGGTCCACTTTCCCTCTTTCATACTTTCCCCTCATCGCGCAAACCTTGGGTACCCAGTGGCCGATTCAGGTGTTACCGTCAAGCATCCAAGAGCGGCTGGGCAACACTAGGTTAGAAATCGCCACATGATTCTGTCGCTCTGAGAGAGTGAACCGCAAGCAGCACTGAGCATGAAGGAAACCCTGGCATATCATCTGCCCCTGAGCATTGGCTCCAGTCTTCCGGTATCAGTCGCTCGCTTCCACTGTTTCAGCCCTGGTCTATGTGTCGTGCTACATCGCATCTAAGTTGTCTATACAACGGTATTGAAAGATCTCAAAAGACCGTAGATCCGGTAGTACAACGACCCTCAACTGCATGGACGCCATGCAAGGTCTAGCCTTGAAACACGACAATGGTGACATCCGCAGCACAGTCAAGCGCACGGCCGTGGTTGACGTGCTTTGCTGAGTACAAAGAGAGAATTTGCCGCTTCACTGCAGAGGCCTAAATGCAAGGAGGCATCTACATTGGGAATACACCATGGCGTTCTATTGTGTGGCTTTGTTCGGCTTCACCACAAAGAGATTGTTAACAGACCGGCTGCTTGCTTCAACAGAAGGGCTCTTGCATGTTTTGTCTATCTTTACGGCACGTCTCCTGCTTCACCGGTTGCTAGAATTGTTTGCTAGACCTGCAGGACTATATACACTTATACCCGCCAACGCGCAGCGAGCATCATAACCCACAGGCTCAACGACATGGCGACCAGGCATCAGTATCACGCGCTCACTCACACCCCTGAGCTCAGCCTGTCTGATTCAGAAGAATCGTACTCTTCCAGCGAAGAAGAAATGCCAGAACGCGAGGAGACTGATCGCCTACTAAGACAAGCACACCATTATGTTATCACAGAGGGAGGTAAAGATTCACCTTCAACCTACATGGAACGCATTCAGCGCATCAACCGAAGTCTGGTTCAAGAGATCTCGAGGCATAGCTACGACTGCGACCCGAGACTGTACCGGCGTGTAAAACAAAAGATCGACCATGTACTGCGTGAATTTGAGGATGCAGCGGACGCAGACTCTAGTGTTGCCGACTACGATGAGCTGCCTGAGTACTACACTGCAGCGGCGGAGGACACTTTGTACCGCATGGACTCCAGTCCTGTAACACCTGATGGGCCGTCAGCTCGAGGCACAATGAAGCGTGGCAGCGAGGGTGATGTGGAGAGGACGTACCTCTACGGAGGTCCTAACAACCACTCAGAGAACTGGTATAACAAGGCTGCAGCATCACTGCCATTTCCGGAGACAATCCGCATGGCTGAGTGGGAGAGCTTACGAGTTCACTGGGACCTCGCTACTACAGGCAATATGGAGAATACTGAGCCTGTTACTTGCGTTGGCGTGTCATTCAATCACCCCCTTCTTGACCACCACAATCGTTTGGCTCAGTATGAGTCGGGCTCTAGGTTCAAGCTACCCACGCCTGACTCGGCGGATATGGCGAAGATCAACGAGTTCGGTACCGTTGATCAGCTTCACAAAGTCCTCGATGCTTTCAGCCAGCATGACGATGTGAGGGAGAACGGAGACCACAAATACGCTCCGCGGGTCTTCCCCGAGACGCTAGACGTTGGCCCGCAAATAAGTCTTACAAACAGTAAGTGACATAATGCCAGTCTTTTTGATCACAAGTCCACTAACCTCATCACAGCCGTCAACCAAGTCCGCAGCGAAGTGAACATAACACCCACTAAGCCCCGCACAAGCGGTAGCGGCAATAGCAGGATTGGCTATACATCACCGCCGACTCGCACCCTACTCGGCAAGCAACGACAAACCTTAGTGTACGATACAGAGAATAACGCCTCCTCCTACACCATCAAGACCGACTGTTACGACGACCTCCCCATCACCATCTCCTCGACTGTCAGCAACTCGTTCCAAACACCTATCCCAATCCCCGAACCAACTTCTCGCAATTACCACAGCGTCTCTCCAGCAATCCGCCGTATCAAGGCCGCAACCGAAGCGTCCATCCGCTCATCTATCCTCCCACAAAGCCCACCCGCACAACCCTCAACAACCGGAACACAATTAAAAGCCCATATATCAGTCCCTACAAGGAGGTCTCACAGTTTTATACGCAAAAACCTACTCTCAGCTGCTACAGAGCACACAGTACTAGGCTATCGGACGACAGCTATCGGGAAGCGTAAGCGTCTGAGCAATAACGATACTACGGAGGCAGAGACTGAGATGGAAGCTGAGGCACAGAAGGAACCAGCGAAGAGGCAGCGGAAGAGGACTTGTGGTCAAAAGGTGGCTAGCCTTTGCATAACAACTACAGGTGTAGGGTCGGGAAGCCTGAATACTCCTACTATGACTCCTACGGCGGCTTTTGCGGCGACTCCTGCTCTGAGCGCGTCTGGAAGCTCGGTGGCTTCTACGCCGCCTGTCGTGAAAGCCAAAGCTGCAGGAAAGAAGCAGAGGGTGACCCGTACCAAGAATGATTTTGAGGAGTGCGTCACGCCGGAGAGATATGCAGAGATCATGGCTGGGAGGAGGAGTGTGACTGCGCTAGACCACGAGAGCATTCAACGCGGGAGGACTCGAAGTGGAAAGCTGCGTGCGATTTAGAGTGTAGACGTAGACCGCTAGACTGTATTTTCTTGTCCTTGACAAGTCCTTCACCTTTTGTTGTAGTACGCTGTATAGTACGTGTAGATGAGAAAACTATACCAATTCAGTGGTTCAGTTCTCAATATGTTTCCAGCCTCCGCGGCCGATGTAGTCTTTACACCCTTCGTCGCTCTCGACATCGCGTGCTAAGCGGCCTGTGACGATACTCCGTTCGTGATCTCTGCCTCGTACCACGAATGCGTCGAACCCATCTAGTTCACCGTTCGGCTTCGCACGCCGGACCCATCTTCCATCTTCGAGATGGAAGCCGCTGTTATGTCGGTCGAGGAGTGCAAACCATCGCCGTTGATGGACCGAACCGATGCTGTTCGTTGATCCAGGGTAGGCGTTTTGTGCGCGTGTGAGGGAGTCTTCTTCCGAGTCAGTGACCAGGTCGTTCTTTTCAGCCCCGTCTTGATCAGCCTTGACAGTCGATGCTGAAGTCTGCCGGGGGATAGTCAGCGTGGATTCATAGTCCGAGTCGGAGGTGTCGCCGGGCTGGGTGCTTTTCGTAATTGGTCTACTTCTCCTGCGTCGTGCAGCAGGGCTTTTGGAGATGTCGTCACAAGAGGGTAGGCGCAGGGTGATGGTGTAGCCTCTTGGAAGACGAGTGCCGTGGAGACGAAGGCGGATATGCCGGGACTTGAAAGCTTCGATAAGTTTCTCGTTCTCACGTCTACTATCCTTAAATCTTTCAGTTTCCCATTCACTCATATCAGGCTCGGAATCAGTGGTCTGCGGACTCGGCATCTTATTCTCATCTTTCTTCCTCGGAAGCAGGCTGTAGGTGCCCGTATCCCAGATGAGTAGTGATCCAGTCTTCGTAGACGCGGACTCGATCAGATTGTTCCATAGATTGTGTACGCGAGTCTCGACGGCCATTCGTACTAGCTGTTTGGAATTTGGGTTTCCCGGAAGTCCTTTCGGAAAAGCCCAAGATACCGAACTAGTTGCAGAGAATTGAAGGCGGAGGTCGTAGTGCACACCTGCTTTGGGATGGTTGTGCTGATGTATAACAAAGTGGTGGCCATGTTGATGTTGATTGTTCTTGTACAGGGCAGCGAATTCATTCATCAACAATCGAGGAACGCTTGGTGATATAACTCTTGAGGCTTTTCCAAGGTATTGCTTGAAGTACGTCAGATGATCTTCAATCTTTGCCCTGCCAGCCTCCACGGCTGCAAGTGTGGGGTTATTCTCGGTATCGTAGAGAAACTCCACCCGTGGTAAGGGAGATGGAGCTTCGGATACTTTTCTCCGTTTGAATGCACGTGGCGGTGATATGTCTCGAGACAAGCTAGCTGGTATGTCCATAAGGTGGGTGTGGTGGCCGATGGACTGTCAGCCTTAGGTATGAGAAACCCGTCTTTGTGGTAGCATCTGAAAAGTGAGTGTCGTCAAGCAAAGCGGGTCTCAGGGCGTTTGACTGAGGCTGGAGGTTACAAGATCTGGAACTCAGTGAAGGAAGGTGCAAGTGGGTCTCAATTCGGGTGCGCTAATTTGGTGCAAATCATTCGGGCAATAGCCGCGGAGTTTCCACTCTTTCTACACCTCAACACCATCTTTCGGGCATCGCATAGTGGCTTTCTTGACGGCTCTTTCCATGGATCGCATGATCTGCATTCCCTCGATACGTCGCAGAATGGAAGGTGGTTTGTGGAGTGGGTGCCCAACCTTGGTACTGGTATGGCTTCTCAGAAGCTGCACACGATCTGTGTACATTTTTGGATGGGCTATAGCCCAAGGCAAAGATAGCTTCTTGGCATCTACAGGAGGCTGCCTGAGCAGGCTACCTCTGGAGCTACGCAGACAATCGTAGGCGCTGCAACCAACATGCATATGCTCTCCGTGGGAGCCAGGATTATCTGAATGCTTGAGACGGATTGTTGAGCTCATACAGCACTCGTTAGCAACGATATACACATTCATAACGTCGTACACGAGCCGCGCCGCGACCTGATGTTATTTCCACTGAATTCAGCCTTACGCCTCTCGCCTAAAGCTGCATGAGCGTGGGGCGGTGTGGCCCCCAGCCCCAAACTATCCAAGATAACCAATACTCAACACCGGAGCTCTCGGGCGCAGTCATGATTTGACTGTTTTTTGAGACATTACCATAGATCTATGCAATATCGTATTGTCTCCCCCATGCGAAAGAGCGTCCACAACGTCTTCCGAATACTGTCACGAAGGGCAGCAGTTTTCTTGCCAAATGTAACTTCGAGGACCCCGTCGGTACAGGTGTTTAGTTCCCACGACAACATAGGGCTTTTTTGAGGCATCGTTAAGCTACTGCCATGTCCGCAATTTGACATGAGCTGAGGTCGGGGCGTGCGGCGCATACATACACCAAACCGCGTTTGGCAAACACTCGACTAAATGCTCACTCCCGCTTACCACAAGTACAACAAGCTTCTCACGCAACACCAAAATTGTAGCAACAACTCAGCCGACATGGGCAATGCCATGCGGCTACACCGCGTTGGGGATCGTGGACCTCTCTAGTGGGTACTCTATGGAGGCTAGACCTATGAGCGTAATGGCGGTGCGCAATGTCTCTAGGGTCTCACGTTCATTAGCACATTTGTGCAGGGTGTATAATCCTTCCTGTTGGCACCTCAGGCCGTGCCTTCATTGTTGATCTCAGATCAGTATTGCTGTGCCACCTGGCTATCACATCAGCAGTCATCATGGCCCACATCTCTCGCTGTCCCCTTCCTTTGTCTCCTGTCATTCTATTCATCGTCTTTCTTTTGCCTTTTTGTCATTCAAGGAATATTGTCTCGCTCTCTCAACTTGATACCACAATGGCCGACGATTTCACGTGTCCCTCTGGTGGTCAATGGTACGTTTGCCCTGAGTAGTCCTGGACGATAGTGATACCGGTCTGGGTATTGATGATCCCATAGGTATGCCTGTCCATCAGATCCCGGATCATCCAAGTTTGTAGGATGTTGCGCAGGTACGGCAGACCCATGTTCGACCGGATGTGCCCAAGGAAACATTCGCCCAGTCGCCTTCCCTCCAGCAAACTATGGAAAATTCCCCGACGCAACCTGTGGTACCAACAGCGACTTCTTCACTTGCGCTCCTGGTGGTAATAATACGTTCTGGGGATGTTGCAAAGCAGTTCCATGTGCCTCAAACCCGCCTGCGTGCCCCGACGGAAGCCTGGTACCGGCCTTCTTGGATCAACCTGCGCAAATCAACTTCTATGCTGCTTCCCACACCGTCACATCGGCTACTACAAGTGCGACGTCCGGCAGCGAAGGTGACAATGGGTCCAACGGTGCAGTTGTTGGTGGCGCGGTCGGTGGAGCAATCGGTGGCATCCTTATCATTGGTCTGATCGTTTTCTTTCTCTTCCGTAGGAGACGCAGACAGCAGACCGCACATGACGAGAACGTAGAGGTCGCCAGTCCTATGATGGAAGGCCCAAAGGCTTTTGATCCGCAATCACCTAACTTCGCTACTCAGTCACGTAAGTGTCCCCGACCAGCTTTCAAATGCGTCCCTTTCTAACAAGCGATAGCGCCACCAACCTACTCTGCCACCCACGGAGACTACTACCAGAGCATGGTTCCAACTGGGAAAGTTAACCCTTACGCCCAAAGCCCTTATTCACAAGGCCAGTGGGCTCACACTGCAGATGGCCCTCAGGAAATGGCAGCAGACGTTGGCCCTTCCAATAGGTACTCAGAGCTTCCCGCTGAAACGTCGAGGCCCGGCACACACCACATGTATTCAGAGCTCTCTACTGGTCCAAGCTGTCGGGTATCACCTCATCACTCGCCGAAAGCCTCACAGACCGAGAACACTGTTGAGCCTAAACCGCAAGGGCTAGGCGTTGTTACCGAGGATTCGAGGCGGTGAGCCAAGTTAGGGATCTGCCGTTGTTTATACTGTCTTAGAGCGCTTTGCCACTGGCATGCGAGCTTCACTTCTTGTACCTATGTTTGGCGAACTTGCATAAGCATATCAGTCCTTCATTTAGTGGATATAGCCTCTACCATCATAATGTACTAGGACATACTACAATCATCCCGTCTAGCACGTACAGCCCGCCCGTGTCGACAAACGGTGCACCCCATTCAGCCAATTGGAAACAGACGGTGCTTAACCCAACCGTGCTCACTGCTCAATCTCAAAACCACTCTCTTGTGATTGTATCACAAGCGAGTAGGTCAAAGAAACAGTGAAGCTTGCCACAGTGATTGTGGAGATGCACAGACACTGAGTTCTTACGTTCCTCGCCTGGCGATAGGAATCAAACTCTCAACCCCTAGGGTACCACATGGCCATACTAAGGTCCTGGTGCCCAGACTGTACCTGCGCCAACAGTTCTTGTATAATTCCATCGTAGCCAGGACAACCTGGGATCAAGTTGTGGTGGTGGTTACTAAAACGCATGTATAGCACCGCGCTCTTCGTTAGACCACTTCTACATGTGTCGATGCAGGAGCAACGATCTCTTTCTTCGGTTTTTGAATTATAGGCTCCTCTTCTTCATAGACTTCTTCCACAGGTATGTTGGGGAATGCGGTCCGCAAGGCGGCAGCCATAAATCGTATGCCCCATTCTTCAGCGGATTTGTGGCCAACGCAGGCGACCGTCAAGCCTAACGCAGTTGCAGCCACCATCCCGCTCGTACGAGGCTGACCAGTAAGATAGATTACATGCCGCCCGCGGGTCTCGAAACTCGCAGCAGGCACCCACGCATGCTCCTGGGCCATGTCTAATACACGCATCACTTCTTCCTCGTTGAACGCATTCATGATGGCAATGACACGTATATCGTCAGACTGGCCTTCCTGTATCAACTCTGTTTGTCCAAACTCGCCCTGTATGCGTTCGAGGATGGTATGTCGAGGTGTGGAGACAGAGCCCACAATGCCTATCTTTCTTTCTGCATCACCCTTGTAGCCCTTCACACAGAGCCAGTTCTCTTCCGACATACCCAGTCGCGTTGCCAACGGTAGGTTCCATCCCACGGTCAGATTCTCGTCAAAGGATGTGTGGCTTGAGAGTACAAGAGTGTCTCCACGTACTGCGCGGCGATCGAGTTGCCATGGCCGGTGAAGGAAGCATAGTGTGCGCGGTGGGTAATAATTCTCGACATACCCTATGAAAGGATACACCCCTGGCGTGGGAGTAATCGAGAGCACGATGCGATCAATAAAGGCAAGTTCGGCGTCATATCGTCGCCGTCGCGGAACGTGGTAGAGGAGCGGAACGTCGTTTTCCTTGAATGGTAAAAGTGAGGCCACGAAACGGGTCACTGCCGCGTGTGTCGGCAATGGCATGTCTTGCAGCGATACTTGGATGGAAGAGGTTTCACAATCGATGTGCATCCACTGGCATATCGGCTTTTTGGAACCGGTTACGTCATCGGTTCTTCTATCAACACGACGTGAGTTCAGTTCAATTCATCAGTTGGAATCCAGAAGAAGGCATTGACAAGCCGTAGTTGAGCCCAAGCGACTTCAGATGTTGCACAATGCCTTCTCGAACATTGTCGGCCATGTTGTGCATGTCGTGTGACGCAGGTGGATCCTTTAACCAACGGATTGCACACCGAAGCTGTGCTATTGGTGGACGTAGCCCAGATCTAGACTCATCCGTTCTTAGCCATTCACTATTCAGAAGGTATGGCATTCACATTGCAATGTCCGGGGATTGATCCCTTCACTTGTGATATCATGAGATCGTGTTGGGGCGACGAGTATGCAAAGCATTATTGCAACTACCTAATGCGCTTAGTACGACCACGTTTGCACACGCGATTTCTCTTTTCGTAAACGTTTCTGAGTCAACGTTCTCGTCAATCAGCCATCGACCTCACACCTCAAACGCATCTTTGGGCACGCAAATATGACGATGGCTGCTATCACACCAAGTGTTGTCGGCGCTCTGTCATGCCAGAAAGATTCTTATTTGCAGACACTGGAGACCGAGGTTGTAGCGTGCGAAGAATTCATCCCACCGAAAAGCCACCCACAGAACGGCAAAGTAAAATCGAAAAAGTCTACAGACCCATCAAAAGTCAATGGCGCGTCGGAGTCAGCAACACAAAGCACATGGATGATTGAGTTCGCAGACTCTGTGTTGTTTCCTGAGGGCGGAGGGCAGCATACCGACCATGGTTTCATCACACCACTCAGCGTCAAAGGCATGAGCGCAATACCAATCGAGAATATTCAGCGCCACGGACTACGTTGCATACATTTCTCGCCAACACCCCTAGAAGTCGGAACGAAGGTCAAGCAAACGGTGTACTACGCACGAAGATGGGATCTCATGCAGCAGCACACAGGCCAGCACTTGCTCTCCGCAATCATGGACGGCATGGATCTATCAACGCTGGGCTGGAGCATGGGGCAACCTGGAGAGATGAACTATGTCGAACTACCACGGAAGCCCACAGATGCAGAGATCGTTAGGATTCAACAAGAATGCAACGCGGTAATACGCGAGAACCTACCTATCACGGTCGAAACACCGGAAGGCAAAGGTTCATTGAAACTGCCAGCTGACTACGATGAAGAGCAAGGTGTAATAAGATTCATTAAGATTGGTGACCTGGATTACAACGCCTGCTGCGGCACACATCTTAAACAGACATCGCACATCGGTCTGATCCTGCTGCACCACACACAATCGGTACGAGGAACCAACTGTCGCCTATTCTTTACCTCTGGAGACCGGGCTATAAACATGGCCACTGACTCGATCAATGGTCTCCGCAATATCGCTGTGTCACTATCATCAAGCGCTGCGCCCGAGGAGGTCGCAGCCAAAGTACAGGGCCTCAGCGAGCAAGTGTCAGAATTACGGAAGAAAGAAAAGAAGATGCTCTCAGAAATCGCAAAGTTCGAAGCCCAGCAGATCAGAGAAACGTTGCAATGCGCAGTGAGCGCATTCTCGCACCGTCCTGACGATGGACTAGACTTCATCAACCTCGTTCTTATCGAACTCAGGGATACACTCAAAGGCAAGGGTATTGTAGTGCTGTGTACTGGCGACACGAAAACGCCTGGCTCCTTGGTGATCACCGGGAAAGCAGAAATGGTGGAGAGTCTGTCAACGAAGGTGAAAGATATTGTGAAGACGGCGAAGGGGGGTGGCAGAGGGGATAAATGGCAAGGCAAGGTCACTGAGTGGCAGAAAGGTGAGATCGAGGCACTGAAGTCGGCAGTGGAGGAATTGTGATTTGCACGAGCGAAGCGATACCCGACGATCAAACGACCTGCGTGCAAGACCGGATCGCGTACTCAAGCTCCCAGTTTCACACACTGTACACCTTGACCGAGTTGATCAACCAGTAACTCTATCTATCTGTCAGCATATAATCGACAAAAAACAATACAATATGCGGCACTCACATCAGCAAACGATTGCGGCTGACTCGCCACATACGCATTGCAACTTGGGTTGACCTGCGCGCAGGACGTCTGGCCCCAGATGCCTCCAGCCCAATCGCCACAGAACGTGATGTCAAACACGATATTCAAATCCCTGAATTTTGCACCGTAGTCACACCCAGGCCCAAAGTTCGCAGCTGGCGTTCCCCACGAATTAGGGTCAGGATTACCATTCCTGATATTTGCGGGCACGTCTCTGGACGCGAAGTACCAAACCTTGATACCAGAGGTTGTCCAGAGCGCGGCGTATACTCCACCACCGTTGGCGTTGAACGCTGTGCCGTACGAGGTTGGGCTGTTGGATTCGACACCGCAGCCATTGAAACCGCCTCCAGCGCCGCAATCAGCATTTGCGACGCGACGTCCTGTTTCGCCACCCGGTCCAACAGAAGGAACGCAGCCCGGTGAGGTATGGAGTGTGGCTTGGTTATATGTGTTCAGGTGCACGCCCTCGTAGATGTCGATCTCGCCTTGGTTGGGCCAGTTGGGTCCGACCATCCAGCTACGGTCATATCAGTGAGTGCAGAGCAATGGGCAGGAGATTGGTATACAAAGCTGGCCAGGAGCCACAGTTGCTTCCCGGGACGTGGGCGAAGTCAGCGATAACGAGGGCTTGGTTGTAGGCTCGCTTGCTCTGGATGCGAACACTCTTTCGCCCAGGGCCGTTGGGGTTCAGCACAGAGGTAGTGTCTACTCCCATGTAGACTTGGCTCCCTTGTGTACGGAGGAGACCCAGCTGTTGGGCTTGCTGCGCGTTGACATACTCGACAAAGCCATCTGTGGACGTTATTAGTATGGGGTTTAGGAAAGCATTCATGAGACACACGTGTAGGATCAGCAATCTATTTGATGTCAGTCAATTCAGTTCACGTGGGTCGCTTGCTTACCGCTTGAACATCGAACATGTTCAGCCAGTTGGTGCCATCGTAGGTATCGATCAGTCCGTACGCTGCAGTGTCGAAATCGCCCCCAACAACTTCTGATGATGTACCATTTGGCCACCAGCCGGGTCCAGCTGGAATAGCGGTAACATAAAGCCAGAGCAGTGGCAGAGTTGCGATCTGCCTAATCAGTGACATGGCTGCTGTTCGTATTGAAAAGGGTAGTGGTGCGGTCGTACAGCAAGGTGTAGCCTGAACTACATTGTGTCTCTTATATGCGAGGCATTCCCCCCTGCATTTCAATCTCCCATACCACTACCGAAACCCTAGAACATATCATCTCTTTCAGTCGGCATGTCAGTGAATGAGCAACTCCCTTAGGCATGCTCAGCTCCTCGGCATGCAGATACAGTTTGCTATTGGACACATTGGAGAAAAGGGCCTGGTAATGTTGCAATGTGTTTCAAGACTAGAGTGAAAAGTCTTTGGTGTGACAGACATGTAGCGGAAGACAAGCCCAAAGAGGAAACTGGAGAAGCTCGAATAGAGGCGTGGATATGCCTCCTGACGGAAAGCTAGCACTCGTGGTATGGAAACTGACAGTAGCCCAATATAGCCTCACACGGGAGATGAGATGTTCTGGGGTGGGCTAAATAGTTGCGTGTGAATGGTCAACGGCTCTTAGTGCTCATTAAACAAGATTTTGACTCCGCGGATATAACAGCGCATGTGCACTCTGGGTTGTAGAGCTTCTAAGAGTGAACGCAGGTCTTGAGATGAGTATAAGTTCACTAACTTTTGTATCCCTCTGTATTACTGCATGGCTTCAAGGATAGAATTTGTATCTCCACCTGGGCGCTAAGCAGTATGAATGAACGTTCGACCTGAGAACAGCTGTGCGACAGCCGCAAAGTGGATTGTATTTAACGAGTTTGATCGGTATTCGCGGACTAGGACTACTTATGCGGTGGGTATCTCTACAGGTACAACCTCAGTAGGTACTTTCGGCTTTTGACCTACAAAAAGACAGCATCATATTACGAGCCAGCCACAGCTCGAGAACGTACTGTACCATCCCCGAAAGGATACCTTGCTGACCCCGCATTTCCCATCTGATATCCTGGAGTCACATCGCACAGTGCACGCGAGCGCTCGGAGATGATCTGCCCAGCCGGCGATAATACTCGAAGTGGGTGCGCGCTCGCACGCGGGGCGCTCGCGTGGTTTTGCAACGCTCTGCTCGTGCGAGATTATGGTCATGCTGGCTGTTCCAGAACACAGAGATCGGTGTAGTACGGTTTTCGCTGCACGAAAGGCAACTCGTGCAACGATGTTGCAATGAGAAGTTGTAGATGATTGTGAGCCCATTCTCTAGACCACAGCGGGGAAGCAACTAGCCAATCTGAGCGATAGCGCACGTCGTATGGCGAGGCATCCATGCATCTGCTCTCCCGTCTTCTTCAATCTTCCTGTAGACTTTTTAGTCGCGGTAAATGTGCTATTACATGGAGAACTGACGAAAGAACAGGTGAACAAGCTGACCGATGGTTGACGATTGAGATTATAAGCCTGGTGTACCACCAGACTGATTTCTAAGATGAGTAATGCCGCTCGTGCGAGCTATCCGAATACCGGGTGTGGTAGCGCCACGACTACTGAGCACAAAATCAGCCAAATACAAAGCCTACACGCTCATGTTCTCCGCCAAACTCCAAAGGATAAGTACAGCATTTTGATCAAAGTGTCTCAACCGGCAGTACCCCACATATACTCGACAACAGACCCTAAGCGCAAACCACCACCAAGCGACCTACAATGGATCATCAAACCGTAACCACAAAAGCCAACCACCAGGACGAACAATCGTCTGATAACCGCAAATCTCTCACATCCCTCATGCTCATCCAGCACTCAACCCGCTCCTTCCTCTCCACCCCCATCCCCCACACCCTCCTATGTGAAGCCCTATCAATAGCGCAACACACGCCCAGCAACTCCAACCTGCAACCCTGGCGCATCAAGGTTCTCACTGGTGAAGCGTTACACCGTCTCTCCACGGCGCTGATCGCCGCAGTTACATTGGGCGTTGAGCCCACCACCGCGCCTATCCCAGAGGCGTACCGGCACTACCGCTCCGCGCTCGGTAAGCAACTGTACGGGCCGAGCGGGTATGACGTTGCAAGAGAGGATAAAGAAGGGATGGAGAAGGCGCGAATGAGGAACTATGCATTTTTTGATGCTCCAGTTGGTATCGTTGTTTGTATGGATAGGAACTTGGCGGAGGTTGATGTGATGTGTGTGGGTATGTATGTGCAGACTTTATGTTTGTTGTTGGCGGAACGGGGGGTTGCGAGCTGTGCGCAAGTCAGTGTAGCTGGGTACCCCGGGGTGATTAGGGAGGTGTTAGGGTTAGGGGAGGATACGCAGGTGCTGAGTGGGGTGGCAGTGGGGTTTGAGGATGAGGCTGCTAGCTTGAATAAGCTGAGAATAAGAAGGGATGGGTTTAGAGACTGTGTTGAGTTTATTGAGTAAGCTATCTGGACCTCGGATAATATGATTGTTTGGGGAAAACATGTATTTTTTTCTTCCTCTGTTTATTGACATTGCTCTGACCCAAGAGGCTAATGTCTACCATGCAATCTTTGCGAGCAACCCCTGCGGCCATCTTCTGACACAGTATTTTCTCGCCTCATCCAGCAGTAACAGACCAAATCCAAAGGCTGCAGGCAGGAACCAATGTTCCACCGGCACTTGTCTGGTGCCAATAGTTTCTTGCAGACCGGGAATATAACAGAAGATGAATACTACAATAATCGCAAACAGCATACTGGGGAACAGCAGCCAGTTCTGTGTATCCTTGTTGAACAGCGGTGGCTGTTGGAAGATAGACAGGCGGCGTGTGCGTGTTGCGAGCAGATTGAACAACTGCATAACCACCAAAGTAACAAAATAAATGCTACTCGCAGTGTTGACCTTTTCGTTGATGTAGTCTTCGGTGTACGGAGGTTCGTATTCGCCGAACCTCAGCCACATGGCGGTGAATGGGATGCCTTGCGTCTTGAGATACCAGAACGCCATGGTGAAGGAGAGGAAGCACTCGAGCAGGCCGACGACGAAGTAGGCGTGGAAGATAAGACGAGTGTTGACAAGGCGATCCTTGCGAGGGTTGCGGGGTGGACGAAGCATGACGTCTGCTTCAGGCTTCTCGTAGGCGAGGGTAATGGCGGCTGCGCAGTCGGTAAGACAACAGATGATGATCTGTGGGCGTTAGTTAGGATGTAAATGTCGATACTGTACATGGTACTTACCATGAGAAAGGATGACAGAATCTGAGGAACACCAAATGCGACGTTGGTGACGACAGGCCAGAGCTCAGAGAAACTTCCCGCTGGCAAAAGGTACACAATCGTCTTCTTGAGGTTGTCGAAGACAAGGCGACCATATTGGACTGCTTCGACAATAGCAGCGAAAGAGTCAAGGAGAACCATATCAGCAGCTTCGATGGCAATATCTGAACCGCTACCCATCGCAATACCAATGTCGGCGGCTTTGAGCGAAGGCGCGTCGTTGACACCGTCGCCAGTCATACCGACAATGTTCTCGCGGGACTGGAACTCCTTAACAATGCGGAGCTTCTGCTCGGGCGTTGTGCGTGCGAACACGATCTCTTGGTACTGGCAAAGTTGGTCCCACTGCGCTTCATTAAGACTGATGAGCTCTGGTCCGCTCAAGACAATAGCCTGCCTGGTCGTTCCGATCTTGCCGTCACGGCCAAGAGCGCTGATATCGTCAACAATTGCTGAGTTGGAGATGATACCGCACTCCTCTGCAATAGCTTGCGCAGTGAGTTTGAAGTCACCAGTGACCATAAAGATGCGAATGGAGGCACCACGGAGGATGCGAACAACGTCGGGAATCTCGTCACGAGGAGGGTCGACAATGCCCACCATACCGACGAATGTAAGGCCTTCACGAGCTGCGACGAGAACCTCCTTTTCGTGATTGCCAGAGAAAGGAGCAACAGTGGGCTTCTGAGCGAGAAGGATGACACGCTTGCCTTGACGAGACCAGTCATCTTTGATCCGTTCGATGCGGGAGAGTTGAGCTGGTGTAAGGGGTACAGCTTCGCCTTTGCCATCGAGCAGGGTGTCGCAGCGACCAAGCAGGATGTCAGGTGCGCCCTTGATCATAAGCGTCCTGGAGAAGTCAGCTATAGATTCTTGGAGTCAATTCCTTGACACTTACGTGTTGTGACTGGTTGCGTTTTGGCTAGCCGGGCTCATAAGCCTGATCATAAACTTGTTCTTACTGTTAAACGCAATCTCAAAGACCTTCTTATGGTCACGACGGAGCTCAGCCACTGAACCGAGGCTCTCGGACAGACGAAGCAAGGCTTGGTCGGTCGCGTCGCCGTTTATCTTGCGCTCTGCGACATGGAGGTGCATCGTGGCAGCGTCAAACTCGCCAGAGTTGCAAAGACCAGCAATTATGCGGAACTTGTCAATGACGTCTTCCCTTTTTTTCGAAAGAACTGCGAGATTATTCTCCGATCGCAGGGCAGCCATGAGGTCACGAGCTGCTTCAGGTGTGTATTGCTCGCCCCCAGCATAGATGTCGGTGACGACCATGCTGTTCTAAGCAGTTGTTAGTAGTAATTCAACACTGGCAGACACAAAAGAGCTCACCTTAGTTAAAGTACCAGTCTTATCAGAGCAAATTACGGAAACTGAACCAAGAGTCTCGACCGTCTTCAGTGACTTGCAAAGAATCTTGTTCTTCCTCATAATGTTCGCAACGATGGTCAAGCTCGTGGTAAGCGCGATGGGAAGACCCTCGGGGATGAAAGCAACCGCGGCCGAGACGCAACTAACGATTAGAAGAGGAACATTGATCCAGTCTGGATGGTCTTTGCGCAACCATGCCGCCCTGTATCATCGTTAGCAATACTAATGTTCGCAACGACCAGCCGGCATACCAAAGAGTGACAATGACAATGACGACCACTGTAATGAAAGTCGAGATGATAAGCACGAAGCGAAGGATTTCCTTCTGCAGTGGAGTCATGCCAGTCTTCGGGTCTGATGTAAGTTTCGCGATGCGTCCGAAGATAGTGCTGTCACCGGTGGCGACACAGACACCTAAGCAGCTACCGGAAATACAGTGCGTGCCTTGCATACCGATGTTGTTTGTCTCAAGGTAGTTGTCTTCGGTAGAGTCGACTGTAGCGTGCACAGGTTCCGATTCACCTAGAGATTGTTAGCTGTGTCGATACTTTGCAAGGCCTCGAGTCGTACCAGTGAGGATAGCGCGATCAAACATCGCATCGCTAGACACCTCGACAAAGCGAACATCGGCAGGCAGCTTGTTGCCTTGCTTAATGACGATAATGTCTCCAGGAACTAGATCTAGAGCAGATACACTGGCCTGTGACCCGTTGCGGATGACAATGCACTGGTCGGGAAGCATGGTGCCGATGGAAGCCATCACTCGGCTCGTTGACCAGTCCTGCCACGCGTTGAATGCAGCCTGGACGAGCCAGACAGCGATCAAAACACAAGCCAGCGCCAAATTGGCTTCTGCTGGCGGATCACCCAGAGGCTTCCACGAGATGAAGACAAGGATACCAGCGCCGAGAAGAATACTGCCAAACCCACCAAAGAAGTAGCCCATGATCTTGCCGAAGAGACGAGATGGAGGCGGCGACATCTTGTTCCTGCCATACTCTCCAATGCGTCGCTTAACTTGATCTTCGGAAAGACCTTGGTTGGTATCGACAGAGAATCGGCGGCGTAGTTCTTCGGCATCGAGGGTGTGCCTAGACGATGTCAACGGGGTTCTGGGAAAGATCAAATGTTTGTATCCTCGACATACCATTCGAGACCAGCGAGGTCAACAGCACCCTTCTCCTTTGCGCGCTTGACCTCAGACTGCTTCTTCTGATTCTCCTCATCGACCTCGATTGACAGCGTACGGTAGGTGATAGGCAGCGCAGTTCCAGGCTCTACGGTTCTTGTGCCACCGCCTGCACTGTGAATAGAAAGACTACCGACACTGCTTCGACGTCGATGGCGCTGTAGCGCGCGCTCAGGTATTCCTTGGCCTGCTTCCTCGTCTGCGGCATTGAAGCGAATTCGCTGGACTGGTTTCTCCTCTTTGTCCATGTTTGGCAAAGGAAAGGGGGAAGTCGCACTGGGAAACTGGCTGTTATACAGCAGACCCGTGGATTCTGGAAGGAAGGGTTGAGAATGTAGGGCCAAAGAGAAGAGAAGAGGTAAGAGGAAATTCGACTGCAGTGAGACTGAGTGATTTATACAAGTTCCTTGACTAAGTAAAGATATTCCTACGTGCCAGTGAACTATCTCAGACATGCTACGCAGCCGTGTCAAGCACGTGCGTCCCATGCTTGACCCAGCGTTGCTTGTTCTCCGACGTAACACTTGAGCGGTACATCACCGTCGAGAGATCCTGCCGATGCCATGGGAGAAGGCGGTGTCCAGCCTTCGTCGTTGGATTTGACATAAAATCGCTCATACATCTCAAGCAGATGGATGCAGTGTGTCATTCGTACTCACATCAGGCATAACGTCGCACGTGGAGCGCAATTTCCTTGTATTGTTGTCATGTTCGCAGCTGTTGATGAGCGATTTATGATAGCTGCACGTGATACACAGCCACGCTGAAATGTGAAAACCCACAAGCCTTTTCGGTTGCGCCAATCACAGCGTTTCCCGTCTGACGACAGCTCCTGCATCACACTCACGGTTCCTGTATACCGCGTTTCAAATCAAATATCGTGGCTTCAAAGCGTTGCATTTCGGCTGCGGATAGCTACCGCATCCAAATCCAGTATTCCGGATTTTGGATTGCTTTCTTGCATGCGCCCTGGCACTGCAGGTTGCAGATCGGCCCTGCTTCTCGTGTCAACAGCGCTCAAGATGCATGCACACAGGACTTATTCTTTAGCGAATCGCGAGAAACCACGAAAAGAAGCTTGTGCAAACCATACGCTGACGTCCGTGAATAAACGTATCGACGGGTCTTTTGAGCGTTGCTACAAAGTTCGCTGTTGAGCTGTGCGCTTGAGAACAGCGAGCGGAGCCAGGACCGAATCGTTCTATCATCTCCACAGGCTCTTGCAAACCCTTCACGAGGCTAACAGCCCGCTGCGTCGAGTCAGTATGTCGCTCATGAAGCGGGAGCAACCGTCAAGTGCCCTGGGCGATGCGTTACTCTGTAATACGAAAGGGGCCTGCATTGCTGAGCCGCGTGCATTTGCAACTCGGCCCCCGTGCGCAGTAACAGCAGCAGCAGCAGCAGCAGCAGCATCACTTGATGGAAGCGCCCGCGTATCTTTTATGGTTGGAATTCTTGGTTGGCTGAGTACCTGATAGATCGAACAAGCTGCACATGCTCGTGGCATGCAGACACAAGCTTGCCTTGATCTCGTGTGTTCTTCTGCATTTGTGTTCTGCATACACGCCAAAGAACTCCATTCACCCAATCTGTCAATCCAGCGCGGGGGCCGTGAGTTGTCATGCAAGATGGCGTGAATGAGGCCTGAAGCCTGTCCTCAGACTAGAGCACATCAAGATCGTCCAGCCGAGATTGTCCTCCGATGGGTAACGAGCAGGCAAATTACCGACAGGGAGGTGGGGAAGAAGGCATGGTTTTACCCGCTATATATCTAATTGGGTGACGACGCCGTATGCGGTTCTAAAGTTTCGCTGTAGACATACTGCGGTGAAGACCAGCACACAGTACAACTTCGAAGCAATGTCTACGGGTAGTAGCCCTGTAAGGCCAATTTATAACGAGACAATCTGGGGAAGAGTTTGAGCTTAGACAACGTCTGTTAAGAAACTCACAGACAAGGACACAGCAGAATGAGATTGATCATTTTCATTGTTGACATTCGTAGATGCTTCGTTATGTTCCTCCAAGTCGTGGTAAATCTCCCAGATTCCCGACATGTCGTTTCTGGTGACCTCGCCGGGTACACTTCAGTCCAATATCGTAAATTACACGGCTTCATCGAGAAGCTCAAACATCGATCGCGTCCACGGTAACACCCTTGACCCAAGAGTACTGCATAACGCGAGCAACCTCGAGAGCCGAGTCGTGAGAGGCCAGGGAACCAACCAAGTAGAGACTAGCATCGAGGCCTGCAGTGACACCACCAGTGGTGATAATGCGCATGCCGCCCAGCGGCATAGAGGCACGCCTGGCGATGGACTCGCGGCGGCGAGAGTCGCGCCAAGCGTTGCTACCCTTGCGAGCAATGGACATCCTGCGTCCATTCTGGGTTGTGGTGCCGTCTGGGACTGCTCCCGAGCGGTCCTTCCTGATAATGTATCTGTTTGTGTAAGCATGTCTCCTCCGAACGGTGTGTTAGAGAGGGTGCTTACGGGTTGTCGTCAGGGTTTTCACCCAAGTCGAAGCGGGCGTTGTTGACCACGTAACGCTCCTCCATCACGTCGGTGCGCATGGACATGTCACGCTTTGCAGCATCTTGACAGAGAGTCTCCAGACGCACGTAGTAGTCTGGGTGTGTTGTAGCTGCCAGACCCTCGAGCATACCCTGCTGGGCAAGCAAGAGGGCACCGACATCGATGGCAAGGACGGTTCGCTCTTTGGCGGGGTTCTTCTCCTGCAGCTCGACGTACTTCGTGAGGAGGTTGAGGGGTTCAGTCTTGTTCTTGAGAACCTCGAATATTCCCTCACCACCGGGCACGATGATGACATCGAAGTCTTCGAGCTCGTCATTGGCATCATCGTAGTCCATATCAGCCTTGATGGTGAGGCCCTGGACAGAGGTCATGGCAGCCGCGGGGCCAACGAACTGGCACTCAAAAGCCTTGCTGGCTGGGGTCGGCGTCAGCGAGGGCTCAATCGAGGTTGCAGCTACAGAGAATGCGTTGCGAGCTCAATTGGTGGAGGTCTTACACTTATCCTTGGGGTTGTGAAGAGAACGGCTCAAGACCTCGAGTGGACCAGCCACGTCAAGGGTGTTGTAGCCAGGAAAGAGGGTGAACAGCACCTTGACCTTCTCATCGGGGCCATTGGTGCTGTCAGCGATTGCACTCATCTTGAATGATTTGAGGGGGGATTTGTATAACGAGGATTGGGGTGAATAGTGGAATGGTGAAGGATTGAGACTGAAAGTGTCGTGTGAGGAAGATGGATTTCAAGCAGCAGCGCGAGGGGCAGTCACTGCTATGTATGGTCAGCTGAGGGTCACCTGCCCCTCGTGCCATGCCAGTCGCGTCACCGTGAAGCTTCCCCAGGAAACGAGCAACGCACCCCGCACGGCAGGAGCCACCCAAAGCTCAAAGCGCTGCAGTTCGGTGGGGCGGCACGCCAGTGAAAGGGCCGCTTATCTTAGCGTGTTGACAGAAGCGTTCGGCCCGCTCAGCCTGAGGCAGCATCACCGAGCACCGACGACGCAAGAGAAGCAGAGTTATCGAGCAGTGAGAGATGATCTGACACACAGAAGAATGGGAAGCAACGCGAATTGGCACAGTTTACTCGCACAGTGATCTCTTTCTTGCTAAGATGCGGCGACATCTGAAATGGAGGGTCCCCACGTCGACGTCTGGCTGCATTGTCTGTACTCTCATTCCTAACGCCAATGTCCATTCGAACTTTACTGTGTGATACAAGTATAAATGTATCATATGCAATTGCGGCAAGTCTAGCGGTGTACATGAATTTAGCAACCACTGGCGATGAAGCTAGATGCGATTGGCTCTCTCTTCAGGACGAGCTTGAGCGACCAAAATTCGACCGTATTCCTTCTTCCTGCTCCAGCTGAGATGGAAAATCGTACTCGGGCCACTGACAGAAACATCGATAGGTGGTGTGAAGTCTTAGTCGAATGATGGTGGGACGACCGCCAACTGCGACCAGCGTCTGTGCACTGCTTCTAGCGTGCATCTTCCAAAGCGCTGGAGTTGACAGCGAACACCCGCAAGATGGCACCACCGAACGCGGCCGACGCGTCTGCACCGACTAAAGAGCCTCCTGTCACTGCTCCAGAAGCTTTGAAAGCACGGACGCCACCTCCGCCAGAGTCGAAAGAGGGTATCTGGCTACGACGCGCAGCCATCCTCTCCTTTTGGGCCGTTGTCATCTTTCTTGGACTGCCAGTATGGTGGAAGACCACAGCTATCTACAGGGCAGAGCTGCCGCTGCAGGATATGATGGACTGGGCTGAAGGAAAGGTATGGAAAAGGCATTTCACACCCTCTGCACAGTTCGCGCTGACTCAATGGCTAGATCTGCAAACCTGTGTTCCCTCTACGCATCGCCGTCGAAGCTCCCATTCCCGCCCAAGATGCAACACAACTCGTCCGGCTAACACAACATGCTATCGACGACCTCAACGAATTCTCCGCCCACCATCTTCGTCTGATGCCGGCCGAGTCTCCCTATAGCGCGAACGCCTCCCAGGAAGTCGTTATCGACGGAACGAGTGTCAGGACCGACGACAAAGATGTTGCCCTAGTCGTTCGCATGATCCAAGTGGAGACTGGCGAGACGCCTCGATCGCACCTACAGCCGTACTCCTCTACTCTCGATGTTTACTACTCCGCAAGTCAGCTCCCTGCGCAATCTTCAAACAACTCGCCGCTCGCAAGTTTCATAGCACAGCAGTTGCACACAGTGTTCGCCGAAGAGCAGGCCCAATTAGCGTATCTGCTGGCTGCCCACCCCGGAGCACAAGCTGCCAGGACTAAACCACTTTCTCCCGAGAAGCACGCCGAGCTGGACCGCCAGTCAACGAGGGTCCTGAAGTATGCCCCAACCTACCACCTCACTTTCTCGTTGTTCAGCCCTTCATATACACCATCGGCCTGGAACATCAAGGCTGCCCTTCAAACCTACCTGACACCATTACTTGAGTCGTTCTCTGGCATCAGCAACTTCACCGTTGATTCGCAGGTCCAGCTGTATGCCACGTTCTCCCCTAATATTCACCAGCCTGAATACAACGAGGGTGTGAAGGCCTGGACTCTTCGCAAGGAAGATCTCAGCGGCTTTGTCCATGCAGCTGAGTGGCCGCTGAGCCCAAGCATCGGTGAAGGGCCTACCGTAAACTTTATCCTCTACGTTCCGGATGCAAGCCAGTCTCCCTTGCTGGTTAAAGAGAGCGCAGGAAACAGTTGGCTGATTCCTCAGTGGGGCGGCGTCCATATACTGAACCTCCCAAGCGGCTCAAACACACCGAACATTTTGACAACCGAGGACCTCGCCCCAGCTATGCACACCTTCTCCGACCAGCTGACCTCGCTTTTCGGATTATCGCAAACCCCCGTCTCGCTGCCTCTCCGCATCTCGACCTTAGAACGTGTACGAGCCGCATCGCTCATATTCTCGGCTTCCTCGACCCTGGGTGCACTGGCTCAGGTGTACCAGAAGTTGCCTTCCATCCCTGTGCCTGACAATGTGGCCCAGTCCGTTGATTCGACCATCACTCACCTACAACAAGCATGCGACTATCTCCGGGAAGGCCGGTTCCAAAGCGCACTGGAACACGCACGAGTTGCAGAAGTGGAAGCCGAGAAAGCCTTCTTCGAACGCTCCATGGTTGGCCAGGTCTACTTCCCCGATGAGCACAAGGTTGCTGTCTACCTGCCATTATTGGGCCCTGTCGCCGTGCCTTTGGTCATGGCTGCGCTTAAGGAGCTCAAGGGCGCCATTGCAGCAGTCCGGGGAAGGTGAAATGTGTACACGCTTACTGGACAATTAAAAACATATCACTATCAAGGTCGGGTCAATATTCGTCCAGCCTTGGCTCGTGCTTGAGAGCAGTTGGTTTAGTAACAGTCGAAGGGTTCCTCCGTGACCTCGGATGCAACTGAATTATCCCCTCTCTTAGCTCAGGGTTTATCAACGGATCCGTCTCGGCCATAGCTTCACAGCTCCAACCCCATTTTAGCTTACGCCAAGCCCCACTGCGGGGTACACGTGCGGAAGTAACGGACCAACCTCTCCATACAGCCGCGTCAGACATGTAGCAATTCAAGTGCCAAGAAAGCGGCACAATTCCTTCTCGTCAGCACACTGAGTCGTCCTGGTATTTTCCCATTAATAGCTTTGCTGGAAGGACCAGGCGGTGGCCTGAGTGCTTGGGGTGCACAGCAAATGGTCAATGGTAAAGTGAGAAAGTAGTAGCCAACTAGACTTCACGGATGGCTGAACATCGACGTCTGGCCAGCCGTGTCATGAGCCGATCTGCAGCCGCGTATAAGTACTTCAGCTGGACCCCTCGACGTTGGTAGCCGCTGCGCAGCAGTTCATAGACAGTCAAACAACTTACGATTCTCAAATCCCACATCCCACCATGCCTCTCTCTGACCAAGGTATCCAGGGCATCGAGTCTCTCCTTGACGCAGTGACAAGCGAAGGGCCAACGGGCTCGCCCGGTCTAGCTCTCCATGTCATTGACAGATCCGGAAAGACACTTGTCGAGCACCAGGCCGGAAACCTCAGTATTGACAGCAAGCAAGCTATCAACGAGGACACTCTCTTCTGGATCGCGTCATGCACGAAACTTGTCACCGCCGTCGCCTTACTCCAGCTTGTCGAGCAAGGCAAGATTGGCCTCGACGACGCCGAAGCTGTCAAGAAGTACGCTCCTGAGATCAGTAAGAAGCAAGTTTACGCAGACGGCGTCAATGGTGCAGACCAGCAGAACCAAGTCACCCTGAGGATGCTGCTTGCCCACACAGCCGGCTTCGGATATTCTTTCTTCGACCCTAGATTGCAAGCACCAGGTGACATCGAAGGCCAAACGGGTGATGTGAATGACATCCTCAATTCCCGACTAGTTAACCAGCCCGGCTCTACATGGGAGTATGGAGTAAGTTCCTCCTCAAATCAACATTGCATCTTCTCCATACTCACACACGCAGATCAACCTCGACTGGGCCGGCATAATTCTCGAACGCATCACCGGCCAACGCTTAGGCGACTATTTCAAAGAGCACATCTTCACGCCTCTCGGCATCGACACAAAAGGAGCAACCATGTTCCCTCCCTCATCCGCACAGTCCAACCTTGCAGCGATCCACCAGCGCGATCCGACTTCGGGCGAACTGCGGGTCCGCGACCATTTCTACGGACGCCCGCTCCAGCAAGACACGCCGGAGAAGCAAGACGCGTTTTTCCAGTCCGGCGGCGCGGGACTGTTCGCAAAGCCGAAGGAGTATGTCAAGATCCTCGCGGCGATCCTGAATCAGGGCACGAGTCCGACGACGGGAAAGCAAATCCTTAACCCTGAGAGTGTGGAGTTATTCTGGGAGAACCAGATTCCTGATCAGTACGTCCCCATCTATCCACCCATACGCTTTCAATCCGGCCTTGCCCCCACTACGTCTCCAACTTGATTCCTTTCTTTTCCTATCCTTTCATTCATTCCATTCCACCCCCCCCCCCGCCTCTCAAGCTAACGCCCCACACTTCTAGGCCTGACTTTGCGCGCAACGGCCCGCCACCCGCAAACCCCGAGCTCGTCTCAGCGTCACCCGAGTTCTACCCGCAGCCCGGCAACCCGCCACAAGGCTGGACGTACGCTGGGTTCCTGACCATCGAAGCCGGCCCGACGGGACGCGGACGCAACACGATCTGGTGGATGGGGCTGGCGAACTGCTTCTGGTGGGTCGACCGCGAGAAAGGGGTGGCGGGGCTTCTCGCGGGCCAGGTGCTGCCGAACGGCGATCCGAAGGTGATTCCCGCGTGGTTTGGGTGCGAGAAGACTGTTTATGATCATTTGGAGTGAGGAGAATCCGAAGAGAGAGAGAGAGAGAGAGAGAGAGAAGGGTTGGCAGATGCTAGAAACAAGCAGTAATCATCTACATGGAATTATCTGCTATCTTACGGGCCCATACCATTCCGTGCCGCCAAATGCCCGCCCAGCTTACCCACCACGCCATCCGCCTTCTCCATCCCCCCAGTGCCTTGCTGCTCCACCAAATCCGCTAGCCCCTGATACACGCCCGCAATCTCTCTGAATATCTCCGCACTCTCGCCAAACCCTCCTTGCCTCGCAAACGTCTGCCCAATCTGATGCATCTCCTCCACCCACCTATAAGCCTTACCCGTGCAGCCGACAACGCTCTTCTCCGCCTTCTCCCTCGCTCCAGGGTTATACTCGTCCAGATAGTGTCTGAGATCGGGGAGGACGTCGAGATTACTCGCCGTAGTATAGGATTGCAGGGCGAGGGCAGTGAAGCCCTTTGACAAGGCGGCGAAACAGGCCTTCAGGCCGCTTGCCTTGCCAACGTCTGCGCCGAGGTAGCGCGTGTTGAGGGCAGAAGCCAGCTTCGGACCGTCGACAGGCGCATCATCCAGTCTATACGGACCGGAGAGAGGAACGCCGGGGCGGATCCACGTCCCATCCGCTTTCTTGCCGGGTGGTGCACCGATGATACCGCCGTCTACGAACTTGACGTCTTTCGCGTTGTCTGCAAAGAGCTCGTGCAGTTTCGTCGCTGTATCGGGGCTTCCGGCGTTTAGATCGAGGAACCAGAGTGCTTCTTTCTTGCTGCTCCGAACGGCCTTGTTTTTCAGCGCTTCGATGACTCTCTGTGCTGTGGCTGGTGCATCCTTTGGTGGGACAATGCTGAGAATGTAATCTGCTTGAGTGACAAGCTCTATATCCGAGTCTAACTGTTCTATTCCCGCAGACCTTGCACGCTTCTGTGTAGTGGCGCTGCGATCAGACACATTTGTTATGACGCGGAAGTCGTGAGCAAGGAGCAGAGTTGCGATGCCGAGGCCCATTTGGCCGATGGAGAGGACGGCTATCGTGGCGCGCGGAGACGTCATGGTGGGCGTTGTAAATACAGTTTCTGGACGCTCGAGGCATGAAGAGACATATTGAGCGACAAGGCTTGACGAGGTTATGGCGGGGCGTGCGAGCTATCTTACGTGCTTGCGGGGGTGGAGCGGTGGCTTTAACCAGAGGAGGTTAGTAAAGACGGAGATGGTGATAAGAAGGGTAAACTCACCTGTTTCCTCCTTAAACATCCTTTTTTGATGACTACTTTCTTGTCAGGGCAAGAAAGGACATGTTTTTTTCACAGTGACTATGTGATGTGGAGGATCCAATACAAAACAATTTTGTCGGAAAATGATACATTTCAATATCTCATATCTGATCTTGAGCCGACTCAAGTCGTGGTCCGTGAGTGGATCTTAGCTGCATCTCCAGCAGGTACTCTATCGTGTTCGTAATCACCCGTGAATGCTCGCCAGCAATCCAGCCCATAATCACAAAAAGAAGGAAAGGTAACATTCATCCAAAGTCCATAGTTGTCCTTGGACGAGCTTCTTCTCCGAGGTGACTCAAAACAGGAAGTTTTGTCCATGGATTAGACGGTCGTCAGTGAGGCTGTTCTGTTATATCAAACCTTTGCCCAAAGTGTCTGCCGAATGGAAGCTTGGGGGTCTTCAGACCTGCGATCTGCGGAAAAAACCCTGGCGTCTACACCTGTCAGTCCGAACACCAAGAGTTTGCAGTGCCGAACTTACCTAGCAGACGGACCTTCCGCAGCCATGAGGGCGCGCTCCCTGTTCCAAGCCAGGATACCCATGAGGAAGCTCGCAAACCAAAACACCGCAGCCAAGAAGCTGAACGCCTGCGCTGCATTCCACTGACCACAGTAGTTGTTCGTCAAGTCAATACTGTCCCAGTCCCACAGACTGCCACATCTGATTTGGTCATCGTAGTAGTCCTGAAGAAGACCGAAGACAGTGAACCATGCAGCGCAGAAGAGCAGGTCGGTGCTGAAGTGGACGTAGGTGGCGTGAGGAAGCGCCATCCAGAGCAGAGCTAGCCATACTGAGATGGCGGAGATCACGGTACTGTAGACGAGGCGTGAGAAAGGGCCAATGTGGCGGACTTCGTATTGATGCAGAAAGTAGGCGCTCAGGCCGAGGACGATGGCTGCGGAGACGAATTGCGCAAGGCGCAGCGCGATGGAAATGACGCGCGAGAGTGGCATATTGGGTGAGATGTTGACTGGTGCCGCTGTCGTCGTTGAGATGTTTTCCTTTGTGGATGGTGGATATGGTGTGGAGTGTGCAACCGAAGTGATCGAGGTAATGGAAGGTAAGTCTTGTTGTAGTTTTGCTGTAGGCAGCTGCCAATTGGTAGCTGCAGCTTGAAGTAATCGCCTCTTCAACTTTGAAAACGGAAGTGGCATTCATGCCTAGGTAAGTGCAAAGGTACAGGCGGATTCCGCTCTTAAGTCACGGCGGCAGCTGACGTGGCGCTCATCATGAGGCTGGTGAAGGAAGCACAAACGATACCTGTTTGGACGGGTCAACATGTGATGGATCTAACATATGACGTTCTAGCCAACTTGTTGGTATCAATGTCAATGTGCAACAGTAGTACAGTGCTGTTCTTGTGACACCTTTGCATGGCTCTTACCCTACGCTATAACTTCAGCATCTGTTCTCGTCTAACAGTCATAAAGTCACCAGCATGCCTTCGAGCCACTCAAACCTAGACACAGTTGAAAACTTCTTGCCCATAGAGTCTGGAAGACGACAAAAGTGTTGGAGTGTCGTGATTCGCCGGTGTGCTGCACAACAAACAGGCTTGGGCAGATGTTCAATGTGATACCATTCAAGGCAGCCCTGTCGCCCGTGACATGATGACATGACCATACCGATCCGTTCTGGATCTGCTCGAGCGGGGAAGTTGAGAGGGTATGTAGAGCAAAGGGAGTCGTGCGGCCGTTATGGGGAAGAGCAGTTGATCTGGCCTCCCCCCACGTGTGCTTGATCGCCCTTGCGTTATTCAATGATTGTGACCGTAGTTACTAACCTTTGGATACAACAAAATGTGCTCATTTCGCTTCGTATGCGTAGCTATGTGTTCTAACCCAGGTGATGCCGCTCAAAGCAGGAAAAACGCCTTGCACCCACGCTATGCTGAAGGACAGTCTTACTTGATCTTCCTCGCTTCCGCTCTAGAGATCTCGTCTCCCATGTTCTCCACACCGTCCATCATGCTCCTCTGCATTGTCAGACTGCCTCCTCTGCTATGTCCACCACTCCCTCCACCACCAATGGTACTTCCGCTGCTGACATTCCTCTGGTGCCCCTGACCACCAGCACTCATGCCCTCAAGGACCAATCTCCTTCTATCTCCACCGGCCGCCATCCTGCCGGCAAACTGGTGCCAACAATTTGGTGCTTGGAGGATGTACTTTTCCATCGCAATCCTGAATCTGTTGCGGTAATCTTTGGGTGATGTAATGGTTGGCTTGTTCTTGCCACGGTCTTTGATCCAGGACTCGAGCTTCTTGTCCCACGTGTATGTGCGGATGCAATCGATGATACCGACGATGATCTCGTGTTGTTCGTCGTCGAAACCAGCCATGAGCGAGTAATCCATGACATTGTTCTGTGAAAGGAAGAGGGTGTCGTTCCAAACACTGGCTTTGAGCAGCTTCTTTGTGTGTTCGCGGACGAAGATGGGTGTCTCTGAGTAAATCAAGTCGACAAGATTCTCATCAAGGAGGACTTCATCGCGCTCGCCTGTCGACTGGATCTTGCGGTTTCGCATGCTACCTTTGAGATCATAGCGACGGTTGGGTTCACGGTCGTAGAACAGGTTCTCCATGACCAACATGAACCAGTCGAAGTCGCGGCCTGTAGGTGTCTTGATCTGGACTTGGAAGAGACCAAACATCTTAGCGATAACGGATGGTAACTGCCTGAACAGATTCTGGTGCGTGAAAGCGAAGTAGTTAGGAGCGAAGCGGAAGAAAGCTTGGACTTCAATCGGCGATAAAGATTTCAGAATGAAGCGGTCGTCAAGAGTCTTGAGGAAGATGGACTTTGACTTTCCGCCTTTAGACTCAAATTTGGAGCAACGCGATAGGGACTCGACAAAGCGGTCCGCAACACCGCATTTTCGGCGAAGCGCATCGAACGACTGTGCGTAGAAGATCTTGCACTGCGCTTTGACACCGCGATTGGCGAAGCCATACCGGATGTTGGTATTCTTGTCGTGGAGGAGATTACGTTCGATTGAGCCTTCCATAGACTCCATGTCCATGCCAGATGGATCGTCCCGGAAGGATTGAAGTTTGGCTAAGTAGTCAGGGCTGGAGAGAGCCAGTGCGATGATCGAACTGGGCTCGTCTTCACGAACAATGATATCCGAGTCTTCCCAAACATGCTCAATCTGTGCAAAGGGATAGTCAAGGGGTGCCCATCCGCTTGCGGAGCGCTCTGACCAAAAGTTGGTTAGCATCTTCAACAGTGTCGTCTTTTCATGCTTTGGGAGTTCCAACGAAGCATCGAGCTGGGAGTCGCTCATGTTGAGCAGCTGCGAACTTGAGATGCTGTCTGGTAACGGAACGTCCTCTGGAGCTATCTCGGCATCGCTTGTGTCATTCTCAGCGTCAGATGTGGGGTGACTGTCGGCCTTTGGTGACTCTTCGCTGTCAGTGCGAGCATCTACCATATCGCTGCCGTGTCGCTCGTCGACAGGCGATTCAGGGGCTGGTGTGATATCTGTTGTCTCTGTGATCGCACTGTCGTCAAGAGTACTATTGTCGACGCTTGTACGGGGAGGAGACTCGACCTGCACTTCCTCATCAGATGCTGTGTGTTCTTGGACTGCTTCATGAACATCCTTGTAGACCTCCACAATAGGCTTTGACGAGGCAAGCGGATATGCGCGAACTTGTCTGTCCCTTGCACGGAAACGTTCACGCGTACGCTCCTTTTGGAACTCACGGGATAGCTGTTCAAAGTGTTCGGCGAGCTTTGACACTTTGGATGGTTGGCTCTTGAATGGCACGGAACGGGGAATCCTTGACGCAGACCTTGACTGCTTTGAGATACCAAGACGCAATCGCTCAGTCATGCGTTCCAGAGCTTTCTGCGATTCGTTGAATGTCGGTCGAACGATGTCGGGTTTGTGAGGCACCATAGGCGGGAGTGTCGACTGTTGTTTTGGAATGTTGCCAGGTTGTGATTGAGTGCGTGCCAATGCGGCAGGCCTTGTTGACGTCTCGCGCCGAATGGTTTCTACTAATCGTGGGATCTTACTTTCCAAGGTCATGTGAGGCGTTGGTGATGGCGACGGCGAACCCTGCATGTGTTCGATGGCATCTGCCAGAGACTTATCAATAGGGTTGATCTTTGGATGGCTTGTAGGTGTAGGAGATCCAAAATCGAGTTGGCTCCCCTCAGGGGATAATGTTGGCGTTTGCGGAGGCTGGTCCTTGGCTGTAACGTCCGGAAAATCCGACGACACTGCGAGATCCAGGTGACGCACATCCTCTCGCTCTACGGCTTCGCGCGGTGTCTGAATAGGAAGGTCAGGGATTGCTTTGATAGGTGTAGACGGTCGTTCTGCTAATGGCGTGGCATCCGCGTCCGCATCAGTAGGCAGATCTCCATCCTCTTTGACCACAGAAGTCAACATGTCAGTGGCCTTTTCTGGAGACATGTTCGATGGCATCGGTGTCAACGCTAGAGACTCATCCTTGTCATCATACCCAGACTCTTCCTCACCAGACTCTCCGCCTTCATCAACCGAAGTCAACGATGTACTGGACTCATCACGCTCAAGGAAAAGCTTCTTCAACTGTAGAGTGGCAAGCCTTCGAATGTCCTTCTCAGACGGGAAAAACATCTGTTCAAAGTCCATGAAGGTCTCATCCCAAGCAATCGCTTTTTCCTGTATCGCACGAATAGCGCGGTTGAGTGGGATAATCTCGTAGTACTTTGAGTTCATGTACTTCTCCTGAAGTTTGTGCCGCAGGAACTCGTGCTCGTCATTCACTCGTTTGATGAGACGCTCGACTTCAGCTGTACATGCTTCGACCTTTTCTGGGATCACGCTCTCCACGTGAATGCTCCTGATGCGAGAGCGCACCGAAGCCATGAAGCAGTCCAGACGCTCTTCGATCTTGAGGAACTGCTCGTTCTTGAGCTTCAAGTCTTTGTCCACTTTCCAGGTGACATTTGGCCTTGGCACAATGACTTCATACATTGTTACGGCGTCGTATTGAATACGAAGCGCGACGTTGTTGTAGCCAAAGTAACGCACGTGGTCCTTGTGAATATCGTGAGGACATATGCCCGCACGGGGGTGCAGCTGCGTACTCCAGAACGTCAACTCGAGATACTTGGCAAAGGAGTACTTCCACGTCCACTCAGACATGGGAATTGGCTGAGTTTCTTGGCTGCATATCCTGCAAACGCTCCACATCAAAATCGCTTGGTACAGACCCTTCAATTTAGGAGGGTGCTTCTGAACGACGACAGTCATTTGCCCCTCGCCATGCACGTACTGACGCGAATGGTCAACCATTCTACGGTTGCATCCATCGACTTCGCAGACAACGCCCGCAGATGTGCAAAGGTCCTCGACGTATTGACCAAGGGTGCAGTCAGGAGTGAATCCATCGTCGTAGTCATGCTCTTGATAGAAACCAAGCGCAATGATTTCGGGGCCAATACAAGGCGTCGAGGTAGTGGTGTTGACTACACTGTACAAGACAGCGATCTTCTGGTGGTTGAAAGGGTCATACAAGTCCGTGTTCCCGGACAAATACGCTTCCCATTGCCGTTTCTGTGTCTCGTAGTTGTGGAGAGCTTTGTCGTATTCAGATGCGTGTACGGCGGAAAGGAATTCACGGACCGGTTTTGAGGCCTTTTCAACGACACCGTGTACCATTTCTGGCTGTACAAGCTCAAACTTCTGATTAGGCGCCCCTTCATCTTCGTCTGAGCCAGCATTGTACTGGTTCTTCATCTTGCGAAGATGATGGAGCTTCCTCTCGTACTGACGAGCCTGTTCCAGGAGGTAGGGCTGCATAAATTTGACAAACGGCGACGAGGACAACACCTTCGTACGGTGGTTCTCCACCAAACCGCTGTAGTATGATGGCGCAGCATCTCCGGTTGTTATGCTGTCGTCGGATGGTGCTTCAATACCAGCTGCATTTGCCATTGTGGTATTGAGATTATCCGTGCGCTTATCATCGCCAAAGGCATGAGGATCGACGACCGACTCTGTCGGCGTATCAACAAATTCATCCCGCATGAGACAGGTCTCAAGGCGAAGGTTGTATACCACGTAACTCATGAACTCAGTGACACGCTTCAACTTGACCAAGTCGTGGTTCTCAGCGCCTCGCAAGATGATGGTGCAGCCCAGATCTTTTTGACATCCAGACAGGTAGATGTATGTCTTCTTGACGTTCTTGTGTACATACGTCCGGACATCAAAGCTGCCGCAACGTCCCAAGTGAGATGGATCTATAGCAAGTTTGTCGACGGATGAGATCATTCGCGATTGCGTACATCTTGCTACGGCGTTCAGTACGGTAGGCTTAACATTGTAGACCACGGCAATGCCCTCCTGGTCGAGAAACTCGAGGGCGAGGCCGGACACGTTGCGCTGGACTAGTAAAACATGCGGCCGAAGAGCTGCGATACGGCTGACCAAATTACGCAGATACTCTCGCTCTTGAGCAATGACAGGCTCTAAGCTCATAAAGTGTGTCTGGTGTCGGGCGTACTCGATCGCAAATGTGATTATGATGATTCTTGGGTTGGGTATGTTGCGCGGCATACTTCGAAGGGCAACGTTCTTTGTGAAGACTACACCTGACACGTATGCCGTGTCGCGAGGTTTACCACCAGGGATCTTTTTCAGCTTGATGTAATTGCGAACATCAATATCATCGCCTCTGTCCACATCTGGATTGACGTCATCCGTGCATTGCCGCAAGATTGGGATGAGGGCTTTCTCCCAGCTAGACACATGCGCAACGCCTGCATCACGTAGCATCTGTGAAAGAAGTTTGCGGGCATGATCAAGACTGGCCTTGTTGAGCTCGACTTTGGGGAATATACCACCTTGCATGGAAGCACTGCGTGTTATCTTTGTGCCTGGTGGTGTCGGGGATGGCGAGGGGCGAAGCTGTGGAGTACCAGACTGTGATCCCAATCCGACTGCACCAAAGCCAGCGGTGAAGGGCCTCAGCAAGTTCTGGCTCTTAGCTCGTCGTGGCGAAGGTCGATGTGTGATGCTGCTGACACTCAAGTTCCGCCGTCTCGTCGACCGAGCGCCATGTCGGCTTGCAATGCTGATATTGTCACTATCACGAGCAGGTCCGCTCTTGTCTCCTGAGCGCGACTTTCCTTTCTTCATTGCTGCAAAAAGACTGCCAAATCCACTCCTATCGCTCTCAAGCCCTGCTCCCGTAGAAGTTTCTGTATCTAAAGCGGCAAAAATGCTTGGGTGCTCGTCCTCGCTAGAGTTATCGTCTGACATGAAAGGCGCAAGGTCAGGGTCGATGATATTGTCATGATGGAAAGCAGGCAAGTTGGGCTGAGTTCGGGGGTTTTCATGAAGGTACTGGTGGAATGGTGCTCGGTCATCGTGTTTGACGTGACGCATGTGTTGGTGTTTTGAATGGTGGCGTTTGTGGCTTGACGAGCGTGGTCTTCCGCTGAGCGATCGTAACGACCGAGACGAGCTTGGTCTGGCAAGAGTCTGCGTACCGACCTCAATGATATGTGACCGGCGCTTCTTCTCGCTGCCACTCTTCCGGGACATGGGTATGCTGATGGTTGGGGTGCCAATCTTCGTGTGGTCGTGTTGGTGGTGACTGGCATCGTCATCGTCAAAGTCTTCAACTTGATTGCTATTGTCGTAGATGGAGGCCTGGTCGCCTTCGTCTGTGTAGTCGGAAGAATCGTCATCATGGCCATAGATGATGTTTTCGCAAGGCTTGCAAACTCGCAGATTGCCAGGCTGTCCGAAAAGTTTCCCCGAGACGATAGAGGTGCACTTGGAGTCAAAGATCTGCCCACAAGTACGACAGTGGTGCTTTCTTCGGAAAGTAGTGAAAGCGTCTCCGCAGTTGAAGCAGTCTTTCGCATTTTCGTCTCTCATCCAAAACTCCCTGTCCAATATTTTCCTGCGCATTTGAGTGAAGGCACTTCGTGGAATGCTGTTGACTGCAGGGCTTGCGTGAGCCTGGCGTTGTATCTCCTTAATTGGGGGGACTGCTGGGGTGCGCATTGTTGAGGTGGTGATGACGGAGCTGATGCCGTCAGAGGAAGAGGTTCTCGAGGTTTGGAAGCCTGGCAGATGTGAAGGGCCAACCTTCAGTAGTGGTGGTCGCTGTGGCTCGGGTGCAACCGTGGGCGTCCGAGCGCTGGCAGTGGCGGGTGGCTTCTCGGTGTCTTCTGAGCCGTTGTCGGACTGGTGTTTGGGGCTGATTGCAGGTGAACGAGCGGACTGATACTGGCTATCTGGTCGCAGGCTGGGGCTGTCACGGACTGTGTCGGGGGGGAATGGGGGACCGGGGGTGTCTCCAGGCTTATCAGCACCCACGACGATGGCATCGTCTTCAGTATCGTCGCTGTCTTCAGCGCCATATTCCATGTTACTTCGTTTCCGGCGCAGACCATGGTCCCGAACGGGGGCGAATCGTGGCGAACGTGAGCTCCCTGCGGCTGGTGCAAAGTCCTTGACGGAGCCGTTCTTGGGCAGGTCGAAGGCAGAGGCACTTTGCACGCGCGAGTGCGTGCTCACAGGGCTGTGGGCAAAGGAGTCGTCTTCCCTCAGCGGCCTGCCGGGCTCGTTGCTTGCTACTATGGAGGGTCGAGAGCGTGCGGTGTGGAGCGAAGACTTGGAGCCGTTCAGGGAGAGCTTGCTTGTGATTGTAGCGCTGGAGATGGTCGAGTCTCGCGAGGGCGGGGGAGGGAGGTCGGGAAAGGCGGCGGTCGAGGGCGACTGCAGGCTGGACGAGGGCACGGAGACGAGGACGGGCGAGGACACGGCAGTGCCGCCCGGGCTGCGCCCGAGGATGCTGGGCCTTGAGCTCGCGCGCTTCCAGGAGCCCGAGGAGAGGCTGTCGGCGCCGTGGGTGCCTGCGTCCTTTGCGCCGCCCACCGAGGCTCTTATGCGGCTGTACAGCCCGCTCAGGCCGCCCGGTACCAGCTCTATGCCCTTTGCGTCGCCTGAGGCAGCGGGCGCTGGTGGGGCGGTGAGGTCGTCGAAGGTGGTGAGCGCGTCCGAGTGCGACGCAGTGAGGTGCAGCTGGTGCAGCGTCTCGTGCAGCGAGTCGCGCGAGTCGGCGGCCATGGCGGCCGTGTGTGTGTGCAGCGGGTGCTACAGGGGCGGGTGCGGTGCGGTGGGGGTGGGGGTGGGGGTGGTGGAGGACATCCAGCGGGCCTCAGTGGCAGGCAGCATCAGGCTTCGACCGCGTGCTGAGGGCTGCCTGCGCGGTGCTGGGTCGCGACGCGGGAGGTGAAGCAGGGCGGGGACGGGGAGGTGACGAGGCCGGGGAGGGTCAAGACCGAAGGGGCCCAGCAGGCTCGATGCCGGTGTCGTCGCGGGCGCGGTGGGGGGCTTAGCGAGGGAACAGCTGGTGCTGGCCCTGCTCCTGCTCAGGTCGTGAGGCGCGAGAGGCAGGCCAGAAGCAGGCGGCGGGCTAGTGCACGGCTGCGACAGCGCCAACGGCGCGCCGAGCGGGTGAAGGGCCCAGGCCTCTGATCCGCGCAGGCGCGTCATCGCCGGGTGCTGGTGCGTGTTGGTGGAGTCGCCAAGCCGCCGCGGGCCCACCTCCGCCCCGCCCCGCGCCCGCTCAGCGCCGCCGGACGCGCAGTGAAGGTGAAGCCAGGCAGCAGGCGGGCGCGTCCCCCGGGCGTGTCGCGCGGCGCTGGAGAGTCTGCCGCCGTCCACAGCCTGCCCGCCTGCCTGCCTCGCCGACCGCCTGCACGCCCGGCCGTCTGCCAGCCCCCCGCTCCCCGCCGCCGCCGCCGCCGCCGAGCCGTAGCTGTGCAAGCTCGGCGCGTCCCAGACGCGTCGCCCCATGGCCGTGAGCCTCCGGGCCTGGCTGCACGACCAAGTCAAGATCCAGCTCGAGCTGGGCCACAGCTGGCTGCAGGCAAAGAACACGGCCACGGCAACGTCCGACAGGCGCCCGGCCGCCGTCGACCGCAGGTGGGAGGGCCTCTACCACGACAACGGCTCCTGCATCGACATTGCCGGCCCGCTCAGCTCGCTGCAGGCGCTGGTGCTGGTGCTTGGGGTGAGAGACTGCCGCCGTGTTCCCGTGCTTCGCTGACGCTGGCTCCGCGCAGACGGACCCTCTGACCATCACCGACGGCCGCCATCACACCGAAAGCGCTCTTACCGGCGCCTGTCGCGACCGCCTGCGCGCGCGGTTCCCCGGCCGCGAGACGAGTGCCGGCACCGTGTGGGCCATCACGTCGTACACTATACGCTACACCTCCTACGGCCCTCCACGCAACAAGCTCCGGCTGATACTGGATGCCGTTGAGTGGCTCGGCGAAACCCACCAGCGCCCAGTTCGCGTGGATCCCGCAAACGCCCTGAACCGCTCCGACGAGATCGCCTCCGCCCTGCTGCTGCTCCACCGTGCCCGCGTGCGAGAAGACGACCGATGCTTGCGCCCACAGCTCAAAGAAGAGGAGGACCTGCACGCCCGCACACACACAATGGCAGGCGCAGAGGAGCCGCCCGACGGAGACGCTTCGATGGACACCCAGATGCCCTTTGGCTTACAGGCGCAGCACCCAATAAGCCCACGCACGCACCATTACGACGTCGCCTTCGTGGGCATCAACCGGTTGGAGCCGGTCTTGGCTGGCAATACACAGCGAGCCGAGTTGAAGCCTCGCTCGGCCACCGCGACGGATGAGAGGCAGAAGCAGCTCCTGGGCCTTTTGCGAATCCCCCAGCCGCCGCCAGCTCCGCAGCCCCAGAACCCTGGCCCTGCAAACTCCACGCCGGAGCCTCGGCCATCGGTAGATCGTACTGCGACGACTCCACCTCGTCGCAGAGAAACTCCGGCTAAACGAGCCAACCGAGAGAGGACCAGAGACATGGTTCCAATCCCGACCGCGACTCCGCCAGACAAGGGCAAGAAGCGGATGCGAGAGGCCGAGAACGAATCGCCGCCGACTCATTACTCCGCAAAGAAAACATCGTTCACGGGAGAGGAGCCCAAGCAGAGCCGAGTCAGTCAAATGGACAAGTTTGCGGCCGAGTGTGCATGGATGAAGGGACTCAAGCTGAATCGCGCCTCTTCAACCGTACCTGACGACCAGGCTTACATTCTTCAAAAACCTGAAAGCTGGTACAAACCGCAAGCTGGTCCTCCCCGCCTTGAAGGAAACATACCGATCAAGACATTGATGATCCTCAGTAGAGTAGAGGACGAAAAGGCTGCGCTCGAAGGTGCAACTAGCTCCGGCTCATATCATGACGCCGATCCATCGTCTGCTTCATATCCTTCCCACTCTGCCCCTCAGCTGATGGAGGAGCCAAGCAGCGAGTCAGAGGCTGAAGCTCCGACTAGTCCAGTCTCCTGGCACACTTCACCTAGTCCGGAGCCTCCACAACGACCGCTGTCACCACACCAAGGTCTTCCTCCCGATTCAAGCAACGAATTGCTACAGGATGCTGCAGAGACGGCGACGTCACAGTCTGCAGGAAAACAGAACCAATCGCCGCATTCCACTCTGCCTGCCTCGTCTCATGAGAACGAGATAGACCTTCCACCATCGTCGCCACCCGCTCACCACGCAGCGCACGACAGTGACGACGATATGGAATTGGAAACCTCGGTCCCCCAGGCATTAGGAGAAGACTTGGACGCACAGCCGGCAATCCATCCTATTCGAGACCGTAGACCCCATACCGAGCCACGGTCGAAATCAGTGGTTCAGGTAAAGGAAACGCCGTACCTAAAGAGCAAGAATGGCCAACAACCTGTCGTCACCATCTCCCCGCCAACCCAACAGTCGAATGGGCATTTGGAGCATTCGTCGTCAGCTTCCATAGTGCGAGGAACATATCAGGATGTGAGTTACTCGGTGGTGGAAGAGACCCTACTGAATGTACGTCGCAAAGACAACGGCGAGAATCGGCAGGATGCCACGGCCACCAAGCTCCAGGCCCATACAGAAGATGACCACGTTCTCCCGGACCATGACGCCCAAGATACGTCCAGATTCAACATGTTTGCACACGAAGAGCCCCCATCAGACCCAGCTCAACAAGATGACAGTGAAAAGCAAAGACGGTACCTGCCAACAGAGGCAATACAGGGAACCGGCCCGGCGCAACCAGAACCAACACCAATGTCAGCCCAGCTCCCACTAAAAGATTCGAGCTCAGGTGAACAAACTGCACCACCACCCTTCATCAGTGCATCCGTAATACCCGTACAATCGGAAAGAGAGCCATCGGGACAACCTTCCGTCACGCCAAGCCTCACCAAACGCAAGCTCGAGACAACTCCTCCGAGAGAGCGTAGGCGACCTTCAAGACATAAGCGCCTGAAGATTGTAAGCTTTGGCAGTGGGCCACGAGGGTCCGAGCATGAGAGACAACAGTCCAGCACAAGCGCCGAGAGTCGGCAGGGCTCAGTCAGCAATCTGTCGGTACAGCAGGTTCCAGATACAAAAATGAAAGACTTGGATAGCACCGAGCCGATCAAACCCCAGGTCGAGCCAAATGCTGCCCCAGAAGGCAACATGTCTCCACGTCATCGAAGTCTGTATGCTACACCCAGTCCAGTGCTACGCCCAGCTGCGCCAGTCACGACGGAGAGTATCAGAATTGATCATCCAGAGAAGGAGGCTTCTCAAGGAAGCGTCACAGGCCAGGGCATTCCAGGGCAAGCCGTTGAGACACAACAGCCCCAAGCGCCTCTGCCAGAAAGCCCGCCGGAACTCCAGACGGTGCCAGTGCCTGTGTCTGCATCTGAATCCGTGCCTCAGCCAACTCCAAAGGTTTTAGCAGGTGCAGAGCAGGCACCATCAGCTACACCAGCTAAAGGTCCAGCACCAACGACGATATTCGAGGAGTTCAAGGTTGCGTACCCTGATTACAAGGGTACCGTCAAACACTTCACAAACCAGTGCGCACGAATGGAAGAACTGGATCGGGAAGATAAGATGGTACCAAAGTGGATGTGGGATGACTTTATCATCCGCAACCAAACCGACTACAGAGTATACGCAAGCGAATGTCTTGATTCAGGAGAGGAGCCAATGCCGTACATTCGTTTCTACAAGGACACTATCCGAGACGCGGTCTACAAGAAAGGTGTTATCGAAACAAGAGCGGTGCTACTCAAGGCGCTCCAGGAGCTCGGTGTTCAACCACGAACAGCAAAGAAGCCACCGCCAATGCATCTCGTTCAGGAAGCGGTTCAACAACCGCGTCAACCGTCTCCCCAGTCGCAGGAACACCCAGTGCAGTATTCTCCTCAGCGATCCATCCAGCCTGCTCAAAGACAGACTCAATCCCCAAGGCCCCCACCCGATCGACCAGCGACAACGCCACCGAAGAAGCCATCGCGGAAGTCTCTGCCCTTCCCGGTGCCCAACGCCCCAACGCCACACCGTGTCAATCGCACATCTTGCGTCCGTCATTCACTTCCCGCGAGCTCGTCTCATACCGCTCCCTCGCCAACCCCCACTTCTACAGCTTCTTCACGGCCAACTCCAAGCGCACGTCAGAAGTCAAAGTCTACTTTTGGTGACAGACTCCGCCACTACTCTACCAACCTTCCATCTTCTTCTTTGGAAAGCGGCACCGGCAACGAATGGCGCGACTGGCTGAAAGCACAACCAAAACTGACGAGCATCACTGGGAGTAAAAGGGTAAGCTCAATCCCGCCTCCACGGAAAGAGCAAGGTGACATCGGGAGTGGTAAGCGCAACAGCTAAAACAGTACAGGTTGACCTGGATAAACCGTGGCCGAAGAAAGTGGAGGTTAGGCCGTCTGTGAGGGATCTGTCGAAGAAGAAGATTGATGTGCTGAGTTGGGGAGACGAGCTATAATTGATTAGGACGTTCGCTGGAAGCTCAAAACTGATTTAGTATTGTACATTGGCGAAGAGGATTTCCAAGAGAGGAGCCATATACCCTAGGTTGCAAGCGGACAAGCATCGGATAGGGAGTATCGGGTAGTGGTCTTAAGTAATTGTGTGGTTCTTTCCAATAACAATATGGATGCATCAATCTCGGTCTGCTTCAAACATCAACAACCTCTCCAACTGCCTACGAGACACTCCTGGTCACCGCAGAAACTACCAGAAATCTCGTATCGAGCTACCAAGTAGGTCATCGAATTCCACGCTTCTCACATCTAAAATAACAGGTGGAGATCGCCCAGCTCCGCAACACAATGCAACGCAATGCAATGCAATGCTATGTAAACAAAAGTACCAGCGTCTCCTTCCGTCGCAACCTCTCACTCAGCACTCGCCTACGAAGTCCATTCTCATAAGGGACCGCATACACCAAACCCAGCATCGTCATTGGTCCGGATCCTCGATCCTCTTGTATCACACTCGACTCTTCAGTCGGAGGCGAGGTCGCAGCTCAGGTCGCGAAGGAGATAACCGCCTTGTCCTATCACACTTGTCGTACTGTGAGCGACCGTCTCCCTTGAGCCACACGCCGCACGTCGCACAGCATACACAGCACACAGAGCAGACACAGCACAGCACACACAGTACACGCAACACACACAGCACACACAGCACAGCTACAGCGCTCAATGCCTAGCAACGTCAGCGCCAACGTCAGCGTCAACGTCCTAGCAAGGCTGACCGGCCGGCGCTTCTGGAGCTGCTGTCAGAGCGGTGATCGCGGCTCGTGATTGCGCGCATAAGCTGCCGGAGCGGAGGCGTCATTCCACGGCCCGTCCGCATGCATGGGATACAAATAGCAGATGTATCACGTCGCGGCTCGAGGGTCAGGGTCAGGGTCGATGTCGATGTCGATGTCGATTCCGATTTCGATTTCCATGTCCATATCAATGTCGTCGGATTCGTTGAGGCGGCGCCATGCAAGCCATATCCGCAATGTTCCGTGTGCATACGAGTTCGGCACAGTGCCGCGACCTCGGTGCAGATGCTGCGCTGCCTACTGCCTGCGCTTGCGCCATGGTCGGTTTGTTGACCCATTCAATCACCGCTGCGTCGCACGTTGGCGGCCGTTCGGTAGCGAGTCAGCGCCGCCGCGGTGCGTGATCGGTGTACATGTGAGAAGGTGCATGTACTACACAGCGTAAGGTTTTGCCTAGTCACACTGTGCCCGTCTCCTGATGGCATGCCGCCGCCGCTCGATACAGTGTTTTGCAGGACCCACACTCGGAATCCTATGCCGGTGGAGAGACGGCCACGTGTGCGCGTTTTTGCCCTTGTACCCGTTCTTTGTCATGTACGTCGATTGATTTGAAGGTCGGTGGTTTGCAATCCGAGCTAAGGGATTGCTGGAAGCGCGCAAGTGTAACTAAGCGCGCGGCTGTGTCGGCAAAAATATACGTCTTGTCGTCTGTCGTTGGTTTTTGAAGGATTTTGATTAATCGTGTAGCTTTTGGTTTTAATCTTTTCTTAATTTTTTTATATTCTTTATATTTTTATATTTATTTGTTTTTTTTTGTTGTTTTTTTTCATCATCTATAACAAAAACTAGAATTACGACGATGAAAAGTCTGCATGGCCTGCGCGTTGCATGTTTGGGGGGTTGGAGGTTTTGTGTATCTGTATATGTGCGCTTGCTGGCTGGCTGCCTTGTAAGTGGGTCGTAGATCGTTGCAGGAGATAGTCCACGACAGTGGAGAGAGTAACTCTAGCGATATGCAAGGGGAATGACGGAATAAACACCGGCGTGTGCGGGGTAGAACATGTGCTTGCTGCAACGAAGATGAGGATCCTATCGCGAGGGTTGGCACGGTGAGCATCTGTAGGGGTGATGATAATGCAATGATGCTATGCAGATCCGACATGGATAGTGAAATGCTAAACTTGACCGGAAGAAGAGCTCTTTCGAGAGATTTGGGCAGCCAGCAAATAATGCCTCACTCTGCCAACTCTACTGTGTACAGTTGTACTGGGGGAGGGGAGGTCACGGACGAGCCGTAATCGGAAAAGTGAGGCGTTGACTTGCAGCGGGGATGCACTGATAGTGAGTAGCAACATGTCGGTGTGACAACTTCTACTTTCTAACGTCAACCAGTTGCAAAGCGTCCAAGGGGTCAAGCCATCGCTACGTCTTCGGCGTCTTCCAAAACGCACAGAGAACGAAAGCCCGTATAATGGTAGCAACTATCGTGGTAGCAATGTGGTGAGGTTAGACTCTACGCCTGATTTCGAACCAGACGAGGGATCTTGATGCCCAATCGAGGCATTGCACCGAAAACGCTCCGAGACGGCGACGCCAGTATCGGCAGTTTAAAAAGAGTTGACCACTATCGAACTCGCACGGCACAGCACATAGCAACAATTCAGATCCTATTCGAGGAATCTAAAAGGCCCACGGCGATCCATCGGTGCAATACGATCGGTGTCTTGCAGGGTGTGATGTGACGGCAAGGATCGACAACAAGTGTTTTGCAATAAATTGCGTGACTGAAAGGCCAGGATGAGGTCGAGGTGCAAGCTAGAAGCTTTGCATATTGGCGCAGTGGGACTTCGACCCCGTATTGAGTCCAAAGCCATGACTGCGGCTGTCTCCGCACGCTGATCACTTTCCAAACAGGGCATATTATATACGCACGTGCCCTCGTGTTTGTGAGTAGAGGCCCCGAGTTATGCGGCGGCTAGTCTCATACTTTGTTGCTTGCTCAGCCGTCCTGCCAGCATAACGGCCGTACCGACTTCGCCATGGGCGGTTAGGGCGCAAGACTATCAAGGTACTCTCAGGGTGCAGAGGTACACCTTTACAGTTCTCCCCTATACCAACAAACCCTCCCCGGCAGTTGGTAGCACCGAGACGGTCGAAGCTCATGGCGAGTGTCGTGTTGCAGAGCCTCGACGGCCATCGCCCACGGTCGAGAATCAGCCCTGTGTGCTGTCTTGCTGCTGAGGTGTGGCATGAAGTGATTCGGTGTAGCCCACGTATTCGTGTCTACCAGGGCTGTCGGTTTAATCCACAAGGGGCCTCGGGGACAGGCAGTCTGCATGGCGAGGAGTACGAATGAGGTAGCAATACCGTGTCGACTCAGGGAGGAGTATGGCATCCATTGCGATTGGATCCTGTACCACGCTTGTAGACGGCAACTATCATATGAGCGTTGGTTACAGTCAAGCTGAGCGTGGTACACTTACCGTCTTGTCAACGGCGGAGCGTTAAGAGCCGTCTCAACGTTCCTCTTCGGGATGCTAGTTATGGGATGCTAGTTGTTACCGGTCTGTGTGCAGGAAGCAAATAGGCTTTGCAAGGAATCCCTTGCGTGGGGAGCCCTTCAGCAATCATCGGCACGTGACATGTGGTAACGAGCACTTGCATCCGTTATCGAGTATTGCAGAAGCAGGGAGGGATGTTTTAGTTTGTCGTCAAAGGCGGATGACTACTATGGTTGGACCATTATTCCTAGACTTGTTTGTCAGGGAATGGTGGTGCTACTATTACCAGACTTGAATTTTTCTTCTTCATTTTTGGTGCCAAGCCACCCTCTTTCGTTTCTTTTTGGATATCTTTCCTCACGCTAAAGATGCACTTCAGGGTCTTCACCGCGCCCACGAGTCTCGCAGAAGTAACCACTTCCGACGCTGGGTGCATGCACGACTTGGAGGTGGGGCAAACAGTACGGCGGGTTCTTTTCCAGCTGGGCCGCGCTTTCCAGCATCAGGATCAACATCGCCAATGTCAACCAGGTAGGTATCACGAGCGTTCGCAAAATTCCGCTGCGCAGAACCGAATGGGACGGAAAGTAGCGAAGCACTGACCAGAACGATTCAAAAGGCCGAAATCGTCTGCACAAATACTAGCGATGCCTGCGAGTCAGCGTATGATGGGTCTGCTGAAACAGCTTGCTGGTTTGAGATTAGATGCCATCCCGTGCCACCGGGACAGGGGCAGCACTCCTTTTGGCGACCAGCGTCATCATCCTGGCCCACGTGAAGTGACCTCACGACCGACAGCGTGGAACCGGGAAGTGGTGGAGGAGGCCAGCCACTGATCAGCTCGGATCAATCGACGGCGCTGCGCCGACCGCGGCGTTGGATGCACACTATGACGTTTTTGGGCTCTACCCCTGGTGACGATGAGCTGCTGCTGCAACGGCTGGCGTAATACTGGATTCATCTCCATTATTCGCTTACTGAGAAGGATAACCCTTGAACATATCGAGGCAACTTTTCGAACGGGAGATATGAACGCTGTTCTGCTGTATCCACGCTCAGTACTGAATGGCCACGGCAGCAAGATCGATGCAGAAAATCAAGAAGTGGGGACAGCTGCCGAGCCTCGCGCACGTGCTACAGTATTAGTGCGAGGCACGGAACGATTGCACAGGACGCGGTGATTCATCGACTCTGCCCAATGACAGTTCAACGGTCTCCGCACGTAACTGTGAATGGCGCTACAGATCGGAAGGTCGAGCTGTCCGCCGCAAGAAGACGCAAGCAATACGGCCCAGGGTCTGCGTTGAGGCCCGAGGTGTCTAATAATCGAGTACGCAGATTGGACGACAGGTTGTGTGTCGGCTTTCACGTCCTGCAGACGTACGGGAAGTTGTCAGAAGGTCAACGCTCCAGCATCGGCCCGTACTTGACTAGCGATCACAGCCGAGAATCAATCCGTGCCGTAGCGGCAGAACAACGCCTTCGAGGTAGATGCCTGCTACTTACCAGAACTCGTCGTCAAGCTCTCGCAGGGGAACAGCTGTCACCCTCAGAAGGCCTCCATCAACAAGCCGTTGCAATGATGCAGACATGGTACAGGCTACGGGCTATGTATTGTTAAGCTGCCACACTCTACAGTCGCGCTACTTGCATTCCTTAGAGCGTCATCTCTCCTTGCGCTGTTCTGTGTGTAAGACGACAACACCAGACTCGTACCAAGCAGATCCTTCGCAATCATCCTGGCCGACTGAAGAATGGTCGCAGAAGGGCGCATTTCAAGCTGTTTGCAATCTGCGGTTCCTTGTCAACTACTAGATGGAGAAACACCCCTCATCCTTGGACACTCTGTGCACTCATGCAATGCGTATAGGCAGGACAGAGGGCCGGAGATTTTCAATAACATATATTGCTTCCAATAGTGACACTCGACAAGACAGCCTGTTGCGAATTTCACTCCCTGGACAGCGGGAAGCGAAGATGTGCCTTGTACACCTGAGACATGCTCGTGCACATCACACACATGCCCCGCCCGGCCAACGGGTCCGGTAGCTGAGCAGCGGGCTCATGGAGCGAACCGCGGCGCGGCAAGATGCAGAAATGACAGCCGGACACACTTCCGCTGGTCTGTGCAGGAGCCGCAGGGTTCGTTAGCTCAAGCCCATGCGCTTGCATCGATTTGGGCAGATTCGTCGTGTCTTAGCCTGCGCGCTCCTACGGTGGGGGACGTGGATCCCGCTTCCGCGCGTGGTCATAGCCCAGCGTGCAGTAGCGCCCAAGTCGTACGTGCACTGCGTGCCAGCGTATCCTTGCAAGCCTAGAAGCACCGCCTAGCGCTGTCGTCAAAGGCGCCGAAAAGCGACAGGGCTTTATGTACTTGTCCTCTTCCTCTCGCGGGTCATCGAGCTAGGGGGGCAGGGGTGGCTGCAGATTTTATGATTTCGTGCCCAGCCAGCGATCCTCCGACTTGGATACTACATACACCGCATATTCTTATATCATACCGGGCCCTTGCGCCTCTTGCCCGTGGCGCCTGACATATACACTCGACGACCCTCTTCCAACACCCGCAGTTCTACAGCCTCAGTTCGAACCTATTCATCGATACCTCTCCCTGCTGTACTTTACTATTTAACACGTCAGGCACACCATACCGAAGCCTCCTGGCCCAAGACATCTTATACCCACGCCTGGAATTTAGGACTCACCACATTCCGCCGCATCAATCAGTCTGCAGGTGTCAATTTCAACAACCTGAAACCCTTCACTGCACCCCCTGTAGTATTCACCACAAAATAGTTAGGGTTGTCTTTCAGGCGGCCCATATAACTTTGTCATCCTGGCTACCCAAGCGCTTCCGGCTATTCAGGTCCCTCACCCTCATTACTCTAACCGTCTAACTCCACCTTACCACGACGACTCCAAACCGAATCGCTCATGGATGGCTGGTCGTTCCCAGCGGGGTCCTGACGGCTTCTTTCCGATGTCGCACCGGACCGCAGGGGAAGCTCATCCAGAGCACATGCCTCAACTATCACCTACGCAACTTCAGTCTGCTATGCATCCACCCCTTCGCAGTAGTCCCGGACAGCACCCCGGTCACCTGACATTGTCACTTCCACCTCTACGTCAGCTTTCCAGTACACCGCCAACTCCATCCGGCCGCAGGATGGACCATCCATTGGGTGTTCAGTCCATTCTGAATCCGCAGGCTGAACTTATTGAGCAGCAGCGGGGCTTACGACGCAGTGGATTTCAGATGGAGACACCGTCTCCAGTAGATACCCAGCACTCACAGAGCCTTCCCTCTATCAGTCGACCAACGAGTGTGGACTCTACGCAGGATGAGCAGAGGTCTCAAAGGCTATTCCACCCCCCAGGCAGGCCTTCTGCTAGGCACGTATTGACCCCCAAATCGCCTAGTCTACACAGGACCCAGAGCCTTAGTGGTCTCAATCCCCCAACAGGCACCATCAATGCTCACCAATCACCTTTCCTGACTGCCAATGTGCGTCCTTCGGAGCCAGCAATCTCACAATCTGCTCTTCCTACCCCTCCTGCTGGGAGCAGAACAGGCTACTTCCCGCCAATGACCGCATCAACGCCAACATCAAATATGCTACGAACAGAAGTGCATCGAACAAGTGGGCAGTTCCTGTCATCCGGCAGCGCAAGTCCAATAATGCAATATTCCCCTTACAGCCAGTCTGCATCAATCGCTGCAGGATACGAGAGCCATCGTTCGCAAGGCCATTATGGCTCTACTTTGCACGACGCTCGCCAATCTGGGCCACCGCTAGAGATTGAGCGCAACATGATTCCAGTCTCTCCAAGCGGTCAGAGCAGTATCCAAATCATGACCATCAAGAGCCAACAGGGCCATAACGTGCAGATACCAGTGGACGTCCAGGCTGCCTCAAAGGTTGCTGATGAGAAGAGGAAACGGAACGCAGGCGCATCAGCTCGTTTTCGTGCTCGTCGCAAAGAGAAAGAGCGTGAAGCATCTATGAGCATATCAAGACTGGAACAGCAAGTCCGCGAAGCTATGGAAAGGGCTGAGTTCTACCGGGGTGAAAGGGACTTCTTCAGGTCCATCGTGTACCAGCAGCCAGGTGCCGACAGACATTATGCAAGACCGCAGTCACCGGTCGTACGACGTCTGTCCTCTGCACCCTCACGTGCGCCTTCTTCGATGAACGATGGCGGATCTGATGGGTCTTATGGAGACTATGAAGAAGAAAGTCGTGAGGCGGATCGCAACGTGCGGCGACGCACTAGCAGCTACCAGCCGATCCCTGCACCCCCGCCAGCAGACGCGAACGCGTCGCCTTTCGCCCCTCATGGATACGCGTCGTCACATGGTTCCTCGCATGGTCAGCAATATGCTCCAAACGATCAAGGGCATTTGCCAGCCTTGCAGCAGACCATGATGGAGCGACCTTCGTATCGTGATTCCTTCGCTTGAGGTCTCACAATATGCAGACACAAGCGATACACCACCGTTCTTGGTGTAGCCTCACAAGAGTTTCTACTCTCATATTCAGATTAGCTGCATTGTCTGACTCATGCTGGCTTCTGACCTTTAGTTTTATCACCTAATCTTGATACTGTCATTTTGTTTTCCTGTAGCGGTTTACTGGCATTCGAGCAACATATTCTATATACCCCTGTCGAGCGCCAACCACCTCAATTTTTTGAGTCGCTCTCGACCTTCGATCTCATGTCAAATATAGACATTGCATTCTAGAAATTTATGTCTTTGCGGACACAGTCTTCTTCATCTAATCGACTTGTACACTACGGCAACATTCTTGGGCTCACCATCTTCTCGTTCGATATGTACAGACAAATGTATCAACAATGTGAGCTTGTCGTCGAACCAGCAAAAGTGCGGCTTGGAAGGTAGCTAACAGTATGCCATCACTGGCTCCAGAATGCAAAGGTTGCACTACGTCACTCGCAGTAAACTCACGGCTCGGCTTGGACACCCAGATCAACATCAAAGCTATCCAGAAGCCGCCCAACTAGGGCATACATCCAATAAATTACCTCTCAAGCCACTGCACGAGATGTAAGACGGATGCGCTCATACCCTCGCTACCTCACACCCGTGTCTGAAAGACTGCGGGCCATACAGACACATCCCCGGCGAGTGGACCGTTCGTCATCAGCTGAAGAACAACTTTGCCAACAAGTCGACACATTGTTCTCTCATAGATCTAGGCCACAGCACAGACTATCGCTAATTACCTAGGTACCTGATCTTCAATCCCTGCCCATCCGTCTATTCGAAGAAACGCATTGATGGATCACCAATCAATTCTTTTCTTTTCTTCTTTTCCTTCTTCTTCCTGGTTCTCCGCTAGCAACTCACGGTTTCAGTTTCGGTGCATGGAAGTGGTAGTAAAGCTAAAAAGATCCATGTCAGCTTCCAAACTCTACAAGGTGTCTAAACCCTCTTCCAGTCAAGCTAACTTAGAGTTACAGTCAAAAGTAGCTACCGTGTACGGCACCGTCCGTGGATGATGGCTTTAAATTCTATGCATATTACAACATATCGACGATTCCCATGGCACACTCTGAGTGTTCACGAAAGGGTTTCAGCCGTTTCATAATTCGTCCGGATAACAACCTCGAAATTGTGGCGTGGACCTTGCGGCTTCTGACACCCTTCAGCCTTGAACATGGCCCGATTTCTCGTCAATCAGTCTCAGCGCAATATTCTGGCCGGTACCAACGACCACCGGCCTTCAGTCCATGCGTTCTAGTATCGTGCAGCCTTCACAGCTTCATACATGGATGTCCACGTGCGATTTCGACAGCATCATGGCTGTCCTTTGTGCATAGTACTGGTAGTGTTGGTACACCGCCTCAGACAAGGCGATCCAGATGTGTCCACGCATACGGGCTAATTTATGCTTCAACCTCGTGGATATGCCCATAATGCTTGACATGACGCACACCTCAAGCGAATTCCGTTCCCAACAGCAAGGTTACTAGGCGTGGCCCATGATTCTGAAGCCACCGGACCTCTGTGCTGGGACACTTGGAAGTTATTTCTGCATCTCCTATATCCGGAATTCTCTCCGGTGCAGAATGATGGAGCAAGCTGTCCAGAACGGGCTGAACCTAAATTTTGCCAAGGCTCAAGCTTAAACTATAAACTCCGCGAGTGCTCCCACCATCGACGGTGGCTTCAGCCTACCTTCGCCAGTCGAACACTATCGTCTACCAGTATTTTACTAGGCTTTCTAATTACTGATGAAGAGGCGAGTGAGGGTAGTCGCAGCCGTCATCATGCTGGGTCGCTCGTCCTTCGCTTTATCGACGCCCATTGCATTATTGTCATTGCAAACGGTCCGACTCTTGACCCCATACGAGTCGGCGTTAAATTCCTTAACCCTTGCTCATATCAACAGACTGAAGAGTCACATTCAAGTCCGGCGCGCATCTCTCCGGGCCACGGTCTATCTCATGCTTTAGGAAGACTGCGATATCCCGGACGGAGCACGGTACCTGTTCCCCTAGCATCAGCAAGAAGCTTTGCTCACTGGCCAAACCAGGCGAGTGGCTTGAACATCTTCGGCCTACCCGGTCTACACCAGAAGATGCTCCACTTCACCAGAAATTCTGGCCTTTGGGACTGCACATCGAAGTCATTCACACAACGCGCAAGTCCCATGATATCTTTCAAGCTGTGGTCTTGAAGTTGATCGTTCGTCTGCATACTACGACGACATGATCGAATTTGTAAACAAGACAGGGTCTGCTCAATAACGTGCAGCACATACTCGATAACGCCGATGTATATTGCAGCTGTTCCCATTCGACCAGAACTACTGCGGGAAAACCACTGACTGCGCCGGTCGTTGTCGGTGCATTCTACCAAAAGCGAAAATTGAACATCGCAACGGAGTAGCCAGGCTCTCCTGCAACTGCTTCGGAGCACACTGGTTAAGTGCGACAATTCAAATGTTGCGACATGGATGCGAGAGTAGTCCACGTTGCCCTTGTTTCGATCGCTAGTACTGCCGTATCCCCGAAGCAGGTCTACACCGCTTCTTCTAGTCTCAGGCATGCACCGTATTTTCTTCAGTATCAGCTACGCCTGGCTGTGTTAGTCGTTGTTATCTACAATCTAGAATGGCACGTAATTTAGTACCCCGCCAAAGCGTGTCTTCAGAGGTGGGGCACTCGATTCGTGATTCCAAAATGGAACGGTGAGAAAAAAAGAAAAAGAAAAAAGGAGAAAAAGACACCCGCAAAACCGCGCGTAACACTTGAATCTTCACTTGAATTTGGCCCCTCACTTGCGATGTTCAAGGATGACTCGATCAACACATAATACATGCGTGATTACGGGGGCGGATATGGATTCCAATGAATCAGACGTAGCAGGATCTCACCGATTACCATATCCTCGGGATGAGCTTGCACAGTCAAAACTCCAGAGTCCAGCTGACTGTGGACTGTAATCCACGGAGCACGAGGTCAGACTAGTTGTCTTTCGACTATCGTATGCTTCGGCCCGGTCGACGTTGCGCACTTTACGGAGCTTTATCTCTCAAAACGTTCAACATCCGCGCCTCAACGTCTTCGCAGACCGCGACATGGCCTGAAACTCCAATCATAAATCTGCGGAGCACTCTCCCTTTCTCGTGCGCACCAGAACACCAACAGAAACTGTTTTCATATGGAAGCTAAAATTTCCATCTCGACACGTGTATATTCATCTCACCGCATGTTCCCTGTTTCGACGCAAAGTGTTCGCCGGATGAGAGTCCTTCCCGCTACTGCAACGGTATGCACCCGCGCCTTTCTCCGTCTGCACGAAATGGTTCGTTGGCGCCCCGACATCCACCCACAACCCTCCCTAACTCATCACTTGATCGAAACCGGCATACTCGATGGCCCTAACGACCGGCACTTCATACAGCGCTTGTCGTACCGCATCGGCGCCACAGCCTCAACTCAGCGCATGTGCCGCGCTGCAAGCTCCCTTCACCCTGCTTCAGCAGCAGGACCCGATGTGATTATCAAAACAGGACTCGTGCATGCCACAGGGCAAAACTCAAGTGCTTGTGTGATGCGACACGAAGCAGCACTTGTGGATCAAGATGCAGGTGGTTATCTGATTGAGCGCGGGGCAACAGCGGTATCCCGGTCAGCGCTTATGCATGTGATGGTGGGCTGCGAGCTTGCGCAATGTGTTATGAGCCGACCAAGCCTTATGCAAGCCGTCATGCGGGAGAGCCGACCAGCATTGCAGCCGAGTGTTGCACAGCAGCTTGAAGGCTGAGGCGAGTGTTTGTTGAGAGATGTCACCAATATTCGTACCTGCCGCAACAACATCTAAGCCAGCACTTCGAGAACGTTGACAGCAGTACCTGAGCGTCTTGCTCGAGCGATCGTACACGAGCAACAGTCGGGCCGCTGTTAACAAAACCCAGGGTTTCCAGATCGTCGAGCTCTAGCATCTGGCAAGGCTGGATCACCCCAGCCGAAATACCTAGATTTGCCAACGCCATACGCGCTTGACTCGAGACCATCTTCAACCGCACCAAACAGGTAACTGTACCGACGAGATTCCGGTGTATCCAGGCACGCGATCAAGATTGATACCTGAATATGTACTCAGCCAATATCTGCAGGTGACACCCGGCCTGACAAGCACCTACATGCCTATACCGGCCTGTACGCCAGTTTTACGCCACGCAATCAATAGAGTGCCAGCCTGCGCAATAGGAAGAATTTCTCGTCATCTCGAATACTCAATGCTCTCGATCGCCGAGTACAAGTACCCACTGATGCACATCCCGTGCATTTTCTTCACACGCGACGACGGACAATAGATTAGCCACGGCGGGATGTAACAGGGATCCGGAAATCCCACGATTAGGGACAACCCCAACACACCGGACCCGCTGCTCCACAGATTGCAGAAGACAAAAAAGGTGACTTACATGCATGTCCGCGAAATGACAATTGCTGAGAATGGTATGCGTTGACTCCACAGGTGGAGTCGAGTCCACTTGAGTCGAGTCGTACAACCAGGTGAGGCGAAAGCAACGCAAAGCAAAGCAACCTTGTCAATGACTGTCCGTCAGTGACGGTTGACGGGTAAGCCACTACGAGCATGACAGCTGACCAGCATCTCCTCATGAACTGCAACAACAAGCACAAACCTGAGACGAGACTTCCACCAGGACTTGCATTCGCAGCAGCAACTCTAAGACAAGTGAGAACTGCCTAGAACTATCAACTTGGAAGAAACCAACCTTCTCTCAGCGTACACAAGTAGGCTCGTACTATGACTTTCACATTTCGTTCCAGCTCAACTTTTACAATGCCAGAGATGGACAGTTGGCAGCAGCGCCCAACCCGTACATTCCCCCACCCAGACCACATCGCATCACAACGCCTCTGCCAGACTGGGCTTTGGCGGGCAGTGTCACCCAGGCCCACTCGAACCAGGCGTTTTCTTGACGGAACCGAAGGCGCCACGGATGCGCCGCGGAGTGATCCTGATCCTTCGCCATCCCACGGCTCAAACACGGAAACCAACATCGTACCATGAAAGGAGGATCAAAGGGACTAGATTAAATCCTTCGTGATATCAGCACGCATCCGCACGCTTCCACAGTGCTGATTCGTCCGTTGCATGTCATTTCCACGATGCTGATTATCTTGTCGACCATTCAGACGTCGAATCAAATCGTCGCTGCTGCCGCATTCACAGGTGGGTTTTAGATATACAGCCGTCTGTCACAACTCCTACGCCTCATTAAACCGCTCGCAACGTGCCACGACTGTTGCGATGCGACACGACACGGCACTGAAGATGGTGCGCCTTCCTCCGGTCCTCGTCACTTCAACTCGTTTCAACGAGGCCCTGGGGCGAGGCCGGCGACAGGTGTGTGAAACGACCAGTGGGTATACAGCAACGTTGCGCAGCACACATTGTCATCGCCGCTCGCGCCTTGGCGGGCAAACGCCACTCGATGGGCGCCACTGTATGTTTCGGGGATATACTTCCATGTATGTGTGCACCTTGTATATATCTTCGAAATAAGATTCCTTATATCGGCATGGGGGCCCCCACTTCAGCATCAGCATCCGCCCGGTCACCGGAGTGGGCAAATGCTAATATGCCAAGAACGCAGTGCAACACGTGCATCCCATCGCACACCCGCATACGAACGCGGCGGGTACATGATCCTTTCCCGCACACAGTCTGCTCGCCTCATTATGCGGCGGTTTTGGCGCGCAGGCTCGGTGTCGTCCCTTATGCCGTGTGTGTGCGCCTCGCAGAACAGAAGCGGCGCACGTGGGGGCCAAGAAGGGTTGGCCCTGTCAATAATACGATCGAAGTCAATTCGGGTGATGGTAAGTTGCGTCTCTAGGCTAGACCCGTGCCGCTAGATCGTGGACCCGAAGCAAGACGGTCCTCAAACACTAGATGGCTTGGAGGCTTTGATATACGCGCTATGACTCTTGAGCCTTTCCTCGTCCATCAGATTCACAATCCCCATCTCTCATGCGGGGCGTCAGGGTCGAAAACCCCTGCCGAGTGGTCCTCTCTGTGCTTGCCTTTTTGATCCACGGTTGTGAACGGTGAAGATGCGTACCCGCCCGCGCACGGCAATTGTGTGCAGCCACCAGGTGCAAGAGTGGTAGCGAGCGGACCGTGGCCAGATCGCCTGCTTGCTGGGAAGTCGATCGGCACGCAGATTGACTCTCACACCTTCAGCGTACCTGGAAATTGAAATTGCGAGCCGTAACAGCCGGGGTCGCTGTGCCACATGCAAGGCTTCTGCATTGAGAGACTCACCGATTAGGATCCTTGTTCTGCGGCAAGAGAGCGTGTGGTGTGGATGTGAGAAGATGTGACGGACATTTCCTTGTTTCATGGAGGTGGTTGACGACATCAACGCGGGTGCGGGAAGGGGACGGGATGCCGTCTTGCAAGCGCATCGGCGCGAGCCAGCCCGTCAGCGTCATCATTCATCATCGGTATGACTTGCTGATGCTCCAACATGGCAGCTCGATCATCTCAATCTCTTGGAAATGTTTACGTTTGGAGATCATGTATGCGACAATCATCTGATCATGGTTCGATCAATGTTCCTTTCCTGGGGTGCCCTGGGCTGCGCGATCCATCGGCAGGGTCTCCGTGAGTCCCGTCGTGGCCCCACGCGATCGCACGTGGCTAGCTTTCGCGGCTCATTCTGTGTGGGGCTTAGCTTGACATGCATGGCTACACAGGCCGAGCCAAACACGGCTCAGCTGCCGCGGCTTAACAAGGCCGGAGACGTGGACCTTGGAGGTATTCAGGCTGCCATGAGGCACATGCTATGCTTGGAAGGGATGAAGGCGATGATCAGACTAACGATCAATTAACCAACTGTCTTTCTTTACCCTCCGCCAACACCGAAGCGAGCGCGCAGCGTGTTCAGACGGCGCAGTGCCTCTGGCATGTCACCGGCAAGGCTGCTCTCAGCGCGCGTCTGGCGGAAGGCTCGATAATTCTCGTTCTCGCGCAATATCGTGTCAACAACGCCAGCAGACAAAATGACGCACTGTCCCGAAGTAAGAATGTCCAGCGCATCGACGTGACCTATCTCGGACGCAGACTGCAGCAGTGAGTCTTCGTCTTCGGGATCGGCCCCTATGTCTGACATGGTATCGGTCCGGCGCAAGATTCCACGCTCTTCATCGTCGGCATCCTGCCCTCGGGCCGCGTTCTCACTCGTTGCTGGTGTTGTGCTGTGGCCCGCAGCATCTGACGTAGCTGCATCTGCGGCACTACTTGACGGTGCCTCACCAGCGTTTATCTGCGCCAAATGTTTCTTCAGCTCGCGGCGCTTGACGTGCGCCGACACCATGATCAGCTGCAGGATCAAGATGCATAGATCTAATCCTCCAAGCTTCCATTTACTAGTCGGCCCTTGCTGCCCAATGAAGTCTATCATCAAGCCGCCGTGCAGATAGCCTCTGGTGTCCTCGCCTGCTGATGGCGCAGGATATAGCATGTGAAGCAGTAGATTCACAGCGAACAGCGTTGCTACTACAGGTAAGAACGGTCGAGGCTCGTCAGGTGGGCGTTGCATTGTTGGGTCCGAGACTGGCGTGAGCAGACTGCCATGCGCTAGCGCGCGCACTGCAAACCAGAAGAACGAGCAGCTATTCTCTTGTCAGCTCCAAATTCACACTAGAGCATCGAGGTAGGGCGTACTCGAGATGGTACAGGGCGAGCAGCTCCATGTACACAACCAGATCCAGCTCACGGAGAAGGTCGCCTAACATCCGGATGCGCTTCCTTTTGGCATCCAACCGTCGCTCTTTTGCATCTTTCGCGCGCTCACGTGCAGCCTCTTCTACGTCAATGTCGGGTACGTCGTCGATGTGGTCGATGTGGTCAGGAGAGCTGCCGTCAGGGCGCAATCCAGCTCGAGATGACTCGGCCTCATCGTTCATGGCGCCGCAGGAGGTTGTCAAATATTGATGTACCACTCATGGAGGCGACGCTGTAATGCGGCAGCGCTGTAGTTGTTGTTCGACCTCCAGGCTGCTGTTTGTTGTAGGTCAGACCTCGGCGATATGGTGGAAGCTGCAATCGGAGCTGAAACGGGCCGATGATGGAAGTGGTGAGATAATCGATGAGCTCCGCAGCAAAGGCACGTCCAAATCGCTGCAACACCTCGGTGACAGCTTCACCACGCATATCAAGGGTTCTGAATAGCTTCAATTTACTTTCTGGTATCAGAAAGCCCTGAAAACCCTATCTCGACGACCCCGTCGCCTAGATTGATTGCACGCGACACCTCCGCCACCTCCGCATATATCCTTCGCCATGGCGGGCCCACGCAACAGCGCGCCGCTCCCCTCTTCTTTCGACGAAAATGCGTATGTGTTCCCCAATAAAACAAGATCAAAGCTCCACAACACCCGTACGTCATGGTCAATGTGACTAATATCAACCAGCGACTTCTACAACGAAAACACCCTCGACAAGATGTGGCGCCGCCTGCGCGAGGAGCCCCTCATCCCCCTCGGCTGCGGTCTCACAGTCTGGGCCATTGTCGGCGCCACACGATCGATGCGCAAAGGCGATCACAAAATGACCAACATGTACTTCCGTCGCCGTCTCTACGCCCAAGCCTTCACCATTGCAGTCCTCGTCGCGGGTAATCTATACTGGCAAAAGGATCGCGTGAAGAGGAAGGACTACGAGAAGCAGGTGGCGGAGAAAGAGAGAATGGAGAAGAGGGAGAGGTGGCTAAGAGAGCTGGAGGCGCGTGATGAAGAAGAGAAGGAGTGGAAGGATAGAATGGCGAAGAGGGCGAGGGGCGTGCAGGACGAGGTTAAGGGTGTTACACAGCAAGTGGCAGAGAAGACGAAGGAGCTGAAAAATCAAGTTGTTGGAAAATAGGAGTCTGACCCCACTGAGGGCTGAGTGAACCTAGAGACGACAACGCGCCGGTCAGAAATTGAGCTTGGCTGCGACAGGGAGTGGATACGATACTGGCGTTTTGCGGATATTACGCATGTTTGTTGTATATATATAACACTGTAAGGAGTACCATTTAAGATCGAGCTAAAGCCAGAGTAGGGAAATCATCACTTTTTACGTACTCCAAAAGCACGGTCTTGTCGTGGTGCTTGTCTGCGATCTTATTTGTAGAATGATGATCTCTCCAAGTCTTTCGTAGTGCTCAGCGTATCGTATTCCTGCCAAAAGCCAGAAATGGAGCTCATGAGCGTAGAGTAGGTGAAGCTTCGTACTAGTGGCAGTTGAGCAGTGTGGCACTGGATCTGGATACGAGCTTCAGGGATCATAGAAAGGACGAATGTATCCTTATCGTGGAACTCTCCAAAGTAGGAGCCCACTTGGCAACAAGAGACAACTTGCGCGAATCTTCTCGACATACAAGAGAGGAATAGGGAAAGCAGATTTTAGCAGTGGGAAAGAAGAGTTCAATACTACGTGTTTCGGCGTAGGAGTTAGCGCTGCTATACTGGACTTAGCTATCACCCTGATTATCGTTGCAAGTTCTGATCAGACATCCAGCGAATGCTGCAGTGCTGACTTCTTGTCGAGACTAAGTAGCACTGTTGATCCTACTGTCCAACTTACGTTCGTGCTGCCTCTTCTTCTAAATAGAAGATGGCTACTGCACTGAAGACAAGCAATTCAAGAGCCCGGGCAAATTCTAATCACCTGGCTTTGCATTCTGGAAAGATGAAGAAGTAGTTTCTGATATTACCTGCATCTGTGAGTCAACTGATGGCTGTGATGTGGAGAAAAGGTCCTGGAAGCCAGATCCTTGCTAAGTCGAAAAACGCTGTAACATAGTATTTGACGACGACGTGCTATGTTTTGATGATGGTGATGGTAATAGGGTGGAGATACGCAAGTGAAGCTCTTGGCATGACGCCCCGCGCCCCACCCGCTGCCTGGAGCTCCAGCTCCAATCAACTCCGAAGACGAACTCACCACCACAACCATGGCCGCCAACATTGAGCAGTCGCCGTTCTTTCAACAGCGGAGAGCCAAGGGTGAACTGATTGTGAAGGGTTTGTAGCGTACTCTAGTTGCGGTCAGGCTTCTCTAACTCTAATAGATCCCCCCAAGTTCGACCTTGAATCATATATCGCCAACTATGCCGGTATCGCTCCTCTCTATGATTATCGTTTAATCAGTTGTTGACACATTCGCAGCTCATACCCGAATCGACCGACTCCATCACATCGGCTCGCACTCACCATACCTCACTCTCGATGCATACCGCCTGGCGATTACGGAGGCGAAGAAGGGCAAGAACGTCAATCTCTATCTGCAACTGGTGGAGGAGGTGAACGCAATCGCGCCTCAAGACCCTGCGGCTTTGACAGACACAACATGGGCAGAGAAGAAGGCACAGGAGAACCAGCGCGAGCAGGACAGGCTGGAACATGAACTGAAATCATACAAGAACAACCTGATCAAGGAGTCTATTAGGGTATGATTGATCCGGAGAGCCATATATATGGACTGAAGGCTGACCAGAGCACAGATGGGCAATGAAGACCTTGGCCACTTCTTCTACGATATCGGAGACTACAGCAATTCGCACAAGTCCTATATGAAGATGCGCGAAAGCTGCACCTCAAACAAGCATCTAGCCGATATGACACTCCGTCTCGTATACGTCAGCGTTGCGCAAAAGTCATGGTTAACCGTACAAACCAACTTGGCCAAAGTGGACTCAGCACAACTGAAGGGCGAGGATAAGATCAAGCTCGAACCTATTGTGTCAGCTTGCACGGGCCTCGCTCAAATGTGTATGGGCAACTTTAAGGAAGCTGCCGCCAACTTTCTGGGCACATCACCCGCCTTCTTGACGACCGAGCCCGCGGCTGGCATCACATGGCAGAGGGAGGTACTCTCAGGCAACGATGTAGCAGTTTACGGCGGTCTCTGTGCCCTCGCCTCAATGGATCGCAGCGAGTTGCAGCTGAAGGTGCTCGGCAATAGCGAATTCAGGAACTTCCTTGAGCTCGAACCCCACATCCGTCAGGCCATCAACCTCTTCTGCAACTCCAAGTACAGCGCGTGTCTCGATGTGCTCGAAGGCTATCGCAGCGACTACCTCCTCGATGTGTACCTGTCCAAGGTGCTGAATACCATCTACGGCCGTATCCGGACCAAGAGTATCGTCCAGTATTTCATACCTTTCAGCTGCGTTACTCTCGACGAGATGTCGTCCAAGTTCCCTGCCGCAGCGGGCGTTACGATCGAGGAAGAGTTGGAGCAAATGATCAACGACAAGATACTTGAAGCACGGATAGACCTTGTCGACCGACTTCTCATCTCACCACCGACGAACCCTCGTCATGACGTACACGCCGACGCCCTCAAGATGGCCGAGACGTACGACCACACACTTAGACTGCGCCTGACGCGCCTGAACATGCAGGCTGCTGGCATGGAGATCAAGGCAGAGAAGGGCGCGAGTGAAAAAATGAACGCCGGCATGGGCGAACGCATCGGTGAAGGCTTGAGGGGCCTGGGCTCGAAGATGGGTTTCTCATAGGAGGGGGAGTCATCTGCGGCCTACAGGAAGGCTTCCTTCTGAGTCAGCGTTTCGCGCTTGCTTGGCTCGCTAGAAGAGTGGAAGTGGTACACCCCAGATCGACTGAAATCAGTGATCGAACAGAAGTCGGATGGACCATCCATGGAAGAATTTGATGATCAACGAGCATTTTAGGCGTTAAAGGGCACGGCGTAGAAGGCGAACATTAGCATGGGCGTTGCGAGCATGCATATCAATCACAATGGTATGAGGAGTGAAGGAATGAATGGAACGATGAATGAATTTCGAAACGATGTTTGACAGTTGCAACTACTTAAGCCGCACTGCAAGCGCGCTATTTCATCTTGTGTGGCCGGGCTATGCTGAACGATTTCCTCTTCCTCTTCCGTTGCTCAGCGTGGACTGCTTCCGAAACGGATGGCGGGATCATCAACTGCAGTTGCAGACACGACACGCAGCATGGCCTGCATATCTGTCATCACGTACGGCTCCGAGACGGCAATGACGTCCCTGTTATCCACGTGTAGTAGGCGTAGCGCAGCAAGATTGGAAATGTCTTTCCTAAGACTAGCAGATCGATGCCGCTGCGGAAGTCCTCGAGACTACTCAGTTGACTAAGGTTCGGTTCGATACCCAAGGTCCAGAGCGGAGATTTGTATTGTTACGCTTAATCGCTTACTTCACTGCGCTTTTAGCTAGGGGCAGTGGTTTTGGCGATGAAGGGTTTCATCTTTCCATGCGAATATGGACCCAAGCCGTCTGTGATCAAGCTGACTGAGGAGTTCGGTGTTGAATCTTCAGCGCACAGTGTACTGATGGTCGAAAGTGGCGTGTGTAGTCTATGAACATGTAGAACGGCGAGAACGTTTTGCGTGGAGTTATCAACCCAACGTTTGTCGCAAGGTCGCGACGAGGGATGTATAGTGAAAAGAGTAAAACCGACGTGCTTGATGTTGTTCGTTTAAACTCTGACATGACATTTTTAGAAATAGTTCTGCGACGTTGTGGTAGTACTTCGATACCTTTGACCAAGGCGGCACGGTTGAGATAGGTGAGCATTCGATTGTCGAGCTCGGTGGGTAGGACACCATAGGACACCGCGTCCCGGTGGTGAGTCTCACAGGGAAGGTTCGAGAAGTGGTAAGCGTGAGATATTGATCATGTAGAAATGAAATAAATACAAATGCAGAGCTCGAAGAGCCGGGTGACTACTGCGTGTTTGGGCTCCTTTACTTATTTCATGTCGCCTTGTCCATATTCACTTCTAGAAACGCGAATGTCAACGGAATTATTTCCAGCCACATCGCCAGACACAGAATCTTCCCCGAAGACTACTGAATTCACCTCGTACTTGTTTCATTTACTGACGATATTGTGGTGTTTGATCAAGGCCTGCACACCTCGTTCTCCGCTTCGAGCAGCGGGAGACCTGTAGACCTGAAACTCAACACCTTGAGCGTACAAATTGCTTGTGAAGGCGGCAAGCATTGTTTCAGACTCCTGCGAAGGGTTGTACGTGGACCCAACATTGAGCGAGAACTTCTTCAGCGGTGGTCCACCAAGGAAAAACGCACGAGGTGTGAATATAGCTTGCGTACTACTCTGTGCCATGAGGAGACCGAGATCCGCAAAGTCGATGTTGAATAGGCTGAGCCTGGTGATGTTGGGAGGGATGTGTGCGCCATAGTCCAGGAGTTGGCTTTGATTGTGGCGCTCTAATAAGAAATCCAGGTCGATACAGAGAGTTTGTAGGCTTTCCAGTGATTCAAGTCCCTTCAAATTTGCGCCACGGCTAGCCATGTGATGATCAACAGTGAGCTTGAGGTATTTGAGACTTGGGCATTCCTTTCGTAGCGTGTTGATTATCTGTTGGTACCCTGTTACTGGAAGGCTGTATCTGTCGTGAATAACGAGAGTCTTCAAGTGCGGAGTACGCTCGCGGTGGAGGAATGTAGACAAGAAGGGTAGCCCAAAAGTATGGATCATCTCAATCTTGCGGAGCTTGGTCGAGCTTGGCTTTGAGCCTTGGGGTTGTGGGCACGAGATACTGTTGCAGTCGATCATCTTGATAGATTGGAGAGATGCCAGATTAGGCACTTCAATATATTTCCGGCTCTGCAAGACCAGTTTCCGTAACTTTGATAGATGCCCATCGTGTTTTGGTGACCTCGATGCAGCCTCAGCGAGCAGTTTGCTGAAGAAAGAACCGCCGTCTGGACCCTCAATCCGTGCCTTCATTAGGAAGGTAAGACACTCTAAGTTGAACGCTAGGCAAGCGATAAGGACGGAAGTCCCTTCTATGTAATCCTCGGCAAGTATAGAGCCCAGCCACGCCATTCGGGTTCCTGCGGAGCTCGCGTTTGACCCAATCACGCTTGCGATCGAAACCAGAAGAGCAAGAAGGGCCTGCTCCATATTCTTGTAGGCTTCTTCTGACCATTGTTGGCGACTATTGGATGTGGGCGCGTCCTTCTCGACTTCTATCCGTCTAATGTGTACTGCCAGATCTTTGCGCAAGAGGAGCGTCAAGAGCAGCCGGCGAGCATTGATGTTTCGATCGGCCAGGAAGCGAATGTTGCGATACAGATGGGGCTCTGCTATCTTCCGATAGTATTTCGATGCCTTGGAGATGGCGCTGAGTTCTTTGCGGTGGAGATATCCCAGCATTCGCTCGTCTAGCTCGGTGGGTAATGCTTTAAGAGCCATGGTGGTACCAGAAACGAAAAGTCACGGTATGAGAGATGGTTTTAAGCGGTAGAGTTGGAGGGTAGGGAATAAAGAAGTCAGGTGAGAGTAACTTATTCACCTGAGAGTAGGTAAGTTGGCCAATAACGCTTTCACTGTATGTATCAAGGCCAATGAGCGAACGCTATTTAGCTCTAAAAGTGCAAAGCGGGGAGGTGAATTAGTACGGTAAGACAGACTGACCGCAATGTGCATGAGCACAGGCCTGGCCAGCTTCCGAGCGCCTTTTGAGAGATCACTTTGAGCGGGCACAGAGATGTGAGCCATTACACGTGGTTCATACCAGGATGGTTGTGATAAGCTGTGTTCAGATACACTTCCAAGAGATCCCAGGATTCAAGCCCACTGATTCCGGTGGTGTGCAGGGTGTTGAGGTTGGGCGGCAGCAGCCTGTGCAACTGGAGAAGACCACTTCTGTTTTCACGGCTGACGAGAGTGTCGACTTCGATTTGTAGCGTATTGAGACGAGACTGGTCAGGCTTTTCAGAGGTTTGTTTGATCCGTCATCTTTGTGCAAATCGAGCAAATAATATAAGCTCAAGATATTCAAGCTTATGGCAATTGTCGATCAGTGTGTCGATGATCGATCAACAAGAATAATCGGGCACACCACAAAACTGGCGAAGAGCTTGTCTGCTAAGATCGATGGCATGGCTTTCGCTGAAGATGTCTTGTGTGCTATTGTCAGAACCAAAGGTATCAATAATTTCTAGAATCTGAAGACAATGTAATGTACCAGTGTGTCCAGCGACGCAATGGTACCTGGAGGCAATTCGACTACGCAAAGAAAGCAAAATCTGTCCTAATCGGAGGCGGGCAAAGTTGAATGGAACACGGTGGGAAAGGGTTCTGTGATCTGGCTGTAGTATCTCGAGACCCATCAGGATCTTTCAAGATCCTCGTCACACAGTTGGGTATCCAGCGCTAATCTTGTAATATCTTAGTAACTGCAGCAAGAGTTCTTATAAGATGGATCTTGCCAAGAAAACGTCTTCCAGCTTCCACTTTCACTTCGAACCTATTCAGCCCTTTCTTGGTGAGTTTAGACCAAGATTTGTTTCTACAAGCACAAAAGTTTGGTAACGGCCAGCAAAAGAAGTAGCCGCACTTGAAACTACAAAGGATAATGAATTGGTGGGTATAAAATGCTGATGCTAAACGCCGGGTGTATCTTCACTTGATCTCAGCGGAACACATTCGAACCCCTCGCAGCGCCCCACTGATCCTGCTGCTGTTGCTGCTGCGGATCCTGGTACCCATAATACGCCGCCGGCGGCCAATTGAGATCATTCCTACCAACGCTTCCATACAGACCACTAGCATCCACAGACCCGCCACTCGCAAGGCTTCCGCTGTTATGCAACTGGTTTTGCTGTGGTGTTTGTCCAAGGCCCGTAGATGACGACAACGAATTTTGAGTGGACAATGTGTTCTGCCCGGGCTGTGAAGACATGGAGTTTTGCGTCATGGAACGATTTAGTGCGGCGTAGGGCGTGTTTGCGGCTGTGAAGAAGCTTTGCTGAGCGTGAAGAGGTATTGCTTGTGCGGCTTGGAGCTGCTGTTGTGCTGTCTGTGAAAGCTGTCGCGGGCTTTGCAGACGCTGCTGTTGCTGCACTGGCTGACTTTCCAAACTTGGGGCCATCTGCTGGGGGCTATTGCGACGCTGGGCGACCTGATTGAGTTGTTGGAGCTGTTGACGATGATTTTGGGCCGCTTGCTGTCGCTGTTGATGTTGGTGGTGTTGTTGTTGTTGTTGTTGTTGTTGTCGTTGTTGCTGATGCTGCTGCTGTTGTGCCTGTTGCACTTGTGTTTGTGTTTGTGTTTGTGTTTGTGCTTGTGCTTGTGCTTGTGCTTGTGCTTGTGCTTGTGCTTGTGCTTGTGCTTGTGCTTGTGCTTGTGCTTGTGGTAAGGAAGCGCGCTGCTGAGGCTGAACATGTGGCTGCTGTTGCGGCTGCGGCTGTGACTGGGGGCGTGCCATTGACTGCGGCGTCTGCACCGGTGTTGTAGATGCTCGCTTTTCTTGCTCCAGCTGCTGAATACGTGCCTTCGCTTCTTCAAGCTCCTTCTTCATCTTCTCCAGCTCGAACAGCTCGTTAGTTGGAGCTGGTGCCTGACGTACAGGTTCACTAGCCGCCATTGACTGGCGTCGATCATCGGCCGGAAGTGGGTCTGAGTAGACGCATTGCCGCTTCTTGTCGACACAGGTCTGGCAGATAGGTCGGACTCCGTCGCACTGTACAGTCTGTTAGTCCCATGAGGGAGCGTCATGACAGTGGGACAACAAACCTTTGTCTTCTTGGCCTTGCAGACATCACAGCTATTTCGAGATCGCTTCCGTTGCTGTTGCTGCTGGACGAGCTGGTTCTGAGGCGGATGAATGGGCGGCTGTGAGACAGGCTGCTGAACAACTGGCTTTGGTTCAGGAGGTTGTGGATCTGGTGGCGCAGAGGGATCATCTCTGATCAGCAGCAGCAGAGATTGTAGACTTTGCGCCCTCAGGTCACTCTCCAGGGACGTGTTCGACGGCCTGGGCGGCTCTGGGTTGGAGAGTTTCTTCTTCTTTGGTTTGGGCGTAGGCTCGGCACTGTCTTCCTTGGGTCGGTTTATCAATCTCGCCAATGTCTCAGGATCGTTCTCTTCCAAGAACTTGCGTCTCTTGGAATCCTTGCGGGGCGGCGGTGCGCGCTCCTCGTACGTCTTGTGTACTGGGACGTGCTTGTAGAAGACGTCCAGCGTCTCCTTGGTGGCGGAGAACTTGATGGACAGGACGCCTTTGCAGTCATAGACGGGCTTTGTCGCGCGCTTGCCCAGCTTGGCGCCCTTGCCGTTGGCAGCGCGGTCCTTGTTGAGCAGCGAGTCGTTGCAGTAGTAGGAGAAGCGGAAGCTGTCGTCCTCTCTGCTGTTCCAGCAGTTGTGGAAGCTGTAGCGGTAGCCGTCGATCCTCTGGATGGCATCGACGCAGCACTTGGCGATGGCTCGCTGCTTGCGCATCTTGTCCTTGGGGTCGACGGTAGGCTGCAGCGCCTCCATGATGCTCAGGCTGACCTTGTGCCCCGGCCTCTTCACCGCACCGCAGCTGTCTGAGCCGTTCGCCGTGGCCGGCCGCTGGAAGCTGGGCAGCGCCAGGGCGATGACGGGGTCTGGCACGGCCGGGTACGCGTGCGGGGGCGCGCCATACGGTGCTTGGAAGCCGTTCGCAGGCTGGTAGCCCGAGGGCGCGTGCGGGGTCTGGGCGAGGTGCGGTTGCGGGTGCGGGTGCGGGTGCGGGTGCTGGTGCTGGTGCTGGTGCTGGTGCTGGTGCTGGTGCTGCGGCGGCGGCGGCGGCGGCGGGTGCTGCTGGGGTGGGGTGGCCTGGGGGAGGGCCAACACCATGAAGCTGGTGCCAATCCAGAAGGAGAGCTGGGCTTCGGTGTGCTCAGGCTGCTCGGGCGGGGCATTCAGGTACTCGCGCAGGGCCGCCTCGAACTCCTCCATGGACGAGACATTGTATGAGATGATCTTGGCCAGCGCGTCGCGTGGCTGCCGTCCGCGGGCGAGCTGCACCGGCGCCTGCGGCCAGAGGGCGGCGCTGTCGTCGTCGGCCGCATTGCTGAAGGCCTGCGCCGTGGTGCTGTCGGGTCCGTACGCGTTCACATTCGTCGTCTGCGCGCGCGCATCGCTGGAGTCCATAGCAAGTGGGGACCGACCCAGGTGCCAGGCGCGGTATTAGAGAGGATGAGGGAGCGACGTCGTTTAGCGGTAACGATACATGGGTTTAACCCCGGCAACCATCCTCGCCCGCCGCCATCCCGCCTGTCACCCACCAGCGTTGTGGGTCAGACACGCTGGACTCGAGGCTGTCTGACGCTGGACTCGAGGCGGTCTGACGCTGGCCACTACCGCTAAAGTGCGTCAAGGTTTGAACTTTCAGACATCTGGCCTGCTATGAAGGTTTGCCTTTCTCGTCATCCATTTCCCCCGCCGCGCGGCCGTTGCTGTGCTCTTTTGCATCTTGCAAACTCCCCCCCTTCTTCTCGACTACAACGCCTGCATTCTGTCAGGCTACGTCGATGCATTGAATCCCTCTCCGGCGCCACGAGTGTGCTTATTTGCAGATCCACTGCTACCACCACATGCGTCAATAATGACTGCACCATCGGTAGGTAGGACGATTAACCTCGAGCACCGCGTCAGGGGCTGCATGTAACATCGAAGCGTTGCTCCCCCAATACTGTCTTGCAGGATGATGGACAGCTAATATTAGCCCTTCCGTTTGCTCGCTCAGATCAGCACTAGCATCTTGACGTCGTACCAGGCATACCCTGTACATAGGAGTTGGCGACGCCATGTTCGCGACTCCAAGGGCCGTGGAACCCCTGTGATGTTGACGATCAGGTACGTGCGAAGGATCAGCAACTCTGATGTCACTCCTCCGTCTACCATGTCGATCGTCGCCGACTTCCTGCCTTGGCTTGTTTCTCGTGAGTACGGACGATGCCATCATCTTCAGAGTGCGTGCCTTGCAGACCAGCGTCAGCCCGAGCACGGTGGGCAGAGAGCCATGGCCGTGGTGCTGGGAGACCCACTGTACAGGTGCAACACCTGCAACATGCCACCTCGCGCCACTGCAGCTGCCCGCCTGATCAACTTCGGGTAAGCAACGTGAACTGGAGAGACACACTACCACCAAGAACAAGCAAACATGTGTCATAATAGTATCATGGTTCAATTCCAGATTGTTGTGCACAGCACTATTAACCAATCCATCAACATTGCAAGCAAGTGCAAGCAAGTGCAAGCATGCTCAAACGCCATCCAACCCGGACCAAAGGTAGTGGTATCGATCCAACAAGCAGCTGCAGAACAAGAAGAGCCCTAATCGCCAAAACAAGAAGTAGTCATACAACTTGTACAGTATCGCCATCGTGTCAAATGTACGGGTCGCCGGCCAGCAACCATGTTTTTTTTTGTAAAACCCCTCCTTTTACCGTTTCCATGAATTGTGTAAGGAAATTCGTTAACGTCAAACGATGCCATCAGAAGACATACTCGCCCATATGCCTCATGTTATCAGGCACCCAACCTCCCCTCTCCTCCTGTGTTGCACCGTGAAGGGCCTCGGCGCGCTTCATCGTCTGCACATCAAGGTCCGTCACGTAGTCCCTGCCGCTGGGCAGCTTCATGCGGACTTCAAACTCAGAGTCGAGCATCATGTCGTCCTTCCACAGCCGCCTCGGGCCGTCGTAGACACACATGACGCGCTTCTTCATCTTCATCTTCTCCGTAGGGCAGCCCCACGCGAGCGGGTAGTTCTTGCGCTTCTTGCGACCGGACGACGTCACTGCGACACCGCCCTTGGAGAAGGTGAGACCTGCTCGTGATCCACGAACAGGCTTTGTAATTTTGGATGGCTTACCACCCCCGACGTGCTGCGATGCGCCGACACCTCGAGGATGTGTTGGTTGTCAATTCGAATTCGACTTCTTGATGCTGCCCTTGCCGGAGCGTGACTTGCGGCTGCCGTAGGTAGTATCGTCCTGGTCATCAATGTCGATCTCCTCCTCAAAGTCATCCTCATCGTCGTCATCGTTATAGCTAGGAACTGTGTACTCGATGCTCTTGGAGAGACCGTTGCGATCCAGAGTGTCTGTGACGTCCTTGTCCTCGGCAACTGAGGTTAGGAGGCGCTGATTGATGGCCTCACAGGGGTCAGCCTGCTGTACGACGCGTAGCACGCAGTCGTCCAAATGCTCATAAAAGTCTTGAGCGTTGGCGAAGGTGACCGAGCAAGTCGAACAAGTACCAGCGACTTGTGGGCAGTAGGCCTTGCGTGTGCCGTTGGGGCTCTTCTTTCGGCTGTTGGGTGGGTTCTGCTCAACACCGTGGACGGAAGTGAGATGCCTCTTAAAGACATCAGCGCGGTTGAAGCTCTTCTCCGCTGCAGATCCACTGCCTGGACAGAAGCCACAAACCATCGTGCCCTTGTAGTGGGTAAGCGTGTGCCTGTTCTTGTCGTATTTTCTTGCGAAGCCCTTGATGTGGTACTCGCAGGTGGTGATTGGGCACTTCTCGGGGCGTTCGTTCTGGTGTGTAAGCATGTGAGCCTTCAAGTCTTTGAACACGCGTCCACACTCTGGCAGCGGGCACATGCCCTTCTGCATTGTCTCATCATCCAAGTCAAAGCTGCTTCCACTGCCGCTGCGTCGGCTTGCGTTTGAGTGGTGCGAGTGGTGTGATGCTACTGAGCCACGCCTTTGGTAAGGGTGGAAATGTGTTTGAAGGAAGGGCGACGCGCTACCCTGCTTGATGCGTGGGCGTGGGCTCTGCACTGAGAGCTGCGACAAAGCTGGTGAAGCCGGCTGCTCAAGGACAGGGAAATACTCTGAGTGTGTTGTTCGGATCTCAGGGTAAGGGCTCTGGGCGGCAAATGCGAAAGGCTGAATCACATTCGGATCTGCGATTATCAAGTTAGCTTTTTGCACTGACATAGTAGAGAGACAGTACTGGGAGGGAGCCGACAGAGATTTTGTGGAGGCGGCCTATAACTAAGAGTTCTTGAGGAAAGTGGAGAAGAAGTGACTGGAGGAGTAGTGGGTCAAACAGAAACATCGGATGCATAGATCCCTTTGGGAAGTGTGTGATAGACTAGGCGTAGAAGAAGACGTAAAACATGTAGCTGCAGCAGAAGAGATCATTGACTCACCAACAAACGTCTTCTCGTTTGCCATAATAGTCGGATACTCAAGGCCAGAAGTCATCATGGCCATTGGGTTCCAGGACTCCATCTCGAACTGGGGAGTGATGGAAGGAGAGCCTAGAGCAGAAGATGATGCGGAAGCACCAGATTCAGAAGAGGCTGAGAGGACTGGAGGCTGATCTTGGAACGATTGGAAGGTTGAGTGTGGGGAGCCAGAAGGGCTGTGGTAGTTGTATTGTTGAGCAAACTTATGTTCCTGAGCCAGTTGATCATAGGAATATTGCGGTCTTGGTGCTTCGACGAGAGGCAGCATGTGTTCGTACGGTGCGCTGAATGTTTGCTCCATGCTATATGTTGATGATGGGAGGAAGGGCTGTGGGGTGGGTAGGTATTGCAGTTGCTGCTCTTGCTCCTGAGAGTAAAGTTCAAAGTCGCGATGCATCGTGGGGGGATATGCGTAGTCGACCATGGTGACTGATGTGAATGAAGAAGTTACGGAGCAAGAAGATATATCTTTAAGAGCCGCTCAGGCCTTGATTCCAGACTTCAAGTCAGTAAAGATCGAGTGAGGGAGGGCGGGCCGGGGCCAGGGCCGAGGGATGGATAAGCAGTGTTTGGGCCACTAGCGTGTCTTGTAAGACAGCCCTGGCAGGGGAAGCTCACCAGCTCTGGGATGAGGGATGACAGGCAGCCACAAAATCCTGGTTCGGGTGAACGACAACGGAATATCGTCGATTGTTGCAGATCAGTTGCTGTCCCGGGTTGATCGGCGACGGCGCGTTGCAGTTCCGAGGTGCAGTCCTCTTGAGCGTCTAGGGTATGAGGGACAAGTCACAAGCGAGAGGGACTGGATGCTGGACTGTAGAGCTAGGCTGAGAAGACAGGTCCAAGAAAGGTTGTGTTTTGCTGATCGGGAACCTGGAATTGAGGACGGTGCCTGGGGGGGCGAAGTGTGGTTTATACATAAGGCCTCAGACACGACCATCGATGGCCCCCAGTGCGGACAGTGCACAAAGCCAGCGCGAACCCCTGCCCTCTGCCCTACAGAAGCGGGTCCGTGGCATGAGGTGGCAGATTGGGAACGGTATGTCACGCTAGGAGAAATAAGAAAAGGCAGAAGCATACCGTCCGCCATCGCCCAAGTCCCCGCCTCGATCGCGCGCCCCGACCGCTTCGTGGGACGACAAGTTTCTGTGGATTGCGGTGAAGCCGGATGACCCAAGCCACCCCTGCACCGCGCCAAGGGCCGCTCCTTGCCCAATGCGAGCACCACAAACGCACGCCAGCGAGTGAGGGCGCAGCAGACACGAGGGCCCACGCTCCTTCTGGCGAAGGTAAGCGGATGAGGGGTGCATTCAGACGATGTGCACGCTAGACCACCGCTTTTGTCGGGGAGCCATCAGTGGATGCAAGTCCCCTCCACGGCCATGGGTCCGTCATGCTCGCTTTCGCCGGACCGCTTGTGGCTGGTGTGCGGCTGTGCAGGACCGGATGACGTCTCATTGGACACCAGATGGGTCTAAAATTACGACCATTGCCCGAATGAAGTTTGGTATGTCTGCTAAGCGAAACCCCCTCGTGGGGCATCAGGGCGCAGTCATTGCAGTACTGCTGCTCACTGAAGAGCCTCACCGCCGTAAATCCATCATCGTCATCGCCATGCAACGTCAGAGTTCAGAGCATGTTGTTGTTGTAGCGAACAGGTGAAGCCACATTCCAAGGTCACCGCTGGTCTCTCCAGGCTGCACCGCAAAGCTTCGAGCCTACCAGACGAAGCATATGCCATGCCTACTGCAGACACTACATTTGTGGAAATGGCTGCGCTTGGGAAAGGGCGTGTACAGGAAAGCTTCGCTTCCTTGTACCAATCGCTTCGAGCCGCAATCTTTGGCTGCATTCGACCCTTGTTATCGAAACGATTTGTCTTGAGCGCAACCACATGTTCAGGAGTCGCACACAGCAGGAGCCGCCTTGCACGTACTTGCCGCTATCAATGTGTCACCAATGGCTCGTTGTTAGAGGGTTCGGACGTGTTCGTTCGTATACGTGTTACTGCCATTGCCTAGGGAGCTCTGTATTCTCCTCGTGGCCCCTGTATCAACCTGGCCCGAAGTCATGGATAAGGTTGTGGGACAGGCGTGAACTGCAGGTTAGAACGCGGTGCTGGGTCTCGTGGACCTATCGCCTCATCTGTCTAGTCCTCATCGAGCAGATAGACCTGCAGTGGGTATCACTGGCCTGACCGCATCGATATTGACTGCGTTACAGTCCCTTCAGAGGAATGTAACAGGTTCCCCTAATCGTAATTCGGGATGGGTTCTTGCCGTCTGATCGGGTTCCTTGGCCCACCATCCTGTGCTACCCATAAACGTAATGGGCCAACGGTTCACGTGGTGGGCGCGAGGGAGGGTTCATCGCCATGGCATCTGCGGGGTGATCTTGTAACCGCACGGTTCGTCTACTCCTCAAGATGAACTAGATTAGGTGCAGAGGCCTCCAGTAGGCCTTAATGCTGTTATCGGTCCCACGACCCGGTTGCGAACGCGAGCCTTATGAACACTAGAGCCATAAGCACAGAGGATCCTGATCGGGCCGTTCTACTAGATGCGACTGTTGTTGGATTTGGAGATGCGACAATGCAGACTATTTCTGGCTGTCTAATAGCAGTCATAAGTTTTTGATGTTAGCGCCGTCCGTACGCAATCGATATCCGTTGCATGGACAGCTGCAGTGTTTCCCACCACCTCTGGCATGCAGGAACTGAAACTGCAATGCGATGCGATGACTACAGCACGAAGCCTTGATGCCACATGAATTTGTGGCTGCGCACCGCCACATGAATTGTCCAAGCGCTAAATTTGGTTGGCGTATCGGGGATCGTGTTCCGGCAAACCAGGTAGCAGCAATGGCTCTCTTGTGAACGTTCTCGACTAGCGCAACCAACAGTGGAGCCACTTGTCTGCAAGGCTACATGGTCGATGAGACCAGTCTGGACGTCTTGGTGACTGGCATGACCCTGTCGATCTTGGTCTTGTTTGCGGGATTCCATCTGTGAAAGGGCCGACACGAGGGCACTATCCCAAAACGTGCTTGTTTCGCGAACATCCTAGGCGCATTTGCTGCACCATGTAATCATCCCCAATCATCAATGTGCAACAATGAATTCATCAGGCTAGGGATTGTATCAAAGGATACAAATAGATGTGAATCTCGTATGAAGGTTACTTTGGACCTGCACCCGCGGCAGAGTTCAAATGGTGGTATCTGATATTGTACTTGATGCGCACGTTGGCGGAGATGATCTCCCTGACAAGCGCGCCGTCAATGGATATTGCAATGCTCAGACTACTCATCAAGCGACCAGACCCATTTGACTTGAAAGACTGAAAGAGTGACCAACCCTGCATCTGAGATATGCCAACGGTCGGTCATCAGGTGGCTCCAGATGGATCACGTACATCACTTGCGTCTTCTTACATGCCCAAGCTTACACATTCTGCTGTCGCCTATATCAGACACATCGCTAGACCCTGAACTAAGTCGCTTGTATGTACGGCGACCAACGAGAATGGATGATAGTGGATTTGTAGTCGTTCTTGGAAGGCCACACACCAAATGTTATGCAGTGCAGCCGCATGGAACTCCGAAAGCCACATAGACGGGTGATCAGCAGATGAGGCTTCCCTGGGACGCGCCGCTGATCTGGGTCCCCCAATCCTGGTGTTGCAGTGACTTAGCAGAATGCAAGTATCTGACGATACATGACAATCATTCGGTAGAGCGGTATGACCTGTCGCCGTCCACTGTTCGCTGTTCGCTGTGAGACCGATAGCGCTGTGCTCCCGTCACACGGCAAGTCTTGTGCGAGCGTAGGGAGCTTCCGAATGTCGCAACATTGAGCTTACTGCCCAAATTCAATAGGCTCACGGTAACCTCATGGGCGAGCAGACTGCTCAAGTCGAGCACAGCAATAGCTTCGAGTCAACGTGCGCCATGAAGAAGGGCATTTTACCGTTAACTTCGGGTTGACCGCGTGGAAATACGAGATGGTGGGTTAGCCTTGCATTTTGGCGTCGACGCCTCGGCCTCGCCTGTGCACAACCTCCCCACAAGCCGACGCCATGGGCCAAAGCGCACACCGACCCAGTGGATTTAGCGTTCCCAGAGAAATCCTTCCCGTGAGTTGCCAAACGACACTTTCCCGTGTTCGGACGGAAACAAGCGGGCCGGATCTTAAGAGATGAATAGCGAATGAAAGCAGCATATTCCGGCTTGTCGGCCAGGATGGCTTTGATGACCATGTAGACCTCAGACGACAAATAGACTAATCTCCGTCAGCAGAGCCTCAAGGCTGTTATGTTCAGGCGCTCAAGCGCAATTGGTAGAGTCAGCATGGCTGGCGTACCTCACTCCGTTGGGTTGAATCTGTAGAGCAATCCAAAAAGGTTCAGTTCGAAGGCTTGTGATTATTGACAACGCTCTTCCAATCACTCGTGACATAGTAAAGCCGTGGAGCGGGAGGCGTGTGCTGGCAGCTTTGACCCCCTCCCGAGCCACAAAACTCCCATCCACGCAAACGGTCCAATTTCCAACACCGACCGTCCAAGAGGTGGGTGTTGGGCGCAATCTTTGTCTTGGCCAGGAACGCGATCCTTTTGTTCGCTTGTGGACCGTGGAACAGGTTGTGGCGGTAACTTCCGGTGGTGGATAGAAGAGGCCGTCAGCAAACGCAACTCGTAATCGGGAACATCCCGAAAGATCTTGCAAGCCTCTCCGACAGCCAGGCAATTCAAGCTTCTGGCGACTAGTATTCCTGAATGAGTTTGGCTGTCGTGGTGGTCTGGTTGGCATGTGCTGTCCGTGAGGGGGCGCGCTGGATCGAGATCTTCCCCTCGCCAACCCCAGTCCTGCAGGACGAGTCGAGCCAAGTGTCGATATGGCTTGCCTGTTTGCGTGCACGAGGTCACGAGCCCTGTTGTCCTGAGAAGGGTGAAAGCACTGGAGAGATGCAGTGCATATTGTCCCGGGTTATCGCGTTCAAAAGTTAAGATCATTGGCCTGTTGGTCGGCGACGCAACCTTGATGGGATGATCTTGTCTGTGCGCTGGTTTGATGCGCAGTGAGTCTGGCCGGGTTGAAATTGGCGCTTGCTGTGTCTGTGTTTGCGAGTTGGGGGGCCACACGCAGACCTGGCTGGCATACCACAACTCTTGCCGCACCGTCTCTGGCTGTGCTCCATCTCGCAAAAGGCGATTACCGTGCAATAAGAAAGATGAAGTTAGTGCAATTGAAGTCGAAGTAGAGTTGTATAGTCAACCAGAAGGTCGGGTGCGTCCGCGCCTTCAGCCTTCGGAAATCTTGACAAAAGAGGCAGGATCTCCATAACGCCTTCACCCAGAGTCCTCAGCTCACATCTTTATCTCAACAACGTTCCGATCCCACAAGCCATGTGAGGCGGCACTCTAATATCAGAGTCAAGCAAGGCAATCATTTCATGTTCTTGACAAATATTGTGAGCGAGTTGCAGTGGAGCTGGCGGCATCGTCTCCAGTAATCAACTTGCTCTGCCGGCATACCTTACCCACAATATCTTCTCCAAGCTCGTATCTCCGTGCTAATGTGTAAACAGCAAAAGTACAGTTTTTGGAAGCGAAGGCGTTTGTGTGGACCAGAAAGCCCGGTGTTTACCTTCGAACAACGCTTTAAGTATGAGTTTGGTGTACTTCACTCACTTACCAATATCATTACTGCAAATCCATGTAAGAACAATTGATATTCACAATCAATCGCAAGTGACCTTTGATGAGAGTCTGTCACATATATATATTTTCAACACGTTAATTGCTGCGACTACTAGTCATTGCTTTTGGAAAAATGAAGTTAGGTAAAACCTGCGCAGCCACCTCAGCCTCAAAAACTGCAGCACTCTCATTTGCACCACATCGGCCCCTTCCCATCTACAAAGTGGCAAGAGCACCTTGACAGTCACATTAGACAAGACAGTTTCTCTACTTCATACTGCAAAGTCGCTGAAATATACGTGCGGAAGTCCATTTGAGCAGAATACAATCTTTGATTTTTAACCAAGATCAACATAATACGCCGTATTCTCAAACGTACATAAATATTTTCCCCTTCCAAACCAGACTTACACAAGCAACCAGAGAGCACTCTACCCACGGCCTTACGTAAAACCAACATGGGTTTTTCCTCAACCACTTCTACATATGTAAAAGTAGGAAAGCTTGCCATAGAACCGCATATCTCGTAGAACACTTCCTCGCAATCCAGTTCCACAGCTCTGACGAAAACACATCTGCCCTCTCAACGCGATGAGTTTCTCCTAGACTGGGCCCCGTGTATCACGTCTGCTAATAATTTCGACATCTGGGCGTCTGCATCATGCAGGATCACAGCTGACGGGATAATGGTGACAATGTGGCGTGGTAATCTTCGACGCCAGACATTATAAAGAAAGGCAGCTGTAACTGCGGCATTACAAACAGTAATCTGCGCAGCGCTCCGCGGCCAGAGCGTTCTCAAAAAAAGCAAGATCAACTAAATAACATTGGGCTGCTACAGGCGCGGGAATTTTGTAGCAATAGAACAGCCGCCATCTGCAAAAGCCTGATCTCATCAACAACAAGGGTAAAGCATTATCGAGCCTCAGCAATTTGACTTCCAATTAAAGCTCAACCGGTGCCTCCAGGCCAACTTTGCTGGTGTTGGTGATGGTAATGGGCAGGGTCAAAAGGAAGACTCTGCCAAGGGCGCAGTGAACTTAAGGATCTCCTAGCAATCACATTGGGGTCGGTCTTCAGCGCAATTGTGTTGATCGAGCTTATCCATGGCTTTTTCTTAGAAGAGAAAGCAGTAAAGAGAGATAGGTAGGGAGAGCCAGGATTGGGGTTTCACGTTAGCGAACGACTGCAAAGTTGCTGCACGTGATTTGCTTCAATAAATCATCAGTAGAGGTTTTAGAAGTTCATAACTTACCGTCGCTGACGCTACTAACGACTGAGGTTTTACCGCAGTTTAGCTCGAGCACAGCATCATAACCTCTCTCTGCTCCGATACCATCCCCACACCTGTGTGCACGAGATATGGATGTATGCAACTCTATAGCAACATGGCAAGAGCTTTAGTCCACGATCGTATCATGTCCTAAGACTCCTTGTCCACGAGTCGAACGGCGTATGCAATCCGCTAAGTGGCCATGGCAGTCCCACAGGTTCAGCTCACTGCGCGGGGCGGGCTCGCTTTTCTCCCTGTAGAGGGCGCGGGTACGGTCACCATCTTGAAGACTTCTCGATGACCTTGTTTGCCTTCTAAGTAAACCAATATAGGGAAGATTTGTGCATGAACGTATTATGACGGTAAGGATAACGTAGCTGGATGCTAGGCCTTAACACCCTCAGCAAATGTGGACATCTTCTCAGATCTAGGTGACTTCGCGCCACCCCTGTACCATTGTGAGTCCCATCAATAAGACAGGCCTAGTAAGCGTCTCCTCTAGATGTTGAAAAGTACTGTTATGGTCATCATGCTCGGTGTTGTGTTCAACACGATCGCTGTTGTCATTGGGATTCTGGCAACGATGAGGGGACGCCAAAAAAGTTTTATTACGGAACGAGAGCGCATCGTAGAGATGCAATCGCGTTTGACGATTAACAATTTTGTATGTGAAAGAGTTTATTTACTGAAGTATGTGAGCATCAGGCTGTCTTCAAATACACCCGAATCGCAGGCTTTGTTCTGCGCAAGAATGCAGGCATTCGGCCCTTCTTGTGATAGAGAAATCTTCCAGCAAAGCATGTGCCGGCCAAACCACGAGCCTACCACTTCTTTCGTAAGTTCTTGTCGTGCAAAAAGCGGCTTCCGAGCATGAACACGGACCCAATCGTAACCGCGGTACCCTAGGCTTTGTCAAACCACTGTCGATCGACGACCATCGCATACGACTTACCGAAAATACGATCAACCACCAATACCCCTCTCTCTTATCATCGTTAGTGATAAGTGCGCTACCGATCGGTGTTCCGACCAGACTGGCGATAGCGATGACGCTGTAGAAGGCTCCGAGTCGTGCCCCAAGGTTCTCATCAGGTGTGATCTGTCCGACCACTGACGGTATTAGTGCAGTGAAGTTTCCAGTTGCGAAGCCGTAGAGACAAGCAAAGAGCACAGTCACGGCGAGAGAGTCGATAAGAAGCCAGACCAATATGCAGGTGCATCCCGCGAACATGACCATGGGCCAAAGAAGGTTGAGGCGGCCCATGCGATCACCGAGAAGGCCTCCACTAGATGGTATAAGTACAGTCATTACGGTAATAATTTTGGTATTGGCTTACAAGACTGAACCTAGGATGCTACAGCCGTTCATCATTGGCAGGAAGTACTCGCTAACGGTGTTGCCAGGATACGCTGCATTCGTGTACATCTCTGGTAAGTGTAAGTGAGAAACAATGTATTATGAGGCGTGAAACTGACTGATAAAATATGAAGGGCTCCACTGCCCAAGTTGAGCGAAGAAAGCTCCAATGCAGAGGATGGCATAGCGTAGGTCAAGGAAGCCGCGGAAGTCGAAGAGTGACCCGCAGTTCCTCGATTTACTCTTTTCAATGGGCTTGCTGGTCGAGATAGCTAGCGCAATTGAATAGAGAACACTAAGAAGGTCAGCTTTTCATTGCTTGTGAGCTGGTTTTGATCACTTACGTGACCTTCAACGCGGCCACGCGCAGCATCCACTGAAACCCTACGAGCGGTAGAAGGCGCTCGAACAGGAGAGGAAAACCAATGCCACCAAGCGATGCACCAGCGCTGACAAGACCCATGGCTATTGCGCGTTGTCGTTTAAAATGCTGACCAACGATGGTAAGTGCAGGCTGAGCACCAAAGGCAGCAGCGAAGCCCACAAGCAGACCATGAACCAGGAACACCTGCCAGAAACGACCAGGCTGTGCAAAGGATAGGATAATTAAGCCTGCAGCGGTGCCACTGCCTGCACCAACGTACAGCCACTATGCAGTGTTAACAGCAGCCTTTATGCAGCTCATAATGTGAACACTAACCTTGGCGCCATAAAAGTCACATAACGACCCCGCGACAGCCGCGAGCGAGTTAACCAGCGCTATCTGTAATGTTCCAATGAAAGCAATTGTTGAGGTTGGGGTGTTTTGGAGGAAGTCGCGGCTATAGTAGTTGTTGAAGAAGCCGAAGCTACTCAGAACACCCACGGAAGAATAGTAGACAAGAACGGCGCCAGCCACAGTCAGCCAAGCAGCCACACCGCCTTCATATTCTTCTTTGGTGACGCATGTTTCGGAATCAGCCGTGCTGTCTGAGGCTCGACGCTCGATGCTGTCGTGAAACTTTTCGGACATCGTGCAGAAGATATGACGAATGTTGTGTAAGGATAGAGAATAAAGCCCGCATTCCGGAAAGCGACTTCCCTGTACATATACATACCGCTCTACTTCTCAGGACATGATGTGTACATCCATCACAACAGCGCTGGCTCAGGGTCCGTTGACAATGTGATGTCGCTACGTCATCTGCGATACGTCGGGAGGAAAGGAGGGAGTCGTTATCTTGCATTAGATGTAGTTAGTACCTACCCACATCGATAGATGTCCTACTCTGCCTTGACAACGGCTGAAAATGCACTCAACAAGAGTAAGGATCGACGTGATCACGGTAAGATATGTGGGGTTGTACCCTGGAATGCAGACATGTTCGTATAGGGCTCTTTCTCCCATAGGTAGGAAAGCCATACTTTAGCCGGATTAACGCTTAGCTGTCACACACCCTCGGGAAGCGCATATATATGTAAAGCGGGTGTCTCCCGGGACCAGACCAGTGGACCTCCTGACAAGGGCTGCCAGCAACCTCTTGACCTTCAAAGTTTGCAATCTTCGTCATTGTCGTAGGCTATTTTGTATGAATGACGATCGAGGGGGGGAAGAATTGAGCTACTTGTTATCCTTGTGACACAACGATCGTGACGATACCACAAAAGCATCTGGCTGAGAGGGAAGATATTCCAGGGCTTTGCATACATTCGGGCCGAGTAGACAACTCGTGGTCATTCCAGCATGTCACTTGCCAATTAATGAGCGTTGGTTAACATCGAGCTCAAATGCTCGAGAAGACCCTGCATTCCAAAAGTAATAATGGCGTCGGGGAAGGGCGGACAGGTCCCGAGAGTCGGGAAACCGAGTAGTGTGGTCCAAACTGTCTTATCTGATAGATACGAAGGTTTCCTAGACAACGGAGCTGCGGTCAACGACATGTTGGAAAGGTCCCATACCCTCTTGACTCCTTGAGCACCTCCGGTTTCAGCTCTTCGTGGAGGCATGCGCACCCTCTGTATCTTGTCTTTTCAATTTTCTCATGTTAGACTGTAGGTGACACTAGTCTCTGACGTAACATGGATGCAGTTCGGTGTACTGTAGCGCAACGTACCATCTCTTGGGGCAGCGCCGGCAGTGGGAGATGTTGCGGCAGAACTAACACGAGTCTCCATAAAGAGCTTTTGAGTCGGCCCTCCTCGATCAGCTGGGGTTTGGGCTGTAGCGACGTTAATGTCACTTGCGTTTCCCTTCCATAGCCGTGTCTCGTCATCGTTCGCACTGCGCTTAGTCATTGATGTTCCTTCAGAAAGATTATCACACCAATGCATCTCATACGTGTCTTTCGCGGGTCGATCTTGGCTATGGTTATGCAGTGCTGGCGTAGATAGTTTGCTTGGGTCGATGTGTTTGGATACCTCCTCTTCGTAGTCGCAGCTGCGAAATTGAGAGCTCAGCAGTCCAGGCAAATAGCGAACGAAGAATGGCTTCAGATCAGGAACGCATGCACATAGTATAGCCACATTCACCTCTGCAAAGCACCACTGGAACTGCTCGACGGCATCCCATGTGTAGTCTATCGAGACCATCAAAGGTTCCAGGAGTGCGGTACGTCGAATCGCTACCACGCAGACGCTATTAACAATGTCAATATGCGAACTCAACATAGCCTCTAATGACTTACAAGCTACCGGTGGCAAAGATGGCACACACACTAATCCTTTGCCTTCTTGGCATCTGCAGTCTTGCTATGACTGGGACAGGAAGCACCAGAGTACAAACGTCGATGATGATGTTGAGGATTGAGAGGGCCATGTACTTCGTCAATTGATCCATACAGGTGGCTGAAGCAACCAACCGCAGGTCCCAACTAGCCGCTAGAGGCCTGCAGCCAAAAATACTGATGAGATCATATACTGTCACATAGATGATGACAAGGATCCACACACATATACGGAACCACGTGTGCGGAGACAGTCGCAAATAAAACAGGAGTATCGATAGCTTCGTGAAAGCGAGACTCGTGGCATACATGATTGTACCCACAAGTGTCCACTGCAAGTGCTGTTAGGGTAGCAGACGCTATGGGTGCATGATGGGACCTACCTTCTGAAATGGAAACTTGTAATTTTCCGCCTTGACCTCCCAAATGTGGTAACCAAGACCAGTGGCCATATCTAATACGTTGAGCTGTGAAAGTTGTGTTACCGACGGTAGAACGTACGTGGGAAGTTGCAGCCAAGCAGAATAAAGCTGAAGACCATTGCGCATAGAACCATATCTGCACCATTTCTTCAGCCCTGGAATATCAAACACGCGCAGTAGGGCCAGCTCACAGTCATCGAGATGGATCCCGTTCTTCGTTAGATGTAATCGTGTAAAAATTCGTAGAACGACAGCCACGAAGGCTAATACGGTTGTTGATACACCAATAGCAATGAGACTCCTGTGGAGATTGGGCGGATTGATCATGTGCCTGACCTGACCAGAGGGCGGTTCCAGCATGTAAATGGATGAGACGCTCATGGTTTGATAAACGTGAAGAAAGGAAAGAGGATTCGAAGCGCAGTCAACAGTAGTCGCAGCATGGGCTTATTGTTTACAAGAAGACGAAGACGTATAGTAGAAGAGGGTCTACTCTGCGAGCTCCGATCGACTGTGGAAGGGCCATCCCACTTCTATGTTGCATAGTCACACCATTTGACAGGGTATGTGAGCTTAGCAATCCCGCGTTGCTGGGTTGTCAATAGATCTTGCCCGCATCGTCAAGGATCTGCAGCATTAATCCAACATGGAAACACGGCCGCAACGGGGCAAGGTGTGTCATGGCTATAAGAATTCTATCGATCTGATGTAGAGAAGTCTTAAGTTGCCAGCACATGAGGATAAAGCTAGGCGACGCAGAAGAGCAGAAGCTCATGTTTGCTCTTGATCCATGCGCACTGCCTGGTTCTCTGATTCAATGGACATTGATATATTTCGTGTGCCGCTGACAAGATTCCAGAGGAGAACGGTCCGTGGCAAATGTGGGCTTTTCCTGCTTTGATGTTGGTGGTTATCGAAAACAGCCTTGGTAAAGGCTCAGGTGGCTGGTAGTGTGTTCCTGAGCCGTCACGCCCCATTAAGGGATGCGGCTTGACGCTAGTTTTGTCATGAACTGCATGCGTGTGGCACAGTAAGCTTCGAATGCGAGTGGGATGTCTGCAAAACTTCATGAGTCCTGGTGGATTTTGATCTTCTCGTCCTTGAAAAAGGCGTTCAACGTCAGTATATTGCATCGAATAGCATGTACAACATGCGCAGCCATGTGCAGCAGCATCCTTCGTTTTGGCGAACCTCCAAAATGCTCCCTAACCCCTGGCAACCCACCCTGACCCCACCTGGTAACACATGTACGCAGGGGCATAAGCTGAGAAGTGATAACTCAAGCCGTGGCCCCGTGGGGGGTCAGGGAAGTTGCATCGGAATCCGGCATATATCCTCGACAGTCGACTATATGAAGGCATCGACGTTCGTTCAATTTCAGTTACAGTCCGTTTCTCCTGCATAACCATTGCAGTCCGACATTGTGGGATAAATGCTTGCGCCTCTTCCTCATGCGGTCAACCCGCTCCCTTTCGCCGGCAAGGTCATAAGCGTCACTGGAGCCAGTCGAGGGGGGTTGAGGGCAACTACAGCTCAGGGTAAAGAGATGGAAGATCTGCCTTAGCTAGACAGGGTGATGTCCGTTGAGATCCTGAGGCGGTCAGAATTCCCAGAGAAAGGCCGAAGGATAAGGGAGGAAGGAACAACAGCACAGCTAATTTCTTGCATCATCAATTCTGCTCAGGTGCTGTCCATCTAATGCAGGCTTTATTTCTCGGTCATGCAAGGGTCGCATGCTCGAAAGACAAGCTCGTCAAGCTTCTTTCGTCCATCAAGCAGGGTCTCAAATTATCCCGTAACCAGGTTGTTGGCATGCGGTGCTATTTTCGGTTGCAGCTGCTCAGCTCGGCTTCATGCCTTCCAGCCACACCGCCGGCTGCAGGCGGAATGATGACATGCAAACAGTAAGTGTACTAAAGGCATTAGGCCCCGATAACATCAGTTGCTGCTTGCGAGGGGCGCGCCGTTTCAACAGGTGAGGTGAGGTGACGCTAATTAGTGTAAGGCTTACACAGCAGTCGATGACTGAAAACGGCAAGAAAGGGAGCAGGATACCGCCAAGTGGCCAACGCAGTCAACTACACGAGTCACAAATTTGGATGTGTACGCGCCAGAGCGTGGGTCGTCACGGTGTTAGATGCGGATGTTGATGAAGAGATGTTGAAGGCAGAAGTCACGATAGGCGTTGGTGTGGAAGAGGTTGCTACGGGAGTGTCGTCTCTTTTTCCGGCGTCGATGATGGAAGCCCTCGCATTGCCATGCGATTCCTGTGTTACTGAAGGCGTTGGCCGCTATTAGCTTGGTGTTCGTTCGTATCCGGTCTATTCTTGGCAATTGCCGTATCGCGATGAAGGTCCCAACCAATGAGGCTCTATCCTGTGCTCAGTCACCTCCAACGTTTCTTTCTTTACCTGCGGCGAACTCGGCCTAATATCCCAAATCTGCATAGCTCAGCCCTGCCCGAGCCCGCCGGTCCAGCGCCGTCCACCTCAATTGTAGATAGGCTCCCGGAAAGGGTGCGCACATTTCTTGTCATTTCCTTGCTCATGTCACCTCACAGGTTCTGTCTCGCGCCCTCATAACCCTCACCTGCCACCTCTGTCAGATGCTGCAGTCTCTTCCGAATCTTCTCGCGAGCAATCCAAAGATGAACGCCTCATCCAGTGCACCCAGAAGGTAAGGACCGCCCTGTGCCATCGTGGCTTGCCAAGGGTCCCACGATCTGCATCCTTTGAACCTTCTGCTAATCAGTGCTCTGCAGGCCCATAATAGCTGCGATTTCCATAATTACAGTATTGATAGTCCTCTTCAGATTCTTTAGCGATGTGCCAGTCGACTACTACAGAACTTATACACCTGGGGAATCGATAATTCCTGCGACATCGAGGAACGATCGGCCACAGCCAGGTTACTTCAAGGCACAACCAGAGTGGGACTGGAAGGTGCCAGACTACGCAGGGTGGAAGGGCTATGCCCGGACTCCGCGGAACCGCGACATCGTCGTCTTGACCGCGAGCGACGGCGGAGGCCACAACAGCGCGATCCCTAATGTCCTCGAGCGAGTGCTGGACGACCGTGAGAAGTACTGTGCAAGACATGGCTACACGAACCTGTGGCTGAACACCAGCCGTTACGATATCGGTGGGGCGCATAGGGTAAGTCGCAGGATCCAAAAATTACTCAATCGGGCAACATGCTTACGTCGGCTCACAGACCTGGTCCAAGATCCCTGCCGTCGCCGAAGCATTTTCTCTCTACCCAAACGCTGAGTGGGTCTGGCTCATTGATACCGACATTGTCGTGATGGAGCCAGACTACGATCTGGTCAAGGAAATTGTTGGCCCCGAAGCCATCAAGCGTGGTCTGATGCGCGACACACCCATCCTCGATGGCCAGCTTAAGAAGAACCCCACCAACATCAACACACCCAAGAATTTCCGTGTCGAGGATATCGACATCCTGATCACGCAAGACCACCAGAGTGTCAACACCGGCAGCACCTTCTTCCGCCGCTCTGCCTTTACACGCTGGACTCTTGAAATGATGACCGACTACAGCATGCTCATGGGCCAGGACCACGCCGGCGCAGAGCAGGACGCTATCAAACACCTTATGCTTGAGCACCAGCTTGTGCGCAACCACGTGGGCATCTACCCTCAGCGCAAATTCAATGCCTACGTACAAGGCGGCGACAACATGGGCTACCGCGACGGCGACCTCCTTGTGCACTTTGCAGGCTGTTGGGTCGACGACATGTGCCAAAAGTGGTTCGAGGAGTTCTGGGGCAAGAAGGGCCACAAGGACGTGTGGAGGCCCGAGGCAGGCGATTCATGAGAAGCGACTGCACGACTATTTGCGAGCAAACATTTCAGCGACTGCATGAGCAACGACCTTTCCTTCTTCCTAATGTGTATTCCGACTACCTAGGAGCGAGCATACGTTTGATTCCGTGTAAATATACCCTGTAATAGACATTTCTGAGCGAGCGCGCACGAGCAGGATCTGGCGTTTCTGGCGCAATGCAAGGCCGCAAGAGCCTTGGTTGTAACAATGCATCTCTAGACGGCGTTTTCCAATATTCAACGAATTTCCGAGCACTCTTACTTTCCACTTCCTTGTCGTATAAGTTTTTACCGCGTCCGTCGCCCTTACTTTGCTTCGGTACACGGCAGCCTCAACGGTTTTAACGGCGCCCGCAGAGCGCACAAGCAAGGCCACACCCGAAGGGCGATCGGACCTTACAGCCGGGTGTACCATGATCCATGCGCAGATCAGGTTCAGGCGTACCGCGGAATGCATTTGCTTTTCGGAGCACACGCCGAACATGCCAAACACTATGAAGATAACAAGATAGGGCAGAAAGGGTTCAGAGCACAACATGTGTATATGTGGTGGAGCAGATAGATTTCGTTCTCGACCAATTTCGAGCTGTTACGCTTTTGCGTAACTACTCCGCTCTCTCCCTGATGTCAGGCACATGGTCGACCATTTGTAATTCGGCCTACTTCAACGCATCTCATACGTGATTACACTTGGACCATTGAACTACTCTTCAAGCAACCTGTCCAATTCAGTGGGGCTACTCAAGCCCATCTTTTCCAGTCCTCAATGTTGTGAGGACAGCGGCGTTGACATTGTCTGAGCTCTGTATGGCTTTGCGCCTTCTCTAGTGACTGGGCACGATATTGAGTGGCGGTTCTATGCATCTTTCCGGAACTTTGAGATATTGTATTCAGTACAAGGAGGCATTCGTTCGAGGTTTGCTTGTCGTATACACATAATGCAAGTATGACTTTCGGCAGACAAATGGATTCCATGCCTGAGCATGGGCCTGCCATAACAGTTCAATTGTCTTCCATGTCCCACTGTGATACCAGGGTCCATGTTGCAACGAGGTAATTGGTGCAGGAAGTCTACTCTTCGACCACCTTGCCATCGACCTTTCCGCCTTCAACCTTCTCACCACCCTTGAACTTGAACCTCTTCAATCCCCGAACACCAACATCGACCAAGAAGCAGCTGCCTGCAAATTTGTCTACCGGCTTGCCGTCATCTCCACTGGGCCCCCCACCACCAGAGGTCGTAATAAACAACTGTGTGCCAACAAAGCAGGGGCAGGTGACCTGACTGGTGGGAAGCTTGATCTCTGCAACGACCTCTCCCTGAGGCGATATCCTCAGCACGCGGCCGCCATCGTGCAGCGCAGTCCACATGTATCCCTCCTCATCAATACAGTGGCCGTCTGGTACCGCATTCTCGCCGTACTTGTTGTCCTTGGGCATGGTGAAGAAGGGACGCTTGTTCGTGACAGAGCCGGTCGTAGGATCGAAGTCGAACTGGTAGATGATCTTGTCGGGACTGTCGGCGAAGAACATGGTGTCGTCGTTTTTGTTCCATGTTGTGCCGTTGGGGATGCAGATGTCGCTGAGGGGGCGGTCAAGGGACATGTCGGGGTTGAGGCGGAAGACGGCGCCTGTGTACGTTCGAGTCAGCATACAGCTTCGCATTCTGCACCAAGCCATGGTTTACCGTCAGACCTCATCTCCTCGACCATCGGGTCGAACATGAAGCCAGCCCAGAAGCGGCCCTGCGAGTCTACAGCACCATCGTTGCCACGGAATTTCTCGTGCTTCTTCGCCTTGATCTCATCTTCTGACCAGACCTTCTTGACCCATCGGTAGTCGCCGGTCTCCTTGTTTGCAATGCCGTAACCGTACTTGCCACCGAAGATGAACTCCTTGTCGTTGCCCTCAATGTCTGCTGTGCAGCTGTGCGTTGTTAGCGGTGAATGTCATGCAATTGCCTTCTTGTCTGACAGTCACTGAAGTTAGAGTTAGACCGACTCACCCTATTGAAATGTCAAGCTTCTTGACAAGCTTGTGACTTGAGGGTCCCTTGCTGATGTCGACTCGGTGCAGCTCCTGCTTCTCGATATCGACGAAGCGTAGCGTGTTGGTCTCCTCTTCCCAGTAGGGTCCCTCTCCGAGAGAGCAGTGTGTCTCAATGTATGGCTGGTCTGATGTCAGTGTCTTTCTTGGAAGTTCTGCAGCAACTAGAGGATTCTTGTTGTTGTTGTTGATCAATAGTTTTGGTCGCCATGACCTCAGCGGGGTACAACGGAGCTACCCCTCCACGCTCCAGCCTGGACTTTTGAGCAGATATTTGGGACGTACCTCTGTGACTTGGTATACCTTGACTTCAGGCATCGTGGGCAATTGTGTTTGTTTGACGTTGTGATTCAAGACTCGTGTCCGTGTTGTGGTGGGAATTGAAGGTATCTGTAGTTCTCTACTCTTTAGGAAAGCTCCACCTTTTGTTGATGGCGCCTGCTCCCACTTTCCGAATGACGTCCCGAGGAGCCGCCATCACACGCTGGGCATCTCAACGTTGGATGTTTGTTCTCAACATCACTTTGGCATTTTACCTTCAACCCGGGAATTCCGGGACGACAATAAGCCAAGATTGGCATTGGAGCAGCGTGGCAATCAAACTGCTACAGAACACGTGCATAGACAAGTCAGGATTCGTATTCGCGGCACAGCAGTTCTGGGATGAGGTCTCTTTCGAATACGCTGGGTCATTTTGCGGACAAATTTCCTGGCAGAAGTCACCGGCTGGGCGGTCCGGATGACCCGTGCTCGATTTGTTCAGTGAAGCAGACAGGATTGTTCCGTTCTGTGAAGGGATTGTGGGAAATGGTACGTTGGGATCGATAATGCTAAAATGCGTGTTGATATACAAGATGCAACATGGGTATCTTTGGACCTTCAACTATCCGCTCATGCGGCAGCCTCCTTCTGCTTCCGTGCCTCATCCTCTTCTGGCGTCCGAGTAGTAAGTTGCAGTGCGTGAATGCCGCCTTCGCGGGCTATCTCGTCCTTCATCAGGGAGTTGACCATGCGGTGGCGTGCTAGCTGGGGTTTGCCCTGGAAAGCTGAAGAGGTGATGACCAGACTGATGAATGTTAGTTGCCATGACGATCACTGTATCAGTTCTTTCAAATGAAGACATACCGGAAGTGCGTCTGTGAGAATAGGTCAGTCAGGATTCGAAGTTGGGGCCGATAATACGTATGCACATACCTCTCTGCTTGTGACACCCTGCATGGCTTTGTGGTGTGCGTGCTTGTGGGAGTCGTTGTAGATTTCCAGAGTGCTTGGCTTCAATGCTTCTCCAATCTGCTCGCCAGTTAGTCGCGACATATACAGAGTTGGGGAAGCTGGAGTAGCCGGCTCCAGTCCGAGGTCGTGACTTCCCTTGGCCCGCAGAGCATCTTCCATCGGAGTCATGGACTGGGCCATGGCTGACATGAACCGAGTGCCGGTCTGGACGGATCGTCGAAGGAACATCAAAGGTATCCCTGCGTCAGATGATGGTCAGCTGCACAGCCAATAAGAGCGAGTGTGTTGGTGATGCAGATTTGGTGTTGAGTCGGGGGATGATCTGAAACCGAAGCCGGCGCCAAGCTGCGGGCCGGGGAGGTCGCAAAAAGCGCGTCACCGATGTTGGAGCTCGGGAGCTGCAGCTGCAGAGCCATTGAGAGGAAGCACGGGGCCAGAACGAGCGAAGGAGAGCAGCATAAGCGCGCGAGGGCCGTGTCGCGACTCCTGCAAGGGCATCGACAGCAGGAGCGCGGTCCACGGGCGGATAAGAGCTCTGCAGACAGCACCAGCAGCAGCCCGGCACTAACCCCAGGACCTGCACCCCCACACAACGGCCGCTGTCCGAGGGCTTGCATCTGGAGTTGCATGCGCTGATCCTGGGCGCTACCGCTGCCATGTGGGCGCGCAATCTCCTCTCTCGCACGCTCGCCAGGCACACGACCGCCACGACCGCCTCCTTCGCCCAGTGCTCCCGCCCCGCCGCGCCTGCCAGAATGGCGTCCACCCTCCCCCGCCTGCCCGTCTTCGAGGCCATCAAGAAGCACGACGCCCAGCGCGCGGCCGTCATCCACTCGCTGTCCGGACGGCGCTTCACCTACGGCGAGCTGGTCAACGACGTCGCCGCGGCCAAGGACCAGCTGCAGCGCAACACGGGCGGCAAGAGCGCCGCGGGCGAGCGCATCGCGTTCCTGGTCGAGAACGGGTACGACTATGTAGGTGCGCATCCCACGGCCCCCTTCTGCGCGCACTGCCGGCGCGACCGCCGCTGACCGCTGCGTAGTGACGCTGCTGTCCATCCTGGCCGCCCATGCCGTCGCCGTGCCGCTGTCGCCCACCTTCCCCGCCCACGAGCTGCGCTACATCATCGACCAGAGCGGGTCCCTGATGCTGCTCTCCTCGGACAAGTTCCAGGACAAGGCCGACGAGGTGCTGCGCGAGGGCATGCAGACCAGCCCCATCAACTGGAAGCGCGAGAAGATCATGATGGGCAAGACAGACGACTACGTCACCCTCGAGGAGCCGGCGAGCACCAAGGGCGGCATGATGCTGTACACCTCCGGCACCACCAGCCGCCCCAAGGGCGTCCTGCTGCCCCAGGACGTGCTGACAGCCCAGTCCGAGTCGCTGCTGAGGGCCTGGAACTACACGGCTGAGGATGTGCTGCTGCACGTGCTTCCCCTGCACCACATCCACGGCACAGTCAACGCCCTGCTGACGCCGCTCTTCGCCGGCAGCACCATCGAGTTTCAGTTCCCCTTCAATGCACAAGCTGCCTGGGAGCGACTCGCTGCGCCTTTCCTCCCCAACCCAGATCCGGCCAAGAAGCCCATTACCTTCCTCACCGTCGTACCCACAATCTACACACGCTTCCTCTCCTCCCACTCCACCTTGACGCCCGAGCTCCAAGCCGCAACAAAAACCGCCCTGCACCCTTCGAACTTGCGACTCAACATCTCTGGCTCCGCAGCCCTCCCCACACCCGTCAAGTCGGCATGGTCAGAACTGAGCGGCGGCAACGTCCTCCTCGAGAGATACGGAATGACAGAAGTTGGCATGGCGCTGTCGTGTGGCCTCGACTTCGCCGACCGAGTAGACGGCTCTGTGGGCTGGCCACTGCCCTCGGTGCAGGCACGCCTCGTGGACACGGAGACAGGAGAAATCATCAAAGAAGGCGAAGAGGTGGACCCGTCAACCGGACGCGAACGACACGGCGAGATCCAATTACGAGGACCCACTATCTTTCGCGAGTACTGGAAAAACCCAGAGGCTACGACCAAAGAATTCGTCGAGGATGCCGATGGCCAGGGCAAGTGGTTCAAGACTGGTGATGTGGCCATCCGCAAGAACGTGGAAGGTGCGGGCAAGAGCTCACAGGAATGGGCCAAAGGGCCGCTTTATTTCATTCAGGGCCGCAAATCCGCCGACATTATCAAGACGGGTGGCGAGAAAGTCTCCGCACTGGAAATCGAGCGCGAAATGCTCTCCCTGCCTTACATATCTGAAGTCGCTGTCGTTGGTCTTCCATCAGAAGCATGGGGCCAGAAGGTCGCTGCTGTCGTTGTGCTCTCCGAGCAAGGCAAGACGGCGGGTAGAGGAGGGAAAGCATGGTCCGCGCTGGACATGAGGAGGGCGCTAAAGGACGTTCTTGCCAACTACAAGATACCTCAGGAGATGAAGGTTGTCGACACCATCCCACGCAACGCCATGGGCAAGATCAACAAGAAGCAGCTGGTCATCCAAATCTGGGGCGAAGCGCTGGAAGGAGGAAAGCAGAACGGTGCCGTGCAGGTGCCGAATGGCAGTGTATAGTGCTGTATAACATAATATTGCAATTGTACATACAAAACTCATCACGCGCATATCGCAGATCAATACCGTAAGATATGAATAGAATGCAACACGACTCGACTTCGCACAATTCGGAGCCTTGCCAAACTCTCGCACTGCCATGCCAACACCGCTGTTTCAAACCCTGCACATTCCCTTCCCTTTACCCATTGTGCCTGGACCTTCCCTCCCGCCTTGGTCGTATGCACCGGTGACATGTGCCACGGCGCTGGGACGCGATCAAGCTTTCGCCCAGACTCGAGGCGTTCGCCTGGCGCCCACCCCGCGTTTAAAGTCTTGGGAAGCGTCAGAGGTACTGCACATCGGTGGCTCCAACGCACATTTACCTGGCACGGTGACGTATGCAGGGTCGCAGGGGGGGAGGTGTGTAGGAGACGTCAGTCGACTACAGAGGTGGAGGCGTGGTGCGCTGAGGCTGCGCGGAGAGGGGCGATTGCGATTTGTGGTGTTAGAGTCGTGGTGTCGTGGTGTCGTGGTGCCGTGGTGCGACGGTCGCGCTTCGAAGTAGGAGATTGTGTTGACTCCCAGGTCGCACTACAATGCTATACAGATCGACAATGACGGAAAGCAGGGGAGCCGGAGGTGGACATCTTTCACCAAGGTATCGACTTATCAGAACTTGTAGTAGGTAGTATTAAATAGTATACGGAGATGGCTTGTAACGAGCATTCTCAAGCAACATTATAGTTAATCGTTATCAGGGGTATCCAAATGATTAACTTCCATATCAGTCGTTAACGTGCGACCAATGTAGCAATATGCCTCCCAAAGCAATCGATGAAGGCGTCAAGTGCAAAACATAGTTCGCTTAAGCAGCGCGGTGAGCAGAGTTGTCGACCTTCTCGCGGCGCTCACGGCCCTTGTCAGACCAGGGGAAGTGGGCGACGGGGATGACAAAGAAACTGACTGGTGTTAGTCATTGCTCGGACGTGATGTAGTGAGGTGGCAACTGACCTGTTGGAGCTGTCGGCAATACCAGCGAGGGCGTTGTACCAGGCAAGGAACGCGGCCATGAGACCAAAAGCACCACCAGCAATGATGCACTGCTCCTGGGGATGGGCGCCATCGTTCTGGAGATAGCCAATACCAAGCATAAGGAAGGCCATGTCGAGAGTGAAAAACAGGGAGAAGAACGCAACGGTGGAGCGAAGCGTGCAAATGAGTAGGAGGAAGGTGAAAATGAACCATCCCATCAGGTACAAGCCGAAGGAATTGAGGAAAGTAGCCTCGCTAATGGCGGCAAGGCCGGACTCAATCTGGAAACCACCCGGGGTCAGGATAATAGCGAAGGAGATCCAGAAACCTCCGTAGGAAGAGAGCGCGGTGGCACCAAAGGTGTTACCGACAGCCATTTCCCTTAGGTTCATGTTAGATAGCTGTGCCAAAGGTAGGTGATCTAGTCGATACATACCACATACCAGCCAGAAGCTGGACGAGACCTCCATAACCGTAAGCAATGGCAACAACGAGACTGGGTGAGCCAATGCCGCGTGTGTTGACGTTGATCAACGACAGGACAAAGGTGGTGAGCGCGAAAGCCGAGAGACCGAGAGGAGCAGGGTTGGCGAACTTGCGGTTCGGTGGGCGGTAGAGACCTGGCTGGAATTCACCTCCGAAGGCAGCAAGACGCATCTCAGGGTCGTTGGTAGCGACGTGTGCAAGAGGGTTGCCGCCGTAGTCGTAGGGCTTCCTCTGCTGGGGGAGGCCGCCGTTGCCATTCTGCGCATAATCAATGCCGGTGGTCTCTTTGTCGACGCTGGGGCCGCGCTGGATGAAGTTGGCTACAAGGTCACGAAGAGAGGAGGTAGAACTCAGAGAGCTCCGCGGTATAGCTTACCTGGACATCGTTGTGTTCGTGTGCTGTTGCCATTTTGACTGGTCTAGACTGAACCTGGTGAGAAAGGTCAAATCGGAGGGTATTTAGAGGGGTCTGGGGAAGACGAGAGATCCGGGGAAAGGGGATTCATATATTTGCAAACAGACCGTGCAGGGAGCTTTGGCAAAACGACGTGTGCCATGGGCCGTCGAAGCCGTCTGAAGTCTAGTCCGGTGTAATTAGTCGAATCTGGTGCTAAAGCGGCCCACTCAAATCATTTCCCCATACACTTTGTCTCCACACCGGGTGAAAGAGCAGCATGGGCCACTGACAGTCATCAATTGAACCGGCGAACCATGAAGAGCGGATCGTCGCGCATAGAGAGAAGCCTGCCGAGGTCGGGTGAGCGCCAATTGTTAGAGACCCAAATGGAACTCCAACCGCCGATCGCTCTGTAACTCCGGATCTCGATATCAGGTGAACAGCAGAATGCGATGACGCGAGGAGATGGAAAGACCACCGCCGCTTCAATTTGCCGAAGTGGGCGCTGACCAGACTCGAGACTGCCAAATTTACATCATCGTGACTCGCGGAAGTTTGCCCTCCGAAGCTCAACTGAAGCCACGGAACATTGCAGGAATGGCCAGGAACAACGCTGTCAGCAATTTCCCACACCTGCAGCGCGCTCTTTGCTTTTATTGCTGCAAGAGCAGTTGCACAGATTCATGGTGCAATTGCAACATGGCTTGCAAGGGCCAGCCGCGAATCCTTGCGAAATTGTTCGGTACAGCAGAGTGCGAGGTGGACCTTGACCCTCGAGATGAGCATTGTGAAAATTTGCTTCCTCAAGGCGTGACTCCACTGGGATATTGATACAACGGCCTTGGAGATCTATATCGGTAGATGTTCGTGAAGCGCAGCCTGATGACTTGTTGTTCGTAAGCTGTCTGCCGGCAACGTCGGAACTGCCTGAGGCGAAGCAGACGGGCGCTCCTCAAACGGGTGACTTGATGACGGCATGCATGGTTGCTGTGTGCACAAGACAGGGTGTGCCGGCGGCTAAGCTTTGTGCAAGAGTCTCGGCATCAGCCACGGGCGTCGGACTGAAAGCATGACATGACATCAACTGTCGATTTGCGCAGTGTTTGCGCCGTCGCGGAGTGGACACAGTGAATTCGAAATCGAATGCAAATCTCTAGTCTTGCGCTGCATTTAGCGTCGAGTCTGAAAGCTACTGGAACGAAGTGGGAACAACGTGTGCTGCTTCCGTGGGTACCATGGGGCACCTGGGGCTCCACGGGCTCCACATGGTCCACCTGTAGAGGGTCTCAAAATCTCACCATCCACGCGCTCGAGCAGCAGCTTGGCTGCGGCACCATGCTCCTTGCTCGGGCCAGCGGGAGCAGCTGTCAGGGCGTTTCAATTTTGCCGTACCGTCGCCGTGATCTGCCCACCTCGTGCGCGGCCGTATCTTGAAGAGGTTGCTGCAACGAGTCACTTGCTTTTTGCCATTGGGCCAATTGATCTCGACAGACCGCTTCCCCAACTTGGAATGTCTCGTGTTGCGACTCCACGACCGGACAACAAGGCTTAATGGGCGTAGCCTCAAAGTGCCATACTGAGCGCCTGTAAGCATGTAAGCATTATCGTGCTTCGGGCTGTATCTCCGCACTCTACATGCAGTTGTTGCTTCGGTTAAATTATTGTGCCTTTTAATCCAAGACTGTCCAGCCACGTCGAAATTGAGGTGGCATTGCTTGGACAACTCTATCCAGTCTCAAACATGGTTACAACTTGTAACATCCTGAAAGCAGCGCCTCCACGATGATGATATGCGTCTCGCCCGACACCGGTCATGCTTCGACTAGACTTCCATAGTTCCGATCCTTGATGCTGTTGGTTGAGCGTCTGAGACTGTGGGGACAAAGAATGCGGAGAGTCCGCGTCGACCCTGCGTGAAATCGCTCCCACGCACGGCTCTGGAGATCAAGGCCAGGACCAGGTCTGCTGGACCACGAGGCTTCAGGATGGGTCATTCCGCCCGATTCCGGAGGGGACTTGACATCCAGCTACATTCTGCTGCATTCCCCTCAAGACCTCAGAGGATAAGCACCCGAACTAGACAGCAACATCGTGGTGCGATTCCCAAACGCTCCGTACGCCCTCCCGAGGTCTAGCATGTAGGTCGACTATGGTCTCAAGTGTAGGCTGTCGCCCGAGCGTGGCGTGGCTGGATCCGTGTAGTCCCACTGGTGGCGCATGGTCTGTCAACAGTAAGCTTAGACCGAGGTTTGAATACCCCTCATCACTTTGTAGCTCTGAAGCCTTCGCTTTCTTCAAAAACCCCACGATATCTTTGTGGTGTTCGTCGACAGGTACAAAGGTGCACGCGTAGAAGCTCACCCAATCAGGACGCGGGGTAGCTCTCGGCAGCTCGTAACAGCTTCCAAGAGCTGTGCACTGCCAGCTTCAGGCCACCCCCCTCCAGGCAACAACAAGGCGCTGCCGCATTTCATTGATCATTGTTGTATGAACACGCACTTACTACAGCTTCTCAATTCACTCGCATCGCCCATAACACGTTAGCATCTTTGTTGTGTCTCCTAGTCCAGTCAGCATGACGGGCCATAGCTTCACCGCCGAATCGGACCTCGCCAGCCACCGATACTTCGAACATTCGTCTGCAAAGCGCATCGACACGGATACTGTGCTCGTCGAAGCCTTGCGCTCACAGTACCCCCAGCTCGAGCTCATCGTTACGCCATACGGCCTCGTGAACCTCCTTGCCTATGCCTCTGCGGGCTTCGCAACTGCTACACCACTCGAAGACAGTGTCAAGGATCCAGTGTACGGTGTTAGCCTGAAATGGCGCCTATACGTGCCTGCAGGAAGGAGGCTTGACCACAGTGGTGGTTACATGGCCGAGAACCTTACCTTTGGCAAGTTTATGTACAAATGGAAGGACCAGGAGGTCATAATGTACATTGCTGAAGGTAGGGATGGTTCTGGCTACTACCCACTGGTCAAGAACCACTACATCCTCACGAGCAATGCGCACAAAGTCGATGAACTGATTAGAGATGCTACCAACTGGGGCCGAGAGCTACATAATGAGGTTTGGGTGTTCGATCAAGGTTGGTGGCAGAAGAGCGCTCAGCTATACGATTCTGTACAGAAAGCCAGTTGGGACGACGTCATCCTTGATGAGGACATGAAGAAGACGCTCCAGACTGACGTTGAGGGTTTCTTCGACAGTCGAGAGACGTACCAAAAGCTGAAAGTCCCCTGGAAGCGTGGTATCATCTACTACGGTCCACCAGGCAATGGCAAGACCATCAGTATCAAAGCCATGATGAACAGCCTCTACCAACGTGGAGCAAATGGAGACACCAGAATGTCTGTTCCAACGCTGTACGTGCGAACGCTGTCTTCGTACATGGGCCCGGAATACTCGCTGGGTCAAATCTTCGGAAAAGCACGCCAAGAAGCACCGTGCTACCTTGTTTTCGAAGATCTCGACTCGATCGTCAGCGACAATGTGCGATCCTACTTCCTCAACGAGGTCGATGGTCTCAAGTCCAATGATGGCATCCTCATGGTCGGTTCGACGAACCACCTCGACAGACTTGACCCCGGCATCTCCAAGCGCCCTAGCCGTTTCGACCGCAAGTACTACTTCCCGAACCCTGACTTTGCTCAGCGAGTGCAGTACTGTAAGTTCTGGCAGGGCAAGCTCGCAGACAACGAGGACCTTGACTTTCCGGACAAGCTGTGCGATAAGATTGCAGAGATTACTGACAAGTTCTCCTTCGCGTACATGCAGGAAGCTTTTATCGCTTCTCTGCTCGCCATCGCCTCACGTGGCGGTAAGAAAACGAATGAAGTGGATAAGAACACGCGTCGTTGGGCAGGCCCCCAAGATCCCATGCATTCTGTTGACTTACAGTTCCGCGTGGCAGGCGGTGGCAGCGAAGATCCTGACGTCAAACATCTGGAACTGTGGATCGAGATGCAGAAGCAAGTCAAGATTCTCAGGGACGAGATGGAGGAAAAGCAGCTGTCCGAGCGTATGGAGGCAATGTTTCCGTCGCGACCGAGCAACGCAGCGAATGCAGAGGTTCGTGACGAGTTCAATCCGCGCGGACCGCCCAGTGGAGGGGACTTCGAGCTCCTGAAGAGGTACCGTGACCAGCTCGATGCTACACTGCAACAACAGCAAAGGTACATGGGAATGCCTGATCCGATGAGCTCGTTGAATGACAGCATGAAGAGGTACATGTGAAGTATGCGTTCCCGGTAGTTATGAATCTGCATTCTAGGGTCTCTATGTGATCCAATGTGTAGTAAAGAGTACAAGTATTACATACCATCCTTGAATACATTCCTTAAGCATGAACATGTTTGATTGCACACCCATTTGGTCAAATCTTACCAAGCTCTTCATCATGCCTAAACCAGAACGCCTCGCTAATAACAATGCCAGGATATCTCACGTTCACGCAAACCTAGAACACACTCAATTGCTGCAGCGCACCCTCGTCTGCCTCTTCCTTTCAATACTCATGTGTAGCACACTGCAGACAATGTCTCATATCCCCCACCACAGCACATGTTCCACAGACATTCCTCCCGCATCCCCGACACGCGAACGAACTTGTGTCTCCCGCGCCATCTATGTCCATGTGCACATCCATACCACCTTCCTCAACCTCCAGGCGTGAGTCGCAGTCTTCGCACCACGGCCCTTGTGCGTTGTGCTGGGTGTGTATTGTTTGGTACGAGAAGATCGGTGCTTGCACTGGGGGAGCAGAGATGTTCCAGAACGAATGCAGCGTAGATTTCTGGGGTTTAGATACTACAATAGCGGGCTGTGCAGATGCAGGGTCGGAGGGGACGGGCGCGGCGTGTGGATGTTGTCGTTGCGCAAGGAAGAGTTTGTGGACTGTATTCTCTGGCCGGTTGTCAGTTTGTTGTACGAGAGGCTTTGCTGGGGGAGGTGAGCGTACCGTGGATTGCGCGCTCGTCAGGACGGTTGTCACGCACACGTTTGCGCGTACGGTTTCCCCAATCGCTTGACTTTACCCGGTGCGCGCGCGTGAAGTCCCAGCCGTTGCGACTGGGCGCGGTTTCTTCTGTGTCCATTTCCAGTTCCATTGCACCGTCCATGCCTTGTGGGAATCGTAAGGGTGATTGCGCGTCCGGTGTTGATACAGCGCCGAAGCTGGAGATGGATGTTGGCGATGCATCGTCGAAGTGTTTCCGTTTGATGCCCATTGTTTCGATTTTTGTGCCAGAAGTTGTGTTTGCCGATTGTGTAATGTGCTCTATGGCGGCGGCTGACAATTAAGAGAGGAGGCTGTATTGTCGTGAGTTCAGATGAATGACGCTGGTAGCTGAGCGAAGGCTGGCCAGACACGCGACAAACTGCCGCGGAGCGACGCGCTCGCGTTGTGGGGTAAATGGGCACACCCAGATGGTTAGCGACCATCACTTCGACATCGAACTTCCCAAATCCTTGTCGAGCTGTTTCTTTGAAACATCTTTAGGGATGCTTCTTCTAGGTGTCTACGTTCAGTCTTGCTCTGTTCGTAGCTGAAGCCCTTAGGAATCCCTTCTCGTATTATGAGTTCAAGCCGTCGGGCACCCAGCATCCTGGAAAAGACACATCTTGATACCTTGATACCAGGTCTTGCAACAGAGCACTGACGATGACCGAGTCACCCTTCAGGTGGTGTTCATTGACGCTGTAGATAGACCTACCGTGCGATGACGAATGCACGACTTACACAAGCTCTTGCCCCACAGAAGCTCCCTTACCCCACCCCATACAACACCGAGCTTCTGACCTTCACCAACTTACCTCAGACTAGTCCAGTTCTTCAAGCTGTTTCCACGCTCAATATTCGCCAACATGGTTACTCGCAGGGCTACTCACGCCGGTTCATGGTACACAGACAAAGGACCAGTCCTTTCACAGCAGCTCGACGACTGGCTAGCAGACGTACCGAGCTCCATAACACCTGTAGGCACTGTCTCCTCGAAGGGAGGCGACGTCTCTGTACCGACCCCGAATGCTCGAGCCATTATCGGACCGTAGGATTACCCATAAATCTGTAGGGATCACGAGGCTCATGGATTCGCAGGCATGCTGGATACTCTTACTCCGGGCCTGCCGCTGCATGGGCCTACAAAACAGCCGACTGGGCAAATGCGTAAGTGAACTTGAAACAAGCTGCGACAAGACACTCATCTCGCCAGCAAGCGCGTATTCCTCCTTTTCCCTTCCCACCACTACTATCTCTCCGGTGCTGCGACGACAGGATGCAGCAAGTACGCCACGCCAATCGGAGACCTCACCATAGACACTGCGCTGGTCAAGCAGATACAGAAAGAATGGGATGTTGAGGTCATGGAAAGAGGTGTGGATGAGGACGAGCACAGTTCGGAGATGCATCTCCCATACATTTACAAGATGTTGTTACTGTAGGTTACTTCCTAGCATCCGACATATTTTGGTACTGACGTTGTTCGCAGAAAAAACACCAACTTCCAAACAGACCCAACTTCCGTACCTCTGGTCCCGATTATGGTCGGCAACACAGATGCCCGCGCCGAAGCACATTACGGCTCTCTCCTCGCCCCCTACCTCTCCGATCCAAGTAACATCTTCGTCATATCGTCCGACTTCTGCCACTGGGGCTCTCGCTTTCGATACACATACTATCAGCCACCCGACAGCTCGTCTGGATCCAATTTGAAATCGAACTCGAAGGTTGCGAGCAACTATCCGATTCACAAGAGCATTGCCGCAGTGGACAAGGAGAGCATGGATGCGGTGGAGAGTGGCTCACACAAGGGGTTCCTCCAGCAGTTGAGGGACACTGGTAATACAGTATGTGGCAGACATCCCATCGGCGTGTTTTTGGCTGCTGTTGAGAATGCCGAGGGACTAGGGGAGGGCAAGGGAAGGTTCAAGTTCGTGAGGTACGAGAGGAGCAGTCTGGTAGAGGACATCAGTGACAGCAGTGTCTCGTATGCAAGCGCATTCGCAGTCCTGTGAGGCGGTGTATGTGTAAGATTGATGAACAAGACGCGTCATGAGCGATACAGCATGGGCATGAGACGCTCATCTCAACAAGATTCTCACGTAGATGATTCGCAGAGATGAACTTGATGGCTTGGTATTTGCATTCGACAGGGCCTGTGTTGAGAGGTGCGGGTGTCGTGATAATGATGGAGACGCACTGTATAAGCCAGAAGAGAATTGAAGATCGTGTGACGAGGATTGGCATAAAGATTTCACACTCTTATGCTTACAGATAGATGCCAGTCATAGCTCTTACAAACACAGATGCCGTGGCGGCGCTGATAATGATCATGAGGCAGTGTACCGTTGATGTGGAAACTTGAAACTTGGATTGTGACCCAAAAAAAAGGTAAAGAGAAAAGTAGTCTCGACTATTTGTCAAGCATTGTGTTCTACGACGACGATAAAGATGCAAAAAGAAAGAAGGTCGTACCCGGACTCGAACCGGGGTTTCCAGAAGTTTTGATGCAAGTCAAAATCTGAAGTGATAACCTCTACACCATACAACCGTGGTGTTTCGCTGCGCATAATAATATATATACTTATTGTATCTACCTCAACTCGGTCTTCGGAGATGGTGCAGGGTCTTTGACGTTGGCACCGTGATATGTCTTGCAATGTTGGCCGACCACAAGTAGTAATCACGAAAGCGGGGTACGAGTGGAGACGCAATCGCTCAATGGTTGATATTGACATTGATTGCTGTCCACTCCTACTCAACATCCGGATAGCGACAAGAGCTGGAAGTATGACGAGGTAGAGGTGTCGATGCGTCGTAGAACTTTGCATGAACATGTGCACATGGCGATATAAACACCTGGTTGTATGTGATATCCTCTCGTGTTGCAAGAGAAGCCAGCAATAGCCCAGTACGGAGATCTCAGACTTCTACCACGGGTTTCTATTTACTACCGATCAAAGAACTCCAAGAGCCTCGCTTAGTGTGTTGGACACAGACATTTGCGCGCTTAATTATTACCTTATGGGCTGTCTGACCCCAAGCCATCAGCATTCAGACGCGCGCCTCCGGTCTTCGATTGCTAGAACTCTAGAAGAAGTGGACAAATGATGCGTGCTCTGATCTGGAAACCGTAACGCTGATAGTTTCTGCTCGAATCAACCGCGTTGTGAGAAATGTCAGAACACACTTTAAGCACAATAGTGGCGGCTCCTGTGGCTGCTGATCGTTGCAAGAAAGTATCTCCATGCACTTTGTCATTACTCCATTTTCAACCAATCAAAAACACACACATTTGAACAAACGCAGTCTGCCGTGCGTGGCGATGCAGTTCAAAGGTGTGTGGGTGGCCAAAAACGTGGGCGAGCTTCCAGCCTCGGCTGAGGTTTGCAGGGATCCACTACCAACAGATCCGCAAAAAAGATGCTACGGGCTGGGAGGATCGAACTCCCGACCTTCTGCGCTTTCAGTTGATACTGTAAAGCAGACATCATGACCACTAGACTAAGCCCGCGAATTACTGTTGTAATTGCTAGTTTGATGACAAAGACAGAAATTTTATAATATATATTCTGGGACCAAAACATAATCTGTCGACTGCTCTTGGATTGTAGACCCAGTCAAGTCTCGAAGATAATCCAGAATTCAAAAGTCTCATATTCTGTTGCTCTGTAAGGCTCATCTCTGGACATCGTTCAACTTCTCGTAGTGAAGAAAATGATCGGGGCAGCGCATGCCGATCTCGGTGGATGCATTGTAATTTTGAAAACAAAAGAAACACCGTGCTCATTATGAGATGATCGACCAATCCGGACTGTCGAACCTGTACATTCGGAGGTTCGTGATGAGGGTTTGGGAATGTTGGTCGGTTTTTGATTGGGGGCAAAGCAGCGATCGCTGTCAATATCACGGTCGAACACCACTGCAACAATGCTCAAGCAAAGGCGACGAACCTCACGGTCTTGACGAAATGGTATATAGATCGTGCCTCAAAGGTGGCTTTGGGTACGATCCAGTTTTCTTAGCTGCCGTGATTGACTTTGGCGATGTCTCGCAACTCTTGTGAATATATCGGTGGGTTTAAGTTCAAAGCAAAGCAGCGATAGTGGCAAGCTCTTGAGAAAGAACAAAGAAAGCATCTCGTGCACGGGTGGTAAGCTTTGTATTGGCATTCAGCTTCTTGAACATCGGGCTTCATTGAGTACGGTATTTCTGGCCGTTACATGAAGAGGGAAATCTTGTGCATAGCATCAGTCGCCTGCGTATAACTCGGATTTGCAATCATCTTTCGCTTAAGCTGTAACCAAAAGACGATATCCTGATCAGACCAGGTGCAGAACTCCCACAACAATTTTAAATATGCTTGAGAATCATATTCGTACAAAAGGTCTGACAGATACAGAATACATCAGTCAAGCGTTTGCGAACGGATTCGATTCAAGTCTATGGTTGCTAGATCAAAACGTGCGTTCACAAAGTGTGCATGCAGGCTCCTCCAGGTATTTCAGGCAAATGACTTAATCTCATCTAAAGGCTCAATTGACTCGCAGGGTGTTGTGACCCTCCTGACGGTGCAGTAAGTAAACGCTTTGCTCTGATCATGTTGCGTAGGCAGATGTCAGCAACAACTCGCATCAACGCATCAGCGCTGAAGCCCCCGATAATTCTTGAAGAACTCAAGCTTAGACGAATCTTGAGCAGGTCTTTTTCTGAATGCAGGATATGACCTCCTGATCAGTACACGTACAGTCAATTTCCTGAAGATACCAACTGGGTTGTAAGAAAGGTCTTCCCGCTTTAAGGTTATATCGGTACCCGGCCATAGCTTCCCGCGCAGCACCGCCCCATGACATCTTACACCAGACAAACCTCAGGCATCTTACTCCGCCCACCTCACCTCCACCACCACTTTCATCATGTTCGCACACACGCCCTTAAGAGTCCGTGCGGCGGCCAGGACTGTCGCGGCGCAAACCACACGCACCTACACCTCTCGCGCCGCCGAGATGCCTGCCCGAACCGCACCCATCCGCACACTTCTGCGCACCTCAATTCCACGCGCATCTACAACAGCCGCTCAGCGCACTTCGCCCTACCTCACATCACATATCCACACACAACCCCAATCGCAACTGCGCTCGCGCTCGTCCTCCCCAGCACCGCGCTACGAAGTCAGGAACCACTCCATCCTCGCAGCACCCAACCAATGGACACGCTTCAGCACAACGACGTCCCTCTCCTCAGTACGCACATTTACATCCTCGCCCAAAATTGCCTGGCCTGCTGAGCCCTCCGCCGATGTCTCGCCCGAGCACCAGAAGATAATCGAAGACCACATTGAAACAATAACCGACATGTTCGGCACCGCGAAAGACGAGTTTGAAATTGCGTCCGAGGAGACGGACAAGAACACGACGTACGCGCAGGACGACCGTGATGCGGCGCGCGAGGAGCTAGACAAGCTGCTGGAATACTATGGGCGGGTCGTGAGCGAGGCGGAGGAAGTGGTCGGGCAGGAGGTGAAGAGGAGGGTCGGGCACCGGATCAGGGAGTTGCAGGCAGGCGTGGAGGCGCTGGAGGAGAGAGCGATGGAGCATGACTAGGTGTTGACATTCACATCGTTTGGGTGCATAGCTCTTGGATCCTAAGGTGCCGTGACTAATTCAGGGCTTAGCAGGCGTTGCGGGTTGCTTTGCGGGACCTATGGATACACTGATATGGGTTTTCTGGGCTAGATGCCTGCATGCGTCAGTACTACAGCTATACAAAACTCTCCTATGTTCATATGAGGATGCTCCTGTCTTGATGTTTCTGGGTTGAGTTCAAGACATTGACCGTGCCTCGTAGAATATAGGATGCTCGTAGTAGGGCAACACGGAATGCTAGAAAGAGAAGTTGACATGGTACAGGTGGCGGGTGACAGTGTAATAGAAGGCCGTGCGATCAGGAGTGCCGTATTAGTACTCAATTAGTGAGAGGCCACGTCAAGAAGGGCAATGATGATAACAATCTATTGAACACGGGTATACACGAACTGAAAACATAGGCTCAGCCGACTCCAAACCATCCTAATAGTACATATCCTTCTTCAACCCAATCAGCCCCTCGCTAAACCCGTCCTTCTCCATGGCCTGGAGTTCCTTCAAATGCGCCTTCCTCTCCAGACTCCCCATACCACCCGCAAGTCGATCCGCCGGCACTGATTTCATGCTCAGATCTGCATTCGCATTTGCCTGCGGCGCAACGGTTCCCGAAATACCCACGCCCACGCCGCACTTGAAGGCCATGTACTCTGGGAGTCCACTCGAGACGCCAGGAAATCGTAAGGTGCGGACAGAGTCAGTGCAGTCGAATTTCTTGTACAGCGTGCAGTAACCGCCGGGGTCAGGGCCTATTGATTTTGCTGTCGCTATGCGGCAGTTCGTTGTTGGTAATGACCAGCCGCAGGCTCCTGAGAAGTTCTCGCCGGTGCAGGTGTAGACGGCTCCAGGAAGGCCGCGTCGCTGGAGACTTGGAAGAGCGTGACTGGGTGCGATGACAAGATGAAAAAAGATGAAGAGGGAGAGCGCGGTTGCGTTGGTGATTGTGAGGCCGAACATTGTGGTCTCGATACGCGATTAGATATTATTATGTGTATGTGTATGTCGTGAAGTCGCTTCTCCAAGGAAGTTTCCGATAGCTTTTGTAGAGTATATGTTTGACCCTTTACAGGTGCCAGGAGCTTTGGCTGTGGAGCCGTCGATGGTTCCTTTGTGCAAAATGAGCGCTATCTTGGGAGTGATAAAGGGAACCCTAGGTAACAATTGTATATTTAGAGTCAAGAGCATATCGCACGCACCTCTTGAGTGACTGTGTCTTTCGAGGACAAAGATGTACGTTACTGTCTTCGTCTCGCCGTGCTAGCATCTGTGGAAGATGTGTATGGCTGGCGACCAGCTCCATTGTGAAGACAGCGCCGCAGACGCTCACTGACGGCGCGGCATGAGAAATGAGAAGTGATGAAATTGGGACCGGGATGGGGGCGCAAAAAGTGGCAGAAGATTAGGATACGAAGGGAATCATATGAGTGATGCCGTTGCGGGGTGTTACAAGGATATGGTGATGTATGAAACATGGGTCATGAAATGATGCGACCGATAGAGTCGCAGTCACCAATCCAATCCTGCGACACCCCAAACGACTTTGATTGCTGGGCTGGCACAAGACTGCGATTGCCCAGCTGCCGCCATATAGTCGACGCCGCCAAGCTGTCGTCGTGGCTAAGTTTGCCCGCCCAAGCCTGACAGGTATGACAGGGAAGCATCGATTATGATCGTCAGGTACACGACGAAGAGATCAGCCAAATATCAGTATTATAAATGCAGGCCGTCATAGATCGCGGCGATTCATCGCCATTAGCCATTGCGCTTATAAGGTAGAAGTGCACAATCGTTCCGCCAGGGCCTGATCGACTGCCTCCTTGTGAGCTGAGTACGCAGATGTACAAAAGCGTTCACTGTATGGCTTGCTCAACATGGAGCCGGAGACGAGTAGATCATCGCAGACTCCGATGCTGCCATTGATGCATGCAAAATGCTAGCTGATGTAGTGTTGAGCTTCCAAAGCGTATCAGTCTGTGTTGTTTTGCTCCATGGCATTGCTAGTGGATAAAAGCATCAATGTCAGCCAAGAAGTTGTCAGTCACTTGAACGGCTAGCTGCACACCACCAGCCATCCTTCTAGAACTGTACAAGGTCCGGGGATCCACCTGAATGGTTCTGTGGAGGCGTTGTGAACCGTGTTGTTGCAGGTTCCGCATCTTCAAACCCCAAATCGTTTTGCGCTAACCTATCCAGGGCGGTGGGGACAGACTTGATACATGGCAGTCGATAGAACATGTTCATCGTTGCGCAATTGGTGCGCTCAGAACTGGCGGTCGTAAGTGCTGATGCACAGCCATCGTACAACGGTTCAGTTGATGAGAGCCGTGTCGCAGTGCTGGAACGCGTACGTGTGACCAAGATGTCTGCGCGTAGACTGCAAGTACGCATACCAAGCTACGCAAGTCCCCCTCTTGGGAGACCCCAGCTGGTCTCTTGTGAATGATGGCTTGTATCTGGGCTCGTGGCTTGTGAGCTCATGATAAATAGCAAAGGCTTGATAAGAAAAGAAGACCTCATATGTGTGAGTTTATAGAAGCAGGAACACAGCATTCGCGGCACATTTGAGTAAGCAGAGAGACATCGAAGGCCTTGTAGCATGGTCTTCGCAGCGTCTAGAGAAGGACAATAGCTGGTGAATGTCGAGAACGGAAGAACCATCCGTTTGAAGGTAGGAACGGTCTTCAATGGTCCGTGCCACAAACGCGTGTCATGCGCTTATCGACGGGAGCTGCGATAAAAAGTACTCCACGGCCCATTCACGCATCAGCAAGATGCCCTCATGCTCGTAGTACGAAGTCGCGTTGCCAGTTGGCGAACTGCCTTGATCGCTCGGAGATACCATAGCACGTCCAGCATGGAAAAGCGCGACTATGCTGTTGGTGAATCCTAATGGTCGGAGATCATCGCTAACACTTTGCAGGCTGCAGTCGCAGCATTGAACACGCTGCAGTCCAATTTCGCGATCGTTGATGCCATTCGTAAGTCCGGACGGGGCATGAACAAGGCCGCTATACCAGAAATGATCGAGTGGTGTAGCAAGATTGGGTACAAGGTGTGCGGCTCCCAGTGTCTTTCAATCCGAATACCACTAACGTTGACTTAAGCCCTCAGATTTCGACAAATTAAAGCCTGTACACATTGCTGGTACTAAGGGCAAAGGTTCCACAAGTGCCTTCATCTCCTCCATCTTGTCGCAGTACACCTCCACAAACGATGCACAGTCGCAACCCTCGAAAATCGGCCTCTACACCTCCCCGCATCTACGATTCGTTCGTGAGCGCATACAGATCAATAATGAGCCAATATCCGAGGAGAATTTTGCAAAATACTTCTTTGAAGTTTGGGACAAATTGGAAGCTGCAGCAAGGGCCGAGAACGCGGCTGCTGATGTGCCAACGAAGCCTGTCTACTTCCGGTATCTGACGCTTATGGCACTGCATGCATACCTCCACGAGGGCGTGGATTCTGCGGTTATTGAGTGCGGTATTGGTGGCGAGTACGACAGCACCAACATCTTGACGAAGCCAACAGTGACAGCTGTGACCAGCTTGGGTATCGATCATACAGCTATGCTCGGATCTACACTTCCCGAAATAGCATGGCACAAGGCAGGAATCTTCAAGCCTGGGAGTGTTGCATTCTCAGCACCTCAGAAAGAAGAAGCTATCACTGTCTTGCAACAGAGAGCTGCGGAGAAGGGTACCGATCTTCATATAATTGACCTACATCCGTCCCTGGCCAATGGCAACATCAAACTTGGTTTGTCAGCAGATTTCCAGAAGATCAATGCTTCTGTAGCAATCGCAGCAGCAGCAGCGCATTTACGTGCTTTGGGCCACACCTCAATACCGGATCCTACCCAAACAGCGCATATCGAGCTTCCTCCACAATTCATCAAGGGACTTGAGCAGGTTCGCTGGTCTGGCCGTTGTGAGGTTCGGCGAGAGAAGAACGTAGCTTGGCACATCGACGGCGCTCACACGCTCGAAAGTATTGAAGTTACGGGACGCTGGTTCGCTGAGCAAAATGCATCTGCAACTGCTGCTGCAGCATCCCAGTCCAAGGTACCTCGAGTTCTAATCTTCAACCAGCAAACCCGAGATGCAAGTGCTCTTGCTAAAGCACTCTACACAGCTTTGCAGAGCGGTGTCACATCCGGATCAACATCGCCTTTCACACATGTTATCTTCACCACCAACCAAACCTTCAACGAAGGCTATAAGCCTGATCTCGTTTCCATAAATACTGACAAACAGGAAGTAGACGCTCTTGCCGTACAAAAAGCGTTGGCAGATACTTGGTCGAAGATCGACAGCGCCGCAGAAGTACAGGTATTTAAGACCATTGAGGAAGCTGTGAGCGCTGCGCGGAAGGTAGCACGCGATTGGGCGAATGGTACAGACGCAGAAGTTATGGCTTTGGTGACGGGCAGCCTCCATTTGGTTGGAGGTGCTCTAGAGGTTTTGGAATCTGGGAAGACGAATTGATAGTGATACCCATAGAATACGATCGACGTGCGCTTCAACACGCACTATGCTTTTATGCAAACCCATCTTACACAACCAACATAATTGCCTGTCCGTTATATTGACCGTATAGCGCCAAGACATGGTGTTGGTCAATGTGATGTTTGAGGAACAAACTACGAACAACAAAACATCACGTCAGAACACGCGCAAATAAGTCTAGGGAGCTTGCCGGCTTCCCTGTCGATCTCAGTGGCTTTCGCATCTTAACGTGCTCGATGCAGAAGCTATTTGTCTTGGGTTTCGGGAAAAGCCGGCAGAAGTGAAGGCTGCGTTCGCACACGAGAGGACAGGAAGGTGCTCACGAGCACAACCAGACACAATGTTGCATGATAACGCAGGCTTGCGCTATCACCGCGGACGGAAGAGGCGCTATGGGGTAAGAGCCACCATTCAGAGATCCTCTCTCCCATCTTGAGGTTCTTGCGTGGTCGGGTTCGTCTTGGCAACTCGGCACAGTGTTCTCTTTGGGTAATCGTCACGCATGAGCCATAGCCGACCTCACTGCCAGGCCACTCATATGTTCACATATAGCTCCGAGTATCTCTCTTACGCTTTCACGTCGTTGCTTTCCTAATTTACAGCATACACACGACTTCAGAGCCTCTTCACACGTTGCCAACATGAACTGTCCTTCCCGAACCGACGATGACGTCCTCCTTAACCCAACCTGGAACCAGAACCCACCGCGCTTTGCGGCTGATCTTACGACGTGCCAAGATATGAATGGAATTGCAAACGCTAGGGAGCTAGGTGATGCGGATCGATTACGCAGCGGCGCACAAGGTCTAAGACGCTGCGATATGGACGAACATCAAGTCACAGAAAAGGAGAAGCAGTTAATTGCGCCTGGGGAGGGTGTCAAGGGTCCTCAAAATGGTGAGCCGTTTTGCCGTTCACGATGTAATGAAAACGGACATGCTGACGTTGCCCTAGGACCTTACACCCGAACAATTGCAATCGTGAAAAACGAATACCAAGTCGGCCTCAGCACAGCTGGTGGCAGGATGTCGCAGACGCCATTTAAGAGCTGGGGTCTTTGGATCCTGTCTGTGCTTTGCACCTCCATGCTCATGTCTTACATGAGCAGAGATCGAGCCTCAAACATCGCAGCTGCCAAGCCTGCATTCCAACAAACGAGCAGTAAGACCGGTCAACTTCTTCTACAGCGCTGTTCGACTCACATACATAGATATTCCTGTGACCCACCACTACCCTAAGAGAGATGGCTGTGCCGTTGGCGGCGCGCAGCCGGACTATAACCTACCATTCCACGTTGGTGGTCTCTTTATCATTCTTTTCGTCTCCTCAACCGCCTGCGCCTTCCCGATCTTAGTTATTAAGTTTCCTCGTCTGCGCATACCTGCCTCTTTCCTCTTCAGTGCGAAGCATTTCGGAACTGGCGTCTTGATCGCAACAGCATTTGTGCATCTTCTACCGACTGCGTTCTTGTCACTTAGCGACCCATGTCTATCTAGCTTTTGGACCGAAGACTACCAAGCAGCGCCTGGTGCGATAATGTTGGCTAGCATCTTCTTCGTGACAATAATTGAGATGGTCTTCTCTCCAGGCCGACATTGCTGTGGCGGCAACGAGGGAGTCAAGGGCGTCGCGCGTGACGAAGTGCAAGAGAAGGAGAACGAAGTGCGCACGGCACCAGAACTTCAAGCCCAGATGAGAAGAACCTATTCCGAAGGCAGCATGCAGGACCAAGTTCGCACGATGGGTAATCTGAGAGGCAGGGTTACCAGCATCAGCCGTACTCTTTCTCAGTACCGTGCGGGGAATCAAAGGCTCGACGCCATTGAGTCTGCCAGTGAGGAACCTCAGGCTGAAGACTTTAGAAAGAACAAGAACGATAGCGCCATCGAAGACTCCGAAAGAAGTCAGCAAAGTTTTCAGATGACGTCTGAACAAGCCCACAAGAAAGCCGTGCTACAATGCTTCCTCCTGGAAATGGGTATTCTTTTCCATAGCATCTTCATCGGCATGTCTCTTGCCGTGGCCATTGGGAACGATTTTGTTGTATTGCTTATCGCCATCATTTTTCACCGTATGTATTCGTGCCAGAAATCTACCCGACAAATAGCTGACCAGTGTAGAAACATTCGAAGGTCTCGCCCTTGGCGTCCGCATCGCCGCCATCTCCTGGCCAGCTCGCTCTCCTCAACCGTGGCTCATGGCTGTTGCATATGGTTGCACAACACCTCTTGGCCAGGCCATTGGCATCGCAACGCACACTCTCTACACCCCCGATTCTGAGATTGGACTCCTTGTTGTTGGCATCATGAACGCTATTTCTGCAGGCTTCCTTGTTTTCGCTTCGCTCGTAGAACTTATGTCGGAGGATTTCTTGAGCGACGAAAGCTGGCAAGTGCTGAGGGGTAAGAAGAGGGTTGTGGCGTGCCTTTTGGTTTTCTTCGGAGCTTTCTTAATGAGCCTCGTTGGAGCTTGGGCGTAGATGAAAGGAGCTGGAGGGCAAGGTGGAAAAGAAGAGGAGACTATATGATTCAAGACAGTAAGCGGTTTTAAGAAATGCAGGAATGAGCTAAAAGCGTTGTGGACTGTTAGATACGTGACAATGAAAGAAAGATTTTGAGGTGTCGAACGTGTACATCGCGTTAGTGCATCTATGTATAATAATTCTTCTTACTCTGTAAACAACGCTAGCCCTCTGCAATTCACATAAGAGAACTTGACGTGTTTCGGCGGACGGCACAACCCAAACGCGAACCCGAGATCGTAGATCTTCATGGCACATCCTTCGATCTTCTCTTGGCTTTTCCGGATAAGGCAAATGGGCTCATTGAGTAGAATTGTCATGTCGTTCTTTTTGCCTATTAGAGCTTGAAGGGGCCTGGGTGTGCCACAAATCCTTCTGCGTAGCGATTGCGAGTGCGAGGGGGGAACATCCTCTTCTAAACAAAAGAAACAACAAGCGCAATCTCCTGGGATGCACTGGGGAGCTGCAGTACCTTGGGGGTGCGCCTTGATGATGGCCAATCCTTGAGTAATGATGACATCACGCCTAATCCTCCGACGCAAGTGCGTTCACAGGGACGAGAACGCTCTCACAGATCTCGGGACAAGGATCCCTTAATAACTATACGCAGCATATCTAACTTCCGCGGACGCACCTTCCTTCGACCAGGAGTCTGGGTCTCCCGGCCAAACACCACTCACATCTGGCAGGGCAGTTATGCTAGTCCAACGGCGTTCGATACCTGGGCGCCCCTGTTGCGGACGAGAAGTGATGGCGCACTGCTGCGCGATTCAAGAATCTGCGGGGCTGTCCTTGTGTTGGCGCTTGCGCTGCATGTTGGCGAGGGGATGGGTCTGGACTGCTATTAACTTGGTATTGTACAACGAGTCGTCGTCTGTATTTTTTAACAAAGAAGAGAGTGGGATGCAGGAGTAAACAGTAAAAATGGTGTCTAAAGGGGCAACCTGGCTTTCGTTGGACATCTTCGAAGAAGTTTTGGAAGCAGAAGAGAGGCCATGTTAAATTGAGCAATGAGTACTAGAAAACGACCACGTTACACCTACTTACGGATCGAACGACTTGATTACAACGTGTTGCAAAGTACATTTCTGAGGCTAGAGTACCCTAGCCTTTACATCCTGATGCTAGCTAGCATTTGTAATCGTGCCGCAAATGAACTGCTCCGAAGATACCTGCGCGACTGCTCACATAACAGCCAGTAGTTTCCGCCTCGCTGTTCAATAAGATCGACATCACCAACTGTCACTGCTGCATTACCTGCATGTAGTTACAGAATGACCAGATTTTGCATTGACCACTCTGTTCCTTCGAGATCAGCGCTTCCTGAAAAAGTGCACTTCGGGTGGCATCTCTATCTTCAACCATGTTTGCTTTTGTCGACTTGATTCCTACGGCAACATGCAACCGCTCTAAGAGCTGTCAGCAATGGATCACAGTGCGGGAACAACAGGCATTGCGGTGTGACGCGACGCAGAATAAGTTCGCTCACCTTTGTCTTGCTTAGCGGCACTATGCAATGTAGGCATGTTGCGCTTCTGCATTCGCCAGAGTGAAAAATGAAGAAGAGCTATTATTGGCCGATCTGGTACATCAAGGACCTAATGCTATATGTACAGTAGTGTGCAGCGGGGATATGTCGGAATGTTTTGACAATACCCCCGGAACGGGTGTAGCCTCCTACCGATGTAAGATGGTGCCGCAACAGCGGCATTTGTGGGTGGCCACCCGGTCTGTGAGGGGCAAGCGCATGCTCTTTCTGTGCTCGAGTGCATTCTACTTTGACAGTCTGGTCATCTCTGAGACCGATGCTACAGATGGTGTGACAATCGATGACTGTCTATTAACACTAACACTAACACTGCTGAAGCTGTTCGTCGCGAAGTTTTGAGTTTGAAGGGCACAGCAGCGTTGATCAAAAGCCCTTTAATAAAGGTTGTTCTGTGGTACAATACTGTAAAACTAACCAAACATTGCCTGAGCATGCAGTGTCCGTGCTGTGCCCCTAAGCTGCAGACCGCTCAACATTCTCTGCCCTCAATGTCCGCCTCAAACCTTTCAGATTTATCGGGCCGATGTTGTAGAGTGGGTCAAGATCGTAAAGCTTTGGCTTCGGGAGCGGCTTCGGGAGCAGCTGCGGGACGCAGTGTAGGAACGTTGGGCACGTCATGAGTCGGACCGGCCGGTCCAACGCTGGCCAAGACAGAGTATAAGTGAGTTTTCTGAAACCTAAGGAAAGCCCCAGAGAACAGTGGGGTAAATTACGATGTATAATAGTGGATGGTTGAGTATCTATGACTGAGGGGTATCGCTGATAGCCAACAGAGTCCAAGCTAATAGAGTATCGAGATATCGAGACAGGAAATGACGTCCATATCGAATGCGAGGCCATGTTCGCGGATCCTACTTCACCGTCTGTTTAGAGTTGTTCAGTCTCTAGGCTCAGAATAGTTCAAGCAACTAGGATACGTGCTGGGAGGCCTGGCGGTCTCTCTGAAGCCGACTCACCCGGGGACCTTGAGTATAGCTTCGGGGGCGGAAGCAACTGTGCGTACATCTGCTAAGAAGAGCCGCAACCGTGGAAGTCGAGGGATGTCGTTATGGTGATTTAATGGATGTGCCATGTAAAAAAGAACTCGTTGCACATAGGTACCACAGTGCACACCCATGGCCTTGCAGGAACAGATGACTTGTGGAGGGCGTAAACTGACGAGCCATGCTAGCATCGTCGCTGTTGTGTTGCATCAGAGCATTGATCCTTCGAATTCGACCTTTATTCTCCCACCCAAGGCATCATCTTCGACAGAATCTTCTTGGTGCATACGAGGGTACTCGGTAAGTCGACCTTCCAGCATCTGGAATGTTTCTGCATACGCCCTGGATGGTACGGACTCAGGTTCGACAAACAAGGACGATGCGTCGATGGTGATGGGCCTGATTGTCGATCGACTTTTTGCATCTTCAACGAAGTGGTCATTGCCTTTGACCAAGTGCATCGAGTCTGTTCGGTGCGGCCCGTCGTTTGCAAATCGTTCAGCTAGAATCTTGCGGAGCACTCGTTCGACTTGCTCGTCACTAGGACCATGGACCTGCCGCTCTTCTAGATATAATACACGTTGGTGCAGAGCTCGAAAGGCATCTTCAGTCCTCTGCAAGAACTCGAAACTGGCATGATCAGAATGGATCGAACACAGTGTCTCTTGAACCTACTACCAGCCTGCAATCTTCTCGAAAGACTGATTAATTTTCTGCAATTGGAATGTCCAGGACATTTTGAAACTGCGTACCAAGTGAAGCTGCAAAAGAGGAGAAGGAAGCTGTCAGTAATTTAGGTTGCTACCGAGATTCTGAAGTTGATAGTTGGGACAGAGATGAAGTTGAAGGTGAAGATGAGCGCTGAAACAAGGAAGCCCGAGCTGAGATGGATGTATATATCCGGAAGCGGACCGTCATCCTCGTGCGGTACTTTGGTGGCACCAGCTTTCAGGTCTCCATTTGTGCAGCTGGGTGGACTGAGCGTCCGAGGGTACGCTCACAGGCGGTAAGGTCCGAGTTACTGGGAAGATGGCCAGATCAAAATTGCCATCTAAAGGCACCAATCAGCGTGGTACAGGGACTCAGCAATGGGTCTGACAAGGAGCAGCACGTAAGAATGCGTCCGATTCCGCCAGGCCTGTTTGTGGCAAAGCGAAAATCCTCGTAGCTGCCAAATAATGTCTATATACTGAAGATCACGATGCGCTCGGCGAGGATGAGGGGCGATGTGCATGCAGACACAAGGAGAGCGTAGGAAGTCGGACTATTCCAGTCTGCACAGTTTAGCGTTAGCATAAGTCAGGAGCGATAGCGGGCCTCCTGATTACCCTGCTATTGATATGCTGTATGACAGCGCCTTGAACGTCAGCCGCGGAAATCTTGGGCTCTTCCAGGTATGGTGACGAGCAGCGAATCCAGAGGCCCACGGCGAACGAGCACAGATTAGGACGGATTGGCTTCCGCATCCCCTGGCGACGTTAGCTGCATGCAACGCATGGGGAAGCAAGAGAGACAAACCGATTCCGATGCGTCTGCGAATATGTGGGGCACATTTCTTGGCAAAATTTAGTGGACAACAGCAAGTTGCCCTATAGGGTTCATCTCCATCCCTATTGAAACCTTTCGTCGTTGCCTTCACAGCTGCTTTCACAGCTGCTGTCACCGTCTTTGTTGCTTTGCACGAAAGCTGCATTTTGCTGTGCGCAAATGAGTGGCTATCAAGCCAAGCCTTTCCTGGTTTGGCACCGGCCGCACCGCCACAAGCCTGATCGGTGGACTGACACGTCAGGATTTTGGTCGTAGAACACCTGTTCGGGCCTTACATGCAAATGCATACCATCCACCAGTTACATTTCAGACAAAAAACCAACAAACGGTGGCATTTCCGACTGCCGAACCGGCACACCACACCTGACAGAGCAAATCAGAAAGATGTTCAAAGCAACCTTTCCAAGCTTCCAGCCTCGCTTCCTGTCGCGCTAATTGGATTCACCGCCTGTATTAAGGAGCACTTCGACACTTTTGGCGAACGTGCGGGATAGTACCCTGCATACCCGCCAGACCATCCTGCCACGACATCGTACGCTTATACTGATCCTCGTCGCTTCGGATCTTGTGGCGCCTGGATTGCAGTATCGCCTTTGTGTTACGCCACGTGTCGATGAGCAAACACGAACTTTCTTGTGATGGTCTACCATACGATTGAACGGTCCTTGCGGCCCGATCAGCCGTGCACTTTGACTTTTCTATCAAAGTGGGGAGGGGGCTAATCTGGCGAGGGTTTTCTCTGCTTTTGTCCCAAGATATGGTTCAGCCGTCAAGTGGTCTGACCCTAGAACGGTCTTGCTTTTCCATGTCTTCGTCCTTATCGCTCGAAAAAGTGGAACCAGCCGGCATATCTTGTTTCACGCGTACGACTGTCCTTACGACTTCCTTACGGGCACTACAGTGGGTAAACATTGAATCCTTCCAAGCTGACAGGTCAGACTAATGAGCCCGCTAAGTTGATCTTGAAGCTGGGATGATGCATACCCCAGCTCCTGGCATGCCGACCACCTGCATCTGGCAGCTACGAGGTACCTTCCGCCAAGTGCAGATTCTCTTGCACGCAGCTTAAAGCTAGTTCCAGGATAAGGCCCCGGACTCTGACTCAATCAAAATGGCACCGCTTTGTATTGGTCACAAAGCCGTGGTACCAGACCGAATGTTTAAAAACTCGCGATTGACGGCTCAAGTCGCCTTCACTTTGGAAGTACAGGTTCTCTCGGCTAATCTCCACCTGGAAAGGCACACTGTGCCATCACGTTTATTGTGTTCGAACTTGCACCTAGGACAGCATCATTTGTATTTAAGCTGTGCTACCGGGGCCTGCTGGCAGCTTTGACAATTTTCATGTTGAACAAGACTTGTCACTACAGTATCACAAGAACGACAAAGCAAAGTCCAGAGTGATTGGCCAGCAAAAAGCAGTGGCTACGCTCCTGGAAGATTTCATCTCGGCTTAACAGATGTTACGTTGGATGTCTGCGGAGCAACTCCGTCCATACAAGCAGTTATGAGCTCGCTGCAAGGGCATGCATTTACAGTATTTCGCAAGGCAAGCAGTCCAATTGGATACCGACCCACGTTCTCCAGCTTTTTCCGCGAGTAAGGCTAGTGCGTGGAGCTTATGCGCCTTCGGTTTCCTTCGAATATACCCCTGCGCAGTTCCTTTCGCCATGCCATATCAATCGCCGATTCGTAGTGGCAAGTCGGAAAGCAGATGGCAGACAAGTTGCAGCCAATGGAGTTGTCTGCACCTTACGCATACTGCGGATTTTATTGTCCACTACCCCTGCTTCTGACAAACTTCGGGTAACACGTTCACTGCCGTGCGAGGCAAACGGAATTGTGGCTAGCGCCAATGCGCAGTCGACCATTCCGCGACAGCATCCGAACACTCTTTGGTATAGATTGAATGGTATCACAATTGTCGGTGGGACATTCAACTATCATTGCCACCTGGAACAGCAACGGAATGCCCACATGCTGGACCTAAGCTAACATCAGGATCACGTACAATTCTCGACTCTGCAATGTGTGCGGACACTGATGCTGTCGGTCGAGACAAGCGTCGAGAGCCTGCTGCCGGCCAAGGTTTGAAGCAAGTTCATTATGATCTACAGAATAATATCTGCAACGGTATGAACATGGGTGGAGCCTGCACATAAGGCGTTGCAAATAGCGGTGAGGTGCTACAAGGCAGGAGGTTAACATGAGACTGTCAAACGACGGTCTTGCCTGATTCTCTAATGCAGCTTGCTCACCGATCAAGAGAGTCAGCCGTGCTGCTCGCTGAGTTGGCCAACCACTGGTACATGATATGCCGAGGCTCACTATTGGGCACGGAGAATCTGGCTTGTCAATCTTGTTCGCGAACCAAGGTATGAACTTGCAAGAATTGTGTGAGATTATTTACAGGCAACCAGGTAACTGGTGAAAATATGTACAGAAGAGAAGCAGATGACTAAGGCAAGTCCCACACAAGATGTCAAATGGATCTAACAACTAGGCCAATGACACCACATGAGTCGCAAGACTTACTTGAACAACTCTATCGCATCGAGGATCATGTTCGGTGCCAGAAAACCGGCACCAGTGCTGCCACTAACGCAAGTTATAGTAATAGTGTTTGTGCCACTAGTTAGAGTACCAGACGGGATATTGAAGTTGTACACCTCGCCAAAGCCACGGTAGGCACCACGTGTGAGCCCTCTAGAGTCGATCTTTGTCGGCGCAGCAGGAGTGGTAGCAGTCCAAGAGTTCACGACAACACCAGGCCGGCAGCTGGCGAACGCGAGTGTAGTTCCGATACGAAGAGTCGAGCCGGTAGCACCGGTGAACTTTATGGTGAGCTGGTTTGTCCCCTTAACGAGTGCCATTGGTACGCTGCCAATACTGGAGGAGCCGACAGTGTAAGTCTGAGGTCCCCAAGACTGCATGCGGGAGTCTGAAGGGTGCATGCGCAGCTGGTTGGCCGCATTCCTGAAGCCCTGTGGTGTACCGTCCCACTCGCCAATGCGCCAGACCGATGTCTTGGTCTCGGTGCTGGCAGCGATATTGGCGGTGGTGGTTGAGCCGGCCTTGACGGTAACGCTGGTTGCCTTGACCTTAAACTCACCCTGGTACAGGACCTGAGTGTATGTTCCGGGCTTCATGGAAGGCGAGGTGAACTTGCCGGCACTATCGGCGTAGACCCAGTATTGTGCGACATCGTTGTACCAGTGCAAGACCTTCTGAAAGCTAGAACCAATGCCGGTCGCGGTACCCGAAACCTTCCCACGGCCGGAGTCGGCAACGTATCCGGTGACGGAAAGGTCCTTGAAGAAAGAGGTGTCGAGCGATGAGCCACCTGATGGAATACCACTGCGAGTAAAGGTCATTGCATATGGGCCATGAAGACCCATGCGGAAATTCTCGGTCTGGACATGACCGGAGTTCATGTAGAAGTACAGGTTGGTCGAATCACCGGCATTGTTCGAGTTGATATCGCGGAAGAAGGGACCGCCAGAGGAAGCCTCGTACGACTGGGAGTTGAGCAGCATGCAGACGTGGACGTCATCTCCACGGTAAACACATTGCTGGACCACATTAGCATTGACTTTCAGGTCTCGGGTCCGTACACACGTACCCTGGAGTCATCAATGAAGCGCTCGCTGGAGTAGAACTTCGATCGCGTCTGGCCGTTGACGACAAACACATCCGAACCCTCAACAGTTGAGCTCGAGCCAGCTGTTGTTGACACAACACCAAAGGGATACTCGGAAGGCAGTGTCTTCGAGTTCAGACGAGCGATGAAGCGTAGCTCACCAATGGATGGTTCAGCAGTGGTGTAGGTGGCCATGTAGATGGTCGCGTCGCCAGACTTCACGACATAGTAGTGGGTCAATGTAGAGGTCGTACAGGTGATCTTAGCAACAGAGCCTTGGAAGATCGGTCAGTAGCGGTTGGCAGAAACGGTTGCGAAGACTTACCAATAATCGCAGACGAGACTTGGGCTGATCCAAGGCCAGAAGAGATGTGCGATCCCTTCGAAGGATACTGGAATTCCTCACCGCGGTACTTGATCGACGTGATATCGCAATTCGCGCCATTGACAGTAAAGACCAGAGCGTTACTCGAGCCAGCATCAACAACAAAGTCGCTACCAGACTTGGTGACACCAAAAGCGGCCAGAGCAGACGAAGAAAGAGTGGCCGCAGCCAGAAAGGCGGATTTGAGCAACATGATGACCGAAACAAGAGAAGAACGAAGCGATGGTACGCAGGCCAATGGTCAGCCACAAGAAGGCCCGTTAAGAGTGAAGATCAGATGGCGGTGCACGAAAACATCACCGTCCTCTACAGCTCTACATATACTGTTGCACGGACATTCACTGCCGTAGAGTCAGGGAGCCTGTATACGTTGCTGGGCGCCAATTCTCCACGCTCCCCTAATCTCCACTACTGGAAAGCCCTTACTAGCCACATTCACCCATGTTACTGTATACTTATATGAGCTTCATCAAGATGGCTTGGCTGCGCGTAACGATTTCAAGCGTTTGTAGCTCAAAGCTTACCACAATCCATCGATCGTCATTCGTCCGTACCTGGTTCTCCGCTTCCCTCGCTGTATACATGTCCCGAGGAGCAATATGGCGTCTTAACGACACGGGTGGAGTGTTTGAAACGTTTCCGGCAAAGACACGGCACTGCACGGTAAATAAGCATACAAATGGCCGGGGTGAAACGCAAGGCTAAGTGGCGGAGAAAAAGAGACCCGGACAAGCACTATAGACGTCTTGGCAGTGCTGTTTCAGGCAGGATCTATGGCAGTTTGCTTCCGATGTTTGTGGGGCCGATTGCAACATCATATTGTATCTAAAGGGAGTACAGCATTGTTTCAAGTTCAGATAGAATAGCGTCAGAAAACACGAAAGTGCGATTAATGGGCACAAGGAAAAGGCCAGAAGTATTTGCAAAGAGAGCCCGGAATGATCCCCCAGTGAGCGAAGGGCAGTTGGCCGGGTAGCTGATTTTGATATCGATTGAGAGTATGGAAAGACAGTACCTGACAGCCGATCCAAGCGCGATGTCGACTTCTCAATATGCCACTGCCAAGAAGCCATTCAGATGTGGAACGGAGAGAAATGTTTTCAACCGAATGTGGACCGATCCAGCGGGAATCCTACCGATTCTGCTCAATCTTCATCACTCGGACAGTCGTTCCTGTAAAGCGGACTGATCTCCACTTCTCGGCACCATAGCGCCCACGGTCTCGACACCGTCGCTTGCATGGATGCCCAGGTATCGTGGGATTGCGTCTCGGTCAAGTACCTGAGATCACCTTCGCCCTTTGCTTTCCCGGACTTTATCTTGCCGCCTGCTTCAATATCGACTTTGCCCTCCAAAGTGTGACTGAAGTAAGCATTGTGGATGGCCAATGCCATGGTCTGCGCTTTAGCAGCTTCCTTGGTGTATATAGCTTGGTATACGGCCTCTTCGATTCCGTGGGCTAAGGTGGTAAAGCCATGCCCTTGAAGCAAGACTACGGCGTGACTGCATCATCGAGTCAGCGCGACGCCACAATCATTATAGCGATGGTTATGCATACTCTGGCTCGAGAGACGGTTCAGGCTTGGCCCCGGGAAGAGCCGACCGGACCTTGGAGTATATGAACCCAGCTGAGGTCGCTGGCTTGAATGATGCTGCGAGCGAAGCGCCGAGGCTCGAGTCGCGGACGAGGAAGTCTGAACCGGAGGAGTTCCATACGGGGACGCTTGTTCCTATGAATGCTTGCATCAGCCATGTATCCACAAAGACCGACAGGTGCACCTACCCAGGAAGCCAGCCATGTGGATGGTGTTCTTCAGAGGAACACCACTGACACAGTATGGCAGCACGTCACTTGCGTGACTATGCACGACGCTGTTGATGTTCGGGAAGCGCTTGTATATCTCGCTGTGAATATGGCGTTCGATGTAGCCCGGCTTCGCGTTCTTCTCCACAGCCTCGGCCGACTCGATATGGTACTCGACTAGGTCGTCTGGCGAGCTCACCAGAGCTGGTGGCATGTTGCAAGGCATCCAGAAGGTCGCAGCGTTATCTGGTGAGCGGACCGAAATGTGCCCGTACGCATCGAAAACATCATGGCGGTGGAGGATGTGGGAGGCGGTGACGAGGCCTTTGAAGAGGTCTTCAAGGCCGACTTTTTCACGTTTAGGGAAGTATCCGGCCGACATTTCGTGGATGGTTGGTCGTGGAGAGCATGATGGGCAGCGTGCTGGAAGCTGTTTGGTGGTGGTTTCTTGCCTGGATGTATGATGACGTGCGCGCGTAGAGCGCGGGCGGAACAATGGTTGGAGTCTTGGAGATGCCTCGGATCTTCTGCGGCTCCCACACGGCTTACGTTCCAAACCATCTGGTCGCAAAACCACACCCTTCTCATGCAACTGACGGTTTTGGCATATGATACGACAGCTGTATTCTGAGGCAAAGTAGAGGTATCGGAACGTCCACAACAAACGCACAGGTCTGGAAGATTCCAGGCAAAGCATAAGCATCATTGAAATGTACAATGAAAAGTTAGAGCGGCATAAAGTGTTGCTGGTTGTGCTTGACTTCCTTCGCATCGTCACACACTCCATTTTTGGACATTTGAGAAAGCTGTGTCTACAGTAGCATCAAGGTATTCACTTGCCCACGCATCTGAATGCGCGAGGAGACATGATTCAAGACAAGGTAAGCCGGTAGTGCGAAGAAAAGCAGATAAACACAGAATCCGCTTTCATTTCGGTACAAAGCTCAAAACAAGAGGTAAGTGATGGTGAGGAGACCGTCCATTGGGCTTGGAGCTTGTCTGTCTTTATAGACGACCTTCAGCGACTCGCTGGGTTGACATCGAATTCGAGACATTCTGGAGGACCAGGTGCAACGCCGTTGTATCCTAGTCATGCCTCTCTACCACCTGCTTGTGAGCTCAATTAAATTGACGATACTTTGGCTTTGTGGGATGATGATCTGGTGGAGGCTGTAAGTAGACGTTGCGAGGTCCAAATCCAACGTGTTTCCTAGTCTCATCTCTGCTGAGCTGATCAGCCTTATGCTACCATCTTGTTTTCTTACATGCAATGTTGCCTGTTTCTTGTTTTGCAATTCCGCCCAGTCTGGAAAGTCTTCCCCTGTGATCCTGGTCCCGCAACGGTGACGACGATGGCTTCATCCCATGTTCCAGTCCTCGCCATCGTGCTCTTCCTCACTGCTACCATCGTCTTCAATGTCTACGGGCTTGGGCTCGACTTCGCACTTTCTCGCATAGCATCCACTCTTTCCATTCCCACCAATACCGATTCCGGTGTAGAGACCGTTCCTTGTCTCCTCGAGGATCTTGTCCTGGTCTATCTCGCATTTATCGCCAGGTTTGACACGAGCAAACATGATCTTTTTGGCACGAACATTGGCGGCTTGTGACGTGGTGTGCACGGAGTCGATGTTTGTCAATCCCTTTCCTTGGTCGAAGTCGGCCAAGGTCGCATAGCGGGTGTCAATAACGATGTAAACAATTCTCGTCGTTGATTTTTGTGATTTCGGAGACGGTGAAGTGCTTGTTGGGCCAGCTGTGGGAATTTCTTCCTCGGGAAGCATGTTGTCGCATATAAGCTGTCTAGTAACCGAAAACCTGGGTTGTCGACGGGATATGTAATAAATGAGCCTCGTTCAACCAACTTTTTCGAGATGGTTCTCAGTGTGACTGGAATGTTCTTTTCGAGGCCTGTACATTTGATGAGAAATTGTGAGCCAGCTACGTGTCATGTAGTGTACCTGGAGAATCAAGAACTGAGGCCTGTGTAAGTACCGGAGTAGTTGACTGTCTATGAGAGATACACGATTAGCTGTTTGATACACGGAGTAATCTACGTTTGGGATAGACTTACTGTAGCTGCAGGCTAGCTGTAGAAAACTCCCCCTTTCGCCGGTCCTACCCCTGCCTGCCTCGTGGCTTTGCAAAATCTGAACGTTGTGAGGGGCACAACCAAAGTTTTCTCTTCTCAGGCTCTCTGGATTACCGCCACCAAGGAAGTGGCATCGTGAGCGGCTAGCCCAGTGATTGGTCAGATTTGTCATCTGTGTGTTGGACCAGTTCAGGGAAAGAACGCAGTGAACCAACCAGAAGGTAGAAGGACGCTTCCAGTAAGAGCCGTCGGCAGCATCGGCGGCGGGTGCATCTTCATGCAAGGCGGAGGGTGGATCCTCGACGATACGTCAAAAAAAGTTGCTGCAGGGCAGTACTTGACATCGATGCTAACAGCGTGTAACCTTGGTTCATTGTTCGGGTTCATCGAGCCCCTATCTCGGGTCGCCAAATAATTGTGGCGTTTCTGGTCCAGACCGCAAAACACCGTCGCAAACATTGGTCGCTCCGCGGAGAGCCTTCTAACAGTGCCATGTCCTCCGCGCAACCTCCTGTTTCCACGTCCATGGCTGTCCAAAATCAGACTTTCCAGCTTCACTTCTGGTACCCGCCAGTCAGAAGGTCGATAAAACACCGAACAAAGTTCTTTTTGAGTCTCTCTGGGTCTTTCTTTGCCGTTCTGTGTATCTGCGCTCCTTCTTCTACCGGTTAGTTCCTGTTCCAAAGGTTGGCAATCTGACCACGTTGATAGAAGCAGGGTAATTGCCCAGACACTCTTACTCTCGGCACTTGCCGGGTACAGAACTTGAGGTTGTATGAGCATCGACCTGCACCGCTTGACTGAGTGGCAACGGAGGTGGCGTTCGTGAACACAGAATGCACGAGCCCTCTGATGTTCCGACACCTCGTACCAGGTCTAGATTTGCAGTGCTGTTATTTCGCACTTCGTCCAAATGCCATGTCTATCAGGGTCGACCCCAACAAGAACAACTTCAAGAAATGTCACCTTCCGACCGCTGCCAGCAGGCGCTAACAAGTGGAGAGCTGGAAGACCCACAGCAAGCACGCGGCAACCTCGGAAAGCGTGGCATTACCTAGTACCTACTCGCGTTCAGGACGACACCCGCTCGGCCCCAAGAAAGACCTCAAGCCTGTAGCTTTCGAGTTTCGTTGACCCAATTGAAGACACACTAAAAACCGGGCACACAGTGATGCAGTTCTGAGTCGTCGAATTGAATGAGTCGCTCCTCCGAGTGGCTGAGGCGCAGCGAATCACGATAAGGTCGAATGAGTCAACTCACTTCAAGTTCAAAAAGCAACAGGAAGGTCAAGCTTCGATACACTCTTCGTTGTATTGTCCACAAAAGCCAATTATGTCTTGAACAACGCATGCCTCACATTGTTGCTATCTAGCCGTTCATCGTCCCGCTCTGGAGACCTCAGGTTGCTCATGGACTGACAGTATGAGACTACACATATTCAAACCACCACAACTTTTGCCCAAACGTGGCTTGAATCATCCTCGAAAGCCCCATCGTAAGTTGTGCAACTCCCTGACAAAACGGTTGTGATCTCCGGACCCTGGCGATCGCTGCAATGCACAGAGTGGATTCCCCTGGAGATTGTTGCTAATATGCATGTAAGAGAAATCGGCAAAAAAACTTTCGCATCACACTGACAACTTCATGATCCAGATGCCTTCCTAATTCGCATCGTCGCCGACGCCCCAGAAAAAAAGCTTCGTGCCGAACCGGGGCCGACCAACAAAAATTCAGAAAAATTTACCTCCAAGCTTGCTTCTTTACAAAAGTTGCCAACCCGACCAGCTTTCAGAGGTACTGGCAGCCAGAACGGTGTTGCAAACATGGCTAACCAAAACAAAGCTTGGATCCTGAGGTGCTTTGACTTGAGCATCGAGCTTCCAAGACCGGCAGGCGTCGTCATCACGTGATTTTGTCTTAACACACGCAAGCTTAGCTTGCACTATCGGTCTTCCACTGTGTGTTCTAAGCACTTGAACTTTGGTCTAGCGGTGCTCGTAATAATCAGTGACTTGGTCGCGGCGTTGATTTCGACGCGCTCAAACCTTTGATCCCGCGCGACAAACACGATCTTACCAAGATTTACTCGTTGCTCGCAAACATCCCATCTCTGGCAGATCCGTCCTCGTCCAACAAATAAATTCAAAAAGATGGCAACAACCATGCGCTCGCTCCTTCCTCACCTCCCACCCGAACTCCGAAACTCAGTCTACAGCTATCTTGCACCCTCATCGATACCCACCAACACCGGACTCCCACTACAGCTCAAGTCCTATTCCTGCAAACACACACTCGTCCAGATATGCCCGGTCCATTCTGGGTCTACCGCCCTACTTGCGCTCCAACGGTACGCCTTCCTCGAAGCCAACGAATACCGCACATGGCTCCTCAACCACGCCATCACGCTCCGCATTGGCGTCGTATTTAAGGGAAGAGTGAACACGTTCGTGCAAGAGCATTGGGATAAGAAGATCGAGACGCACCTGCACAAGTTGGCAAAGCAACATCCCTGGCTGAAGAAGGTCGCCCGGTACGATATCCAAATCCTGTGGGACGCGCCGGATGGCGTGTTGAGGAGTAAGCTCAATCGCCGGAGTGCGGGCCAGATACCAAAGGCCATGGCGCAAACGCTTACTGCGCTGATGGATGGAGATATTGGGAGGAAGTTAGGGGACGTGAAGGTTAGGCTACGCCTCGAGCACCATGTTGCGGGAGTGGCTGTGAGGTCTAGCCCGCGGTTTGGGCTGGGGAGCTTTATGTCACTGGCGTCTGACCCTATGCTATTGGGGTGTGCACAGCGTACGTTGGAGGTCTGCAAGGAGCCGTGTCCGAGGGTTTTGCCACGCAAGTCGGCGCGGTTGACGCCGGTTGTGACAAAGCCGGAAGAGAAGGAGTTGCTGAGGTCTAAGCAAGGGAGAGGGGAGTGGGTGGATAGAGGGCAGGGGACATTGATTGTAAGCAAAATTGCGGCGGGGGAGGGGCAGATGTGCACAAGCTTCATGAACATTGGCATAGCTTACGACTCGCCTACGGAGTTGATGTTGTTCGAGCTCTTAGAAGACTGCCACGGGCGTCGATAACAAGCTCGAAAAGAAAGACGAACAATTTCGGATCTCACATCCACAGAACAGGACCAGGAGTCGTTCTCTATTTCCCGTGCTTCTCCTTGATCTCATTCTGCCCCTTCATAACCCACCCCTTGAACGGATCCTCCACATTCGGATCCCGCCTCAATCTCACAATCTGATCTTCTCCACTCGGCACCAGCAGACCTCTCTGGACCGCCTCCCTCCGCTCAATCTTCTCAGCCCACTCCTTCAACCTCGGAAACTGATCCAGGTTAATTCCCGCCCAAGGCCCCCATCTCACCCACGCAAACGTGCTAATATCAGCAACCCCATACCGGCCCTTCCCCGCACCAACCAGATACTCTCTCCCCTCCAACCGCGCCTCCAGCACAGAGTACAACCGCCTCGTCTCATTCTGATACCGATCAATACCATATTGAATCTGCTCGGGCGCATAGCGGAAGAAATGGTTCGCCTGGCCTTGCATGGGCCCCACACCGGCGTTTTGGAAAAACAACCATTGCAGCGTTTCGCTCTTCTCGTCTGGGTCGCGGGGGCTGAAGGCGCAGTCTGCGTCGTAGTGCTCGGCGAGGTAGAGCAGGATGGCGCCGGACTCGAAGACGCGGAAGGCGTTGCGGGTGTGGTCGATGATGGCGGGGATGCGTCCGTTGGGGTTGATTTTGAGGAAGGAGGGTTGTTTCTGTGCGTCGGCGCTTAGGTCGATTGCGCTGGTCTTGTATGGGATGCCGAGTTCTTCTAGGAAGATGGATATCTTTTGGCCGTTGGGGGTTGCGGCGGTGAAGAGTTCGACTGAGGGGGCCATGTATGGTGTGGTTTCGTAGAGGTTATTCAGGGTCTGGTCTTGTGAAGTTGAGGGTTAAAGAGTTTGTATGAATTTGACGTGTTGTAGTTACCGTGTTGCTACTATTACCGTGGTGTGTGGTTCATGATGACGTAGAGCTGGCGGACCCATGGGCCGATCAGATGTGATTTGCAGACATGAACTTGCGAAATGTATACATAAAAACGGTATCAGAGATTCAGCCAAGTGCGCTCCATCAAGGCGCACGAATACCATCATGGGAAATTGAGAAAGACTTGGTGTTGTATAGTTGAGATTAGTGCTGTTCTGCGTATTATCGAACTTTTCCTCCTATTGCGCCGCTGAACGCGGCCGGGGTATCATGTGTGCAAGCCTCGAAAGAATATTGGAACACAAAAGATAAAACATGTACATGATCGAAAGTGCATGCGTCAGAGGTCAGGTACCAGCGTGCCTCAACACCCCACGCTCTCTTTTGCCAGAACAACGACGTCGAACTCCTCATCCACACTCTCTCCACTCTCGTCACTCAACTCCTGCAGTTCGTCGCTATACCGTCCACCGACGAAGGCCCAGCCGTCGCCCTCAAGACGAGCGCGATGTCTCTCACGGTTGGAGGAAGCCGCACGTTGGAGGAGACGCGACCATCGATTCTCGGGTTGAGGAGAGGTTGAGGCAGTGGTGAGGTCCAAAGCGGACTCGCCGTCGTCGGAGCCGGGCAGTGTCCAGAGAGCAGATTCACTCATGTGGGAGGAGTTACTGTCGAGACTAGTGCTGCGGTGGATGGACATGTGAACATCGAAGTGCACTCTAATAGCGGCGCGTTCATCGTGCGCTGATTTGTGCATGGACTTGGCTGCCATGGATGAACGGGGCGATCGAGGTGGTGTGATGGGTGGTGTGAGAATCTGAGACTGCTTCATCGAGGCTCGCTGAAAGTGCGGCAATGCCAAACTTGGGTTGCTGGGCTCGAAGCTGTCGCAGCATGGCTGCTTGTATGCGTGGGCGTGGGCGTGGGCGTGGGCGTGGGCGTGGGCGTCGTGCATAGCTTTGGATTTGAAGAAGGCTGGACGTGGGAGTGTGGAATGCGGGAAGACCACTTCAAGATGGTAGAGGCAAGATTTGGAGGGAAGGTGCGGGCTGGATAGAGCTGTGCAGCAAAGTAGATGTGCATGCAGAAAGAATTCATGGGAAAAGAAGCACTCGAGAGAATTTTGGGCATCTGAAGCCAGCAAAAGCCGTCGGGGTCAAGTGAAGTGTGGCTCGAGGAGCAAACGTGGCTGCCTGTTTGGGTGGCAGCAGAGTCAGGATATGACGTCGCACGAGTTGCAGTGGCAGAGCGCAGACGAATGAATCAAAGAGCTGGCAGAGAGAGAGGCAAACCCGGCTGTGAGCTGACTATAAGGGCACAGTGAGGGCACAGTGACAAACGGGAGGCATGGAGGGGGCCACGATGCCCACAGCGAGCGCAGCTGCTGACTCCGCATGCGGGCGACATTCCGAGACCTGGCGGCAACGTGGAGCGTATGGAGGGCTGGCAGGCGTGGTACAGGTCTTAGCTCGACGGTCAGAATCACACGGCCGGCAGAGGGTGGTGTGGCGGGATGCAGCGGTGGACGGTGGGCAGTGGGCAGTGGGGGTGGAGCATGTGAAGGAGCGACGGTGCTCGCGTGGTGTTGCGGGAGGGCGGACAAGACAAGGCGCCGGGCGCTCGGGCCCAGGGTTGACGTTTGTGTGCTCAAGCTCTGTTGCTTCACAAGCTACCCACACCTCCGCCGCCCTCATCTCTCCCCATCCCCGCCATCCGGAGGCCGTCCAGCATGCTGCGCGCCTCGATTCTTGCGGCCCGTCCTGCTGCCCGGCCATTGGCACGCGCCGCCCGCCCGCAATGGCGCCTTGCCCAGCGCTGGTACGCCGACGACAAAAAGCTGGACCAGACTGCCGTCCCCAACCCGGCGCCCGTCGTCGAGCCCACCGCCGACCCTGCGCGCTCGCCGTCCATCCAGCAGGCCACCATCCCGCCGTCTGACGTCCCCCGAGCCCCGCCGCCGCCCGCGACGTCCATCGCGGACGGCGCTGCCAACGCTGCCAACGCTGCCTCCGCTGCCAGCGCGGCCTCGCGCTCCGCCCCCGCCGTCCAGCCCGCGACCACGCCGCCGACCGGCCCTGGCACCGCGAGCGTCGCCCCCGACCCAGTCAAGCCCAAGCCCAGGAAGCGCAGGTTCCGCCGCTTCCTGCTGTGGCTCACCATCCTCTCCGGCCTCAGCTATGCCGGCGGCGTCTACTATTCGCTCGTCTCCGACAACTTCCACGACTTCTTCACCGAGTTCGTGCCCTTCGGCGAGGATGCCGTCGCCTACTTCGAGGAGCGCGAGTTCAGGCGCCGCTTCCCTGCCCGCCCCGACCAGCCGCGCCTCCACCAGCAGATCTCGGGCGAGAACAAGGTCACCATCCCCGGCAAGAGCGGCCTGACCGCCCGCATTGCTGAGGACCCCCACACCAGCGCCGTCAGCGAGAACAACCCCGCTGCAAAGGCGGACGAGCAGCCCAGGGTTGGCTCCAACCAGCACACCCCGCCCAAGGGTGTCCAGGAGTCGAAGAAGGAGCAGGAACAGAGGGAGAAGCCTGGCTCTGCGACACCCAACGCCGAGCCCAAAACTGTCGTTGCCGACGCCACGTCGAAGCCCATCTCCCAGATCGACCACCTGAGCGTGCCCTCCGCAACCGAGCCCGTCGTCCAGGACGTCGTCAAGATCGTCAACGACCTCATCACAGTAGTCAACGCCGACCAGACACACGGTGGAAAGTACAACTCGGCTCTGGACAAGGCCAAGTCGGACCTCGCCAAGGTCGTCTCCGACATCACCCTGTTGAAGGCCGGCCTGCAGAAGGAGGCTGAGGACAAGGTCAAGGCCGCCCACGCCGAGTTCGACAAGGCTGCAAAGGAGCTCGTCAAGCGCCTCGACCACCAGATGCAGGAGCAGGAGACGCACTGGAAGGAGGAGTATGAGAACGAGCGCGAACGCCTGCAGCAGGCCTACAAGAGCAAGGTCAAGTCTGAACTCGAGGCTGCCCACAAGGTCTACGAGCAGAAGCTCAAGAACGAGCTCCTCGAGCAGAGCATCAAGCTGCAGAAGAGTTTCACACAAAACGTCCGCGACCGCGTCGAGGCCGAGCGCGAAGGCCGTCTGGGCAAGCTGAACGACCTCTCCAACTCTGTCCACGAGCTCGAGAAGCTCACAGCTGAGTGGAACTCGGTCGTTGACGCCAACCTCAAGACCCAGCACCTCGTCGTTGCCGTTGAGGCCGTCAAGTCTGCCCTCGAGACACAGGCCGTCCCCAAGCCTTTCGTCACTGAGCTCGCTGCTCTCAAGGAGATTGCTGCCGACGACCCAGTTGTTAGCGCTGCCATCTCCAGTATCAACCCCACCGCCTACCAGCGCGGTATCCCCAGCTCCGCTCTCCTGATTGACCGCTTCCGTCGCGTTGCATCCGAAGTCAGGAAAGCCGCGCTCCTCCCCGAAGACGCCGGTGTCGCGTCTCACCTCGCCTCCCTCGCCATGTCCAAGGTTCTGTTCAAGAAGTCTGGGCTAGCAGTTGGCGGTGACGTCGAGGCCGTGCTTGCGCGCACCGAGGTTCTGCTCGAGGAGGGCGACCTCGACGCCGCAGCACGCGAGATGAACGGCCTGCAGGGGTGGGCCAAGGTTTTGAGCAAGGACTGGTTGAGCGAGTGCAGGAGAGTGCTTGAAGTCAGGCAAGCGCTGGATGTCATTGCCACAGAAGCGAGACTGCAGAGCTTGCTGGTCGACTAAGCGAGTGTGTATGGTGAGCGCTTTTGTAATGTAGTCATAGAGCTGTGAATCTATCTTTCTCGTTTGTCTACGTTTCCTGTCTACGTTTCCTGTCTACGTTTCCTGTCTACGTTTCCTGTCTGACGGCTGTGAAATACAATCTCCCTTCGCGCCATGATCATACTGTTACCTTTGTATTGGTTTCTAGTCCCGACCTGAATCCCGCCATTCATATACAGAAATGCTGGCTACCACGTTGAAAAACTCCAGCTGCTCCGGCTAGTTGATGAGTGCTCTCAAAAACAACGCAAATAGGTAAGTACCAAAAGAGCAACCAACAGCTGAACAGTGATAAAGGGGAAGTAGATCGCGCAGAGCGATCCAGCATGCCATCTACGCCTTTGAGCCGCCGTCGAGGTGATAGAACCCAGAATACAGAGAAAACTGGTGCATTGAACTCGTGCGGGTTCCTCTTATCTCCAGGCGTCATGTAGTAGACTGACACTTGCAAACGATAGTCATCTGTTTTATCGTATATCGAAGATTATCTCCGCGGACGACCGCGCTTCAGGCGCCATCGACACTCCTTCCCCGTACATATACCCATGTACATACGCTTCACCAATCAGCTTCCAATACTGCGATTCGCTCCCGTCTCCACAGCTGCGAAGAACTACCGGGACGCTGCATCCATACACGATGCACACCCTGTCGCCTACTCTTGCTGCTTGAGGGATGAGACCTGTGATTACACGGTTCAGGCCGTCATCCGTATGTCCGCGGAAGGTCCGGCGATTCCATACAAACTGCCTAACAAGTTCGAGGTATTCTCTGATGTTTCCGTGTGGAAGTTGCTCCAACACCTCTTCGATGTCGATGCCAGGTTCCTCTGATTCAAACCTGGATTGCCACCAGTGTACTATCTCTTCGTAATCGGTTGTGCTCCACTTACGCCGAAAAGGTAGGTCTGCACTCAGGACGCGTGAAATGACTTCCGCCTCCTTGAAGTCTGGAGTCTGAATATCCTTGAAAGCGTTTCGAAGATACCCTAAACAATCTGTAGTGATGACAGCGTTTGCCATCCTCATCGATCTGTTAGTTACCGTTCCGATGACAAGTCCTCTAGCTTCAAGCGACAGATAACGTATACTGTCTCCTTCGTATCTTATGACTTCAGCATCTGGCTGTATCAGGCGGTGAGCGATGAACTTGATTTCGCCGGATTTTTCTATGAGCGAGTTGCCATGCAAACGATGACTTGACCGTCTCGAAGGGTCGCCGAAGGGTAGCTGGTCGCGTGCAATGATCCATGAGGGAATATTCAGACTGTGTACTCGGTCGCGTTGATAATCTTTCCATGCGGCATGTAGCTCCAGCGGAGCCCAAGGTCGACAAATGATATCCAGTGACTTCGAAACGCGACAGCAATGCAATATGAAGTCAGCAAAGACATTTAAAGCGTTTTTGCGATAGTCCGGAGTTATGGTGCCATGTACATGTGGTAGAGATGTTGGCCATGTATCCTTGGCCAGATTCATTAGAGCATAGATAGAATCCCTCGGATCTGTGGTCTCGAAGTGCGTTCCGAGGTCAACAAGTGTTTCCAGATCTAGCGTCCGGACAAATTGGCCATCTTCCCGTAGCCGAAAGACGTTGTCGACGATTTCCAGTAGCCTGCGAGCAGGTGACGAGTCAAAAAGATTGTTGAGGCTGGATTGCAGCCATACAGTCTGATCCACAAAATTAGGATCTAACAGCACGGTTGCCATGTACTGCGTCACCTGTGCCACAGATCTGGTAAGATCTCTCCAGTCGACTCGACGATTACCGCAAAACACAATCGAATGCGCGGAGAAGGCAGCCTCCTGGATTACCCATCCTCGTTGGAACCATGGTCGCCCTAAAAGACTGTTGAGCGCCAAAAACTCGTGCTGATGTATCCATGGGTCCTGCCATTTATAGTCTGGCCGATTGACCTGAGGTATGAAATCCATTGCACGGTTACTGTCTGATTGCTCTTCTCCCAGCCAGATCCAGACATTTCGAGCTCGGCGATATATGTCCCCCATTCTTTGTACCTGTCGGTTTCTTTCCTCTTCATCAGACTGATGAATACATATCGAGTCAATCCAAAGACGAACAGGCTCATACGGAAGCCGCATGCGGTGCAAGGCATGGAAGAGGTTGGTTTTGATGAAAACTATCTCGCTTTCGTTGACCCGCAGTGGATGAAGTGCTGGTTCCTGACCCCAAACATAGCTCAATGCCTGATACTCGAGGGGTTCGGAAAGACTCCTTGTTTCGAGGTGAGCTGTAAGGTCTTCATCCTGTTCTCCTGGGTGAATTATCAGAATTCGAATGTCGGTTTCGTTGAGGGGGTCATAGATAAGTTGGTTTCGAGCTCGAAATTCTTGCTCCCGAGCGTATCTTCCAGCAGACCACTGGATCGCTTTGTGTAATCGCGACAAAGCTCTTTGCCGCCCTTCACCGTATATGACCGGCAAATAAACATCGAAAATACCCAGCAAAGAGTAAGCCACATCTTCTTCTCGGGTAGCCTGACGGCCTTTTGCCCACGACATCCTTTCCTCGACACTGAATTTACCTAGAGGAGCTCCTTGGAGGGCAGCGATGGGAATCCCTGTGATTTCATGGATGTGTTGTGCGAGACTAGACTTATCGCCTAGAGCGTCCCCCTCTTGCGAATAGAATTCTACAATAGGTGGAGCAAGCAACTCTTGCAGAGTCCAGGTCCGAGTAAACCAACGGCTCTGTCGAAATGCTGACACCCAGGTAGGATTGGGACTCTCGCCCCGGGATGGCCTGATAACTCCGGCGCTTACTTCTGGCTCGGCTGCAAACACATCTGAGAGATAAACGTAGCATTTTGCTGCGTTCTGGAGCCAGCGAAACAAAGAGTTGATCACCTCCTGAAGCTCGGTATGATCAGCCGTGTTGATACAACACGTATCGATCCAGAAGTATTGCAGATCATCGCGTCGAGCTTGCTGTGCACAGAAGAGAAGCTTCTTGTAGCTCGCTTTCTCGTGTCCTTTGTCGTTGATCAAATCATCGAAGGTGACTTCCTGATCATACCCCTGCCAGGTGTGCGAAAACGTAGCATAAGGTGGTAGGTTATTTTGCCCGATCAAATATGATGTGATTGTCAAACACCCGTCTTGACCGATTTGTACAAGGCGCATTGCTATATGAGGAGGCTTCAGCCTCGCGTTGTGCTAGACCGAAGGGCATAGAAGGATGTAATAGCTGAAGAAGCCGCTTGTCCACTCGTCCTGGACGATAGAATGATGTTGTAATAATCTAACCAGCTCGTATCATAGTAAGATCCAGAATTGTATCGCGTCTGCAGGAAGTGTGTAGTCCACATTCTGTCTGACGGAGGATTGTCATGGGGCAGAGGAGGAGGCGGGGCAGTGTCAGCAAAGCCAACAGCAAGCGGGGCAGGGGCCAGCGCGAGATGGAAGCAGCACATGCTGCAAAGCACAATTACAAACAACTGTACATAGGGACAGAGAACTCGAGTGTGTAATTGTGTTGCGAATTACTGCGTTGCAGGATAATTCACATCAAGGAAGGTAAACGGGATTGCGGTCTAGAAACCATCAGACTATCAACAACCTGCAGAACAACAAGCGTAGTAATCGTCATCTTACCAAATCTGTCGAGCTTGTTACTCGAATTCTGCCGTCAATAGTGATCTAAAAAACGGACGCAATGCTGCTTCAAATAACACGATAGACAGGAGCTAAAGGAGCCACGCCCATGGATTTCCGCAGCGAACGTAATGTGACCAGTACGACTATCATGTGAACCAAGAATCGAGACACAGTATGACAACTGACCGGCAAACAGATATGGTAGCACCCACAAGAAACACTCGAAGAAACAAGAAACTTACTCCCACAAAGACACAAACTCAATATTTCCACACGCCCCATTACCCACCTCAAAACTCGACCAATAGCCCTGATCCCCAATCGGTTCATAATACACGTCTACGCCAACCTTCTCCTCACTCGTCCCATTGAGCCCAGGTGCGGCCGGGCAACTCGCAGCATCACCCTTCCAAATCTCACAACCATCATCCCAGCCGGAATACCTCCAGAAGATGGTCTTGGGGTCCACAGCAGCACGTTCACAGCACTCATCGGCCGAATTGACGGGGTTCGTATCCCAAGACCAGATCTGTTGTTTGGTATAGTTGGCGTTGGGGAACCAGGACGACGGCTCCCGGAGCCAGTACCCGTCATACGAGTCGATTACGTTGGCGGTGTTGCAGGCGGCCAGGACAGACGTCGTGGATGGATATACTGTTTCTGTAGCCTGCGAGAAATCAGTCGTGTTTATGTTCAGGAGTTGGTACAGCAGGGCTTGGTACTTACTGTTTCGGCTGTTGTGACAGTCTCTGTGGTGTAGGTGGTGTTGACCGACCAGTAGATATCCTCATAAGTAGATACGGTACTCGCTGGGGGTGTGGTAGGCTTTGTATGTACAGTGAAGGTAGAAGTTTCAATGGCCACAATTGTGGTGCGAGTCAATGTTGCACGCGGGCCTGACTGTTTGATGGTGCTGGTGCTGTAGAAGTTGTTCGACAGAACGGTCAACGTGCAAGCAACTTTCAACGGCTGGCTAAATGTTGCATCTTGGCGACGCCACAAGGCATTCGTGGGAACAGGAAGACCATCAGGATATAGCGGCCTGGTAAGGGGTGTCACGTGTCCATTTCCGTAGTGGGTCGAAGACTCAGGCGTCCAGTATACATCCTGGATATCCCAATCACCCAAATCCTCCCAGCTGTTGGTCTTCCTCGCTGCACCGGGAGATGCGGACGCGACTGGAACAAATCCTGTCAGCGTTGGAACCGTAAGAGTCTCTACCTCAGATACCGTAATTGTTGTTGTAGAAGGAACAGTCTCAGTCTGCGTAATTATAGACAAGTCATAGTAGGTACTGGTGTAGACAGTGGTAGTCATATTGTCGCCATGATAGAGATAGTAAGTCGAGGTCGAAGTAGCCGACAGGGTCGTGGTGGACGGTTTAGGAGTGAGTACTTCTGTCTTCATCAAATTGGTCCACGCAGTGGTCGTGTACGTGTCGGTCAAAACCCATGTATCCCCATATTGTGTGCTGTTCTTGGCCGGTCCGTACTGGGTAGTGCATGCAGTAATAGATTCAACATCAGTATTCGACCAACCTGCAGAGGCTCGAGTAAGAAGCGCAGCGATGACAGCCAAAGACAGGACCATAACGCGGGAACTTAATTATGTGGTTGTAAAGACTGGATTGGCACTCGACGATGCCTGTATTGCTTTTCGACTTGCGCAAGTAGTCGGTCTTTATGTTTTTGTCAGAGTGTACTATGGCAATGGAACACTCTGGATCGTGACTCCGTGTTAGCTGGGAAACGAATGGCCGTGATTTTCTGGTGGAATGTAAGCACTGCAAGCAAGGTTAGTGGTATGAAGAGGATGTCAAGAATAGCTGAATCTCGCATGAGCTGGCAGGTGCAGACGAGCTTGTGTTTGACTTTCCTCAGCGTGAGCAGGACAAGCACACGAGGTAGTTCGATTGGTATGGATTATGAGCCCGGTGATATAGTAACGGGGAGATACGCGCTATACTGGTCGAAATGCAAGATCTCTCCCCACCGTACCATCTGACGCCAAGCCTATACTTGTATTTGCGAATGTCAAAGTGTACTGATAGTAAACCTCAGTAGTGCTTTGTTAAACTCGTAGAAAGCTTGTCCTGCTGCCAAGATGGCGTACAACCCCTATATGGTAAATCTATTGTTCGACTGCATCAGGAATGTAGCGTCTTCGGGGCCGTGCCATGAAATTTTCGAATCTCCGTCTGCGCGGATTGCAATTCAAGGAGCCTTTGAACACGATCACTGCAGCGATAGACCTGAGAGAGTAGGGGCTGTAGCGTGAGCTGTTGTTGGGTTTCTGGCTAATGCGTGCAGGTACACCATGGTGTGCCTCTTCGTTCCTTCCCAACTCAGGTCCGACTTGTGCGAGTGCCAGCATGTGGGTGAGTCAACTGGCCGCGATGGTGCCGATCAGGGTCTATGGTTTTCTCAAAATAGCCCTGGAATGTGCAGTAAGCACATGTCTATACGGGTAGAATCAAAGGTTCTGTCCAAATAATGAGTGTTTGAACTGTAAGGACGTTTCCACCTGACGGCGATAGAAATCACTGCAGCCAATATTTGCATACGATCAGTTCCACTCTCTATAGACGTGCACTGGGAATGTAATATTGGCGTCTGGTCAGCCTTGGTTCAAGATCATAGAATGAGACCTATGTGTTGAAGGAGTGGGTCAGATACAGTGCATTGAAATAGCTGATGATGATTTTTTCCCGTCGCGCTCACGTGAAGCGTTGAGCGTATTGCCCAAAGGATACAGCTGTCATTCTGCTCTCCTTGCCTCTCCGTTACGTTGTTGTTTCACTCTGCTTCCTCTCGCTCGCGTTGTTGTACATCCTTAGTTTTACGGTCAACGGCCGACAGCTCTTCTCCATCTCTATTGTCCACGGTATGTAGCTCCACCTCTGGCCCCAAGCAGAAGCATCATAGGAAGAGCACTTGTCTCGCGGTTCGACGGTGAGCGTGCCAGTGGAATTTACAACAACGGCCTCGGTTTTCCCTGGGAGAACGAAAGGTGAGTCCGAGATGATGTGTTGAAACCTGCGAGGTAGATGTGTCCTGTGTACAGATGACGTAAGCACGAAGCGGCCTTGACGTGGAGGCTCAGGGTAGAGTGGGTATGGCGGTGGCGCTAAAGAAGGGTCAGACTTTCGTGCAAAGACGTACCGCAGAGAGATCCATCAGGCGATCTTGGTAAGCCCATGCGCAGTAGCTGCACATGCTCCTCACATAGGAAATTCCGCGGTACACCGTACAAATCGCAGTAGCGCTTCCAGTGAACCCAATTCTTGATGTATTGCGATGATGGGTCGTTGTCGCAACACATGCGTCGTGTGAATAGCTGGATCCCCTTACAGTCGTTGGGCAAACGTTCGGTGACTACGTTGGGAGGGTTGTGCAGTGTCCACATTGCCTTCGAAGAAAGCCCTTGGGGGAACCATGCCGGTCGCCAGTGTAATGTTGAGTTGTCGTTGAAGCTTGTAAGAATCAAGATATCTTTTTGGGGACGTTTCACTGAAGGATCGGAGTTGACTTCTGTCTCCTTAAGCGAACCCGGAGTATGCGCAGACTGCATAGACGCCGTTGGTTTGGGTGATTCAAAAGTCAGACTAGTCGGAGTTGCGAGTTGCACATCTATTGCAGCACTGGAACACGGCGTAAAAGTAGGTATCGCAATCCCGGTATGAGGCGGTGTATGGGAACCGCTCATTGTAATCGTCCTACCGAGAGTTTCGTTGCTGAGTTCCATTGCTAGAGTCGATATTGCGAATGAACTGACGACTCATTATTGGAATTAAGGTGCTTAGTCCAGCCTCAGCAAGTGATGATGAGAGGTGAAGAAGGATACCAGTCCACTTCACGGACAGATCTAATCATGTGTACAGGCAAACGGGTATCTACCTGCAGTTTGCTATTCCTAGAGACAACTTGACACAAGATTCTGAACGCAAAGTTTGATAAAATCCCAGGATTGGAAGATGCTGTTGGTTTTGGGCAATTGCACGCTTGACCAATGAAGCGAACATTGCTTGCTCAATCGGCCTGAGCCTCAGCTGAGTGCGTTGATGTAGTGTAGTGGTGTATAGGTGAACATTGTGGCGCAGCTGAGTTTGTGATCGTGAGCGATAATATCAGTCGTCAAGCTGTTGACAGCAAACGTTCATGCTGGCTATATGGGAGTTCATGATCAGAGGATCTGATGGCGGATGCTGTCGACGACCTAACACTCTGTCCTCATTTCAGTTTTTGTGCACTTTATAGCGCACAGACATTTGTTCACTAATCGAAGTGCATTGTTATGGAGGTAAGGCTTGCGAGGTCCGAGGTGAACGCCGAATCAAGTGTCGATGTGGGTGTCGAAGTGGATGTGTGCTGGAACGCGTCTCAGTCTCACTCACGTCCTGTGATTAGCCGGTTCAAAATTTCTGGGCCAACCTTCCTAATTCAGTAGTTTAGCTGTCGCTGTCGAACGCCGCGGTCGAAGTGCCCTGCCCCTGTCGCTTCCAATCAGAACTTGAAGCCCGTGCGACTACTGGAACCACGCTTTACATCACCACCGCGATACCAACAGTGCGCCTCGAACCTTAGTTTCTCCCGATTGTCGCCTAAAACTTAACTTTCCCATAAATCGTTCTGCCAGCCTGATCATTGCACATCTGGTACCTCACTCCGTGCCAGGAAGAACAACCATGGCTTTCAACTATTCCTTCTACAGTATTCCGGTTTATTGGTTCCTTACATTGGCACCGCATGCATATGCTGTGTGTTATGAGCGCTGCAGAGACAATTGTTGTTCATAGACTAATGAGCCACAGGTTGCTGTAGCACAGAATGCAAACAAAGGCTTTTGGGACAACACGAACCCGCGCAACACTGGCTATCTCGAGAAGAACATCCCAAAGGAGGCTCTTGCCAGGTACGAGCGAGCAGAAGCAGCCCACGCAAATGGAATGGAGAACGCGCCATATTTCGTTGGAGCTGTCCTGGCAGGCAACTTCGCTGGCCTTGACGCGAGTATGTTATGACAAACAGTTCTCCTCATACACTAAACATGTCTGATATTCGCGTATCAGATACGATGAATACCTACACTGCAGCATACATTGGCCTGCGAGCGCTTTACAGCGTGTTATATATCAACACTACGACGCTCAAGAACTCACGTGCGCGCTCAATGGTGTGGATCGCTGGGACCATCAGTCTATTCACACTCTACTTCAAGGCTGCAAACAAATTTCGAGCAGATTCTTAGAACATTGTATCACATTTTTGAAGTTTTATCAAAGCTTCTCTGGTTTTACTTCTGACCAAGCACCCTCAATGGGCCCATTGATAACGTGTGTCTGTACTAGCCTCCTCCCATCTGGTGTAGACCAAACGTGGGTCACCAGGAAGGATTCCGTCCTTACCCTTCGCTGCACCAATCGCATCTCCAAAAACCAAGTTGTCGTACCCAGCCATAACATGCATTGCCGTGCTCGCGTCGACGAAGCTCTGCTGATCGGCTACCATGACAGGGTTGAGGAAGATTTGCATGATAAACTTCTCGAACATCCTGTAGTCCTTCGTCAAAAACTCTGCGACACCATCATATGGTGCTATTGCCAGCAGGCCATTGGTGGCGTTGATCAGAGGCTGAATCTTCTGGCGGTGTTCCTCATCTTGGTGAAACTTCCGATGATGATTAGCATGGATCCTGATGTTCTTTCGCAACCATTACTTACTTGAGTATATCTCAATAGCCGTAAGCCAGCGTTTCTGTCCGACACGGTAAGATCTGCGTGCACGGTCTTCCAGTGACGATGAAAGGACTCTTCCGTAATGCCAGTGTTCTTGCGGAAGAAGATGTTGAAGCGGAAGTATGGCTGTCGGAAGGATCCTTGCAAGCGGTACTGCGGCCTGAGCTCAACAAAGGTGTAGTTGTGAGTAGATACTTCTACGCAGGTTGAGGGAAGTGTGGAAGCAAAACAGGACGTCGAACACAGTACCAACAGGCTAGCTATTACAGACAGCAGTTGCATTGTGGAAGACTCGGTTGATTTTTTCAGGCTCTTGCTGTCCAAGACCAACAAGCGGTATATATACTCGGCCCAGAATCGAAGCTAGGCAGTCAAGCAGATTGAGTAAGCGATGCCTTCGTTTCACTAGCACTGACTACCTTCATATCACACACCAAGTACATTCTGCTTTTTGCTAGAGGCTTAATTGTCAGGGTTGACCTTCCTCTCTGACTCGTTGCTTTTCCAGAAGCAATGGTAGATCTTGTGCAACTACAGATGCTCAGATCTTCTACTCGCTTATCGGTACCACGCGAAAAACCATGTAGATCAAAAAGATCTTGCATGGAACAGGGATCATCAGACGTATTTATGAAAAGCGGATTGGGGAGACTTCCTGAATAGCAAGCGCAGAAGTGCGAGTACAAAACGCCACGAATCGCAAATAGGTTACGTGTGGCGAAATTCAGCTAATGTCTTACTGTGCCGCATGACCGACAATAATGAGGAAGAAGCCATATGAGAGTCAGATGCAGATACTCGGGTAGTGTACCTGTCAGCATCTCCATCTGCGACGGGCTATTTTATGCTGTCGCCCGAGGGATTTGCGACTGCATGCATGCCACCTTATCCAAAAAGGCCGAATGGAGCAACCCGCCATCTCTGGTTGTCGCTAATGACACTACCAGCAGGCCTGTTCCAAAAAAATGTCCTTGCGTCCGTCGCCACCATCGAAATCGAGGACTTGTTCGGCGACAGTGCCGGTGACGTACGTACTTTGAATCCTGAGCTGGATTTAGAAGAGTGTTCGCCGCTACAGCGCCGCTCTTCACTTGCCTATGAGTTCCATCCTGGAACAACAGGATCCTTATCTGAACTAGGTGAGCAAGTACTGAAGGATGGTTGTCAGAGCGGCAGTGAAGACAATGACTAGATGCAATGCGTCTGTTGATGATGTTGGCTTACGTTCGGTAACTGTGAAGCGAGTGAAGTGGTTAAGATGAGTGCAAGCAGTCTTTTGGGTATCATTCACACTTGGTCCTTGGCCCTCAGTATCTCACCAGGTTTCTGCATGCGGCCTCACTTCAAGCTCTCCAAGTCTGTACCGACTTGAGATTACCAGAATTTCAATACGCGAACACCCTCCGTGGCTCGCGTTAGCTGACGTAGATTCAATGACGATATAGCCATATATCATGATAAAGGACCGGTACGGTCTCGATTAGTTAAGATAACTGAGTTTGTATCGTCTTGAGGTCAGATAAGCGCGTCCAGGCACTGCTGCTGGGTTATGCAATAAGGTGAACAAAGATTCAGGGCTGCATCTGACTTGGTAGCCTAATCTAGATGAATTCTCTGAACGCAGTGATGGTGAACTATTGCTCATGTTGCAGTGATCGTTATGGTATGGTGGACGATGTCTTGTAATTTCAGCTTTCTCATGTTGGTTGGGGCGCTTCCAATATATGTTGGCGATCTGAATCTGTCTGAGACTGAGAAAGGCGGGCAGCATCGTGACTCTGCTGTGCAACGACTGCAGCTTTGCTAGTATCTTGCGTTGCAGTCAAAGCCACCCCGGAGGATTTGTGAGACGTAGAAGTAGTGATGCTTGGGTGTCCAGAAGGAAGACACGACAGAGACACGTGGGGTACCCAACCAATTGGCACCCGCCAAATCTAGCGAAAAGCATTGGTTCCGCCCCATGCACCAGCCATTCAACTCAACAAGCGAGCGGGTGCCATGCCTTGGCAACTCTCTTCACGGATGGCGACATATTGGCGCGTTGTGATTGGCTCTTAGTACTCAAAAGCTTGGGGCTCTGGGATCTCATTAATGTCCCTCGAGTACCTCCTGTCTCCCCTCGCGCATCGCGAACTTTGGAGATGCCGCTCCACTCGATTCTCAGCTCATGGCGCACAAGAGCGCGCACACAGCGTGGCGCCTCGCTTCAGGCCAACACCGGCAAGCTCGAATGGCGTCTAACAGAGGTCTTCGTGAGGATGTGGGATCTCGGCTTCACTGCGTTTGGTGGCCCACCTGTACATTTCCAAATCCTCCATCGACGTTTCGTTGAGGGTCTGGGTTTTGGTGGAGGTAGCAAGTGGATTGATGAGCAGACGGTTAGCATTACTGCGCATCGTTGAATCTGATTCTCGTTCTGACGAGACTCCAGTATCAAGAGATCTTTGCCATTTGCCAGGCATTACCGGGACCGGCCTCCACAAAGATGGCTTTCACAATCGCCATGATACATGCAGGCCTTGTCTCAGCCGTATTTGCTTTCCTATTGTGGAGCTTACCGGGAGCCATTGGAATGTACGGTTTGTCTCTTGGTGTGCAGAGAATGCCAGACCGATTGCCGCCAATTGTGTATGCATTATTAAGTGGCATGAACGCAAGTACAGTCGGTATCATCGCTTTAGCTGCTGTGCAGGTAGGTCTTACCCTGGTGTTTGAGCCGGTGTTGGCACAGACTTACAACATCGTAGCTTGCGCAGAAGGCTATTCAGGACCGCTTGACCAGAGTACTAGTCATCCTGGGAGCCTGTGCCGGCATCTGCTACAATGCTTTATGGTACTTTCCAGTCTTGATCGTCGTAGGCGGCATGATCACTGTTTTTTGGGACACTTGGCTTGCGCAGAAGGTGGGCAAGGCTAAGGCTAATTGGGAAACCAAAAGGAGGAGAGCTCGTAACGAAGTAGGTGATGCGGAGGAGACAAGCGCGTCACAAGACATTCAGATTGCGCAGGAACTGCAAGTCAGGCGCCCAGAAGCTGTGAAGAGGAGGGCACAAGCCGGCAGTTCTACAGATCATATCGTTCCAGAGGAAAGAACATCAGAACCAGGTCGAGCTGAGAGCCGAAGAAGCACGGAGTTTGAGACGACGATCACTTCTACACCAGTGGCTGATGTCAAGACTCACAACATCTCCATTAAACTTGGCGTCTCTCTGATCGTAGGCTTTCTTGGTGAGTAAACTTTTCCATGCACCAACGTCTGGCTGAACATTTCTAGCATCCTTCCTAGTGGTCATGGTCGTTCGTGGTACTGTCGACAACCGGACGTTGATTTTCGATCTATTTTCCAACATGTACCTGGCCGGTACTATCATCTTTGGAGGCGGACCCGTCGTGATTCCCCTCCTGCGCTCATACGTTGTAGACCCGGGCTGGGTCTCACCAAGGGATTTCCTTCTGGGTCTTGCTATCATACAGGCGTTCCCAGGACCGAACTTCAATTTCTCTGTATACCTTGGAGCCCTCGCCCTCGCGTCGACGGGCACACCAACCATTGTCGGAAGCATGCTTTCCTTTCTTGGGATTTTCTTCCCCGGTTTGATATTGACGGTCGGCGTACAGCCGATCTGGCAGGTCATGAGGACTAAAGCATGGGTGTTGAGCTTACTGAGAGGGATCAATGCGACAGCAGTAGGACTGGTGTTCACTGCGGTTTACCGATTATGGGAGATTGGTTATCTTACGCCAGAAAGGAGTGATGGCATAAGTCTTGCACAGGAGCCGTGGTGGGTTGTTGTTGCGACTTTGACTTATGCAGAGACCGCTTGGTTCGGTGTGCCGCCCGCTGTGGCCATCGTATTTGGAGCTGTCTTAGGTCTAGGATGGTTCGGCGCAGTGGGGCAGTAATCTCTAATTGAAGTCTGGATGGATTGTGTGTACAGTAGGACATAGCGTCGCAATGACCATGTTGTGCGAAGGGTCCAAGCAAGCGCCTATTTGGTCCCGGACTTGCGTGCTGTGCGCTGTCCACATTTGCGCATCGCGGCTGTTCCTGCTGCATAGATCTACAATTGTACGTGCGTGAAACAGGACCGGATCGTAGCGGCCGAATAATAACTTCCAAGAACTTCGCTTTTCGGCAACGCGAGGAGCGCAGTGCGCAGAGTGCTGCAAGCGGAGAGGCTGAGTTCCAGATGCATCATAAGGAATCATATTTGATTGGCCCGGCTCCATGCAGGATCACGCCAGGGGCTGAATGCTTTTCCGCTTTCGGCTCGGCCACCTTTGGCCATAATATCAACCTCCAAGTGGGCCTCTTGTGCGGTCTTGGAGCGTTCCTGAGCTAATTGCAGCGCTATTCCCCCGCACATCCGACAGGAATGCTCATGTGGTAGGTTGCACCTTCTGCACCTCACCTTCTTTGTTTCCTTTGTACAGCGTCTTTCTCTTTCACACACACTCTTGCGAATACGTCATGGGGCATAATACAACCATAATAACACGGAGACATAGATCCTACTCCTTCCGCCGTCTTCCGCGGTCCTCGACTCTCAAGTTCATCCTCCTACTGTTCTTCCTTTGCGATTCGCTACATTGCATTTCATTATACCTTCATCAGACCGCAGCATTACACACTTCGCCACCCCCACCTAATGCAAAGCGCATCTACATAGCTGCACAACACTACAATTCAGCACGACTCCTACGGGAGCATTGGAATGAGGCTCTCTACAACTTGGTAAAAGAGTTGGGCGTCGAAAATGTGTTCGTTGCGATATACGAGAGCGGGTCCTATGATGAGACGCAGCAGGCTCTGAGAGAGCTTGAAGCAAACCTGGATCTACTGCAAGTGAAGAAGCAGATTATGCTTTCACCGTTGAGTCATAAGGACGAAATTGCAGCGCAGCCTACAGAGCATGGCTGGATCGACACACCAGCTGGCGTGAATGCAATGCGGCGCATACCTTTTCTGGCAAGCATCCGAAACAAGGTCTTCCAACCGCTGGAAGCATTGACAGCCCAAGGTCAGCGTTTCGACACGATCTTGTTCTTGAATGACGTCGCTTTCAACACCGAGGACGTCCTGAGATTGCTGGACACAAATGGCGGTGACTACGCAGCTGCATGTTCTCTAGACTTCTCAAAGCCGCCGTACCTCTACGACACATTCGCACTTAGAGACTCAGAGGGGCATGAGACCGTTATGCAGACATGGCCGTACTTCAGATCGTACCCATCGAGGCATGCTGCCGAGAGATTCTTACCAGTTCCTGTAACTTCATGTTGGAATGGCATGGGTGAGTCCCGTACATCCAGACAGCATAAGCGTTATGCTGAACTTCCCAGTCGCAATGCCCGCCGAACCTTTTCTAGGAGACAATGCTCTTCGCTTTCGTGGCACCAACGACTCGCTTGCCAGGCATCATCTTGAAGGATCAGAGTGCTGTTTGATCCACGCCGACAATCCACTGTCTGCCACTGGAGGCATCTTCCTAAATCCTGCTGTGCAGGTTGGTTACAATATGACCGCCTACAATGCCGTCCATTCCTCAGATGCAGTCATGTCGCCTCTTCGTATGTACGCACGGGTATGGCAAAACCGGATACTGAGGTGGTTCACGACACCGTGGTTCAAGGAACGTGTTGTGCACAACAGGATGATGAAGTGGACAGAGGAGACTTTGGAAAGAGAACCGGGTGAATACTGTCTAATAAACGAGATGCAGGTCATCTTCGAGAGGGGGTGGAAGCACGTCTGAGAAGAAGCAGAACACTACACTTCATAAACTATGCTCTCGTTTCTTGGCCTGCATGGCTGGGTACCTTGGCATTTGATCCTGCTGCTTACTCGTCAGCCGCATGTTGCACGCTTCTCTTTGCGTGTCAGTCACGTCCCGGCGATGGATAAGAGCAGTCATATGATGTACCACGGCTCCACTCGGGCCTACCCGCAGCCCCACAGTAAAAGCCGACTACACCCGCTGATCGTCATGTGAGTGTAGCTGCATGTAGTAGGTGCCGACAGACGTGGCATGGCCTTCAAGTTCTCTCGTGAAAAGACGCCACCTTCCTTGTCTGGCGACAAACTTCAACTCGTGATTACGAACCTCGAAACCACACTGAACAACCAGCCGCCATGGCACAACCCACACCTTCACACGACTCCGCCTCTTCTCCCGAACCATACTGGCTAGGCCGAGCTTCAGACGAGCAGAAGCGTCTCCTAAAGCAGCATGCAATCTGGACACGCAGCATCGGTTACCTGCTTCACCCATCAGTTTCCACAAAGCTGCCTGAAAATGCGCGCATCGCAGACATAGGAACCGGGACGGGCATCTGGCCAGTCGAAATGAGCGCATCGTCACCGCCATCCTACACATTCCATGGCTTCGACATCTCGTCCGAGCAGTTCCTGCCGCCGGCCTCGCTGCCGCAGAACGTTACGCTCGGGCACGCTGACTTCTTCGAGCCGTTCCCCGCGGCGCTGCGTGGCACGTTCGACCTCGTCAATATCCGCCTGATCATCATTAGTCTGGGCCCCGTGGCTGTTTGGCAACGAGTCCTGGAGAATATCTTGACGCTGCTCAAGCCCGGCGGTGCGCTGTGCTGGACCGAAGGCAATTTCCTCGTCGCTAGGGGTTTTCGTGGTGACCGGCCGGAGTCGACCGCCGGACACCACCTCACCACTGGACAACTCCAACTCAACAATACGCTCATCAAGCGCTTTGGGTACAGTTTTCCCTCGCTCAAAACGCTATTTGAAGATGCAGGCCTGAAGCGGGTTGAGGAGGATGTGCTGAGTACGGATCGGCTTCCGGAGCAGAGGGGCGAGTTTACAGATCTGGGGATTGGGGCAGTATTTGGGGGGTTGAAGAACCTGGCGAAGGTGCAAGAAAAGGGTTATTGGGATGAAGGAGAAGTAGAGAGGAGGAGGGGGTTAGCGATTGGGGATAGAGAAAGTGGGGCATATTTGAGGTGGGATATACATGTTGGTGTTGGGTTCAAGGCTTTGTCGAGTGAGTAGTAGAATTGAATGTGATGAAATTCGTGATAATACTGTACTTCAGTGTAATTTGCACTTCTGGACGTTCTCGGGTTGCCCAACTCGCCCGATGCGATTCTCAAGACTGCACCGCTTCTTTCTTCCTTCTCACCCGCTCCACACAGTAGGGCCTGGTGGTGTATAACTGGTCTGGCCCTGTACTTTGTCAGTCCTTCCCTTCTGGCGTAAACGAGTAACTTACACTGTAGATGTTGACCTGCAAACCCTTCTCTCCCGCCGTATAAGCGCCAGGGAAAGCAACAAGAGGCCCCGGAGTCCCGCTACCGCCTCCCGTAACCTTGATCTGAGCACAAGATAGATAAATCTGCGCACCGTTGATCGTGCTAGCAGAGTGGAGCGCGATATGCTCGATGCGCAAGAGGTATTCGCCTGAAGGCGTGTTCTTGGGGATCGTGACAGACGCGGTGCCTGCATTCAGACTTGCCCAGGTGAGCGCGCCGTTGGAGACGGTCGCTTTTTCAGTGTAGATCTTGAACCACACGTTCCCACTGCCGTCCCAGGTTGCAGCTGTTTTGCCGGCGGGGACTTTGGCAAGATAGAATTGGAGTGGGCCTTGGTGGAAGATGTTGGGTGTCACTTTGAAGCTTACACTACTGCCGGCAGCGACGCTCTGAGTGGCTGCGGCACCGGTGCCCGGGTTGAGTTCGTAGCAGCGCAGCGCGGAAGAGGTGACGTCGGTGACGGGGCCATTGGAGTAGTGGTTTGCGGTTGTGCGGACTGAGGACCAGTCTGCTGTGCCTGTCAAGGCGGGAAAGAGGTCTGTAGGTGTTAGTAAAGCCCAGCTGTGACGAAGGTATGATGTGTGTACAGTGGCGGGCCTGCAAGGCGGCTGCGCTGACTGCGTCAGCTGCAAGGGCAAGGGTGAGGGTCGTGATGAGTTTCATGATGGTCGATCGTCGTCAAGGGTCGTCTCGAGGAAGTAGTCTGGTACACGACAACAGTCGACGGAAGGCAATGCCATCATGCTTATATCTATGCTTGCCGTATGTTACACCTGAGATGAGCCTGGCTGTGTTATAGTCGCTACACTTCTCCATATTGTTCATTTTACGCGGTGGCCTGGGCAGATGTTTCGGGTTTGCCGAATAGAGTAATCTGATATTGACACCAATATAAAAAGATCGAATACCAATCCACGCGAAGCCACGCGACTCGGCAATGACGGAATGCCGGCTTCTCATTGCGGCGAGGTTGCAAGCGCCGAAAAAACATGGTCGCATGTGCATTCCAGTACCAAGGAAGTGCCTCTGGACGATCTGAACAGACCTGACTGCGCAGTCGCAGGATGGATTGCGTCAACCGGTAAAACGGTGCTTTACACTGCTGAGCGCAGCTGGGGTTCTTGCTTGCTGTGCTTACAGGTGCGTCCGTAGCGTGCGTTGTCGTTGTGATACTTCCTCAAATTTGGTCGCCAACATGTGGGCTGGACAATAGCCAGTGCGTTCTCGGCATAGGATTTTGCGGCTCGTCGCTTTATCCTCTCTCAATCACAGTATTCGGCCTGTCTGAAGCTGAATGTGTCGGCTGACTTCAGCGGCTCAAAGCCTTCTGTGACGAGCCCGGCAGCTAAGAAACCGTCTGCTTCAGCTAAGTGTTGGGCTTTGTGTCCACGATCCAGGCTCAAGTCCTCATCCCAATCTCAACATCCCTAATCTCGGTGCTCAGGTCCTGAACATCATCTTGTGCCATCAGCTGCGCACTGGCTTCCAGGTCGTTTATGACGTTTTCCAAGCCTCTAACAAGAGCCTCGATCTCTGCGCGCTGTGCGGTCACAGTCGCCAGCAGCTCCGTGTTTGCCGTCTGCGTCTCGGCGAGCTTAGTGGTCATGTCCGTTGCCTGCTTCTCGAGGAAGGGCATTAAGTGCGCCAGGTGAATCTCAGATGGTGTGAGGGTATGCGGGCTGGGTCCGATGATCAGCACTATGTGCGCACATGCCGGGTCAGGGTGCTTACGGTACGGGGGTATCCACCGGTCCTCCATTTGCGCTTGCTTCAGCTCGCTTCTTCCTCAGCTTCGCGTCTTCAATGCACTGCTCCAGCTCATTGACCAGTCTGACAACATTCCGCTTCTTCAGGATCTCGTCGAAATTGACCTTCCATGTGCGGTCGAGTTGGTCTACGATCTGGCTGCGCAGCCCTTCAAGGGTCTCGGGCGCATATTGCGCAGCTGTGGGGAAGCAGGACGCGAAATTCTTGGACGAGCACTTGTCGAGCGTAGCTTTGGAGGCTTGGTTGAAGACATTGATCAGACCTTGGGCGCGTGGTCCAGGAGTCTCAGCGATGGGCGGTGCAGGTGCCGGCGAGGGCGATCGCGAAGGTGGGTTCGTAGCGGTCGGCATGGTAGAGTATGAATGTTGTGGTGAGGGTGGAGGAGATTGTTGATCCATTGTTTACGAACGCGCCGAGGGCTGCTCGTTAGCGTGAACCCCGCGACAGGCGGCATCATGCGGCACTCCTACTTCACGATTAACATTGAAATCCTCTATACACACATGACTGGTTGATTATCAGAGCTCATTCATTTAACTTGGCTATAATCGTCTAACGTACTACTGTCTTCATGATACTATTCTGCTGTGTTGTGCCTCTGTTCTGGCTGCAGCGGCCAGTCCTCGTTCCACCACCAATGACAGAAAGTCAGGGATAACATCAGTATCCATGGAGAAAGCTTCGTCCATTGCCTTTCATGCGCCGCCAAACTTTCTCTCCACTGGCGCCATGCATCTCGCAGACTAGTGTTCTCACACGCCATCCAACACGCTCAAAACCCATCCCATATCCCCCGTGCTCACGCCAACACATCACCATTCATATTTCATCACGCCGTCTACAAAACCTTCCTAAAGCGGCAGGTACGGTCCAAAAACCGTCGATTCTAGCGAACGACGTTCGCCCTACGGCGCAAGCACCGTCCCCCTTGGCGTACCCATGCAGCGGACCCTGCATCAGACCTGACCGCTAGGTCGCGTCCAGCAGCCTCGCTGTCCGCCCTGAGGCCGCCCACACCCGCACCCATGACCCATGATTGACAACACCACCAATATCATGATCCATTCATTCTTCAGCGGAATTCGCGAGACTTTCCTTCCTTGCCAGGAGCAATACTGCCTAGTAGGTCCGACAAAGGATGAGTATACGGGTGGATGTAAGGGGCGTACCCATGACTTCGGAAATTTCCATCTCGCGGCACCGTGTCGCGGGACTGGATCCTTCGCTGATCAGAGCAACCCCGGTGGGTCAGTACATGACGTTGACGAGCGTGCACGTTTGGTTGGAGATCAGGTCAGCCCTTGGCGAAGGCACACAGAGAAGCCGAAATTCAGGGCCTGTAGAGTCAGTGGCGGTGAGCTTGGGCTGCCATGCAGACTCATAGGTAGGCACGCAGTATGTTTCCCATTGTGAAGTTGAATGAATCGCTCGTTGATTGATGTTGGTGTAAAAACCCATGATGAACCCCTCCCACGCCGAAAGCTTGCTAAGATATACATGGCTTCTAGAAAGGCCGAAGATTAGGTGCTAGGAGAGTGTGATGAAAAGAAGACTCTCGTGGTATAGTGTTGAGCAAAACTGCAGTGCTTTAAAACGTCCTCGTGTCCTATGCTGCTGTGCTTGTGTCGTTTGTGGCTGCATGGCGGTCCATTCGCGTCCCTCAAGTGCAAAGCTGCCTGATAGTAGTCTGTCCGCCCTCCATGACGCCGTGGGTGAACAAGGGATATCTGATGTCTTTCATGATGTGATCTGAAAACAGTAACCGAATGCCAGTAATGTATTGCAGAAGAGTGGCGAGATCTGTTGTGTAGATGACGCGACGTTTAGGCCTGGATCTTTTTCTCGTTGAGACCCTTGTTGGTGAAGACAGCGTCCTGGCTGGACATGCGGCGGTCGAGAGCGCGCTGCACCTTCGCGCCCAGTGCCAGCTTGCTCATGTCGGCTGTCTTGTTGTCGCTGGGGATGTAGCGCTGCTGGACGAGGCGCTTGTCCTCGAGGCGCTCGAACCCGGCGTTCCAGGTCTTGATGTCTCGTGACTTGGGGTCGTTGGCTGTCGAGGCATCTGAGAGGTGCGAGGGTGCGATTGAAGGTGTAAGCGTGGGCGTGGCGCTGTAGGTGGACATGCGGGTAGAGGCGCGGTTGCCGGCCGACTGCAATTTGGAAGCGTTAGACTGTAGTTGCTGCATGGTAGTGGTGTTGTATAGCTGCGGCAGTGAAGATGGATGGACCGACGGTGCAGTTTATCCGCAGAGCAATACAGGGCGAGGCAAGCATCGACCTAGCGACAGGGGAGGCGTGAAACAGGCGGTGGGTACGCAATGACTTACACTGGCCAGCATGGGTCGCGAGGACTCCAGCGAGTTCGTCATAGTGTGCTGGGTAGGCGGGGGGGGGGCGAGCTAGATCTTGCCGCGTTTCGGGTAGAGCAAGTGTGCTGGGCGTTGCAGCTCTTGACACTGCTGTTATGGCGCTGCGGCGCTGGAATGGATCGGCGGAGCGGGAGGGGAGCGTGAAGCAGGACAGCGCTGGAAGTGCTGGGCGAAGGGCTACAGTGACAATCTACGACCCAGCCTGGTCAAACAGGTCCTGTGCTCGTTTCAGAGGGCCGAGAGCGGCAAGGGGCGATGAACGAATGAACGAGGATAAGATCCGCGACCAGGGGCCTGCCGTCCTAGCGCACGTGTCGACCAGGTGCAGTTGCAGCTGCGGTTGTAGTGAGGCCGACGCCTAGATGCAGCCTCAGTCTATAGCAGCGAGCGGGGAGCGTCTATGTACCTGGGAATTGCACGAGGGGATGCCAAACAGACAGCCCAGCCTGAGGGAGGGCGCGCGTTTTACACCTGCCGCGCTCTGAGACGGCAAGTTAGGGACTCGCCATGCATTTCGATAAACTGAGCACCATGCAGCGCCCTCTCAGACACCGATGCAGGGGTTCAACACGCTCTTTGCAGGGCTTCCGCCGCTGTAGGCCGCCTCGAGCCAGCCACGAGCCCGGCCCCGTCGCCGTTCGCAGCTGCCATTCGATCAACACGCAGCGCCCCACGCTCCTGCCACGTTCAGAAAACGTGGCTCCCGCAACGCTCGCCGCAGTCGGTGGGGCACCGCCTGATGCTGTCTTTCGTTCTCCGCGCCGGACACCTCCAAGACACCGACGCTGGCGATGAGGGTCCCTTGCACCAAACTCAGACACCTCGCTTGCTGCACCCTCTCGCTCCACGCCGCCGGGCACCGTGAGTGTAAACGAGCTCGGCTGCTAGCTCGAGGTTGGGCTGCCCCGAATCCGCTGCATGTTCGACTGCTTTCATGTGTCTGCAGCTCAACTCTAGCCTACCGCCCAGCCAGCCCCCGGAGGATCGTGACACAAAAGCGGCCAGCGCCCGATTTCCCGCAATAGCACGCTAAAACTTCTCCACTCGCTTACTTATTTGTGCCATCTCAGACATGTCCTCACTGGTCTGCTGCGTTACAAACCTTACTGCAAGCCGAAGCTTCCAGAGCGATAGACCTTATTGTGGTCATCCGGCACCACAGCTACTCGCCCTCAGCATGACCGCAGCAAGCATTGTCTTTTCTCTGCTGACTTCACGATAGTGTTACGGCGCGCAAGATACAGCTAGATCGTGCTGACCACGTGTGAAGCGAGGGGTGTTCCCCTGCATGATCGATGCACATCACCACGCAGTGAGACCCAGATGCGGAATGCCACTGGATCTGACTCTCTTCCTGAAACCTGCAACTGCAGTGCACATTGCGGAGTAATGCCTTACATATGCATGACGAATACCACCAAGGCAAAACTGCCTTGCTGCTGTGGACATGCACGACCGCCGACGACATGGTCATGAACAATACAGGACTCGGAATTGGCGGTCAACTTGGACGTTGACTTTTTGTTGTTTTCGGGCCTGATAAGCGTGCAGTCCGCACCAGACAAAGCACGTTATCTTGGTTGTACGTGTCTTCCGAGATAGGATGATTCGTCTCGGAGTTTACCGCAGAGGAACACATCGTCCTATACCAAACGGACGGGTAGCTGGCACGGCAGGTGTAGCGGTGCGGTCAAATGCTGGACCGAAACCCATATGAACATGTATAGAAATAATGTTAGCTGTAAGGGAAACGAGAAGATCTAACCACAGCAAGACTAGAGATCAGCAACCAGCCATCCCACACCCTCACCTCACTCAACGCTCCGACTAGTCTTCACCGACACCCCGTTCTGCGCCTGCCACTCCTCGTCCCCCGTCCCTTGATCAACCCTCCACTTCCTCGTCACCTTCAGCCTGACCAAATCCCTCATCCACCACGGCGACCCAACAGTGCTGACAGCCGTATTATCCCTAAACCGCTGCAAGCTGACAGCAGTCCTGCACTTATCGCTCTTGAAGCCACACCAGACAGCCTGCTCTTTGAACTTCCGTGGCGGCTTACCCGGACGCTGGTACCGGGCGCTCGGATCCGGTTTCCAGTGCGACCTGTCAAGGGTCTTGCAGAGGAGGTCGGCGACAGTGGCGCCGGGGGCGTGAAGGGGCTCGATGGGGCGGAAGTCGATGGGATTCCCGGACATGGGCCGGGACATCAGATTGGCCATGTCGAGGTGTGGGCATGTGTAGGGTGCCTTCTCTTTGATGAGGGCTGCGACTGTGGTTCCATCAACGCTTGCGAAGCGGAGTGGAGTGTACAGATCCACGTAGTATTCGGCTACTGCTTCGACGCCGGATTGCCGAGGATCCCCGCCAGGGTGACGAGCTTGGATGTAGCCCAGATCTCTGATTTTGAGCGTGTTGGGCACATCGGTGTAGCGTCCTGGCTTGCTTCTCCCTTTTGATGACTGCTTGACGTTCTGGCCGTGGTCGCTCAGAAGTGGTAGCGACTCGTCTTCACCGTCCATGTCGGTCCAGGCTTGTTGTATGCAATCCCAGGTGGTGATCCTATTGTCCCACAATTTGACAGGCGTGGTTCGTGCGATGCATTTTCGTTCAATGATTTTACTCATTCCCGTCCGTCTCTCTACGCTCTCTTTCATCTCATCCAAGGAGAAATGAGCACAGCCTACCGACTTCTGGCAACCCGAGCAGTGGAACATGGTCTTCGACCAGACAATCGTATAGAACGAACTTGAGTGGATATGTGTGTAAGGTGTCTTCTCGAAATCATCACGCATACACAGTTCTTTGTAGATGCTGTAGTCGTGATCCGAGAGATATTTTCTTTCGGCTGGCACTTCTTTGGGGTCCGCATGTTTGTAGATATGTCGAAGTCTCGCGCTGTAACCATGTCTTGAGAGAACGAGTAAGGTATGGTCGGGCAGGTAAGTTGCTATCTGGAAGTGTATCTCTGTGGGAAGGTTGTGGAAGGTCATTGACATTATGCTCATTGCAAGCGCTGATGGGCCATGTTCTTGGGCGATGCTGCCTCTTCTAGAGTTCATGCGGGGTGTCTTGTTGCGGGATTTGAAGAGCCATCCGGTTGGGCTATGGAATCGTGCTAAGGGTATCGACGACCGAGAGGCAAATTCGGTTTCGACTTTTGATCTGGACTTTGGCGTATCAATCATTTCTGGGGAAACAGTCGCAGCTGGCGCAAGTGTAATAGAACAGGCTTTTTCCAGGCGCCTTAGTGATGTTTTGCTGCGCTCCAGAACAACTATAATGACGAGAACATGCTCAGGGAGGACAAGAGCGAAAGAGACTGTAACATGCTAGATGCTAGATGTTTGATGACTCTAAGAAGCTGCTTCCCTTCAGCAGAGGCTAATCGATATGATCTGAGATGCGTAAAGATGTGCACGCTGAAGATCGGTCCACCCACTCATACGACCCCGCGTCAATACATGAAAATAGGTCCCTGCGTCAACACAGACCTGGAAGGGCAAGTTATCAATGCAAAATGCCCAAAGGTAGCATTCCATGACGGGTACTTGTGGACAGATTTGGGCAACCCGCTTAGCGTTCCTCGAGACTTTCTAGTTGACACCTACCGAAACTTCGTTGTTCAACGCTGCGTCCTTTTCGAAACGTGCTTACTGGAGGCGATATGGAAACCCCAATTACTTGAGTGATAGGTTGGACGTAAACACTGGCCTGCGATTCTTGTGATACTTGAAAGGGCCGCGCTCCGTGTAGATATTGGGGCTGAGAGGACTTAAGTCGAGGTCTCCGTGAGGAACGGCGTTGCGACCCGTAGGAGTAGATAGTGAATGGATATCGGCTACCCTCAAGCGTGTCGATGAGAAAGATTGTAAGTTTATTTCAGGTAGATCGCATGCCTGACCAGCTTGCCATGCTTGCATACTGTCGAATGTGTACGTCCTGCACACGTCCGATACATGGTACTGCGATCGAGTGCCGAGAACGTTCCTGAGCCCACCCATCGTTGAAGAGTGCGATATCAGTTCAGGGCCACTTATGCCTGTTTCTGGAGGTCTTTCTAAATCGTAAGGTCCTGATACTCGTCTCCCAAGGAACGCGCCCTGATCCTTGCTCATACTGTCCACTGGATTTTCAAGTTCGCCATCGCAAGTTGCTGACAGCCAGTCGTAAATCCTTTCATCCGGAAAATTGATCGCACCTCTCGAAAGGCGCGGTGAATCTACATTCAAATAACCCGAATCATCAGACCAGGCTTCTGAGACGGGTCGAAGCTCAGCAATGTGCTGTCGACTGACATCTGGGTTGTTTAACGATGCATCGTTGTGCAAGAACGGAGATTGACCTTGTGTCCGAGACTGATCATTCCTTGAGCAATCAGTCAACATTGGGTGATGCTTCCTGAGTGGTGAGGGCTGTCTCCATGCATCGGGCCGAAGGGAGTAGTTGGCATCTTGAGAACGCTGTAGGATGCATAGTTCTTCATGTTTGTCATCGAAGATCCGGCGTATGCAGGCGCTGTGTCCTTGTCGTGCAGGTGAGTGTAACAACGCCAGATCTATGCGTCGTCGAGCGCTTGTGTTGGCAGCGTGGGACGGCGATGATGGGTAGAGTCCCTTGGCTCTGTGTACCAGCGGAGTTGCAGGCGCCGTATTGGAGCGCAGTCGTGATGAGGCACCTGTTGGTGAAGTCAGTGATGTGACTTAATGCTATAGTGGTTTCAAAGACCTGCATCATTGCAGCTGTGCTCACCTCTGGGTGACATAACAACTGTATGGCTCTCGTGAGATGTGTAGGTGTCCTAGATGGGGGGTTGAGTGTGGTATTCAACCTCTTTTTGCTTGTACGGACGCGTTGTGTGGAAGCCATAGAGTATTGGATGGGCGTACGATCAGGTTATGTTATCTTTTGGCAATGAGGCGACGAGCAGTGGGTAAAGACCACTTCTTTGGTGATTGAATTCGAGAAGTATTGGTCTCATTGCTGTAAACATCTCACAAGCGCAGCAGCAGTGACGCTCGATGTGGTTGTGTTGCGACTTCGAATCACTCACTGCGCCTTCTTCACGCAAGAACATCAGCATGCATCGTTAGACAAGCTGCAGACTCAATGATACCACGTCCTCGGTAAAGTGCAACTTAGTTGCACGTGCGCACAACGACGTCGAGCGATGTGCATATGAGTCCGTCACCGTCGTTGTTGTTTGACACAGGTTGGTGTTCAGCGCGCCAGGCCAGGTGGCAGAAGCCGGCGGTGAGCCGAAGCGGCAGCCTTCCCTGCCTCGACGACAAGCTTCTCCGCTGTTCCGTCGTCTTCATTCCGGACACACTGGAATTCCTCATTCCTCATGTCTTGTCAAGGTGAGGCTGCTTCACAGCTGATCGTCATCTGAGCTGCTTCAGATTGATTGCCATAGTGCCATTCCGTCCACTCACACGCCCTCGCTTGCAACTGCCCTTGCGAGGTGCGTCATTGTCGTTATCCGTTGCTCCTGCGTATCCACCGCCGTGGGGCGTACCTGAATTAGCACTCTTTTTCCTGCGTCGCATCTGGAGACGGCCGATTTTTTGCGGACTGGTGCCCGTTGCGGACAGCAGACGATTGAGCGTTGGCGCTGCAGCTAATCCGCAGCAAGACTCGATAGCTGCCGCACCGTCCAGCTGAGAAAGGACTGATGCATGTGCGCACAAGGCATCCGTGGCATTGTGTCTCAAAACAGTCCTGTGGCCGACCACCACCCGCGGTCGACTCGCGAAGGCCTTGCGAAGCCGTCCCATGTACGGCGTACGCAAGGCTATGCCGAAACACGCCATGTCGGGACGCCTTTCAATCCTCCAGGCTTCATGCCACCCCGTTAAATTGCTGACCGAGGACCCCAGCACAACGATCGTGGCGCTGACTAGCGAGTGTTGAGAGCAACGGACAGCAGTGCGATTCCCCCATCCACATGCACGATGGCCATCCAGCCATTGCGCCCCTCGCGAACACCCAGATCCGCTTGATCTTCTTTGCGGCCACCTCGCCTCGTGCTGCGACGGGAGCATGTGCGCTGCCCGCTACTGTCGCACGACTCAGCATCCAATAGACTGCAGCCATTGTGGGGCCCTGACCTGGTTCTCCGTGCGTGTTCGCTTGCTGAGTTGCACCTCCAGCCCGTGCGTGCATCTGACTTGGTCCGGCCTTCCTTTCCTTGCGCGTTCCGCCATCAGCCCTGGCTCCCCTCCAAAGTCTCTGCATTGCGAGACATCGCGTCGCTGCCCTGCGCCGTGTCTCCTTGCTCTCTTTTCCTTGTCACCAGCTGCACCTTGACTGTCTTTTACGAGCTTGACGCTCTTCTAGCGCAGCCTGTCTGATGCTTCGTCTTCTGTCCACTCTTTCCCATTCAATTCACTTCTCAGCACAGCCAAGCCTCCACGATCAGGTCGAGCCTATTCTGTCGCTACCCAATCCTCACCTGTACGCCTAGTTGCATCTACCGCTATCGGCATTTTATTGTCGTTCGTTGCCTTAAGTTGAAAGAGCCATCCTTCCATCCAACATTGTTTGATCATCACCTGGCCTATGCTAATACGGTACGTACCTGGCTCTCTACCTCTTGAAACCCGTCCTGTCTGTTGCCCTCACAGCACTGCAACGATCAACGTCACAAGTTCTTCCGTCACCCCTGTTTGCCCTTCCCCAGTCCGGTCTCCTACCTTTCGTCAGCTTCTTTGTCACGGTTCACAAAGGCATACCACGTCTTGTATACCTCAACTTGCCGTGCGCCACGAACTTTCGTGTTCTTGCTGGCTCGTCCAGTACTTGTGTATAATGCAAAGGGCAAGACTGACACAAAGAGACAGCAGGCTGCCGTAACTCTTAGTACAATATCTCTAGCATCGCCACCACCAATGCTGCAGTCTCGTTGTCAATACTAAGACAAGGAATCTCTACCTTCCGTTGGATTTCGGAACCCATACCGGATCTTCGGTCCAGACCCTTGATTTGTACCATCTGACCCCCTGACTGTCAATCGGTCTTTTTGTCCTCAATCCTGAGGCTCTGCTTACGGGTTGAAATCGGACAGCACCGTGTCACACGTCTGCGCATTGACTTGCCGCTGTCTGCAGTCTGGCTTCTTCCCCGTCAACATTCGTATGCATTCCGTCACCGCTAAAGACACACGCCGAATTCTTCCCCTTCGACAGTCTACATTCATCGACTCGTGTCAGTCTTCAGGCACGACCACCGCCAACATTCAAGCCGGACGATAGATGAGCTACGAACCGAGACTGGCCCCGCGGGCGTACGGCGACGCGCAAGATGGAGCCGCACAGAAGGGTTCTGTACGGGCAGCGCGGGAGAGGATGCAGGCCGCACAAATGCGATCACAACTACCAGACACATCGAAGATAATAGGACTTCCACAACGACCCAACCAACATCTGCTACAACAGGTTGCCAACAAGGAAGATGAATTGCAGCCGAGAACACCCACCGATCGAAGAGACAATGAGAGCATGCCATCTCCGCCCCCGCAGTGGCCTCTCCCCCACGATGCCAGTCCGACCATACCGCCTCGTTCACCTAACCGGTTAAAGCCGCCGCAGTCGACCATTCGACCCGTATCAGACGACTTGCCCATCCAGCAACATTCCCCGATGTCTTCACCGCCGCTTTCTCCAGACTACCTCCAGCCGCCCTCTTTCAACTTCCGCCTATCAAACAAGAGCGACGACATGTACTCTCCCTCGTCGCGTCCCTTCTCTGGCGCATCAGAAGCATCATCACTCGGATCTATTCCGGATTTCCCGGTTCCACAACCACCCATGCCCACTATACAGTCGCCCTCTCGTCGAATCCCCAGCTTAGGCCCACCACCTTCGTCGCGGCGAGGCCCTTCATCTTACTACACGCAAATGTCCTACGTATCGCCTATCGTTGAAGAGTCGGAGACTCGCTCAGACACCATCAGATCGCGTCACGGTTCTTTCGCCTCTAGCAACGTTTTTCCCACGAACAGCGATGACTTCTACCAAAGGGACTACCTGCAATCAGACGACGACGAGACAATAACAAGCGATCGTGGCACAATGTCACCAGTTAGTGATCACGATGACCAAAGTGGGCTCGTCAAAGAATCGCCTACTCTTGTTCGTCAAGCAAGTCTAGGGCGGAGGACGAAGCCATCTCTTATGACAATCAAATCAGTGGATAGTACCAGTGAAAAGAAAAGCGATAACAAAAAGAAAGCAGTGGCCGGTGCTGCTGTTGGCGCAGCAGGAGCAGGTGGCTATTTTGCTGCGCGGGATGCGGTGCAAGGCTCGCCCCTTCGTAGCTCGATCCTGAGCAGTGGCACTGGACTTATCGATCCATCCTCGTCTTCCTCTTCAGACTCGTTGAGCGCCTTCCGCAACACAAAATCCACGTCCCCCAGCTACACAGGCGCCGACTCGCCTATCTTCCCTTTCCAGCCAGGGCCTCGCTCAAATACACTGGCTGATCGAATTGGAATTAAGCGCCCGCCAAGGCTCGACATGGACACTGTACGAGATGCTGAGGCACGAGGCAGTCTGACTAGTCTTCCGGATCTGATTCGAAGAGCGACAAGGCTGGCCGCCAATCTCGATAGAGGGAAAACAGCCAGCCGACTGGGTTTTGACTTCTGGGAGGCTGGTGCACCGGAGCAGAAGGACATCCGGAAGTCCCAGAATTCCCTGACTGATATGCTCGCTGCATTTCCTCCACCGGGCCAAGAAACTCCGCAAAGATCAGGTACACCAGCTGGTGGTAACGCTATGGTAGAATGGCCGTCCTTCGGAGGAGCGGCTACACGCTCTGCTGGTGTAGATCAAGGATACAGCAACGAGAAACCGGACAAGAAACCAGACAAGAAACGACGCAGATGTTGCGGCCTGCCACTTTGGACGTTCATCACACTATTGATTGTTCTACTCTTCATTATAGCCGCAGCCGTGGTCATCCCGATCGTGCTTGTGGTGATTCCCAACCAAAATAAGAGTACTAGTGCTACCCCGGACAATCAAGGCAATAACAACAACGCGCCCAGTGCACCAGCTCCGACCTCGGGTTCCGGAAGTGGTTCATCTAAGTGCCAGAATGGAGGCGTCGCCATCCAGAACGCAGACCAGTCGACTACCTGCGTGTGCATTAATGGCTTCACAGGAAGCACTTGCGGTACTAACGATGAGACGGGATGCACAACAACCAGTATCATGGGCACTGCTAGCAACGCAACTGTTGGTTCTGGCATTCCCCGGATCGTTCAAAGCGCAACCAATGACTTTAATGTACCTCTCAACGCGACTCGCATCTTGTCGCTTTTCTCGGGCTTATCACTTAGCTGTGCAGCAGAGAATGCATTAATTACCTTCAACGGGTTGACCTCCCGCTCAGCCCTATCCAGGGACCAGTATATCAACCTGGGCAATTCTCTTTCCGCTCACTCGCTTCCTGTTCTGCATCTGCCCCATCCAGCTCGTCTGGTGGAGGCGCGACAGGATGTAACACCCATCTCCAGCAACACGACCGCTGTCGACTTTGCTCGAGTAGGCGTTCTGTTTGCGCTGCAACAGGACGGTAAACTCGACACTGCCGCCACCGCTCAGGAGAACGTCCAAAACTTCCTCACCAGCAACCGCAACGGCGGCTCAAACACTAACACCGTCGATGTAGGCCCTTTCACGATGGACCTTGTCAATCTCACTATCAAATTCGACAACGGCACCACCATTGGACCCAAGTCGTAAAAGTTATTTACGCATGTCTTTATTTTCCAGCACAGCGATACCCGCATACATGCATCCCCATCATTACCGCGTCCCTTACCTCCTTCGTCCTTTTATCAGCGTGTACGATAAAGCATTATCTCTCACTATGACTCGTTTCCTTTCTATACCCGTCTCGAAGACGAATCTTTGGCACTAAATGGATCTGGATCTAATGTTTATATGGCCTAGAATACCCTTCGCTGAGAAGCTATGACGGTGCAGGGGGGTTAGATAGCTTTGTATATAGACCGGCATGCTTAGTATGGAGAATGAACAAGATGATTTACAAAGCTATACGTCCGCACTGTGGGGAAGGAAACTCCCAGCAGGGGTTTATCATCGCGCCTACTTGTATACTCACGCCTCACAGACTTCACAGCAGTGGCAGACACAATCCATAGCCTGATCTCGCTTATACATTCGCCGCCTTCCAAGAGGCCACCCAAACACACCATGAAGAGCGTCTCTCGCAATTGTTTAAGGCGCTCTAAATAATGGAATTGTCGACAGAAGCACCGTGCCTGAGGTCTCCTCGGCCGCAGTCAATACGAGGGCATGTCGCCGTACGTGCCGACACGATATTAGGCCCAGTGTTTTGCTGATACGTATGGAAGGGACGAGACAGGCGGCAATGATCAAGGTCCTTATTCTCATTTTGGCAGATTGTCAGCAAAACCAGGCTCGCTAACACCGGTGATGATGCAAGCAGGCGCATTATTGATGTTTGTTGATGGTTGGCCAGAGGGTGGCGCTAGAAGCTAGGCCTTACCGTGCAAGCAAAATAGCACATGAGCGCAAAAGCATGGTGTCGAGACCAGCCTTACACGGTTCTATTTGACGCGTGCATCGGTGTGCGGTGGAGTATGCAGCAACAGCATGTGGGATGCCTCGTCAGATATCCTTGCCGCAGGTTGGGACGGTTTAAAAGCGCGACCGCTAATTATTCCGGCCCCGACGTGAATCTCCCAGGTAGATCTATGGATATCCATTGGTCAAATGACCCTTGGCACAGCCAGATTTACCCAATCATGTCCATTCACCTTTGAAGGGTGTACGGGAATTCCAACGTAAAGGTCACGGCTCATGAAAAGGCGGATTGCAATAGAAGGCGTCAACGTCTTACAATAGAGATAAAAATCTCTCATTCACAATCTATAGGTTGATTGCAATCACTACAACTCACTCTCACCGTCCTGTGCAACATGAAAGTTACAGTGCTTGTTAATAAAGCGCATACTCTAGCTATTAGAGACCTCCGTTTAAGCCACAGAGAAGGCAAACTTCTATATCACATCTCTGTAGGTAGTAGAGTGAGCTCTTCTGTATAAATGATAAAGGTCTCCCCTTGTTATAAGCTAATATCTTGCTATTCTGCTAATACCTCTTTGCGCAGGCGCATATTACCTTGGTGTATACGCGTCAAAGTCAAGCGCACAACATTATACTCTTCAGCAATTTTTTAGCATATATATAATGTTTTTTGCAAGGGGTTGATTTAAATGTTTCTGCAAGGGCAATACGCGGTGCCAACTGAGGATTTCCTTTAGCGATTTCTTCCACTCGACCATGGCGTTTGCAGGGGCCTCAATGGTAAAAAGAGTAGTTCAGATGCACAACCGAGTTTATGAATCTCTGGGAGAGGCAACATTGTTCTCAGAGACCAACACTATTCGTCTCAAGATTGGAGACGGTATCGAGTTGAGCGCTGTCAGGACAGACGACTTCGGAATTGATAGAACACTATTCCTTCCATGATGCTCAACATTCTGGAGTCAAAACGAGCTGACAAGGGTAACGTTCTGGCGCAGCGTACCATATGTTCATCATCCAGACTTGTCAATATACTGCTTCATGTCAATCGAACGAGCGTGAAAACATACTGAGGCTCCACGCTTACAACGGAGTCGGACCTCGAATGAAACAGCGTTTGAATAGGTTCAATCCGGGAATTACATTGCTTACACCATACGGATAGCTTATTCAGACAGCAAGTCTTCTTTTGCATATCGTCTTCGGCAAAGTATGCCACTCCAAGTAAGATCGCGTCTTGCAGCACAGAGATGCAGATGTCTTCGATCAGGTTGTGGAAGGTGTGCAAAGCCTTGTCTAGCCAACGGCGGTCTTACTCTTCATGTCCAATTGATGCAAAACAAATATGATTAGGAAAATTGATAGTATTAACGGGTCAGTGAATGTCAACGAGACTTATCAAAACGTCAGAGTGAGGGTCTGGGTACGTCACACAGGAGCTACCTGCATTCCCCTCTACCCCAAATGGGTACCTTTCACCGCTCAGAGGGCAAGTGCACCTTCCAACTGTCTGATAGTCTAATGCAGTAACAAGATAGGGGCGGTCCGAAAAAATTGGCATGCATTGATATCATGACATAGCTAACCAAAGAGGTCGCAGGAAAGTGCGTCTTAGGTTAAAGTAAAGGATCTGGTGTTTCAGATAGATACATCAGGGCATGTAGGGATTCTGCATACCTAATTTAATCTGGCAAACTATGCTCAGAACTGTTTCTTGTCTGACACCATTGAAACACTCTTGGCTTATCTATGAGTGTGTGGCTTCCAATATCTTTGGTAGAACCAGATTGATGTCGCCCTCAATATTGGCAGCAAGACCCTTTTCCTCTAAGTCAGCAGGTACCGCAGCTGACAGCCCCAACCCAACTCGAATAAGTTTGACCCTGCCACCACCCTTTCGAACCAGGTCTTCGTTAGGCCATCTCAGAACGCCAGGCGTGTTCATGCCAGCGCCTAACTCGAGTACAACGGTCTCCTTCTTATGCTGAAACATGTCGTGTCGAAACTTCTGCCATCTCGACTCGCCATCTTGGAACGGCCTGTCATTGAACCAGTTTCCACCTCTTACACACAGCATCATCACACCTCCGCAATTCTTACACCTTGGTACTTTTGAAGGATCTGTAAGTCTTTGTGTTTTCGGATCCAAGAATGGTTGAGCGGCCTCATAGAATGGTAAAGTATCGAATGTTGAATCCGGACGACAATTTGTCAAACACTGCAGCACAGAGTACCTGCCCTGTGGCGTTGATAATCTCTCCTCATTCCACCCGTTTGCAAGGAAAAGACCATCCGCATTACTTGTCCGTATGTGGACGTCTTTGCCCGATGCTTTTAACCAAGGGACAAGACACTGGTACAGGTCCCAGTGCGGCCACGAGCGTACCATTTGTATGTTCGTGAAGTAATACGCCCATTTGTCTTCTTCAGAAGGAAATTCAAAACCAATGGCGCTATACAGCGTGTCCAAGCCTTTGTCGACGAACGAGGGAAAGTGCCTTTTGAAAAGCGCTTTGGACGTGTAGTCTAGACCATCAGCGGCTGAGAAACCTGCACCTGCTGAAACTACGATCGTGTCCACTGATGCGAGCCACTGCCTGGCAGTTGTTAAGGTGCTGCCTTCTACTTGCAAAGTTCCCACAGAACTGGACTGCGGATCTGCTAACCGCCAGGGCTCTTGCACATTCGGGAGCAGTTTGTCGTAGGTTTCGTAATCGCCCTTGGCAAAGGTGACGAATATTATATCTGTGATCGATGTGTTCTCTTTGTGTGCAAACCAAGCAGTCACGGTGTCCACGGCGATCTTTGCTGCAACGCTCGTAGGGAAAGCGAAAAGTCCAGTTGATATGCCGCACAGTGCGACTCGCTTCGACCCATCTTTATTTGCTGGGAGACCTTCTGCTTGCTCCAGCACAGATACATAACATTGACGGAGTTGTTGAATTTCTCCATTTGTTGGATTGGCGCCACGATCAAGTTGTGGCCCTACGGTATGAATAACATATGGAGAAGGGAGGCAGTATCCCTTTGTTACAGTAGCTTCGCCAACGGGTAGATCGCTGCCCCTGGCTTCTATGACTTCGAAACACTCGTGCCGTAGCTGAGGACCCGCGAATGAGTGTATGACATTGTCTATACACTTGTGTGTGGGCTGGAAGCAACCTAACATTTGAGAGTTGGCTGCATTTGTGATCGCTGTAATATCGCTAGCCAATGCTGTGATATCTCCCTGCCAAAGCTTCAGATGTACGATCGGATTCCCAGGCCGGTCCAAGGTCATTCTAGCAGGTATTGATGCTCCCCGAGTAAGCACACGTTGCCTCTGAGAACGTGTCAAGATGCTGTCGATGTCGTCAATCAGGTTCGCTGGCAGAAGCGGCTGTGGCGGGCGGATACATAGCAGTTGCTTCAATAGGTGTAGTTGTTCCCAGGATTCGTAATGAGAGAGATGTTGCTCAATGTGGCGAGCTTGCTTATTCTTGGATTCGCGGATGAGGCTGAGAACGGTACGTTGGAGTTGAGACATGATGCAAACAACCGAGAGTGGGACAGAGTAATGCAAACTCTCCGAGGCTCACCGTATTCTTGTTATACTCATAATTGGATGTTTGTAGAATGAGTGCTTTGAAAGCGTCCCTTACTAAGGCGCAAAACCTAGCAGCGGAATTGGGCCGCGTTCCTGATCTAAACATGTCCAAACTTGCTACGATTGAACTGAAAAATGCCCTCGAGACTGATGGATGATACAGTATGATGAATTACGTCACAATAAATCCTAAATAACGATGTCAACATTGTAATTGGTATTGCTGTAGGTGTAGGCTGTGGTGTGCCGACCCTACAAGCCCTCGCTGCCGGAAGTCCGGTACCGACGTCCTCGAAGATGCCCCTTTAATGATTCCAATGATTCACCGAACCATCAAGAATGTGAAATCTTATGAGTTGAGACTCGTGATCGATAGTATTCATTCAAGTTTGAAGAAGGATGGCAGGAGAGCCTACATCCGGCGGAGCTTTCTTGCTCACTCGCTTGCGCCTGCACTTCGCCTCAACACCCTGTCACTTCCAGCGTCGCTCATTCGCGCTCCGACACGAACACTTACATCACGTGTGGGCCGCCTTTGACCGCCCAAGCTGGTTTCGATTGGCGATGTTGGGGCGCCCACAGCCCTCGTGCCGCCATGGGCGCCACAAGCAGCAGCGCAGTGCCCGCTGAGCTCGTAGATCCGGCCTGACAGGCACTTGTGCTGACAAGCAGGTGTAAACCTTTGGTTTTCGGCATTTCTATCGCAATTCAACCACCCTTCTCAGGACCTTGCGATGCCGGAGATAACATTCGTCTTCGGGCCAAATGGCAGCTTCTTCTTCGACTGTCCAAAGGCATGGAGATTGTGAGCAGGCTGACCTTCATATTTTCACAAGGCTTATGCGAGCAGTGACCGGATACCAGGGACTTTGCGTCAATTGTTCAACTCGTCCACGGCCCCAGCATGGAGGATCGTGCAGCCGTATTGTGTTGCGCTTGCGCCTCAGATAAATTCTCCTGAGCCGCTGTGGTATGTTGGATGCAAGGTGATGATGGGAGAGGACAAGCTTTGTGAGTCGTGGGTTCCCATTTCGCGGCAACATAGATGAAACGCATGCAAGATATTGTGTATGCACATATGACCAATGTATCCTGTGCTGACTGGCTGCAGTCTACTCGCAAACATACTTCGAGAACAACTACACAGACTTGTCACAATGGACGAAAACGCTGCCCAACGCTTCTAGGACATGCTTTGTAACTTTTGGACTCAATCTTAGCTATTTTGCATGCGCACCGGGACACGGCTCGATATGGGCAGGCATACCGTCGGAGCTCGAAGACAAAGTACGGAAATCGTTCGATACCCCAAGCTGTGTCTCGCTGGGTGCACATAACGCGTGGTTCGTCTTGTGGCCTGATGGCAATTGTTCGTGGAAATTCAACAGCCACTACAATGCCTTGGATGAGATCTTGACCCAAGCAGCACCTCGATCTATTTCAGTCAGTAAATTGCATGACTCTTGAGGATACAGAGCTGACAGCAACACTAGTACGTTGCCATCTCACCGTACAACAAGTATCACTACTTTGTTGCTTTTCGAGACCAATCCATTAAGTACGACTTCACAGGGGCTCCACCCGAGTGGATGAAGCTTATGACTGAGGTTTTCGACTCTTGGGCAGCCGAGCGCTCGCAGAAGCCACAGCAGCAGTTTCTCTCACCAACTGGTATTGCGTACCCACAGCAGCAGCTGTCCCAGCCTCCACAGCAGGCTGCGTACTTCTACAATAACGTCGTTGCGGAGCTCCCCCCTGCTCCAGCTCATGTTCTCCCTATGTCGCCGCCTTTAACGCCAAACACCCCATTGGCTGGTTACCCAAGTCCGGCACTCCTACAAGCTGCGCCTAACAATGCTTACGCTTACCGATCACCGCTACAACAAGCCGTAGAAATTCCAGTCGAACTACCGGGAAACATGATGCTACCTGTACCAGCGCCTGCGCCTATTCGGTCGACCTCTATAGAGGTGAGTAGCTCATCGCCATTTGCTATCAGAGCATGAGCTAATTGAAGTTAGAAAAAGAAAAAATTCCTAAAGTTTTTCTAACATGTGAGCAGGATAAGATTGCTTGCCTTTTTAGCTGCTCTAGTCATGATACCCATTTGCTGTTCTGCGCTTCCAGCGTTTTTCAAGTTTCGTATTCAAACCTCCTTGCACATCGTTCACTCGCATATCTAAGACAAGTACACCAAATCAAAAGCCTTCAAACTATGTCTCGAGACGGTGGCGTCAGCGTATATATCCATAGCATTCTAATGAGCAAAAATCTTTACAAGCTGCTTCCTCTCACCTTCATGGACGATGACCTGATGGTGTTCTGATATTGACGGGAGACTGTCCGGTAGGTTACAGCCGATATCGCTTTAGCCTGCAGGTCTAACCAACCACCTTCCTTTTCCAAAAAGCAACCTACATTCCTATTCGCCAGTGTTCCTGTAAACGTATTGATCGACAAGGGAACAAAGTAAAGTCCCGTATTACGACCGGGGAGCACGAACCGTCATTGTGCAGAAGTGTTTGGCGCTGCCGACGCCGACATCCATGATCTCGATACCACTAGCCAAGAACAACATGTACAAAGGTGATTGATGGCCGCTCCAGCACCAAACATCATTTCCCCATCTCTACAGTTGTTCGGATTCGGCCAGGCCACCATCATGGAAGTCGCCGCAAAAGCCTGGAAGTGGAGCGCGTTATCATGCTTGCTTACAGCAATTGCCTCGGCTGCTGAGCCAACCGTGAAGGTACTAAACGGCACGTACGAAGGCCGATATTTACCTGGCTTCGATCAGGAGCTCTTCCTTGGTGTGCCTTATGCGCAAGATACTGGAGGCCAAAATCGCTTTCTAATACCACAGTCGCTGAACACGACTTGGAATGGCACTCGCCCAGCTAAACAGTACGGACATGCTTGTCCTGACCCCCAGCCAGAAAAGGACGCGGAATTTGGTATGAGCGAGGACTGTCTTAGCATCAACATCGTGCGCCCAGCTGGATTGTCTACAAATGAATCTGCGAAACTGCCGGTGGCAGTTTGGATCCATGGTGGTTCATACCAAGTAGGGACCAGTGCTCTCCCTTACTACAACCTTACATATATCGTACAGAGAAGCGTGGAGATCGGCAATCCAATCATCGCAACGAGTATCAATTACCGTAAAGGAGGATGGGGCATGATGTATTCGCGCGAGATCCAAGGAACGGGCAACACAAACCTCGATCTGCGAGACATGCGCAAAGGTCTTGCCTGGATATCTGAGAACATTGGTGCCTTCGGTGGTGACAAAGATAGTGTGACGATCTGGGGAGAATCAGCGGGTTCCTTTGCAGTCGGCCAGCTACTCATGAGCTATGGCGGTCGAACGGACGGGCTCTTCCATCGTAGTATTCAGGAGTCCGGCTCGGCAGCAACGGCGTGGTACAACGGCTCGGACTGGTACCAGCCTATCTATGATAACATCGTCGACAAGACCAATTGTTCAGATCTGCCAGACACGCTCGCTTGTCTCCGCACAGTACCCTATGAGACCCTCTTGCCTTTACTCGCGAAACCCATCCAAGGACCCGGTTGGTACCCGACAGTCGACGGCGACATAATACCCAACTTCCCCACCGAGCTCCTGCATTCTGGGCGCTTTGCACACATTCCACATCTTTACGGGTCCAACACAGATGAAGGAACAGACAATGCGCCCGCTGGCGGCGTGATCAATACCACACAACAGCTCTACGATTTCGTGAAAGGCAGCACAGGCTTTGGATTCCCGGACGCCGTTGTCACAAAGCTGCTTGAACTGTACCCCGACGACCCAGCCCAAGGCATACCGCTCAATACCGGGTCAGAGAGATTCGCAGAACAGGGATATCAGTACAAACGCATAGCAGCAATCATGGGTGATGTGTTCTACCACGCGACACGACTTGACGACGCAAGACAGTATTCCAAGTACGCTCCAACATACATCTACCGCTTCAACACGCGCCCATGGCAGGCGTCTACAACCAATTCGTCCCAAGGCGGCCTCGCACCAGCATACAAAGGCGTGCAGCACTTCAGCGAAACGCAGTTTGTTTTCGCGAACCCAGCGTTTTATGGGCCCTGGCCGGAGTACAACGCCCTAAGCGATGTGATGAGTGCGCAATGGATCAACTTCATTGCGGGCGGAGACCCGAATGGAGAGGGGCTACCGAGGTGGCCAAGGTACAGTGAGAGTAAGAGCGGCGCAAATCTGGTTATTCAGGCCACTGGGAGAGGGCAGAATGGGAGTTATGTGGAGGAGGATACGTGGAGGTTGGAGGGGAGGGAATTTTTGAGCGAGTGGGCGAGGAGGAGACATGTATGAGGAAATGCATGAGGTGGCACTGGTTCATAGACGTGTGAGGTAGCAGGAAAAGACGTGAGGTGTTGCCGAGGGACAGTTGCTCTGATCAATAGAAACTGGACACTAGCGCGTGGGCTCTGCACAATTGCTGTGCTCCTGCATAGACAGGACCTGCTATACTGGTGCATCTTCGTAGTTTCAATACGGTTGATAGTGTGGCTCGACGAAATGGTTGGTCTTGGATAGATAGCAAACCCAGGCCGGTGCACTGGAAGTAATGTATTGGGTGCGGGGATGCGATCGGTGGAATAGCTTCGTGTACTTTATCGAGTTTTCCTGGTACATTTGGTGCAGCTGTTTCCGAACGTGAGTACAACGAACACCGCACATCAACATAGCCTCCCATTATTTTCGGCGTGGTGAAAATATTCTTGAAGGAACCGTGGCACAGCGGCTGCTTGATTGATGCTTCCATTCGTGACTGAACATGATGAAATTTTCCGTTATGCCTGGTATAACCCTCATTCATTTCACTTGGGTATCAGGCAGCCGGGAGGGATGACAGAACGCCCCATGCCGTGCAATACCATTTTGCTGAACCCCTACTTTATCGTGCGCCTGTCCGAGTCGACTTCATCACGCCGTCAACACCTTATTTACCCCGTTGTTCTGCGAGCAATTTACGAGCTCTGGGGGCCCTTGGCGCCAGCAGGGGTGCCGGTGCGGAAACCGTTGGAGAACTTGCGGTTGACGGTCTTGAGGTAGCGCATGCGGCCGGAACCGGTGGTCTTCCTGCGCTTGGCCTTCTCGCCCCAGTTGACTGCGCTGCGTTAGTTGCGAGTCCTTCGATAATCGTGTGCTATTCGAGCAGCGCGGGATCACATACACTTCCTGGTCTTAGCAGCAGGGTAGCCGCAAGAAGAGCAAGTGTGCTTCTGGATGTGGAGGGAGCGACGACCTGCAGTCTCATTAGCCGGGTTCTCTGTCCGTTGTTTGCTCATTTGCAGAACCCTTCCACTGTATCTCAGTCAAGGTACCACGGGTAGGACATACCGCAACGCCTGCACAGCGTGTGCGTCTTGTTGTGACGCTTTCCGAAACTGGAGGTACCCTTTGCTGCGCGGCTGTCAGTCTCGATGTTCGGTCTCGGCAATGCCTTCGAGGCAGGTGTGCGGCGTACTCATTTTGAATGGGGACTATCACAGTAATTGTCAGTACGTGTGCGCAGTGCTTGCAGTATGGGCGGCAACATACCTCGTGACGCTGTTACGTTAGTAGAGGTTGGGAGTTGTCGCGAAATGTCGGTCGGGACAAATTCGAAGGTGTGCTCGCTTCACTAGCGCTCCATGTTGGGATTAGCGCATTGCCTGCAATCCCATCCCGGCTCAAGAACACCAACATGATCCATACCATCACGACGTGCAAACAATCTTCTTTGGTGACTACTACCTTTTGTTCGACTCCTAGAGAGCTGGCTTGAAGTATGGTTGGATCTTCGGGTACACTGTTCTAACGCAGCGCCTCTGGAGCACGCCGTTGACAGTCGCCGATCTTGAAAGATTACAAGACCGTTGTTGCCTCGTATCAGCTATGAATTTCTACGTTGTGTCTATTTAAAACAGACAGCAAGGTGTAGAAACAATACAGATAATGTCAGTCGCTGCACGCCTGCTCTGCTGCTTGGTGGCTACGGTGTCATTGTCTTCTCAACGAACATCCAAGATGTTGATGCCTCGGGCACAAGTATCAGATGATTCGCAGGTGCCCAGAGCCCACTGTAGTCCTGTGAACTCTGATAGAGAATAGGCTCTCTGCATCGTATTTTTGGTAACTACTCTAATTTTGACTATCAATAGGAACTCAAAGACTGTTAGCACAGAGGAATTGATCTCCTTGGAGAGTGTCTCTTCAGAGTACAGCGACCAAGAACACACTAGATTGATCCTTAAACTGGCAGATTATCTATTCAGGCCGAGTACCGTGTCCCATGAGATAGACATGTATATCTGAGATGCTCAGAGCAGAAGTTTGTTCGTGAGCTAGGCCTAGCAGCTTCAAGGTGATGATTGTATAGGTCTTTCGCGTCGAATCTCAGTGCTGGTGCGGCAGTGGAGAGTCAACGCAGCAATCCAGAAAAGATAGAGTGAACAATGGCCCTGGAGTCAAACAAAACATGTAATGGTTAGTCACACGACCTTCCAGGACCGACGAGCTGTGATGGCCGCACTGATGCAAGCACGTGGTGGCACCAGACACTCTCTAGCAAGGAAGCCTGCATCCTATGGCAAGAATGCAGTGGTACTGGAGTCTCTGCAAGCCATTGCATTGATAATTATGCCACACAAGAGACCTGGACACTCTCTTGCTGTTGTATATGGTAGAATGACGGAGGTTCTGTCAAGTGGTGTTGCTAGCTTCGACGATGGCGCATGTGGGTCGTGAGGGGGCGAGGGCAAACTTTCGCAGTGAGCAGCACTTGGCGTCATTGACTGCGCAACAGACTGCAACAGCACAGTTGCTACTGCAAATTACACTACAGTAAGAATAATCTGGAATCATCGCTCTGTTGCCTAGTAGGATCTCGAAGATGCATCCAGTCATCGAGCAGTCAAATGGTGTTTGATGTTCCGGACTCGACGTATTAGCGAACGCGCTAGTCGAATTAGCGTGGAGAGATTTCGCCAAGCCCACTGCTGGCTGGCGTCGACGGTTGAAATCGACAGCGCTTCCTCTTGACTCTCGAAAGCCGTCCAGCGTCCACGCATCCTCGCGCCATACCATCAACTGAACCCGTTGCCGACAACCTTTCAAACCGAAAACTCTCCATAAACCGACAATATGGTGAGTGACCACGGCCGCGACGCCGCAGAAAGCTTGCAAAGAGATTCTGTGTGGCCTGCACACGACAGCCTCGGAGTTCGCCACAGAATCTTTACATCGCAACTCTCTGCGGCCCTGCGCGCGAACAGAATCTCAATGGACTTCGCATGCTAACACCGGCCCAGGTTCTCGCTGTTGACCTTCTCAACCCCTCCCCCGCCGCGTACGCTCACCTCTCGATCTGCCTCCTCGATCGCCGACTAACATGCATCCAGTGAGGCCCGCAAGCACAAGCTCAAGACCCTCGTCCCCGCTCCCCGCTCGTTCTTCATGGACGTCAAGTGCCCGGGATGCTTCACCATCACCACCGTCTTCTCGCACGCCAACACAGTCGTCGTCTGCCAGGGCTGCTCGCAGGTCCTGTAAGTCAAGGGTTATCTTCGATAGGAGTGGGACTAGGACTAATAATGGAACAGGTGCCAGCCTACTGGTGGTAAGGCCCGCTTGACCGAGGGCTGCTCTTTCCGCAGGAAGTAAGCGACTCTTCCCGAACGATGACGGTGGGATTTGACGGGTTACGATGACGACTATGATGGAATAAGGGTGTAGATCTCATTGGTACCGATCGATCCGACTGCGGGATAGAAGAGGGATCTTTCGACTCGAGTCAATGCAAAAGTCAAAATGGGAGTTCCGGATATTCAGCGTTGATCATAGGGCGACCCTTTCTCCTTCGATCTATTCCCTTCTGTTTGGCATCTCTTTCACAGCTTTATGTACATGCATGTGGAAGGGGAGATGGCATCTCTGAGCTCTGGATACGTTATCTGAGGGCGAGGACCGGTTTGCAATCGAGGATACCTCCGCAGCACGCGGTCCTTTGTAAATCGAAAGTCAATTTCTCACTTTCGCCCCATTGTTTGAAGCGACTTCGTTGTCCATGCAGCGAATTGATCAATCGTTGTCTTCTTGAACATCACTCCGCCATGATTAGATCGATACTGCCCCACACTCCGCCATCTGCTTGGGAATCTTGGGTCTCTGACTATCCCTCTCGAAACAACTTCACCGCTCTAACCCTAAACCATGAACGTAACATTGGGACAAATTTATCTGACCATTCCGATTGAAGAAGGACCTCAGTCTTGGCTGCGCTTTTCTGTTCCTGAGTGGAGCAGCGTGGCCCAGACCCAACGTTCATCAACGGGCACAGTTGTCCCGCATGATGAGCAAAAGACGAGGTTTCGCCGAACTCCGACAACCCAGGACCGTGACTATAAACAACCAGTCTCCCTATAATAGCATGTTTGATTTCGAACGTGACACTCGCGGACCCTCGTGAGGAAAGACTCGACTCGTACCAGCCGTCCCCACAACATCATACGACCAATCACTGAGATTCTCGCCCGTCTCGTCCGTCTTTCCGCGGCCTGCCACTCTATCTATCGAAAAATTCCCGATTTAGGCTTGTCTTGCTAAATATTAACAATATCCACCATGTCTACATCTGTCGAGAATCCCCATCCTATTCCTCTGACCGAGTCTGAGGTTTTGATCCGCGGCTTCCTAGCTGCGAACCCCGCGCTTGACGCCGAGCTGGGTCCTATTGAAGTCATGACAGACCGCTACACAAACGAAGAGTGGGCGGCGCAAATTGCGGAGACGCAGAAGGCGGTCTTGAAAGAAGTGGAGAGTGGGGAGAGGGCGCAAAAGGTGTATGAGGGACCGAGGATGAGGGATGGAAACGAGGCGCTGAAAGAGTTGGCTAAAACAATTGATCACACGATTCTCAAGTTGGATGCGACGAGTGCCCAGATTGATAGCTTGTGCAGTGAAGCTAGAACAGAGGAGTTCAAAGTAAGTCGTTTACGATTCCCGGTCTTCAAGTATTTGAAAACAATCCATAATCAAGAGCTAACATCGGCCAGTCCGTCTGCGTCAGGTTGAACTGGGTACAACGCTGCGCCACCAACCTCAAAGGCTCCTCCGTTGTGGTAGCAGCTGTTGTCGGCTTCCACGAAGGTACTCAGGATACCTATTCCAAGCTACGCGAAGCCCGGGCCTGCGTCGCCGCTGGCGCCTCAGAGCTGGACCTGGTACTCAACCACTCCCTACTCACCAAGCACAACAAGCCATCTTCCCCCCAAGTAATTCGCAGTCACGACTCAGCAATCGACAGCATCACCGCCGCCAACACGGCCGCCAACTCCGGGTCTACCGCCGGCAGCGACGATGAAGAGATCCCAGACTACAGCGCCATCTACAGAGAGCTCGCTTCAATACGATCCCTCTGCCCCTCCCCAGTTGTCATCAAGCTCATCCTTGAGACCTCACAACTCACCCCTGAGCAGATCCTTGCAGCCTCTCACCTCGCAGCCGCCGCAAATCTGGACTTCATCAAGACCTCCACTGGTTTCAACGGGCCTGGCGCGTCACTGCCTAATGTGCAGGTTATGGTTGGTGCGGCAGAGTACTTGCACAAGACAAGCGTCAGCAAGAGGCAGATGCAGGTCAAGGCGTCAGGTGGCGTCAGGAGTCTGGAGGATGCAGTCAAGATGCTGGAGGCTGGAGCCACGAGACTGGGAACGAGCAGCGGGCTGTGGATCATGCAGCAGGCGAGAGAAAAGGTCGAACAAGCGAAGGATGGAAAGGGCGCGGAAAGGCCGGGGGTAACGAGGTTGTATACTGATGACTCGGTGGGCGGTGGTTACTAATCCCAGGTCATTGGGCTAAGGCGTTGTCAATTGCACTGAGATGGGAATCAAAACAGACAGACTAACACTGCGCCTTCGTGTATTGGATCAAGTGAAGGTCTCTGGTTTGCTGGTGGTGCAGAACTCCTCACATGGCGTCCCCAATTCATTCTGACAGGCAGATGACCATGTCTGCCTCGGCGCTGCGTTCGCTGTTAGTATACTTAGCAACACACTGCGACAAGATCAAGCCGTTGGTGCGAGTCAGATGTGCTTCAGTCGTGATCTTGTGATCTTGCTTTATCATTCAATCAGCTCTTCGAATGGCATAATTGCTGCGGGGGGGGGGGGGGGGGGGTTGTCACGGTGCAAGGGTATTCGAAAGGAAAAGTACCGGCTATCTAACCATAGTAATACTGAAAAGAAACGTATTGTCTTGAATGACGCTACGGTGTATAGGCGAAAAAGGAGAAGATGCATAGATGGAGCCAGCAGCAAGGAAGGGCACGATCCCAGGGCCTATCGGCAGGAAATAATCTCGCTGCATGAGGACTGCTGAACACTATTTCCATTTCTACGATACATTTGGGTTGTCTGAACCTTAACTGGAGGGTATGTGTGTCGCACACGCTTCAATCCGTTCATTCCGCAAACTCCGTTGGCAACAGGGCCGTTGTACCAAAGGGTAATTTCGTACATCATATCCACGAGATACCTTGAAACTGTTGAACGTCAAGGGAAGAGTATATGACGAGTCGTCAGCTCGCTTAGTTGGAGCGCGGAGCATCGCTCCCGCTTGATGGATGAAGAGTGATCAGTAATAACGTCACAGCTCTGGTTCAGAAAACTCAGGCACGAGCTGTTGCTACCGTGATAGCGAATGTACTTTGTACAGCAATCTTCCATCATCTGGTGGTGGGAACACTCAGTCTCGGGTCAAGAAGTTGGGTTTGGCTGTGAGGGACAATTTGCTAACTTTGCCCAGATATTGCCCGTCTGAGGTATTACCTTCTTAGCTGATTCGTCTTAACTCAAGGATCAAGATCTGTAGGATCTTACTCACAGGTGCATATACGAGAATTTGATCGGAGAGATCTCGTGTCGCTGACCGGTTGTTGTACCTGCTTCACTCCAGAGGCGTCCTCGGTAGGGTAAGTAAGACTTGAGAGACGCAAGCCATACCTGAGATTCTCCGCGAATCCGGTAGCGGCATCGACACGCTAGGTATGACCGGATTATTGATAAAATCATGGATGGTTAAAATGTAATTTACCCAAAGAACTGGATTGACGCGCATCGGCACATTTTGCCCCAATGGAAGTCGAGACCAACCCAGGTAGCACATGACGATGTCCGAACTTAGGATTCTGCGGGGTAAATTTGATACCACAGGATGGGACACCCATGTACGTCGTACGTCTTGGTTTTTCCACGTTGGGGATACAAGTCTCGAACAGAGCGATAGATTGACAACGAGTAAGCCTGTGGCGCTGTCGACGGAAGGAATATGACTGTGCAGAGAGATGGGCCGAATGGAATCCTGCGGAGTTGTACCCCAGGCATTATGCTTGGGTACCAGAAGACGCCCAGAGAAGAGGACATGATTTTTTTAAAGACATAGCACAAAAAACCCCATAGCGTATTTTCTTAGACATAGTATTGCGTGACAATCGAAAGACGCTATGTGCGTGCAAGATCTCCAGGGCTTGCTGTCGTATGCACGTGCGGACGGCTCAGAGGCGTGAGACGGATGCCAGACCGGTTGAAATAATGAGAAAACTGAGATTCGTCATGTTCGAGTGCTTTCATGGAATAATTTTGCTGCAGTGACCTGCAGCTGTGCGGCGGTGGGTGTACTTTGCCGCGACTGTACTCCGTTGCACATCCGGGGACAAGTAGCAGACTAGTCGCACAGCCCGATTTCATCGAACTCGTCAACTTTCGATCCGGGGCTTAAGACTGTCGCGTGTCTGCCATCATCTTACGGCTGGCCTACCATCTGTGCTGGATGGATGCCTGTTGAGCCCATGTGGATACTCGAAAATTCGTACATCTCCAGGTTGCGATATTCCCGTGAAGCATCGACCACATCTCGATCCATCCTGAGCGTCTGTGGTTAGGATGTCGCAGGCCCATGGCAAGTCGATGGCAATCCCGTCCGGCCATGGACGCCTTGGACACAAAAGGGCCTCCTCCCCTGCAGGGTTTCAGAGGCGGCAGCTGCACCTCCGACAGAATTTGACAGTTGTGTTATGCACAAAGCACCATGTCGCATTGGTTCGGGCCGTGCGGTAGACCCTGTTGGCGAGAGACCAGTCTTTCTAACTCTTTCATCCTGAAATTGCTTGAAGGATGAGCCAAGGTGTTGGCGGCAATCCCCCAGAATCAGCTAGCGACAACAACCCCAGAGCCAAGTACCTTGGTAGCTCTCCCCCGCATCACAACACTATACAAGGGGTATCCTGATATCATCAGCTCTTCACACTCTCGACCTCGGCCTTTGCGCTCTTTTATATTGCCAAATTGCGCAATGATGATCCAGCAACACGTTGTGGAATTGCGACTGCCGAACGTGCATGCGGGTTAGGATGATCGCGCGGTTGGCACCGCTCTGTGGCAGCGCTGCTCATTGTCGATTTGGGGTTTGCACAGACACGCTCGCCCATGTCAGGGGCCTCCACACGTGGTGGCTGCAGACTTACTCGCTTCCGTCCATGCCCTTGAGACTCATCACACGACATTAGCCTGGCAGTTCCATGGTTTCCAGTTCTGCGATCGCTTCGGTTGTCTTGCAAGCGTGGGCATCGGTGGCTGGAACAGCGTAACCGTCAGGATGGGCAGGAACGTTCCCAACGTACTTATTGATCAACTTCCTTCAAGTCGTCCCCTGTCTCAACGACTCAGCGACGAGGCAAACCATGCGTCTGGCCACTGACGGGCTAACAGGGAGTGGAGGATCCCCCAGTCAAACCTCACCTTGAACCCTGCCCAGGTCGAGCTAGCAGCCGTCAAGCATGCCGCACCTGCATGCTCGTTAGTGTCGTTTCTGCCCCAAGTCGGTTGCAGACCGAAAATCCGTCCCCTTATTATGGCATTATTCTCCACTGAGGTAGATTCCTTCGGCTTGTCTTAGCAACCTCTTGTCCTTCGTTCTCCTCTCAGTGTTGCCCTACATCCCAAGGGTCCATTGTTGCGAAAGTTGATCTGGAGCCAACGTCCCTTTGTGTACTGCTGCAAGCCACATCGTTCCCGTGACAAGGAGACCCATCTAACCTTTGTTCCATTCGACATTTACTCAACCACGCAAACTTACCCCACGGTTATCAGAGGGCGCAAGAAAAGCTGTCTTCGTACTGAGGGTCCTACGATCAATCGCTTTGGTCTACACAATGCCTTGAAGATCGCGAGTCAAGCCACCATTACGATATTCTTTTCGAACTATCCAAACGCAGTCAATTTTCAACATGGCAGACTTCAATGTGGCGCCCAGGCACATTCTGGAGAAGCGATACTTCGCGTACCCAAACAGCCTGGATCCGCTCCCACCTGTTTACCGAACGGGCCTCATCCCCGTCACCATCTTCGCCACGATGTCTCTGATCAGTGTTACGGCTCTCCTCGTCTTCATCACACATCGATTGATCAGCTGGCGGAAACATTATCGAGAATATGTCGGGTACAACCAATTCATTATACTCATCTACAATCTCCTACTGGCAGACCTTCAGCAAGCGATCGCGTTCGTCATGTCCTTCTACTGGCTTCGAATCAACAAGATATTGGCCCCTACAGCGCCTTGCTTCATCCAAGCGTGGTTCCTGCAAATTGGCGACGTGTCAAGTGGCTTTTTCGTCCTTGCTATTGCTATCCACACATGGTTGGGGGTAGTCAAGGGCTACAAGATGCCATATAAATGGTTCATCATTTCGATCTTGGGAGTGTGGGCATTTGCCTTGCTTTTGACAATTCTGGGCCCGGCCATGCACCAGGACCGCTACTTTGGGCGAGCTGGAGGATGGGTGAGTAGCAAACAAGACCGCTATAGCTACTAGAGACTGACCTGTTGCTTAGTGTTGGGTTTCATCCGATTATCAAGACGAACGCCTGTGGCTCCACTATTTATGGATCTTCATTATCGAATTCGGTACCATGGCCATCTACGGACACGTCTTCATTCACCTGCGCGGCCGTATCCGAAGTATCCATAGCAATGATACGACCAAGCTCACCCGCGCAACGAAATTCATGATCATGTACCCAGCCGTTTACGTGATCCTCACGCTTCCTATTGCAGTCGGTCGCATGGTCGCCATGACCGGCACCCGCATGCCTGACGTCTTCTTCTGCGTCGCTGGTTCACTGCTCACATCATGCGGTTGGATCGACGCCCTCCTGTACGCATTGACCCGCCGCATTCTTGTCTCCAACGAGATCTCAACAGGACATTACAACCGCACCGTCGTCACAGCGGTCAATACGACCAATACCAGCGCACGGTCCGGAGGCGCTGAGCACTACGGTCTTATATCCTTAGACAAGGAGACCTTGCCCACACGCTCCGTCACTATCGTCGGCGGCAGCGATAAGTTATCACGCATCGTAGACAACCGCCTGGGTCGAAGCCAAACACGAAAAACCCAGATGGATTCCTTGCGCGAGGATAGTCCTACCGGCAGCCAGGACTCAATTATCAAGACCAGCCCGCTATCAGACAGGATCGAGGTCCAGGTCGAGACGAACATCCACGTGTCGACTGCGAGCATGGACCGCGACACGATAACGCCGACAAGTGAGGAGGGTCACAGTCCCACGGGACCGCATGCTCGGTGAGAATTGGCGGGGTAGGGCTGAGAAATGGGCGAATCCTGAACCTGGGGCGGCCTTGAGGTGTAGGTACGAAGGATTGTTTCCCGCGAGGCAACCATCGCGCGTGCATCCCGGCGCATTGTCTTGTCCAGCACGCCTGCCAGACACTGACATCCTTTGCTCAAGAGTTCACCTGCAGCCGCTTCGATCGCACATAACGCCCCCCCCCCCCACCCGCAATGTCAAGTCAATGCGGTATGTTTCCTTTTGTACAACAAGCGCGGAGTCAAACGGAGCTTGAGGCGTTTTACCTTATGAATGATCACGTTGTATGTGTTTACGGCTGCTGTGGGATGGCTGTCTGTACTTGGATACCCTGAATTAATATCGAACTGCGAATTACACTTCACCGCTCTGAGCCGTAAACTTATGTACGCACTTATGAGCGACGTGACAATTTCATTGCTGTAGGGGAGCCTGAAGCGGTGAGTTGTGGATGCGCATGGTCTTTATTCATTGCGTCTCTTTCAGCATTTAGTCCGCGTACACAAAGTCCTTTCTGTATCGCTATCTGCCTCGATCAGCCGCTCGGATCTATATGCTCAATCGAGATAAGCGGGGTCCCTAGAGGGCGGCTCGAAAAGCTCAGGTGACTGAGCTGGAATTTTTTGGCACCAGACTTGACTTAAAGCCAGGGCTTGAAAGTATCTGGTTGTACAACAGTAAGATTGAACCACTAGCGAGGCTAGAGAGAACGTTCAAGGCCAACAGCTGAGCGTTGTAGATTGATTGAATTGGGTGACGTATTACAAAATGTACAATCAGTGTCATACGCATGTCTGATTTTGCGGTGATCAACTCCAGATACTATGGAGCATGAGTTTCCCTCCACCCTGGCCGATATGACATGCTAACCCTCGCGCTTTTGCTGCGTGCTGAAGGATCAAATATCATCAGCTGTTTTCATGTCGAGCCATAGAAACAAGTCATGATGCGAACGATCTGCCTTGGCAACGAGCGCCCACTAAGGCTGTATGACAGGGCAGTGGACCAAGCTGCGCCATTCTTTGATGTTCTGTGCAATGTCTGTTGCCCAATATTCAGTGCTTTCTACTTGCCTTCCGGAGCAGATCGAGGGCTTCAGTAGGCATGGTGTCATCATGATTGAGGAATTCGGAGATCGATTCAGCCTGTGCTTTCGCTTCGGGTTCTCTCGTTTCTTTCTCCGGTGCCTCTCTTTCTTCGAAGACATTGGAGGAATCGGGACCGTAACGCTGCCGTCTCTCTGGCCGGGCTTGAGTTGTTCGTATTACCGCAGGTGGTGTTTGCGGACGAGCAGCTATGACTAAGACGTCATTTGCTTGGTGTGTGGAGACTAGTTTGCTCTTGAACGCATCTGCTGCTGGACGTTCTCGAATTGCAGTCTTATCGTAAGCTTCTGATTGCAACTTGGTTCTGGCTTCAGCTTGTTCCTGCTCGAGCTGCCGACCCTTTCGCTTCCGGCGATACGTATCCTCCCGCTCCTTAGGCTTGCGCTCTGGTTCTTCAAGCTGCGCAGCTCTTGACTCAGTATCTGTGGTACTGAGGCCCCGAAGCCGCCAATTCTCTTGTCGCTGATTTGGGTCATATGGCGTCATTATACTGATCTTGTCGGAGCTTTCCTTGCGTGTACGTGTAAAGTCGAGTCCAATTGACCTGTGCTTCCTTGTCAGACGTTGAGTTTCTTCAGGAGATGCAGCAGAAGATCTTTGTTCTTGTTGTGGTGTGTGTTGCTGACGCTTGACTTCTCGAGATGTCCTGACTGTGTGCTGTTCTTGTGTTTCTTTCCGATACAGGTTTGCTTTCTTCTGAGCTACCCGGGCGGCCTGCGGTGGAGCATTGTGAGCTGTCAGGGGCTTAACTGAGAAACCCAGACCGTTACCTAGGCGGACGTTTGGCTGCAAGATTCCATCAACCAGTGTACCGCGAAATGTCCGTGCCGATCTAAGTACATTCTTAATGGACATGAAATTTGAGTTCGGGAAAGTTAGGCGACGATGGCTCGGAGAGTAGAAGACAGTGGAGACAGGACAGGTCCGAGTCGGGTCTAATTCAAGTTGTATTGCACAGTAGGGAGTCAAAGGAGCACATATGTTCTCTTTGGCGTGAGCGTATCGAGCGTACATGTGTAGGTGACCAGGGCTCAAGATCGGATCAATGTATTTTTTCCTAACGTAGGTGTTGGTTACGAGCCCACTAATACAGTTGAAACCACTTACTCCAACAGGATCATCTGCGTTTGGTGATGGTCCTTCTTTTCTAGAGTGATCTCTCCATCGGAAGGGTCGCGCACAAAGCATGCAGCGATTCTCATGACCTGCTGAAGGTCGTTATGGCCGTAGCTCCAACGTGGAAAAAATACAGAGCCATCTTCGAAATACGCCCAGCCTCGTGGTTGCGCATATTCAGATGTCCGTGTCGGCCTGAACAAATTACCCAAGTTCACGCCGTGAGACAGGCTGCCCTTTGTGCGACGCGCATTGGGCACGGGAAGTCTTCCGTCCAACTTCAGTTTCTGAGTTTGCGAAAGGCTATAAAGTCTGCCCAAGTTGACAAAGTTTGACACGGGGTTCCTCCAGCGGCTCCAATCCATCATTGCAATCGGTGAAAGATTTAAAACGATCGTAAAGCCTGTCTCATTATCTTAAGTACAAGCTACAAATTAGGCAAATTGTAGTGATGCTACGGCTATTATTGGGTTGAGCCAGTACGTGGAGTACCTCGCTGCCTGTGTGCGAGTGCGTACCTTTGTTGCGTGTTTGTATTGGCGGAGAAAGGATTCGCGAGGCAGTTTCCCAAAAGCTCGCGCACGGCCGGTCACACGTCACCAGCCGCGTCTCCACACAACTGGGACGAGGACGATCTACACTCGCGGTGCTCTTAAATCCACTTCATTTCTTTGTGTACGTTCCACCTACACTCCGGCACCTAGCTCGCGACAATTCACTCTCAAAAGCTCAGACATCCAAAAAAAAAAAATCTATCTGCAGCGCATAAATTGGACACGATTCAGGATCGCTGCTCAAATACGCAACGACGCGTTGTGCCCCAGTATAACATAAGCCGCGCCGATGCCTACATCTGGTCTGAGACGCGAGGACTCAAAACTATTAAAGAAAAGAGCATGGGACAAGTGGAGCGTTCACAGGACACCTTGCCAATATCGGACCGTGCAGCTGCTGACTACAACCTAATTCGCCATTGTTTAACACGACAAGGCAGACCGCTCACCGGTACCAAAATCCTTCAATGTTCAGCCTTACCACAATGCCCAAACACCCACTTGCTTTCGCAACAGGTCTTGATCAAGCGCAGTGGAGCAAATATTCATCCATCGCACAATTGCGGAGCGCATAGACTCGTTGGCAGTGCGCTTAGCTGCACAATTCCTGGCGACTGAACAAATCAGGCGAAGAGGGCGCAAGGCTGAGGAAGCTTGTTGTTTGTACCACTGCCAGACAGGCTCGTTGTTGGGGCATTCGGCGGTGCGCCTGCAGCCCTGGACCACTCGCCGATTGTTGTCGATGAGGCCGCCTAGCCTACATTGCAAAGCTGTTCTGACACGCTCCACGGTGCCTTTCTTTCTTGTCGTGACCAGGGCCGAGCATTTAGGCGGTGCTTTCTGGAGCTCGAACGCTTGCCGAGACCTGTGCCTTGTGTCCTCAACGGCCACCTTAGAAGCTAGCTCAAGCGGCGTCGACTTTGTCTACAATACTGTCGATCGCCATCGAACGGGTAGAGGGCGTTGTTGGTGTTGGCGGCGCTTTCGAGTCAGCTTTCGCACTGGTAGACTGCTGCTTGGCTTGTGTCTGCGGCAGCGATGGAGGTTGAGTCAATGAGTCGTTCCTCACGTCCTCCATAGGCAAATCATCCCCATCCACGATCTCATCCACCTCTCGCAACCAGTTCGTCTTCAAGAACTCCATGGGAGGATCTAGATCTGTGGCTTTCCCACCCTTACGGGCCTCTGCAGCCGTCATCTTCCTTTCGCCTCGCTTGTGGGGGTGGAAGTGCATCCTGCGGAGGTGTGAAGCAGCATTGTAACATTCGTTGTACCGCTTACCGGTTTGGCAGGCCTTACAATTTGCGAGGAAAGTCTTGTCAGGCGACGTGTCGATGGTTACCCAGACCTTACGCGTCTTCCTGTGGATGCGATTGGTGTGACGTCGCAGCTCATGCTCACTCCGGAAGCCATCGGGGTAGTCATTGCACATGGGACACTTCAATCGCAGCACTCTACGCGACGGAGGCTTTGCTAAACTTTGGAATGTGGGAGACGTGTTGGGCGTGTCATTCTTGATGGGAGCTGTGATGAGAGTCTCCCTCGACGCCGACTGCGGCTCAACCGGATCACTAGTTTGGGTCGCCGTTGAAATGGTACTGGAAGTGGGTAACTCTTCTTTCATCCTTGCTCTTGTTCTCGTGGGAGGCATGTACACCTGATGATGCAGCCAGGGTCCAGAAAAGCTATGGGAGAGGTTCGGGTCCTGGCACAACGTGGTGGACGGATCTGGTAGTCGGATTCCCTCTCTGGGTGGGGCCGGTCCTTCAAACGGCGACTAAGGCTGATGGTGATAGAGAGGGTGAGATGTCGAGATGTAAGGAACTTGAAATGTGTTTCTGGGTCGATCCGGGAGCGGGGGCTGGGTATGCCAAATACACTGGTGCAGCAGCCTGATAGACGGATTTTTGCTGGGCGGAGGTGGAGTGCGACAAGGCTGTGTTTTCAGCCGGCGTCAGCCTCGCACTTGCCATCTGAGTGGGCGGCTTTCCTGCAGCCACCACCTGAAAAGGCGAGCTGAACGCCTATTGGGTCCCTCAGCTATGCTCATCGACCCTACCACTAATCAAGCATGAAGACGCGTACAGCTGCATTGCCGATTTGGCCAGCTAATCAAAAAGAAACGAAAGGGCCCGCTAGAACCTTGTGTCGGATCACGCCGCCTCGCAGCATCACAAGTCCAAGAGCGCAAGGCTTGATGGCTGGCTGGCTGGGGATAGCGAGCTGTTGTGATGACTGCTTGGTCATGCTATCGCTATTTCTAGGTGCAGGGTCGCTAATTTTGCAGCTAAGATTCCGAGGACGACGTTGCATTCCAGTCGCAGCGTCATAAAATCGAACGCATGCACTCCAAATCACATCCATCAAGGCCAGCATCAGCAGCACTTCACTAGGAACGCAGCTCTTGCGATTTCTTCCCTGTCCAGCCTCGCGGCCAGATTACCGGATCATCCGCCTCATTGCAAGCGGAGCCGAGTTGGTCACGAATCAGCGTTCGGAAGGCTTGTTCACTTCATGGAGAGTCGCCGATCACAAGCCAATTGGTCCCAACCGTCCCGTGAACATAAGTTCGAGCCGATGGATTGCGTCTGGATCCTTTGTTTCTTCACATTCTCTCGATCATGGACAGCCTTGTCGGTAGCCGCACGCATCGTTACTACAAAACGATTGTTCGAAGATGCTGCACCTTCACACATAGTGGGGCACAATACGATTACACGAGAAATGTTGAGCTGCTAACGGACACCCATCCGCCCTTTCGAAATCAAGCCTTGGCTACATAATTCCGAAATACGGTATATGGGCATTGGGCGTAAGATCGGTCCCCCAGGATTCCGAGGCTGAGGATCAGCGGCTGCCACAAAACTTTGTTCAGCATTCTCGTGGTATGAGCTCACAGACCCCTTCGAGGCCTTTGAACTTATGCGATGTCCGTAGGTTCTGACCGGATTCAGATCCACATTCGATCTTCCGTTGGACGCTGAAATCTTCGACTAATGTGTGCAGCATACCATATGACGCCTCTTGATGCGGCCTCATGCATTGAAGTGCCATCACTGGCCATGAGCCTTCCATGAGATCGCGAAGGCCGTTCTGACGTAGAAGGCAGACGGTAGCATGCGAGGACACGCTTGCTGATTCGTAAGCCTTTAGCCTGGCATGGGAAGACTCAGCGTTTCAGGTTTTCTTACTCTGCATCGCCAACTTACTCGCTACCAGATACCAAGTTAGGATGGACTACACCAATTTGTCCCGTCGAACTCGGACCTTGAGCTTTGATGTCACTCACGTGTCGATAGTGCTTTTGACAACATTGTCGACAATGCTGTCGCAAGGCGACCGCAGTGAACGATCCTGAGAATATATTTGTCCATCAGATACAACCGGAGTAACTTTACGGAACAGGGACAGATGGCAATACGAGATGGCACACTGTGCCACGCATCGACACGATAGGTTACACTGAGTTTCCGGTTCACTACGCTACATTTGGAGTGCAGTGCAATAACAGTCCAGACCGTAGACGCAGGTCTGTACATGTGAGATTCCAATATGCTGCCAGGGTACATCGTTTACGGACTGTTCAAGCTCGCCTGCTTGCTGTGAGCCGTGCAGGTATTGATTATTCGGACTCCCCGCAGCGTGCCGAACTACACTGAACTTCAAGTCCGAGCGAGCTCACTCTCGAAATACTGTTTCGACGACAAACCATGTCCCATATTACCTTAATCTAGTACAATAGCCAGTAGATGAACTTGCTGGAACTCTCGTCCCTGAAATCATAGTCAGCCGGGACTTGTAACTTACATTTCTAGCAACAGTAACCAAGAAGTTTCCCGATCCATGAAATACCAGGCTATACGACCACGACCAGAAGCGCTCGAGAATGCTACCAGTAATTAAAAGCCTATCCTGACAAGACCAGGTCATCCTTAGAAGAACAACAATTCTTTGGCCAGTACTAAACATTGAGCAAGATGCGCCTGCCACCTTAACTTACAAATCACAGTAGCGATGTATCTGAGTGATGTGGACAGCGTACGATGAGCATTGCTGTTAGATTTTCTCCACATATACGTTCAGACAAGTGGATCTGCTTGCGCATATTCGGTAGCCACTGACTGCGTAGAAGTGAAGAATTCCATCCTGCCTTCAGCATGCGCAGTTCCAAACTGAGCTTACTGCGAGTAGGGGCTCGTCTCATGGCTGCCGGCCACCGCAACTGCTCGACGCCCCTCCGCGCTCTTGTACTAAGACTATTGCGAGGCCAAGTCTCAAACTCCAATCGTTTCTGGTCACCTCCACGGCATTGTTATGTGCCATGAACTCTCGAACGTAGAAGCTACACACATACGGCGGGGACGATAATGTCAGAGCCACTATGGTTTTGCAAGAGGCCTGGAAGGAATGCTGTTTCAGCAGCACGGGTGATTAGCTCTTCTGGGCCGGTCAGCCTTACGCCGCAACTCGTTTTAGGCTATTGTTCAGCCAGCCATACCCCGGGCTGACAGCTCACTCCATCGTACTCGACCCGTACGGATCTTCTACGCATATCGCAAAATCGTTTGTCGTGATACGGCCGGCTCAAATTGGCTGTCTCAGCCCCCTTTCTTGATTTGACAGCTGTATATGGAAGGAACGATGGTGGTTGTTGCAAGTCTGGCTGAGCCACACAAACACACAGGATGAGCCTTAGGAACTGTTTAATTCTTCATCTTGCGCATGACGGTAGGCTCGCGCAGCGTGCAGACTGCCAATACCAACACAGACATCTCATTCACGGTCGTATCACTGGCACCCATGCTCGACTCGAACGTTTGCGCTTCGTACGCCATTACAGCATGCAAATGACGCTCAGCGCCGAGAGATCCCACCTTCCTCACACTCCCAGTCGCAGCCATCCCTGAGGGCATACGCCGACATTTCCGAGACACGTCGGTCTTCCCACAGTATTGCAAGCTTGGTGTGGCCTTCCCTCAACGGTACTGTTCCTTGATGCTGCTTCTTACGGCGAAGCTCCAGCACGGCACGTCTTTCCCGCACCAAATCGCTACAGTGTCGAAAGTTGGGTTGTGTTGGACCCCTTGAGTGGAACAACGGTAACTAATCATGATGAGGAACCTAGTAGGGTCAGCTTACCCTTGGTAGAGTTTTAGAAGCCTCTAACTGCGCGCAGAAAATTCAGTGTTCGGCACTGATCTTGGTTCTTCTCTAGTGATGTGTTCGCAAGATCCATGGTCAGATGGGTCGAGTGAACCCCTATAGCAGTGCGGGCAGCTCCAGAACTGGCCATCTGTGATCTGAACCCCAGTCTGAGTACGCAACTCATGGCCCTGAGTACCGAACAAGAGCTTAGTGGAAGAAAGCGAACCAATATTCACAGCTTCAGATGGTATATAATGCCCTGGTTTCCTCCGGCTGATTGCCTCTCTACAGGTCTTGACACAGTCTCAAGTCATCATGAAGCTCTTCCTCTTGTTCACAGCTGCCTTTACAGCCCCCTTGGTAATGGGATCGCCTGTTTCCACTGTCAACACCACTGCCAACTCCACTGTCAACACCACTGTAGCAACAGCCGGCTTCTCTGGAGTTGATACCAAACCCATCAAGCTCACAAACGAGAGTGACACTAACTCTCACGGCGACTCGAACCTCGTCAGCCCATTGGACCCAGGAACGCTTTCAGAGGAGTATCAATGGGACATGATGACGTCCCCGTCGGATGCCATACCCCATGCAGAATGTGGAAGATTTCATCTTTTCTGTAATTTTCGCGGCTACACAGTCGTGGATGGCAAGTTCGTTACGAGTGGGGTGATTCGCGACAACAATGGGATTGTGTCCGACGACGCTATGGTCAACGCTCATTTCCTCGCGCTGATGGACCGTGTGATGAGGTACGGAGACATCTACCGTCACCTCAACGGCATCGACAACTTTGTCGAGCGCAAAGACTTCCCCTGGCCCATTGGCGAGGCGCTGGACGACTACGTGCGTGCATGGATGGTCGGATACAAGAACACACTCGCCAATGCCGACGACGCTCAGAAGTGGTATGACGAGTTGTACGAACACGTCGAACATTCCAAAGATGCTAGAGGTCAATTCTGGGCCTACCGCTTCGAGTTTATCGCCCGTAAGGATACCGAGATGGAGATGAAGGCTATGCTCAAAGACCTTTCCAAAAAGCAGAGGGCGTCCATCAAGAATTCGATTCGTCAGGCTTGGAAGGAGGAGTTTGGAGGCCCGTCTTGGATTCCCAGGACCGAGTGAGGTGGAGATTGACATGGTCTTTGGAGCGAGCTGTTGCTGCCGCAGACGTTGCAAGGCATCGGAACTGGAAAGAGTACACTGTGGGGTGGGGAGAATGGAGGAGAAGGGGAGTTTTAGGTTTGCGTGTCTGGCTGCTGGTCCAAACGGCGCTCTGGGAGTTCAAAGGCCGGCGAAGACATGTCAGGGCGTGGTATATTGGGGGATTTGCTGTTGTTCAGAGAAAGCTGGAAATGTTGAAATGTTGGAAGTGTTAGATAGCGGTAGTGACAAGTGCAAAGCGGTTTAACTAGACTTGGAGTGCCTCAAGATATGCATGAAGCTAAGGTGTAGCGTGTGCGGGACGGACCTAGGTACATAAACGGCGGCTGCATACTGCCTGATGTCCTGCATTACCGAGCATGCAAGACTGCTTGAGCAGTTGCTGCAAACGTGGTTGGAGTTAGTGGCACACGACAAGTGGACTGAGTGGACTGAGTGGATTGAGTGGATTGAGTGGAGCCCGTGGACGGCTGCGTGTGCACGGGCGGTGACGTGTGAGGGCAGCGTCCGGGGTGCAGCATCGCGCGGCGAACGGGTGGTCTTCGCACGTCCAGCACGTCCAGCACGCCCAGCACGTCCTTGCCGTGCTCTGGCACCTCTGCGGCCACATTTCCAGGAGGCGCCCGACTGCTCGCCGCACCACAGCCGCCACGCTCGCCATGCGACCCCCTCTACCGACCAGCTAACCGCGCCGCATCCGCCATACCATGTCCGCCCCCTCCAGCGACGGCCGCCTCTCCATCTCGTCGGAGCCCTCGGCCCCCTCGGCCACGTCGTCGCACACGTTCAACTCGAGCACATCAGGCACCTGCCTCGACCACGGCGCGGCCGGCTCGTCCCATGCGCCCAGCGCCGGCGCAAGCCATGGGCACCGGCACCGGCACCGGCACGCGCGAGGAGCGGCCAGCGGCGGCCACAGGGCAACATCGTCGGGGTCCGGGAGCAGTCCGCTGGGCCCAGAGGCCATCGACGAGCACGACTTTGCCCACCGCAGGCACCACCCCGCCAGGCCGGGCGGCGGCTTCCTGCTGGACGCGAGCTTCCCCACCGCTCCGCCCAGCCGGCACGGCGCACGCCAGGCACATGCTCCGGATGCAAAGGGCACGAGCAGGGCGCGGCACAGGCATGCCCCCGAAGACGATGAGCAGCCACGCTCACCAGGCCGCTCGCCGTTGGCACACGCAAAGGAGGCTGGCCAGGAGAACAGCCGGTTGCGCGTCCCGAAGACTAGGAACAGCAGGCTCGATGCCCACGCCGTCGACCCAAACCAGCTCGTGCACATGGCCCTGAATCTGAGCGAGAGCCGCCGGCGCAACATCAGCGCCTCTCAACTGCTGCGCTCGCCGTCGAGGGCGCCTTCGGGAGCACAGCGAGACGGCAGCTTCTCCAACGCCGGTGTTGGCAGCAGTCTGAGGCAGTATCTGAACGAGCAGCGTAGAATGTCGCGCAACATCTCGCCCATGGGTGCCAACGGCTCGCCCTCTCGCCACATGTCCAGCAGCATGCAAACGACCGGATCCATGGCCTTCCCACCCTCCCATGCCATCCATCCCACCGCTGCGACGCTGCTGCGACGAGACAAGGCACGCGCGTACATCGAGCTTCGAGCCGAGTACATGCGCTTGCTGGAGTTTCTGCCGCCCCTGAAAGCAGATGCCAACGCTCCGGGGAACTTCATCTACACCTCAAGCGCCGTACCCGGTAGCCCGCAGGCCCAGCTCACACGCACTCCATCCTACGCGAACAAACAGCATGACCTTGGCCGCCCATACAATCCCATACAAGCGCTGCGCAACCGCAGGATCAGAGCGCGTGAACGGCTTGCACTCCCACAAGAGCCGGCCGACTTCTCCGATATCGATCAAGTCCACGACTGGGTCAACCAAATCGAGGAGCAGTCGAGAACACCAGGCTACCGCCAGGAGGATCGTGTCTTGCTGCCAAGACTGCAAAACAACCACGAAATGCAAGCTGCACAGACTAAGCCTGCAAAGGCGCAGCAAGGCTGGAGTTTTACCCCCGAGGAGCTACTTGCTGATGCGTACTGGCTCGAACACGGCGACAACAAAGCCGTCATCGAGGATCGCAACGGCCGCAAGATCTTCCCACCACGAGATCCTCCAAAGCAGCAGAGGAACGACCTCCTTGAACCCCGACCCAGTAAGGAGTATTCTGACAAGAGGAGGCGAAGTTGGGTGGATATTGTGCCTGGCAATGATCCGACAAACGGCGATGAGAGCGAGCACGGCAGCGAGCGCGGTCGTAAGAGACGACTATTGCCAGCAATCCGCGCTGACTCGCGACTTCGGAAAGGCAGAGGCAGCCCGCGAAAACACTCCATAGGCTACAGCGACTCGTCCGATTCCGACAACGATGCGCGCAAGATCCGGAAGTCATTTGATGTCGAGCACAACACTGGTCCACTTGCATTGCAGATAAAGAAACAGCTAGAGTTACAGACAAAGGGAATCAACAACAGGTCGCCAGCTATGTTCACACCGGATACACCTGACAAATGGGGTAGAGCACATGATGACATTCCTGATGGGAAGGTCTCACGCAACTCTCTGGAAGTACCTGGCTTTGCGAATGGCTTTGCAAGAGCTGACGAGAATGCCACCCTCAAGAAGCCTCCACGGAGTCGCACCAACCCCTTGTCGCCCATCAAATCAGCTGAACCTCGATCATCCGTTGAAGACGAGACTACTGCGCCCAGCTCCCCGCTTCATACGAGGCACTTCCCGCACATTGGAAGTGATCTGTCTCCGCCACCTAGTAGAGCAGGCTCTGACCTAGGCAAATCTAAACGAAGCAAGCTAAATCCTTTCCACTCTACTCACGACCACGACAAGTACGAACAGAAACACGAGCACGCATCAACAAGCCTGGACAAGAAGCATCATTCCCGACAGACGAGTGAGGAACTTCAGGAGCCTGGTGGGCTTGGAAACGCCATCCTCGCCGCACCAGGTGCCGTCAAGAATCTACTGAGCCATCGCAAGAACGACAGCGTCAGTAGCTTGCCAAGTCCAGACAAGGTGCGTCGCAAAGATATGCAAGATTCCAGGGAGCCTCACGGTGCTGTCACAAGGTTTTTCAAAGGCGTCAAACATGAAGGCACGAAAGTGGGTGATATCATCTTCAGACGAGATCGAGCAGATGATACAGACACGAGCACAATCTCTGATAGCAACTCTGTGGATTTCGATGATGACGGCGTACGCAACAACAGAGCTACGCTTTCACGGACGGTCACATCGACTACGACGGGTAGTGTCACATCGGAAAACGACGGACGGAACCACCTTAAACTTCCATCATTCCGTCCTGTTCATGAAGCGATGAGCGACAACGACGATACATCAGACCTCGAGCACCACATCTCACGCCAGTCTCGCGAACGCCGGAGTACTCGATCACATCGCATCGACCGACTTCTGCCACCCCGCATGGATCTGGAACGTGTCTCGACAGCTTCTTCAACCACTACGCTTGGCCCTGCTCGAAGGGGCGATCAAGATCACATCAACAAGCAGCTTGCTCGTCCTGGCGTCGTGAGTCGCTTTCCTGGCACGCTCCCTCCAACAGCTCTCAAGGATGCCAAAGGCAGGCATCGAAGTGTCTCTCGCCCCACGCTCGATGGCAGACGGCACTGGAGCATTGCTGATGACGACGATGAGCACACAACTCAGCCCAGGAAAGGGTACAGTGCAGTCAGCCAGGCAGACATTGCTCGTGTGCGCGCACTCTTTCTCTGCTCTGGCGTCAAAGCCAAGGAAATTGCTCGACGCGCGCATACACCACGTCCACAGGCCCCGAGGTTCCTCGCTCTGGCTGCAGAGACTGCAAAAGAGCAATTGTTTTCCGTACCAAGGAAGGAAGAGCATGTCCTTGCTGCTCGCATCTTGGTTCACGACCTTGAACACTCGACATCGGCTCTCCACGGTGCATGCAAGAAGTTCCGGTCTGGTACAATCAAAGACCTCAACACCCGCATTGTCCACTTGAGAGAGAGTATTGAAAACGACCTTATGCCACGCATCTTCGAGAACGGTGACAAAGCCGTGCAAATTACAAGCGAAGTCTCGGGCCAGGGACCACTGCAAGTCAAACAGATCAATGACGAGGTTGACCGCATGCTGCGGCAGCAGAGACGACACACCAGATGGGTAATGAGCTGGGGCTGGTCGGCGGTGGAGTGGTCGATTGTTATTGCGCTGCGAGTTGCGTCCCTCATCTTCGCAGTCTACGGATTGGTGAAGAGCATCGTTGGTATGATTTGGGCAGTCGTCAAGTGGTTGCTGTGGCTGTAGGACGGCCTTTTCGCGTATCATTGCATACTAGGGCGTTGTTTGGGAGGCATTTCTAGCACTGGCGTTTTGGGTTTGTAGGATTGGATACCCCGGGTCAACGGGCTTGATGTACAGGCGGTAGCAGACATGTGTTGTAATGCATAATAGACTACTTAAAACAGACAGCTTTTATGCTGCAAGGCAGAAGCTAGGACCTGGCCATCGCTCGTGCCTCCATGTTGGCTATCGAAAGCAATGTGACCCTTGCTCGATCGACCTTGATGTAAGCTCGTTCCTGGTCGCAATTCCCGGCACGGAGAAACTACAACCATCCAGCCACCGGCCTTCAGCACACTTTGTCCCCTAGTCTTACCCGTTTCTGACTCGGTCGACGAGGCTCGGCGCATATTCCACCGAAATCGTTGTGCTCGTCACCAACTTTCTGGTCACACATCCTTGCTCGTCATCCCCGCAGCTCCGCAATCCGGGGAGCAATTTGCGGAGACATGGAGACAATGGTCGGTGGTCGCTGTTTAGTGCGATACAGCGAAGTGTATTGGGCGCCGAGCCCCAGAAATCCACGAGCGTAATTGCATCGAGGATTCGACAATCAAGATGCTTTTTCCCAAAAGTGCGTGGGCGCTTCTCGCCTCCCTCTCAACAATCGCCGCTTCACCACTACAATCGCGAGATGTAAATGTAACCAAGCCAATTGTCACGCTCGACTATGTTACCCTCCAAGGCGCCACATCATCAGCCTACAACCTCACATACTTCCGCCGGGTCCCGTTCGGCGCCTCGACAGCAGGCCAGAATCGCTTCCGCGCGCCTCAGCCTCCAGCACCAATAACAAATGGCACTTACGACACTGATCGTGGATTTGACATGTGTCCGCAGCGCACTGTCAATGGCTCTGAAGACTGCCTGTACTTGGGCGTGTACTCTCGCCCGTGGCAACCCACCCAAAAACTGCGTCCAGTCCTCCTGACCTTCTACGGCGGTGGCTTCATCCGTGGTAGCGCTGAATTCACCATTCCGCCCTCTGGCTACCCGGTGCTCAACGTGAGCGAAACCAATGACTACGTGGTTGTATACTCCAACTACCGCACCAACCTTTTCGGCTTTCTGCCAGGCAAGAAAGTCGGTGAGAGCAAAGAGGTGGACCTAAACACGGGCCTTCTTGACCAGCAAGCCGCACTCCAGTGGATCCAAAAGTACATCCACCACTTTGGCGGATCGAAAGACGATGTTACAATCTGGGGCCAGAGTGCTGGTGGCGGAAGCGTCGTAGCCCAAGCAATCGCTACAGGCAACAAGGGGAAGAAGCTGTTCAAGAAAGCTATGAGCAGCTCCCCCTTCTGGCCAAAGACCTACCGCTACGATAGCCCCGAGAATGAAGCCATATACCAGCGAGTCATCTCAGACGTAGGCTGCGCTAACAGCACCGACGAGATTGCCTGTCTGAAGACGGCAGACCTGCAAGCCCTGCGCGACAGCGCGTTTCGACTCAGCACCAGTCTGCAATACACAACATCCTCATTCACATTCGGACCCATCATCGACGACTCCTTTCTCGCCGAGCCACTGAGCGAAGTTGTGCAAAAAGGCAAGCTAAACGCACCCACCGTCTTAGCGAGTTACAACCTCCACGAGGGCGAGAACTTCATCCCGCCTGGCCTCCAAAACGCAAACACTGCGAGCGACGGCTTCAACTCCTCTGTATCCTCCTTCGATGCATGGCTTGGTGGCTTCCTTCCCGGTCTCCGCACCAAGGACATTGCAAAGGCAAAACAATTGTACCCAGCATCCGGCACCGCCGAGGAGATTCGCTACAACACAACGTACCTCCGTGCCGGCCTGCTGTACCGCGACCTCGTGCTCGCGTGTCCCGCGTACTGGCTGAGCAAGAAAGCGGACAAAGGGTGGCTGATTGAGTATACAATCTCGCCCGCCAAACACGCCAGTGACACCATCTATGTAGGTAATCCCTTTTGCAAAACAAAAGAAAAAAAAAAAAAAAAAAAAAAAAACTCATCTCGACCGCAATGCTGACCAAAATGCTAGTGGAACCAAGTCAATCCCGTGCAGACGTCTGATCCCCTGACCTACCAAGGCTACACTGGCGCCATGGCGAGCTTCGTCCAGACGGGTAATCCAAATGCGCACAAGGTGACGAATGCGAGCGTGCCCGGCGTGCCGGATGTGGACAAGAGCCAGCAGTTTCTCGTGACGGCGCAAGGTCTGAAGCAAGGGCCCATCAAGCAATTGGAGGAGAGGTGCGCCTTTTGGCTAGACGTGAGCAAGCGGGTGCCGATTTGAGCGCACCTTTAATTAGACCGCTCGGGAGTACATGTAAAACATGTATTGACAATGCTCAATGAACAATGAAGATATAGATGATCCCTCTCCACACACATATAACACCTAACCCGTACCGTAAGCAAACCAAACTCCGTCATCAGTCATGAGTGGTTGAGAAGGCAGCCATGCCACCAAAATCTATCGTCTTACTTCCTCTCTCCTTTGCGTCCAGTCTTCTTCAACCTCTGCGCAAGATCCAACATGCCATCCGCCCACATCGTCATACCCCTCTCTTCTTTGACGACCTCACCACAAAAGTCCCTCAAAAACGAACCCATCTTCTCCTCGCCATACTTCTCGCCATACACAACCTCTGCCTTGATGCCAACCTCCGTCTCAACCTCCCCTTCCTTGAGAGCAACGCCAATCTCAAAGGTGACGCGCACCTTAGTCTGCAGCGCGGGGAGCAGCATATCCGCTCTAACCCCCATGCGCTCGTCGCTCAGGATGCACTCCTCGGTGACATAGTTGTGTTCGAGCCACCTCACGCCCTCGGCAACTGCCAGAGCTGTTGTCCACCCATTCTTTACCAGCCCGAGGACCTGGGCGATTGAAGTCTGGCTTTGCGGAATGCAGTGGAGCTGCGCGCGGATAAGCTGCAGGAAGAAACGCTTGCTAGTCGTTAGAGGTCGCGGGTGTGGCTGCGCCGAGTCGCCAATATAAGCCAGCGAGATGGAGCCGTTAGATGTCGGTGTGGCAGAGCCTGTGGCGAAGCATTGGGGCTGGAAGTAGAGTTCCAGGTCAGAAAGGTGCGTCATGGTGATGCTGGAGCTTGAAGCGGAGGTAATGCTCCAGCCATGCGCTGCCTCGAGAGCGGTGACCTTGGCTGAGATGGAGTCAGTATGAGATGGAAAGTATAGCGGGAAGGAGGGTATACCTTTCAGGTCTCTAACCTCGGTCGTAGACCAGCCTCGACATTCTTCACGAACGCGTTCAGCCGCCTTGATATCGGCAAGACACTCGACTTTGCGCTCCTTGACAGCTTCAATGCATGCTTCCTTATCGGCAAGCTCTTGCTGGAGCTGCAAGAGGAGCTCGCGTTTCGCTTGCAAAGCAGCGTCGGTGGCGATGAGGTTCTCGCGGGTCTGTTCAAGCTCCTCGCGGTCGCAGCTGTTGAGTTCGTCATGGCGCTGCAGCAGTTGCTTTTGCTCTTTAGACAGCTGCTCTTGCTTTTCGATCAGAGGTGGTAAGACTACATCGAGAAGGCGCTCCTGATTAGACAAGGACGCCTCGTCATGCTTGAATTCATCCAATGTAGAGAGAAGGCCAGCTTTAAGGGTGCCCAGTAATGTGCTTCGCCAAGAGTACCACTCGCCGCGAGCCTCAAGACGAGCGTTCGCCCTCAGGTTCTTGAACTGGGTGTCCATGATGGCACGCTGGTCTGGAGGGGCTGTTAGGTATTCGCTGAACAGCAACGGATTGTCTTCTTCAACATCCGCCTCAATCTGCCGAACAGCTTCGCGGCCACTAGAGATATACCTCTTCATCTCGTGACAAGCATGCGAGTAAAGCTCGTACTCTGGCACGATGCAAGCGCCAGCGACGACATACCTGTCCAACGTCTCTGGTGTCTCATCAACATCCATGTCGCGGAAGGCAGCAGGAGCAACGGTAGCTCGTCGTTTGCTGGCGCTCACGTCCATGAAGGAGATCTTCGTCAAGCTTAAGAAGTCTGAAAGAGAGATGCGCTCAACCTCAGACGCGTCCTCATCCACCTCCTCGGCCATAGGCTCGTCTTTTTCAGGCTCTGCACCAAAAACAACTCGCTTCTTGGGACTCAACGACCTTCTTGGAGTCTTCTTTTTAGGGGTCGGAGTCTTCTGCTTGGGGGTGACATGCTTTTGAGGAGTTTGTGCCTTCTTTGGTGTCATGCCTCGCTTTACTGGCGACGCTAAGGATGCCTTGCGAGGTGTCGACAACAGCTTGATGCTGTTAGATAGCAGTGCTGTGCTCCTAAGTGTTGGTTCATCGCGCGGTGCGCTGATGGGACTGAACTGTACGCCAGACAACGACGAACGGCGTCTGTTCAGGATGGGGGCTTCGATGGGATCTGCCGGAATGACGAGAGGTTCTCTCTTCTTGGTGTGGCTCACAGGGGTGGCGGTAGCTTCCTTGGCTTTTGTGGAGCTGACGGGAGTTGTAATAGCTTCCTTCTTGAGGGAGCTCAGTGGTGTTCGCCTTACAAAAGGTGAAGGCTCGACATCACCAGCAGGCAGCTGGCGTACAAACTCCGGAGTGCCAGGATCAAGGTTTAGCTTGGCAGCCGCAGGAGACTTTGTTGGCGTGCGTTCCACTGACGCTGGAAGTGTGTCCAGTTGTGCCTCTGGAGCAGCGTCCACATGCTCTCGAGGAGACTCCTTAGGAGACTTTCGTGGTGTCTGAGTTTTCGAAACAGCGGGAGAAGGCGCAGCAGCGACGGGCTTTTCTGGTGTAGGTGTCTTTGCAAGCTCCGGCAGGGTGGGATAGTCAACTGTCGCGGGCGGCTCAGGCGGTGGTGTTGGCTTATCGAGGCGCTTGATGCCTGGCCCAACAACCTTGGTAAATTCCATGGTGAAGCCATCGTCATCTGCATCGCTCTCCTGTGCCTCCTCAGCAGGTGCTGGAGCAGTCTTGATGCTCCCCACTGCCATGGTGAACTCCATCGTCTCATCCATGGCGACGCTGCCCATGCTGCTCCGTCTGTCTTCGTCGTCCTGGAGCTCGATGGGCGTTTTGCTCTTGATACCCCCAATAGCCATTGTGAGATCCATTGTCGCATCGTCAGCGGCAGATTCTTCCGACTTGCGGCGATTGCGAAGGCTAGTACGACGGCTGGCAGGCTTCTTCACCGGACTGCCTTGTGAGGATTCGATTGCTGATACTCTCCGCTTAAGGCTCTTCCTCTTGTTGGCTGGTGCCTTCGCGGCCATAGCTTGGATGCTGCCAAGCGGCATAGTGAGCTCCATGCTCACGCCCGTGTCATCTTCCATATCCGAGCTCTGTGCCTCTGGTTGTTCGACAATCCTTCCAATTGCGCGAGTCACGTCCATGCTCATATCGTCGTCTGCCTCTGATCTTGCTGGTGAGGAGGACTGAACGGTTTCCTTCTCCTCCTGCGCTTCTGTGATCTTGCGCGCCCAAGGCTTGAACGAAGCTGTTATCTCATCGTCCGCCATTTCCATTGTCATCTCGCCATCTTCGTCGAGATCCAGCTTTTGGGTTCCGGCCTGCTGATATGCCTGTCGCAGCGCCGCGTCCAATCGCGCGCTACTCTGCGAGCTATCCTCTGTATCAGGTGTGGTACCCAGATTTGCTGTGGCGTCATCGTCGTCTTCGGATTCGCTTTCTGCGATCTGGTTGCTAGGCGAAGCATTGTCGCCGCTGAGAGGGCTTGAAGAGTACACATCATCCGGGTTGTTGAAATTCATAGGCGGGATGCCAGAGCTCCGGCGGTTCTTCTTCTGGTGGCTTTCGCGCTGGTTCGCTGGGGTTGTTTCTTCAATCTCCGGCTCTACGAGCTGTTCAGGCGGTGTAGAAGGCGGTTCGACGGGGTCGGATTCGGGCTGCGGTGCTTGTGAGGCCAACGAGGCTCGCCGTGTTGCGTCAGAAGCAGCGGAGGAACTGGTTGCATCGCGCATGTACTCGACGACATCCCATGTGTGTAGAGTCGCCTCAGGCGCGAACGACACGCGTCTCTTAGCTGTTGGTGTATGTCAGACTTGAATCATCACGCGGATGGAGCTATTGCTCCGTACCTAGCGATTTGCGACGGGCTTCTTTGCGCTTCTTCTCATCTTCAGCATTCGACGACAAGATCGACTTGACCGCGGGCACAAAGGCAGACTACACAATTAGCCCTCCTCTCCAAGTCCTGCGCACATGCTCCACACACCTTTCTCCTGTTCCCACTGCTCGCCTTCAGCGGCGCCTCTTCCTCCTTCTCGAGGCCGCCGGGGCCGATGCTCTTTGCGCGTTTTTTCTTGGGCGCGGATTTCTTAGGGGATAACGACGGCACCTTGAATGCTGTACTCGCGACGAGCCCGTCGGCGATGTTCTCCTTCTCGTCGACCTGCGCCATAGTCGTGTTGTGGCGAAGTGTGGGGTGTCTGGTGCGATGCGCGCGACAACAGGCAGGCAAGTGTAAACAAGGACCCACAACACCGCTAGCCCTAATTGAGTATCCCTGCATGACGCCCGCGCACGTGCACCGTGAGGTTGAGACGACCAAGTAGCTTTCAATGCCTTGAGAACGATAAGACTTGTTGATTCAGAGCATACTTACTATGTCGTTGAATTGGTTGTCATGGTGAAATTCTACTGGACCTAATGCCGAACGTGAGGAGACATGCATTGCCAGCTCTTAATTGGTCTCCCCGAACACATGCTTGAAGTTGGAGAAAGTGCAAAAGATGCCTGAAGACATCTTCTCTAATCAGCCCAGCTCTTTCCTCCCACCCTATTATTGACCTGGTATGGTCAGCACGATGATCCACCTGCTTCCAAACCATCTCCAAGGTAGCCTAACAGCAGCGTGGCCTCGATGGATGTAACCAACTGCTTCATTAGATTTGGGTGCATCTGAGACATCTGCTGCGGTGTCGCGACGCGCGTAGGCTGAGTGAAACGACAGGCTACCTCAACAGTCTACTTCCGATGCTTCTCGAAGCTCTGCCCTTAATGATGTGAAAATAAGACTGCCATCTTCGCAACCCGGACTTCTGTGCGAGCTCGAGCTCGGATCGCTCCCCAGCTGGCGTATCGAATTCACTTTCAAACCCAAGTCCTCGCGGCGGAAAGGATTGCGAGCTGTTGTGTCGTACTAGCGGCTGCAATTCAACATCACCACAGAGCATGCGGGGAGTTTGCAGCTCTAGCTCCTCGACAAGCAGTGTCTAGTATTCAGGAGGCTGTCGTCACTGCATATCGATGTGAACATACGCAGTTTCAGGGGAACTTTACTAATAGCTTCCCAACGAGTGCTCAGCTTAACAAGCGAGGATCATCACCACCGCGACAAGCAGCAAGCAGCAATTTACCAAAAGGATCAAGCGTTTCCACTTCATCCTCATGCGTCCAATTGTCCGTGAAGTCCATATAGACTGTAAGACCGTCCTGCTCGAGCAGTTCAGGCAGAACACTGCTATTCCACTCCTCCGGAGCCGACTTCCACGCCTGGAGATCCTTTGTGAACGGGATCCGAGCGAGAACTGGTACCTGATCGGCAAGACCGTCTCGTGTGTATATGCTCCAAGCACAGCGCACAAATACTGACATCATAACTGTGCGTCTGAGCGATTCGTTGAAGACCCAGGTCTCGTAACAATTGGCAAGCATTGTTGGCTCATTGAAAGACCGCTTCCAGAGGCGTGCAGCCCATACTTCTAAAAGGAGATTGTTCTTCTGGGCTTGGGCTTGGTCGTGTAAGGTTGGATCGAAGAGGCGGATAATCTGATAGATGATCAAGGTCTGGACAGCGGCGAGGTGCTCCAGGAGGCTCCAGTTACCCGAGCTTGCTTTCAATCTTGCGATTTTGGTATTGATGCTATTCATGATCAAGGAGCTGTTCGCGCTTGTTTTGCAGAGGTACAGAGCGGATACCGACACACAGTCCTGGTATGACTCTGGCTGATAATGCCGCCAGAGGTTCTGGTGAAGGAACGGAGTCGATCCTGTGTATGCCATGGAAGGAACGAACGAGCGCAATGCTCGTAGGACATACTGGACTTGGCCATTAGTCAAGTAGGCTGGTGCAGCGATGTCTGGCCAAAGAACTCGACAGAGCTGTGGCTCTTCGAAGGGGACATTATCCAGCAGCAACGACGCCGATCCCGCCAGCTCGTCTTGCCAGCTATCCGGGCTACAACTACTCGAACCCCCTGACGCGCATAAGAACGGCAGACCATCTTGATCGAGCGTATCGGTGCTTCCGCCGTTGAAGGGCAGTAGTTCGGCTGAGCTATCGACAACGTCCACGCTAGCTGGTCGCGGCGACAAGTCCGGTGAGGGTTGGACCGTCTGGCGGAGCACTACCCTTCTGTCGCGAGCCGACGCAGGTATCGGATACGTGCAGTCGAGGCCTTTGACGAGGCAGCGCTTGCAGAACGGGTATTCGAGGTCGCAGCGGCGTTTGCTCTTGACGCAAGCGGCGCAGCTTTTCCTGCGCGTTGCGGAAATGTAGTGCATGCTTGTGAGCTCGAGGAGATGAGCTGGGAACCACTCGACGCATGCGCGCGCCTGGGAAACAACAACATCTTGAAGCTGTCGAACGTTGTTGCTGACAGGCGCTGTGAATCTTATCTGACTCAGCGCCTGGTGACAGGAGCGGAACTCCGCAGGCATATGCATGGCTAACCGGCTTGCATCCTCTTGCTTAGCGACCCTGGCTGCGTGACCTGCAAGTCTTTGAGAGGCTAGCATTCACAAAGTCGAGTTGCTTGGTTGATTGTCCCAGCAAAGCACACATGTAAAGGCATGACTAACAGTGACGAGCTGCAAAGCCACCGGCAATGCAGTTTACGAGAGGCTGGTGCTGGAGACATTGATGCAAGAAGAAGAATGCAGGTGTGGATCATGCACGTCTGCTGCTGCTGCTGCTGCTGCTGCATCCACAAATCGCAATCTAGAAGCTAACACCAATTCCACCTGACCCATCTTTACGCGTAGCCTTGCATCTCACGGTCCACACGCGCGCGCACTCGATACTCACGGCAGCGTGTGAGAGCATCTGTGAAGCTGCGACAACAGCAAACACCCACGTGCCCGAATTAGAATGGGGTTCCGCACATTCAATCCCTGGCACCGTCTTTGCTCCGTTTGCGCCGAACCAAGCCCAAACCGAAGCGGCTACTGTTTGGTTTGGGGCATGAAGCCGCCCGATTGGTCAAGCTGTGTCGTCATGGTAGGTCCGTGGACTTTCACATGCTTGGGTCGTGTCGTGTCTGAGAACGGACAACGGCCCCACGCAGCCGCCTCACCTGCTCATCTCAGCCTGGGTCGAAAGACTTCTCTCTCTCAATACAAACGTGAACTCGCAAACTACAATTACTGGCATTCCGAGACAGAGAATTGAAAACGAATTGTTGCTTGCGCTTCATTGAGACTGCTAGCTGTTTTTCCGGCGCCTAAGAACGTCTCACCTGACGACTCCGCATTGTCTCGCGGTCACGGCCGTCTGCGACATCTGGCCGAGTATACCACCACCACACATCGACATGGCCGTACAGGATTCAGCAGGCGCGAAGCGGGCGATGTACTTGCTCATGGGCATTCCCGACCGGTTCAATGAATTCTGCCACATGGACCAAATCACCTTTGTTCAGCTGGCCGACTGGATACTGAATCACGTCGAGTCGCAGCTCTCCGTAAACATCAGCATTGAAGAGAGCTTGTTCGTCTTTCTCGATATCGTCGCACAGGGGAACAGCTTCAGCAGTGCGGCGTATGGCTGGGATCATGATGTCCAGCTCACACAAGGGTATGCCAAGCCAGCCTCGCAGTGCTAGTCCAGTCGCTGACCAAGTCGATACAGCATCTTCCTGAATGTCCTCAACGCTCTCACAGTTCTCCGCGAAAGCAAGGAGATTTCACCGTCATGTCCGTCCATCAGCTCAACGAAGAGCCGGTGGCGAATCGCAAAGTCCTGGCGCCCTGGCCGATCGAGAATGGACGGCCTCGTCAAGGTTGGCAACGATGGCATGTCAGGCGACGGGATTGAAGTGAACCAGGAAGCACTCCAGCAGGCCTTGCTGGCGATCAACAACTTCATGCATGAGCGTGAAGAGTACGAAGACTTCGAGTGAGCGAAGCATTTGCATTTTCGGCGTTTGGTCTGGCGCAATGGTAACGACAACGGTAACGGATCAGGCATTGCGACGGTTGGGTTTTCGATTTCGGATGTCGGCAAGACCGATTGGGTGTTCGCTTCGTTTGTGTATGTACGTCGCTCGGTTCTTGAATGCGACGGTGATTCCTCCTCAATGACCACCACTTCTATCTTCCTCTGCCCCTCGCCCCAGGCCGTGACGTGTGCTTTTGCCCTGCAGTCTTCTCAATTGTCCATCGCCACAGCTCCCACCGTTCCAGGGCGGAGCATGCCCAATCTTCCCTTCTTGATCCCTAGACTGCTCTCGATCCGCGCTGCTGGCTCGCCACGCGCCTGTCTCATCAACGCCAACTGAATGACACCGGCATCCACGTATTTCCTGCCCTCGAACCCTCGTCGCCCGACGTTGCTGATCTCCGCCTCGGCTTCATCTGCTATCCTCTGTCTTGCTTCGAGCACCCGCAGCACTGGGTTGTTCCGGGGGTCGGGAAACGCTGACTGAGGCGGCGCCTGCATCATGTCACCGAGAAGGTGGTGTGACGACCGCTGCGACTGAGGCTGAGGATCGAACTGGGATCGTGACGTGGGCGAGTAGTGAGGATTGGGTTGGACAGCACCGAGACTGCTAAGTCGGGATGCAAATGCGGGATCCCGCGCATCCATATCGACTACCCCACCTGAGCAACATCAGTATACACTTTGACTTGCTGGGCTGTAGTGTGCATACCTTCTGGCTTAGTCTCACTGAACTGCGGCGGCGGCTTTACAGAAGGTCCCGGAGCCGGAGGTGCCTGGCGCGTTGCGGAAGGCGCGGGAGCGCGAGCCGTGACATTGCTGGGAGGCGCGCGAGTGGGATATTTGCGTGCTGCAGCGCCGGCGGCACCTGCGGCTTTTGAGGAAGAGGAGCCCATGTTGGCGGTATTGGGAGTGTGTGGGGTTGTCAAGTTGGTTGGGTTGTTGAGATGCAGAGCATCGATAACGTCAGATAGCGAATGGACGGTTTGGGACTTTTCAGGCGGACCCTGGTCATCGCGCGTCATCCATCAGTTCCATCACAGGTCCGCAGATTCTCTGAATGATCGAGAATACCTGCATTCATCGGCCCGCAAACAATGTGTACCTCGATTGCACGCTAAAGACTGCGTCAAGGCGCTACTGTTCAAGTGGTGGCCTTGACAGCCTCCGTCGAGTCTCCCTTCACAGCGTCACCACCCTGCGCGGACCGCCTCTGCTGGCCTGAGATCAGATAGACATTGGCTCTGACCTCCAGCAGCGGATCATCACTAGCTTCCACGCCCTCTATCCTCGGGATTGGGTCAAAGATGATACGCTTCTGTTGCACCCTACTCTCCTCATCACTGAGCGTGCTCTCGATCTTCAGCACCCCCAACTCAACAGTCTCCCTTTCCTCAGGCCAGATCACCGTAGCATTATCTGTGACGTCTCCCTCTTCAGCAATCTGAGCAAAGAGCTTGAATTCAATGGGTCCGGACTGCAGACGCTCAGCGATCTCGTCAAACAGGTAGGTCGGTGACTTGGCCTTGAGTGCTTCGGCATCAACATGTGCCTCCGCAGCAACAGGAACGATTCGATATCGCAGCGTTGTCACCTTGCCATCCTTGACAAATTTGAAAGCGTTCACGCCAAAGTACTTCTCGGTCGCAACTAGTCCGGATTAGCACGCATGAATTCGCCTCGCACGTTAGGAAGGCTCACAAGACACCGGGCTTGGTTTGGGATCCTGCAGAAACCGCACCGTCTCGGGATGTCTGCCCAAGAACTCAGGCACTGCTTCTGCTGCATTGGGTCCGCCGGCTGCGTGCAGGAACTCCAAAAATTCGGCACCGGTGCGAGTTGGGAAGTACTTGGTTGAATGCGCAATGATGTCCGTATGCCTGCGTTTGCCATCTGCCTCGGGGAGATGGAAGCGGATTGCGACGCCGTGGGGGTTGGCATTTGGGTCGGTATCTGGGATTTGCGGGAGGCCTGTGGAGGATGAAAAGCGGACTGTGATGGGGGTGGATGAGATGTTGAAGTGGGGTGCACTGGTGAGATCAGCTGCAGAGCTGGTGGGTGTGAAGGTGCCGGTAAGGAGGTGGCCTTTGGCGTGGGCTGGAGAAGTTAGGATACGTCCTTGAAAGAAGGGTCTTGCTTACCGGGCCTGAATTCCTGAGTGGACTGGCTGGCCGCTGCTCGAAGTGTGCTGACTAGTCCATTGCTAGTCTCCAAGACTTGAGCGTCTTTTGAAAAAGGCATTCTGACTTGTCTGGTGCTTTGGTTCTTGCCTTTGCAGTTGAAATGCCTCGGATTCGTTGACAGGTTCGTGTCTGGCTATATACACCTCCCACAATATCTTCCTTCCCAATCACACAATCCGCGCATCTTATTGAGTTGCCGTACAATTCCCTCGATGACAGACGCCCGTTCACTAGACAAATCGCTGTATGCTGATTCGTCAGCTGAACCGCAGTTGTGATATGACTGCAGCTTACTCACGACTCGCATGACGGCAACACGAGTTTGGTATTCGATAGTCTACATAGGGACAAGTCACATTGTTAGTAAGCGCAATGGAAGCGAGAGGAACGCTGAATAAACGTGTTGATTACTTTGCTCATTGGCAGATTCAGTAAAGTTAATGATATGGGAGCTTTCTAGTCAAGTTCTAGGACGAACAGAACTGAACAACCTTCTGGGCCCTCTCTCCGACCAATCCATCCACATACGCCAGGAACACATCCAAGTCCAACATGTCCATCTTCCCCAGTGTTGGGCTCGAACTGTGCAGGACCTGTCCGCCCCACAACACGCGAAGATACTTCTTTTTGTCGTCCTTCTTGCCAGCGTACACCTCAAAGACAACTTCAGCGCCCATGCCAACCCATACCATCTGCTCGACTTGCAGAATACTAAGTAGCCGCGAAACTGACCCATCATGCGCAACGTTGTGTCTGTAGATGACCTTGCTCTTACCGGCCAACACGTCGCGGATGTTCTGGGCCAGCTCGGCTAGCCACACGCCGTACGAGCCAACAGCAGCTTGCAGCGACTGAGGAGAATCGCGGTAGATAAACGAGTACTCGTACTGACCCAGCCGGTAGACGGTGTTGGCTTGCTCTTGGCTAACGCATGAGCTTGTGTCGTTGATGTTGCAGGGCAGTGGTTTGGCATGGCATTGTCGTGCCGAAAGATTGTCATAGTAATGGTCGAAGGACTTGTGCCAGTCCGTCGAGTCGCGAGCAATACCGGATATGGAGTCAAGAGAATCAAACAGGGGTTTCGCGGCAGTCAAGTGCGCAGTCCAGTTTGATGCTTTGCTGCCGACGCCGTAGGAGCTGTAGCGAGTCGACGCGGCGGGGCAGGAGTACTGGGGTTCCAAGGAGTCGACGCCAGTGGGCTGGATGCGGAGTGATACGTCCTTTTCCGGTGCGTACATACCATCGATCAGCATGCCGGCAACTTGAGACGTGATCTGGTTGTTGGTCACTCGGTAGGTGACTTTGTCATTCAGGTTGTCTGGCAGGAAGCCAAGCATGTCGTGGTAAACGCCGTAAAGATCCTTGCCGTGTTGCCATGAGTCGTCAAGCCCTTGCCGGGTGATTTGGGGAAACTGGCAACTACCGCTGAAACCAGTCTGCGCAAACGGATTCGTCTCGCTGGTATACACACTCCAGTACGTCGAGCTCGAATCATTGCCTGCAGGGTTGAGAGGCTTGCCGTAGTAGAACAAGCCCTGGTCATCGCAACTCCATCCGTAGGATTCTTTGGGGAACGTGTTGGATGCATACGGCGTCCTTTTATGATGGCGATGGATGCTGGTAAAGTCAGTTGAAGGGGGGATAACTACGACAGGTTACACTAACACTTCAACATACTGCAACTTGTAGTCCTTGCTAGCTCTCAGGTACTCTTTCGATCTCACGTGTGGCATATTGCACCAGTTGTACGCGCCATACGAAATGCCGGCCGGTAGCTGCGATCCATTGAACACGAAGCCATTGGTCCCCGTGCCGTTCAAGATCTGATCCAGATCGTTGATCCAACTCTTGACGGGCGGATGCCATCCCAAATCTATACTGACATTCTGGGCTGTGGCCAATGCAGGCCACAACAGAGGAATGACGCTCTTTACAGATGGCATATTCAAGTCCAAGGCGTGAAAGAGCGTGAAGGCAGTACAAGTCAGACAAGACGCGTATAGCAGAACAGTGCGCCCATGATGCATTTCTTATATACGATCAATGCAAGAGTTGGTCTCGGAAGCCATCACAGATAGAGAAGGTCGCCGTGATGCCGAACGAAAGGAAGACGGATGCAAAGATGAGAGCGAAGGCACGGGACCCAGCCCGTAGTTGTGATTGGCGGAGTGGCGGGAAAGGGACCCACTTCTTGCGGCGCAGGAAAACGACCTTGAGCCCTACAGGCAGATTGGGATCTCCAGAGGTGCCGGGGTTGGTCGAGTGTCTACGGGTCTACTTGTCCGTGAGATGGACGACATGCTGCGGCGGAGGATAGTGAGAGGTTGATGGTTTGCACTAAGTGTGCGTCCTTTCCCTTGTCGGGCTAGCGTTGAAGCCCATCTCAGGTTCCGATCTAGGACTACCAATTCGTAGGCATCCCCATTACTGCTACTCAATTCAAGTCATGCCTACTCTCAAAGCAAACGATGGAGTGCGATTGCACTACTCCACACATGGCGCTAGTAGCAGCCCGCCATTAATACTGGTACGAACTTGTCCGAGCGTCACAACTGACGACGTGCATTGACCAACATTCAAGCTCCACGGCTTCACAGGCTCAGGGCAGGTATTCAAACGGAACGTCTCTACATTAGCAGAGAAGTATCGTGTCATTGTCCCTGACTTGCGCGGCCACGGCGAGTCTGAGAAGCCGCGTGCGGGGTACCACGTCGCACGTCTGGCATTGGACTTGAGGAATTTGATCGAGCATTTGCAACTGTGCGAGGGTCAGATATCAGCCATTGGCACAAGCCTTGGAGCGGCAATCATCTGGTGCTCAAATCACTTCTCCCAAAGACGACTCAAGGCTAACGGCATGGTAGGTCATACTGTGAGCTCTTCAGTTCAAAGGCCTTCTCTCACGTGATCTACGTCGACCAAGCACCTTTGCAAAACTACGTCTCAGACTGGGGCCCGGAGTATGGCAACCGTGGACTCAACAATGCAGAAGCGCTAGCAGAGCTGCAGCGCACGCTCGAGAGCGACCCAAAGACGGCTCATCTGGGCACCATCGGCGCTTGTCTGGGCTACAGATGGCATCCTCAGCCCGGCGATGCTACTGCAGAGTCAAAAGAGTGGCAAGACGACGAAGCGTTCTTCCTGGCCGAGGCACTCAAGGGCAACGGCTGGTGGTACGGCAAGCTCATGGCCGACCACACAGCGCTGGACTGGCGGGATGCCATCACGCAGAGCTTCGGACCAGCAAGTGGCAGCACAACGAAGACGCTTGTTGTCGCCAGCACGAGGAGCGGGTGTTTCCCTGCTGCTGGGCCGCTGAGGGTTGTTGAGTTGGCGAATGGAGGGGCGGAGGGCGGGCTGGCAAAGGGGGTTGCGGTGCAG